>CM072819.1:114933487-116133487 GCA_036937905.1 Salvia rosmarinus
AAGAGCATCCGCTACTACATCGCTTTCCCCGATAACCGACAGAGCAATCATAACCTTCACCAACTTAGCCATCTCCTTTGCCTCATGTTCACTTTTTGTTCAAAGAAGTACTTGAGGTTTCGTGATCCGTGAAGATCTCACACTTAACTCCATGAGATAAGGCTCCAAATCTTCAACGCACGGACGATCGCCGCTAACCTGTGCTCTGAGTAAGGTAGCTCAACTCGTAAGTGTTTCAATCGACGAGACGCGTAAGCTATAACCTTCCTGCTCGCATGAGAACACAACCTAAACCAAGCTTCGATGCACGGTGTAGACCACAAACCCATCGTCCCTTTCCCGCACGGCCAACACCGGACTGTTGTTACTTCTTAACTCTCGAAACTTGCTTCACAAGCTTCGACCATGAAAACTTGATTCCTTTCCCAGTTCACAGGCCATCGCCTTGCTAACTTTGAAACCCTTCGATGAAACGCCTATAATATCCGCCAAGTTCCAGAAAGCTCGAACCTCATCAGCATTAGCTCCGAACCTTCCGCCATTTATCGCTCAACCTTCACTGGTCGACTTGATTCCTTCGCAGCACGATACGTCCAAGGAACATCACTTCTTTGAGCCAAAACTCGCACTTCTATACTGGCATACAACCTCTCCGCCGTAACGCTTCCGCATTGCATGTAGGTGTTCTCTATGCAACTCTCGCATTCTTGGAATAGAAGAATATCATCGATAAAAACCAAGATTTAAACTATCCGTGACATCGGATGGAAAACTCATTCATCGATCCATGAAGATCCAAGATTGGTCAAACCAAACGGCATCACGATGAACTCAGAGTGCCCATACCTGCCCCAACGCTGGTCTTCAACGCCCTTTCTCATCTTCACCGATGGTAGCTCGACTCAAATCGATCTAGAGAAGACACCGCCCTCGAATCGGTCAAAAGATCGCCGATCCGGAAGAGGATATCTCACTGATGGTCGCCTTATTCAGCTCGTAGTCAATGCACATCCGATCGACCCATCCTTCTTCTTGACGAATGTAACCGCGCTCCCCACTACGACACGCCAGGCCGATAAACCTAGATCCAACAGCTCCCGTGAATCGCGTCAGCTCTGCAATTTTGGTGCCATTCGATGGTGCCTTTGATATCAAGGCCGCCTCCCGGTTCCAAATCAATAGTGAATTCCACTTGTTATCGCGTAAACCCGCAAGTCCTCGAAACACGTCCGGATATTCACACACCACGCCCTCTTGCAATCGTTTTATGCTGTTTATCGTGTCCCGTCAAACTTACCAAGAAAGTTTGACAGCCCTTCCCGATCATCCTCACCGCCTTCGGTGTAGATCATGGCACGCAACACCCATCCTTATGCCGTGGAAACAAACTTCCACCTTCTACCGCTCAAAAGCAACTTTCTCGAGACAACGATAGTCGCTATGTGCTTTTCAACCAATCCATGCTAAAGATGACATCGAAATTCATTCCATGACATGCAATTGACAAGGACCTTCTCCACTGTATTTACTCCCGGTTCGCAATCTTTTCGCTTTTAGCACTTCTCGACGGATGCTAATTTGTGGTACTGTGATTTCTTGGTACCAAACCCAACCTCACACGCGATTCTCGAAACGTTAAAGAAGGATACCTCAGATCAAACAAAGTTTAAACGGGTATATCACTCATGGATTATACCCAAGATTTCCTGGAGCTTGAGTCACCGATCAGCGCGACACCCCTTGTCACGGGGTGGTTTGTGTCGCCTAGTGACCTCCTCCGCCTGCTTCGTCCTCAGCGAGCATGATTCGCTCATGAGTCGGATGTCGCCATCGCGGCCGACCGCCGCCCTCCTAACTGGACAATCTCGAGCGTAATGTCCAGACTTACAACGATAGCACTTTGCTACCTTGATCACTCGCATCAAATGATTCCTTCGCATTTCCGGCACCGCGTTTTTCTACTCCGCACGGGTGGAAATTCCTTCCCAAGGTCGCTTTTCTCTCGAATGCCTTGATTCCTTGAATCATCGACCGCCCGTTCCTCGAACACCGATTGCCTTCCTCGATCTTCCCATTTCTCTACCTCTTCCTCCGCCGACGGCTGTCCGGTGGCATCGTTTTTTCTGGGGCAACATCGACTCAATGTTTAATGCCCGCTTAAGGATCGCGATACGCCGATCTCCCCGACCGACGAAAGCGAAATTCGATCTCGGTCGGAGTCCTCTCTCGAACCCGCTCGCCTGGCCCTCGCGGTTTACCGTGCACGAGCATAACGTGATGCATTTATGAACGAGCGATCGCATTTCGCGACCATTCTTCTCCCTCGACGAAGATTCCGTAATTCATTCTCGCCGTCAGAACGCCAGCACATACTTTTCCATGAGTTCTTCCTTGAAATCTTCCCACGATACCTTGCCCACCGCCCCTCGTGTTAGAGTCCTCCTCACGATTCCCACCGTAAATCAGCCTCACCTGCTAGTCGAAGATCGCAAGATCAGCTTTTCTCGCTTCTTCTCACCGATGTATTCAAGATTCTTTCGTGGATCGTATCCGCCTCGCTGTTGATCGGTTCATCGAGACCGCCGAACGTGGATTCTCGCTCACGAAAACTCTCGATCGCATGTCGCTAACCAAAGGTGGTTCCCGGCTTCTTCCACGTTATTGTTCCTCCGATTCCTTGTTCTCAGATTGCATCCGACGTTTGAAACATTAGAAACGCCGCGATAGATAACCGTATCATCGCATAACATATATCATCACCCATATCACATATCATCACATATACCACATATCACGACGATCACATATAATCATGCAATCCTCGTTAACATATCATCGTTATGCATTTCACATAACATCATCATCACACATCACATAGATCATATATCATTACGGCATAGCTCATATCACATATAAGCATCAAACATAAACATCCATGCCATAGTAAGCAGTATCAAGAATATTCAAAGGTCCATGAAGGATCACAAAATATAAGATCAAGGTATGTCACCAAAAGGTCGATATGAGCAAAAGAACTCGACTCCGGCCATCACAAAGACGCCGCCATCCATGCTTCTAGCAGATTTCTGACCGCCATCAGACACACCGACTACCTAGATCTCTCTCCTCCATATCCATCCACTATTCCCGCCGTCCCAGCGGTTCCATTCTCGCCTCCTCATCCTCTCTTTCCTTCCAATCGTGGCTTGAATTGGGCCGCCGCCGTAAAGCGATCCCGCATGGAAGCAAGCCTCTTGGGTATGATCCCATCCAAGCCGCAGCTTCGATTGCTCGAGTATCGTGAAAGCCGTGCCTCGAGTCCTCTCCTCGCTGCTTCTTCCTCAATGTACCCGATCTCATCGTAGTCATCGATCATCTGGATTATCGTCCTCCGAATCCTCACTATCCTCCTCGCTCATCTCGGGTCCTCCTCTTCCTCGTAGTCGCCTTCCTCGATGCCACCGACACGCTTTGGTGGCATGAAGATTCTGATCCGGCTTCTTCCGCCACCGCTTCTGGACGGACAATATCTCTCGCCCCGAAGTTCCTCGCCAAAGTCGTTCGGATCCTCCTCCAAGGTGCGATCGCCGACAGGTGTAGTGACCGTGTATCCTGTTGCATCGGTGATCGCTCGAGCGATGGTTGTTCTCCCAACGACTCTTCGGAACATCATCCCTATCATCGATCCGATCGGTCCTCGAGGGTGTCTCGCAACCACATCCTCCCTCGGATGGTATACCTGGTGGTCCGTCCCACCTCCATACTCGAGCAAATGAATCAAGAAAGTCCAAGGTAAGGTGCCTCGTGATAGGATCCCGTCTCGAACAACACATGTCTCGCTTTCGCCCACGGCCGCCATCCCGTCGGTAGCCTTTCGACCATCCGATAGTAGGCCTCGTTCTCGACACTTTCCCACCGCTCGAACCTTTCTCCATAACCCAACAAATCTTCCTGTAAATACTCCCAACGGCTCATGAATATTCCGGTGCATTCCTCGAATTTACGGATATGCTCATCCATTCTCGTGAGATCTTAACCAACGTTGTTCGGGCCATCAATATCCATAAACCTACATGTTAGTTCACCATAAAACACCAACAAATATTCACGTTTCCTTTTCTCGCCTCAAATATCCGGGTAATCATGTCTCATACACATGTTCATTTCAACACATATCAATATCAATATCGATATTTATCATAATAATCACGTAAGCAAATCACAGATTCACTTACAAGCACTCGCTTATCAAAATAAACAAGATTTTCAATCAACAATACATTGCTATGTAAACACATAGACTTACATCAACCATACGTGATCACATTAATCACATCATATCATATAAACGATTTTCATATCACGACCCACACGAGCCTTTTTGTTCCATCAACAATCACTTCCACATCCACATCACCATCCAACCATACCTCATCCACATCTCGCTTACATCACGTAAACTCTTACGTGGCAAAGCACGTAAACCAAGATCATATCAAGCTCACATAGCCACATAAAGCACCAACAAATAAACACATACCTCATCCCCTTTAAAGGAGGTCGATCGACGGTGAGGGTAGTCAGACTGATGAATGTTTAGAAGAACAAGTTCTAAACACTCAATTTCAAGAACGCACACGATATAAAGCAAACGAATCGCTTGATATCAAACAATTATGAAAACTAGATGCCAAGAACATTGCTCGACATACCAGTCGTCACGCCCAATTCAGGAAGGCGGATGCCGGGGTGTGATTAGGGACGGGGGTTAGAAGGGGATACATATAAAATACATGATAAGAAGATGTGACCATGAATTGGGCGCGTCTCCTCTATAACTAGGAGATATCCCGAAGGGAGGGTGCACAAAAGTCCACCAATGAATAATATCGATAACATAACCTCGTAAAACATGATCTTGGTTTATTATAAGTAATGCAAGAAAGCAAAATAGCATTACATCCTGTCAACTTGACCGGTCAACTACATAGCATGCTCGTGTCGAGACTCACGTGAAATAACATAACAAATCTTGTTCCCAATCGGAAAGTAAATAAGGGACAAGAATACATAATTATCGTAGTACGATATATAACAACATCGCTGAAGCATAGCATGAAGAACCCGTAGCCCACCCTCGCCGCCGGCCCAAAATTCTCCTCCATCTCGTGAAAGATTTGAAAAGAGTTTGGGGTGAGTACTAGCGCTCACCGGGTTTTATCATAAAACAAAAGAATCATGAGGCCGTGTTGAGCACTTACCTAGAAGGTTTTAAAACGTAAATCCACTACAAGTAAGCAAAATAGATTTTTCATTTTCGATACGATCCGTTATTCTTTGTTACTCCCATCATAGAACCATGAACCACGGCTCGGGCGATCCCCGCCAAATTTCATCACATTTACATTCATTCGGCCGGAACATATCCAATGTTGCACGCCCGAACGTATCCAGCCGGCTAACTCGGTGTGGACTTCAGGGGTCAAATCCCCATCAGAACCATAACCACCTCATTACCATTTCCGTGTGGACTTCCGGGGTCTATCCCCTTCAGAACCATAACCACGTGTTCGGGTCATCCCCTTATGATCAATACTCAAGATGGTGATCAACCCACCAATAGAGATCAGTGCACAACCATGATAGAACCATATCTTGGATCAGAGAACAGTAATAATTTCACAAAACATTTTACGGCGTACATGTTTTATTTTGAAATATCAGAGTAAATAACTCAAAATAAGCATATATAACCCAACCTGAACAGACGAAAACGTCAACCGAGAGATATCTACGGATCCGATGACTTCACCGATCGCACTGGTAGGTACCTGGTAACAAGACGGAACAACTTTTGGGGTTACATCCCACAAAGCAAAGCAACAACGTGATCCAAACGACGATCGTAGCAAACTTAGGGTTTTCAACTTTACGAACCCACATTTGGCACTTCTCGGGTTTTCAAATCAACTCGATCGTAAGGAAATATATTCAGTGCATCAAGACTATAATAGGGTACTTTCAAAATATGCATGCATGCGAGTTGACTCAAATCTTAGCGTGAAGAAGCTTCAAAATCGATGCCTATCGCCGGATCTAGGATAAACCATCCAAAATCGATGCATGAAAATGGAAACATAAGCAATATGCATAACGGCGAACATGGAATGACAAACGGCGTTGAAAATGGATAACCGGGCATGTACTTCCTTTAGAAAACTCGAGCAACGGAAAACATCCGGACATGCGTAAACGCTAAAAAGCAGTAAAACGGAATCGGTACTTTAGTAAAATGCATGGCCCTACTCGAAAACCTAAAGGACCCGTAGCCAAAAGGTGGCTCGGTGGCCACCAAATCGGCGGACGAAGGCAGCAAATCGGCGACAATTCGGCGACCATGCGGCAACAAAATTGGCTTGCCTCGGCCGTTTCCGCCTCGTCCCTTTAGAATCCCGGTTCTATGCTATACGATCTACTAAAAGGCGGAATCAAAACAAGAAAAGGACAAAAAGAAAACGGGCTGCGGGGTGGTTGATCGGCGGTGGTGGCTCGGCGGCCAATGGCACCGCTCACCTGAGCCTCCGGCTCGATCCCCACTCCTCCGTGACTTCAGCACTGGAGCTGCTCGGCTCTTCCGTAAACACGAGAGGCGAAGGAAATGAGCGTTGAAATGAAGGCCCTAGCCTCTATTTATAGGAAAAGGCGGGGTCGCTTGCTGTGCTATGCAATGACTGCTTTTCAAAACGTAAAAACCGCCGCAACTTTTGCAAACGGACTCAAATTTAGCAAACTTGGTACCCATGGACACGAAATAAAATACGACACAATGACTATAAACAAGATATACTTTTAAAAGACCGATGAAAAGTTTGGTTTTCGATAACTTCACGGAGTGCCAAACCTTCATGGGTGGTCGAAAACACAGCATGACTTAGTGTCTATGAATTCGCCATAAGACACTCTTCCACAATGCCCGAGGTTTCGTGACGGTCGATCATCGAAACAAAAGTCAACCTTTTGACCTTTCTCGAAAAAGCGTGCCATGCAAAGCGAAGCTTAAAAAGGCGAGGTATTACATCCTCCTCCTTATAAAAATTTCGTCCTCGAAATTTCAAACACGTCAGAAAACAACTTCGGTCTTGAGCCACGAACTTATCTTCCAACTCCCGTAGCTTCCTCCTCCGTGGTGATTCCACAACACCTTCACCAACGGAATCGCTTGTTCCTCAATTCCTTGACTTCTCGTTCCAAGATAGCCACCGGCCTCCTCGTAACTCGGATCCCGAGCAAGAATCACTTGGTCATGCTTGATCACGTGTTTTGGGTCGAACACGTACTTTCGGTGAGAAAACGTGAAACACGTCGTGAACATCTCCGATGCTAGGCGGCCAAAAGCTAACCTATAGGCAGCGGGCCTATTCTCTCAAGAACTTGAAGGTCCAATGAACCTCGGTCGTAACACCTCGTTTCCCAAAACGAGCGACTCTCTCGTTGGGAAAACTTAGGAAAACGCGATCTCCGATCATGAATTGAAGATCCGTCGACGCTTGTCCGCATAGGACTTCGCATCCCGCGCTTCCTCGATCCTTCGCAGTCGATCGATAACCTCGACCGTCCTGCTG
Organism: Salvia rosmarinus; assembly: GCA_036937905.1. NCBI lineage: Eukaryota > Viridiplantae > Streptophyta > Magnoliopsida > Lamiales > Lamiaceae > Salvia > Salvia rosmarinus. Next base: position 114,941,110 of record CM072819.1, read on the forward strand.
AACCATCTACGGTCCTAACATCTTCCTCTCGCCCTTCGTCCCGATAAAGTGGCGATCGACCTTCCTTCCGCATAACGCTTCATAGGGAGCCATTCTATGGTGGCACGATAGCTGTTGTTATAGGGAAACTCCACCAAAGGTAGTATCTCTTCCCAATTTCCTCCTCTATCGGCCACGCATCGTCATATCTTCCAAGACACAGATCGTTCTTTCCGATCGACCGTCCGCTTGAGGATGGAATGCCGTACTAAGATTCAACTTGGTCCCCATGGCTTCCTATGACTCCTCCAAAACCTTGACGTGAACCTCGGGTCACGATCGGCGATGAATCGATACCGCACACCATGTAACCGTCACGATGTCCTTGACGTAAAAGGCGAGCAAGCTTATCTAACCCGCGTCATCCGAATTGGTAAGAAATGAGTCGACTTCGCCGCCTATCGATGACAACCCATATAGCGGTGTTTCCTCTCGTGACCTTGGAAAACTCACCACAAAATCCATACCGATATGATCCCATTTCCATTACGGGATTGGTGGCGGTTGCAACAAACTTGACAGGCGTTGATGTACAGACTTTCACTGGCGACAAGCGAACATCGTTCCACAAACGCGCTACATCCTTTTTCATCCCTTCCCACCAAAAGTTCCTTTTAAGGTCTCTGTACATTTGGTGCTTCCGATGAGTCAGATACGGTGCCTCATGAGCTTCACTCATGATTTTATCTCTCAATTCCTATCGAGTGGCACATATAACCTTCGGAATAGTAGCGCGTTGTCTTTCGCTCGTGAAACCGCGCTATCTTCTAACCTTGCTTTCAAACGCATCTTCTCCGGAATTGCCTCCTCGCTTGCACTCACGATGGCTTCTCTTAGGTCCGGTTCGGTTTGTCGAGCTGCGATGAATCCTTGCACCGATTCCGGCGGATGAATCACTTCCGGTGAGCTTTTGAAATCTCGAATAAGCTCTTTCTCTTCGCGTGAGAAGATATCCCAACCGCCTCGACTTGCGACTAAGAGCATCCGCTTCGACATTGGCTTTCCCCGGGTGATAGCGATAGAGCAATCATAATCCTTCACCAACTCTAGCCATCTCCTTTGCCTCATGTTCACTCTTTTGTTCAAAGAAGTATTGAGGGGCTCTTGTGATCCGTGAAGATCTCACACTTAACTCCATAGAGATAGTCTCCAAATCTTCAACGCATGGACGATTGCCGCTAACTCCGTGTCGTGAGTTGGGTAGCTCAACTCGTGTGTTTCAAGCCGACGAGACGCGTAGCTATAACCTTCCGCTACGCATGAGAACACAACCTAAACCAAGCTTGGATGCATCGGTTGTAGACCACAAACCCATCGTCCCTTCCGCAGGGGCTAACACTAGAGCGGTTGTTAGCTTCTTTTAACTCTTGAAACTTGCTTCACAAGCTTCGGACCATGAAAACTTGATTCCTTTCCCGAGTGTTGCGTCATCGGCTCACAACTTCCGAAAACCCTTGATGCAGCGTCTATAATATCCGCCAAGCTTAGAAAGCTTGAACCTCATTGGCATTAGTCGGAACCTTCCGATTACTTACCGCTTCAACCTTCACTTTGGGTCGACTTTGATTCCTTCTGCAGACCACGATATGTCGAAGGAACATCACTTCTTTGAGCCAAAACTTCGCACTTACTATACTTGGCATACAACCTCTGCGCTCGTAGCGTTTCCGAGGCAGTGCGGAGGTGTTCTATGCAACTCGCATTCTTGGAATAGATGAGAATATCATCGATAAAAACCAAGGCGAAACTATCCGACATCGATGGAAAACTCGATTCATCGATCCATGAAGATCAACAAGCATTGGTCAAACCAAAGCGGCATCACGATGAACTCGTAGTGCCCATACCTCATCACGAACGCGTCTTAGCGTCGCCCTCCTTCGATCTTCAGGTGATGGTAGCCTCGACCTTAAATCGATCTTAGAGAAGACACTCGCTCCTTGAGGCGATCAAAAGATCGTCGATCCTTGAAGAGGATATACGTTCTTGATGGTCGACTTATTCGACTCTACATTGTCAATGCACATCCGCATTGACCATCCTTCTTCTTGACGAACGTAGGCTGGCGCTCCCACGGGCGACACGCTGGGTCGGATAAAACCTAGATCCAACGACTCGCAGAATCGCGCTTTCGGTTCTTGCAATTCTTTAGGTGCCGTTCAGTATGGTGCCTTTGATCTCGGCTGCTCCGGTTCCAAATCAATAGTGAATTTCACTTGTCTATCAGCGGTAAACCCGGCAAGTCCTCTGAAACACGTCCGGATATTCACACACCATCGCTCCTCTTTTAATTTGCTTGGCGCTGTTCATCGTGCCCTATCAAACTTACCAAGAAAGTTTGACAGACCCCTTCTGATCATCCTCAACGCCTTCGGTCTTGAGATCATTAACGCAAACACCCATCCTTATGCCGTGGAAACAAACTTCCACTCGCTTCTACCGTTCGAAAAGCAACTTCTCTCGAGACAACGTATAGTTGCCATGTGCTTTTCCAACCAATCCATGCGAAAGATGACGCCGAAATCTTCCATTCCGATGACATGCAAATTGACAAGGACCTTACGCTCACGATTTCTACTTCCCGGTTACGGCAAATCTCTTTTGCCTTTAGCACTTCGACGGGATGCTAATTTCGGTACTCGTGATTTCTTGGGTACCAAACCCAACCTCTCACACGCGATTCTCGAAACGAAAGAATGTGAGGCTCACCTTGTCAAACAAAGCGGGTATATCACCGTATGGATTATACCCGCAAGATTTCCGGAGCTTGGTACTGCTGGCGATTGGCGTACGCCGCGCTTGCTGCGTGGCCTTTGGTTTGTTGGCCTAGGGTGACCTCCTGCCCGTTGTTTGTCCTCGGCGGAGCATGATTACGCCTCTGAGGCGGATCTCGCCTTCTTGGCGGTGCCTGCTGGCCTCCTAACCGGGACAATCTCGAGCGTAATGTCGGGACTTACAACGATAGCACTCGGTGCTACCTTGCCTCGCACTCGAAATGATTCCTTTGGCATTTCGCACCGCGGTTTTCAACTCCACCGCATGGGTTGGAAATTCCTTCCCAACGTTGCTTTTCTCTCTTGAATGCGCTTGATTCCTTGGAATCCTCGGACGCCTCGGTTCCCTTGGAACACCCGATTGCCTTTCCTCGATCTTCCCATTTCCTCTTACCTCTTCCTCCGCCGATGGCTGTCCGGGTGGCATCGTTCTTTCTTGGGGCAACATTGACTCAATGTTTAATGCCCTGTTCAGGGCGTGCATCGTCGGATCTTCCGGCCCGAGCGAAATTCGATCTCGGGTCGGTCCTCTCACGAACACATGCGCTCGCGACCTCGGTCTTGACCGTGCACGTAGCATAACGTGACGAACGATTGAGCGGCGATCGTGCTCGGTGACCATCCTTCTCCCTCGAGCGAAGATTCGAATTCATTACGCCTCACGCCTGTAAATGCCGGGCACATACTTTTCCATGAGTTCTTCCTCGAAATCTTCCCACGATACCTTGCCCACCGTCACGGTGTTAGAGTCCTCCTACGGATTCCGCCGTAAAATCGAGCCCTCATCGGTTGGGCGAAAGATCGCGCAATTGACTTTTCCGCTTCTTCGCGGCCGATGTATTCGAAGATCCTTTCGGTGGATCGTATCCGGTTCTCGGCGTCGATCGGTTCGTCGAGACCGTCGAGCGTAGGGGATTCACTGCGAAAACTCGATCGCGTGTCACGAACCAAAGGTGGTTCTGAACTTTTCCACGTTATTGTTCCTCGATTCCTTGTTCTCGGCATTACGCATCGACGTTTGAAACATTAGAAACGCTTCGCATAGATAACCGGGTATCATCGCATAACATATATCATCACCCGTATCACATATCATCACATATACCACATATCACGCACGATCACATATAATCATGCAATCCTGTCAACATATCATCGTTATGCATTTCACATAACATCATCATCACACATCACATAGATCATATATCATTGTGATCTTCTACACACTTTATGATCTAACTTATATATGAGATAAGGGGACACAGATATATGCAATCAAGTATTCAATTCAGATAGGAGATTGTAATAGTGGTAACAGGAAACATTGTATACAAGCTCAACCAAACTGCTTTCAGTATACAAATCCAACAATCTCCCACTTATACTAAAGCAAACTTTTAGTATACAATGTGTCTTCTACTAGCTATTACAAACAACCATCACTTTGCTTCTCCCACATACAAAAGTTTCCTTTCTAAGTGGGTGCCATCAAGCGCAATCGAGTCCTCGAGCGTGCACTTTGTAGACTTTTTGCGGCGAGCTCTTTGTGAATGGATCCGCTAGATTTTCCGTCGTGTCAATCTTTTCAATCAAGTCACCTCGTCTAACGATTTCTCGTATGACATGGTACTTTCTCTCTATGTGTTTGGTCGCTTTGGGGTCCGTGGTTCCTTCGAGGTTTGCCATCGCACCCGAGTTATCACGATAAACTATGATACTCTTAGGCAAACCAGTACCACACCTAGATCCATGAGGTAGTTCTTGAACCATACTGCCTCCTTAGAAGCCTCAGGCGGCTACATATTCGGCTTCCATGGTAGAGTCCGCAATGCATCGCCTTTTGCACTCCGCCAGATACGGCTCCACCTCCCAAGGTAAACACATAGCCCGAGGTTGACTTTTTCTCATCTCGGTCGACTTGGAAATCCAGTGCAGATAACCCAAAGGCATTAGACTATCTGCATGGTAAACTAGCCTATAATCTCGAGTCCTTTTAAGGTACTTGGTATATGCTTCTTGCAGTCCAATGAGCTTGTCGAGGTTAGGCGATATCGGCTACTATGCCTACCGCATAGCGAATATCGGGCCTCGTGCATAACATTGCGTGCATGAGACTTCCTACGGCGGGCGTAAGGAACTTGTCTCATTTCCTCTCTCTCCTTTGCAGTCATGGGTATTGCGTCTTAGATAAAGGAACGCCATGTGCGAAAGGTAGCAATCCTTTCTTGGCGGTCTGCATACTAAAGCAGTAATCACGGTATCGATGTAAGGCGCGCGAGATAAGCTCAACATTTTCTTCTTGCGATCTCGGTAAACCTTGATCCCAAGAATATGCTGTATCTCCTAAGTCTTTCATTTGAAACCGATCGGATAACCAACTCTTTACGCCCGATAACGACTTCACGTTGTTGCCAACTAGAAGAATGTCATCTACATAAAGTGCAAGAAATACCACATCACGTTAACATCTAACGATACACAACTCTCGCTAAGCAGCCGGATAAATCCATAGGACTTTACCACCTCGTCAAAGCGTAAGTTCCATGATCGGGAGGCTCGCTTAAGTCCATAAATGGACTTCTTAAGCTTCCATACTAGATGTTGTTCACCTTTACACATAACCTTCTGGTTGCTGCATATAGATGTCTCTACCTTCCTCAAGGTAACCGTTTAAGCGGTTTTAACATCCATTTGCCAAACCTCTAGGTTCGAAGTGGGCTGGTATGGCGGAAGAATTACGATGGACTTGAGCATTGCTTCTGATGTGTCTCGTCGAAATCGATGCCCTCAATCTGAGTGTACCCTTTCGCCACAAGCACGGCTTTAAAGTCGAAACCTCTCCATCGGAATCTCTCTTCCTTTTGATATCCATTTACTACCCACGGCTTCCTTGCCATCTGGTAGAGATGTCTTTTCATATACATCCATAGCGTTATGGACTCCATTTCTAAGTCCATAGCGGTGTGCCATGATCTTACATCAATGTCTCAGATCGCCTCCTTGTATGTCCATGGGTCGATTATTGCTCGTTCGTTTCTGGGACTATATCCGAAGATTGTCCCATGAACATAAATCGCTCGGGTTGACGAACAACCTCCCACTTTCGACGAGGTTCTACAGCACTATGGCAACGGTGGGTGCAGAAACTTGTGGTTCTCATCTTGCACAACTTCTTTGGTAGGTACCACTCATGCGGTCGGTATCTCCGGTGGAACTCGACCCACTTCAATTTCTTGAAGTATCACGGTGTCGATCCTCCCACTAGACTCGACATCTCGTACTTTCGCCTAATCGGTGGTGGAATACGATCATCTTCTAATTCTTGAAGAATGATTTCAACTTTGGATTTATGATTTTTCATATAGTCATCTTCAAGAATCGAGCATTAGTGCTAATAATGACCTTCCGATCATTAGGGACTATAGAATAAACCACATTTCGTTCCTCTAGGATAGCCAATAAACAATTTCGTGCGTCGATCTAGCCTCCAACTTGTCGCCTTCTTGTTCAAAGATGTGTGCCGGATCGCCCATATCCTTATGTGGCTTAAACGGGCTTACCAAACCACAACTTCGAAAGTGGGTCTTTTCGACTTGGATGGTACTAGATTTAGCAAGTATGCACGCTTCTAAGGCATACCCCGAGAACGAAATAAGCAATGTAGCATAACTCGTCATAGATCTAACCATTTCCAAAGAGTCCTATTTCTTCGCTCGACACACCATTTTTTGTGGTGTGCCGGTTGAAATCTTGTTGGGATGTAATCCCACACTTTACTAGATAGTCCTTAAACTCGTTCTCGAGGTATTCGCCACCGCGATCGGACCGCAGTGACTTGATACTCTTACATAGCTTGCTCCACTTCCGCCTTAAACTCTTTGAATTTCTCAAAGCATTTGGACTTATGCGGTGAAGCGGTATACGTATCCGCACTGAGTAATCGTCAATGAAAGTGACAAAATACTGCACCCTCCACGAGCTTTTGTGGACATCGGTCCACACAGTCGAATGGACTAACTCCAACATTTCTTTGGCTCTATAACCCTTCGCTTTGAAGGGTCTGTCGACATCTTACCTTCTATACAGGATTCGCAGACTGGGAACGGAGTAACCGTGAGATTACCCAACGCTCCATTCTTAGCCAGTCTTTGGATCCTATTTAGATTGATGTGACCTAATCTAAGATGCCGAGAGAAAGTGGTGTCATCTTCTTGAAGAAAACTTTCTCTTTTGGGGTTTGTAGAAGATGCAACATAGTTATAGGTATTATGTTTTGCGTAAATAGTATAAAGCGAATTATATAAAGTGCAACACGGATAACTTCGTCATTTCTTATGATAGAAACACCACTATCAAAAATAACAGAATATCCATGAGTAAAAGTTTCAAAGCAAAACAAGGTTCATGAAAATCCGCACATATAAGCGTCTTTCAAAACTAAAACTGTTGTCCCAAAACACAAAGAAACATCTCCATCTGCAATCCTCGACTTTCGCCCGCGTTACCCATGGAGATCGTTATCTCGCCATTAGCTAGCTCCTTGTCGCGCAGGAACCCACGCAGGTGTAACAAACATGATCGATCGCGCGGTCTACTACCCAAGAATGGGTAGAACAAGTAGCTAAACATGTTTCCGTTACTAAAGCAACAGGCGTATCTTGAGCCTCGAGCATAGGGCACTTAGCCTTCCAATGCCCGGCCTTGCCGCAGACTTGAAGCACTTGCCCTTCTCTCCTTCGCTTCTTCAAGCCTCCGTTAGCAGCCATGTTTTTGCTCCCATTACTCCACTATTTCCTTGCCTCTACCACCTTTGGTGCCCTTTTCTTTTCCCATTTTGCAACGGAAAATTTGGGCCCTTAGATGTGCTAGCAAGAGCATGTGCTCCTTTTCCCATCCGCAGCCACGAGATCATTAAGCAACCGACTAAGTGTAAACTCGGTCTTGCTCATGATCGCATTCTGTAGTTCTCAAAAGACTTGGGCGTGTATTGAGGATGATATCGACCTCGGCCGCTGTCAATACCTCCTCCCACCATGAGATGAGTCATGTGGAGACATGTTCATGGACCGAACTTCCTTCTTCCATCTTACACGCCAAGATTTCTCTCATTGTGTGGAAGCGATCGTCCGATCCGACCGCCCAAACTTACTCTCGAGACTTGACCAAATATCGATCGCGTCACCATCGACCGATCTCAGGTACAAAGCCTTTGGACATAGTAGTCATCATATAGCATTTACCCATATTGTTTGACTTATTCCAAAGTCTCGCTGACTCTCATTGCTCGTTAGTCGATCGTCGATGGGGCATCGGGTTTAGGAGTAGTGAGAACAAACATGTGTTCTTCAATGATAAGAACATATTCAAGTTTCGTTTTCACTCGATAAAATTTGGACGGATAACGGTTTTGTGCGAGCATATTGATTATCGGCGTAAGAGACATATCGAAACGATAATGTAAACACATAAGCATACGATCGCATATAATTCGTAACAATAATATTGTAACCTTTTGATAAAACAATATTAATTGAAACCTCCAATCGCCCAAGGAATCCCACATGCGAGCCAGCGTGTGGGCGTTTACACACGAACCCCCGACTGGACTAAAATATACCTTTTAGTCGTTTAATTTCAATCCATGTCAACTTATCCTTATGACAAATGAAATTAACGATTGGACCTTACTAGACCACATCACTATCGCAAGAAGGGACTTGGCATGAAGTTGTACTGAGGTGATGTCTAGCAATGACCACATTTTAACGTGATAAAACTAATTCTTAGAATTAGCATACTCACTAGACCATACAGCTTCCAATTCAAATTCTTTTGTTATCTCATTTTATATCTATCTCTAGAGAACTTATGAAAATCGCACATGCAAGCCACGCGTGTGGACGTTTACTCACAGTGCGTCTCACTTTGTTTAGAGATCAAAAAGGTGGAGGTCTTGACATTTTAATTCAAAAAATTAATTTGTCGGGTTACTTGCTTAGTCTTTTTATTCAAAAGGTTTGTCCATGCAGATCACGTAATCCTAGCAGACATTTCTATAGAACTCAACATGTAAAACATGCTCGCAGAAATTCTAAAATATGCTTGATAATAGCGCGATAAACCTAGCATGCTTACTATGCGCATCCAATTCGTAAAACACTTAAGGTTTGTCAACGTAATTTAAACATACATAGCATACTACTTGCATAATTTAAACATCCACGACATGCATATGAGCGATAAAATAAAATAAAACGTTCATCGCGGCCCATTCGTGAAACACCGCACTTTCTGTCTAATCTATTACATAGATTTGCAAAGTGCAATTAAACTTGACGGGCCTCGCGTGCACGGCGCGAGCACGGACGGATTCAACAAATGGGCCTCGCGTGCGTGGGCACGGACCGAAAAATACGGGTTGGGTGGAAAAGCGGGTGCGGGTGGTCGGTGCATCTGTCATGCCGGGCGCTGAGGCAAAGCCCGGTCGTGCGCCCGACCTACATGCCCGCCTGCCGCGTGCTCGCCGCGGGCTTCCGCGGTCGCTAAAGGCGATCGCGACCGACGAAAGCACGCATGCGTGGCCTCCCTCGGCGCCGAACGTCGCCGAGAGGCGTCGCCCGCCGGCGAAACTTCGCGACCGCGAATACGCTATGACGTTGCCGGGTGTCTCGGCCAACGCGCCTGCCGCCGCTCGCTAGCTCGCCTTTGCCGCGTTCCTGCGGTCGTCCTCTCGACCGCGAGCTTTCGCAAAGGCGCCAGGGATCTCGCAGCGAACGCGTGCCCGCCGCCCGCGCCGCGATCGCCCTCGCGACCGCATGACGGCTCGCCATGAAACCGTCGAGGGACACCGCGAGACTGTTTTTCCCATCGTCTCGTCTTTCGTGCTTCGTCTTCGTTTTCTTTTACGGATAAGATTTACGTAAAATAAATCTAATCTAACCACGAATTTTCTCGTGGTGAAAACAAAACCCAACAAAAACAAAAACGAGCCACGATGAGCAGCGGATCCACAATTAATTAAACGCGCGTAATAATCAAACGTGAATTAATCCAATGAGCGAAGATTCTCGATCCCGTGCTCGATACCAGTTGTAGGAAAACTAGGTTTAGCCCTCGCCCGAGAATCTATCTTGGATATTTAATTCACCATAAATTGATTATATACCAGCATGCGTCTATATAATTAATTGCAACACGTAAGGGTTTTCTCGTGTTTACCTTTGGATCTCAGAGGGTCGGCCGAGCAGACGAGCGGATCGAGCGAACGGACTCGTGCTTTGACCTTCGGGATCAGATCCGGTTGCCCAATCTCCAACGTCGAGTGAGGACGATCTATGGAGAATGCTTGGAAAATCACCCAATGCTCTATGGAATTCTCGAAAATTCTCTCTCAATTTCTTGTGAGATGGATGAAAATTCTTATGAGGATTAATGAACATTAACCTAGACTTTATCTCTACCTTATATTTATAATGCATTACCATAATCCCATGGGAAAGGATCTATACATATCCCATAAATATAATTATATCCTTGTAGGATAAAGAGAATAAAATCTTGTCATAGTGAGCTATAGGCGCCGATTTCCAAGAGCTTACGGGACTGGATGGGCCACCGAGGGATCAAATGCAAGGAATAAATATGGGCCTCAAATAAATTAATTATCTTATGTTGACCCGAACATAAATTAATTTATAAACATTTATTCATGCCACTAGAGAATAAATGTTGACTTACCCTTTATTACCGAAGTTGAGTCGGGCTTGCACTTAGACATTCTGAATCCCGTATTTAAGATATCGAGCGTCCATTAATTATTTATAGCAATCATTGCTTAAAATAATTAATATCTTTAATTCCTTAAGCGATACCACTCAACCTTATTATTGTACTTGAGCTAACTCAACTGCGCAGGTTTAGTACAATAAACCTTTGAGCTCCTTAGGGGCGTCATCATCCTAAACGGATACGGTGACTCGATACAGATAACTAGCGTGACATATAAGCACTGCCACCACCCAAGATGCGGAGAATCTTGGGTTAGAACATATAACCCTCACCCATAACAAGTCAAAGTGATGGTCAGCAACTCATACTCACCTAATACCTTATCGAGGTTTAGATCATCGTAAGTCACCGAGATCTTGGTTCTTCACGACGGTCAGATAGAAGAACACATCTCACTGTGATCCTTCAATACGTCAGAGACGTACCAGCATAGACAAGCAACTAAGTCAAGTCACTTCTTATCTATACTGCAGCCTATACCGACAACTCGTCCTCAAGTTGTCTCAGCTGTGAAACTTTTTATATCTCATTAAGCTTGACCAATCATACAGACTTCTGTGATCTTCTACACACTGTATGATCTAACTTATATATGAGATAAGGGACACAGATATATGCAATCAAGTATTCAATTCAGATAGGAGATTGTAATAGTGGTAACAGGAAACATTGTATACAAGCTCAACCAAACTGCTTTCAGTATACAAATCCAACAGTTGTTGGTGGTCAACCCCCTTGTTTACCCACTTTGCTCAACGCAAAGTGTGTGAGTGGGGAGGGGTTTTCGTTTGTGTGTGTCGGTTGGCATATTAAAATTGGTGGGTCTGATTGGCCTGTATTTGTTTTGTTTTGAATGAAGTTAGTAGTTTTAGAAATTCTGTTTTGAGCATGACCGTATGTAAATAAGGATGACGAATTGAATTTGAGCACACATGGTGAGATTTGAGCCTAAACTGTTGTATCTTGATCAACACAGTTTTCCTTCTTGTGTGATAATTGACATCTTCACTAGGCTTTGGCTAGAACTTGCGTGCACTCTTATGTCGAGACCTTATTGACTTAGCTAAAACATTTAGATGATGACTTAGGCATTTTTTCTTTCAAATAGCCCACTGAGCCAAAAATGTCTTACCTATTGTTAATCCCTCGTTCCGCCCCCTTGAGCTTAATAATTTCTTTCACTCACTTAAATTGGCTGGAAAAAGAAGCTGCCCGGTCGATTGGACTTAGGAGCTAATAGAAGAAAAGGCGAACAAAATGGAAGAAACGAGCCTCGTGATGGGCGAGAAAAAAGGGTTACCAAAATTTCAAAGAAATGGGCAAAATGCCCAATATAAACAAGGTACCCAGAATTGAAAGAAAAATGAAGGACTTAAAATAAAAGAATATATATTGATGAAGTCCTAAGATATTTGTGCTGAGACCCGTAAGAAGAAGGCGAAAGGAAATCCATGGAGGTCAAAACAATTTCCTCAATCCTAAGTCCATGATGACCAGCCTCGTTCCAAAAATCTCTCACCTATGTCTTAAGCCTCATTCTGACCAAATGAAAGACCTAAGGATGAATGTTTAAAAGCTTTGTCTAAATGGTGGAGATGGTAGAGGGCACACAAGCCTATAGCATAGTCGAAATGATGATTTGTCTGGCGTATACACTAACTTTAAACACATGAGTGCAGTGTTGGTGAGGAAAATGCCCAATATGCTCAAATTTGTATTTTGACTTGTTTGATGGTCGTTGCTTGAATTGAGTTCTCTTGAATCAACGGCTTGTTCCAATGAGCTTATATTGGTCGAGATAACTTTCTTTGGTAGAGATGTGCTAATCTTTTACTGCTTTTCGTTTTGTCTTTTCTCTTCATTGTCTTGGGCGATTCTGCGTGCATGCTTGAGGACAAGCATGTTTAAAGTGTGTGTGTGACGAGCCCAAGTTTTGTGCTCTTTTTCCGTGTCTTGTCTAGGTCTAGATCGAGTCTTTTGTGTCTTTCTTGTTGTGTTTTGTGTCCGGAGGACACACCGGTCGGCGAGGCGCGGCGGGGGGCGAAATGGGCAATACGGGTGTAATGATGGGCAAGCGCAAGTGAAGAAGGAAGAAGAAGAGAGACGCTGGGCAAGAAGGAAGAAGAAGAGAGATGCTGGGCAAGAAGGAAGAAGAGAGAGAGGTGATGGGCAAGATACGCGGGATCATGGTGAATCTCGCTAAATCCGGAAAGAAGGCGCTAAGGCCGAATCCCATAAAATCCGGAGGAGATCACCTCAAATCTGTCTGGGCAAGGAAACAATGCTGATCAACAAGGAAACCCTAACGGATCGTCCAGCCCATGGGCCAACACCATCGTCAACCTCTCTCGGCCTATATATATGGGATGAATGCGCGACTTGTGCGTCTCTCCGTAGCTCTAGTATTTTCGCAACTTTTCATCATTCATTCAGCATTACCACCACCACATACATTAAGTCCCTTCGGGGCAAACACTTTTATATTTGTTTTGCGTATGTTTTGCGGCGGCACTTTGGGCTCGCCGTTTATTTCATTCAAGTAATAGTAAGTTGTTTCCGTTTTATGATGGTCTCAATTAACTGTTGCATGTTTGTTTATTTTATGTCTAGCTAAGTCTTTATTCTGGTTTGGGCATGACTAAGTGAAGCATGATTAATATAACTCGAGAGGTCTAAGTAGGGCATTACGATCTGCATGTGTGTGTTCCCGAAGCACTAGGTCTTGAGCAATATATAACTTAACCAAACTCGGTGTGTTAGTTGCAAATAACATAGTGGGTAAGGGAGGGTTGCAAGTAATAATTGGATTAAGGTGTCGGTGTCCCGCACCCCAAATAATCTGACGGTGTGGGCGAGTTGGAGTAGTCCTAGCAACGCCTTTGCAATACGGGTCCATCTAGATCATAACGCCACCGTAGGCTTGCATGTCTTGAGGTGTCCTCGTGCGTGGGCATTACGGGTTAGATAGTTTGCATAGGGTGTCCCTGCATTTCTTTACAGAAAGGATAGATTTGGAGGAGTGCGTCGTGGGCGTGACACGTGACAACGGGTCACGACGTATGTCTCTTATAACGGTTGATGCATGTCATGTAGAAAACCTTTGCACCTATGACCGAGTGTAAATCGTCTTCACGGTTGTTGCCCAAGCGCACTCGTCTTATTATTTGATATTCTCTTTAGTTTGTTTCGTGTTACTTTAGTCTACCTATAGTGATCAAGATAATTACACCACTCTCGTTCCTTTTAAGTGATATCGTGACATTCGAGATTGCTACACCAACTCCTCGTGGGATCGACCTATACTTATCGGCGGCTACGCCTGTGATGGGCAATAGGTTATAAATTTATTTTGAACGCTAAACGACAGCGTGTCATTAAGTCTTGAGTGTTTGACTCGCCACGTGTCGTAACGTATCTGCAGAGGATCCTGACATGCCATAACACATTTTTAGAATTGCAGAGCTATAGTGTACGATGATGCAGACCATGACAACGACATACAATGATTCTCAAAGAGAAGAATTCAAATATCAAATAGAAGGATGTGATTGATGCTCCCTCCAATAGCACTATTCATCATATTTTCTATAAATACACGCAAAATCCAACATTTGAATGAAAGTAACCGAAATGCTGTGCATTCAAGGTATCCAAAGTATGGTTAATTATTTGGTTCGCTTCGGTTAATCGAACCAAATTTTTGGTTAAACGAAACTGAAATACATGGAATACTGATACCGAAAATGAACCGTCGGTTAATCTATTAATCGATTTTAATTAAAAAATTGCTCGTTTTGTTGAATGAAGAATTCAAACACACGACCTATGTGGAGAAATGAAGACACCTAACCAACTGAGCTACAATGACAACTTAAAATTTATACAGTTTAAATATATTTATTCTAGTAAACTTATCGGTAAAAAAATATATTATATTATGCTCTATACTATAATCGAACACATAACCTATTGGAAGATAGAATCTTAAAGCTTTCAAAAAATCAATTAAGCTACACTAAGAATTGGTAAAATAATATTATAATATATATATATATATATATATATATATATATATTATTTTAGTTATTTAGTAATTCCCATTTGATTATTGGTATAACCGATAATCGATATTCTTAAAATTATTATACCGATAGTCGAACCAAATCCAGTAAAATCAGTTATTCGATTGCCTAATAACCGAATTTTGATTCGATTATCGGATTTATCCAATTAATCATATCCAAATATCCACCCCTAATCCAATATTGCATGCAAAACCCTATACTCAAAAGTCTATAAAACAATAATTTCGAAGAATGAAGTTAACAGTGCTATCAGTAAATCTTAAGAGCTCATATATACTTATCAGCTCGAAGTTTCAAAGTACATTTTCTTAAGTCTAGGATTTCAATCTTGTATATCTTAAGCCTAGACATACTACGTTTGATGCCTATGTTAACTCATAATCTTTGAAAACTCATCTACAGAACCCCCAAAAGTTGTGTAGAAGTTTGGACAAGTATGCAACAAAGTGTCAATTGTTGAAAGCTTGGTTATCTAACACTGGTAAGCTAGAGGTTAGGTCAATTGCATTCGCAAGCATTCAAAGATTTCCTAGCACCCGAAAACATAGGAGGAATACCAAGTGAAGCGGGATACTGTAATGTGAATTCAGTATCTATGTTTACTCTTATACTCGTAAACAAGACCCAATCTGAAGTTAGTGGATTGACTGAGCAATCAGTCCGTGGACGTAGGAGTTGATATCTTCGAACCATGTAAAAATCAACGTGTTATTTACTTTATGTATCGTCATTTATATTGCATGTTTTTGAACTGTCATCACTAGCACACATCAGCCCAACATTGCTTTGAAACTCTCTATCAGTATGTGCTTGATACTGAAGAGATTTAATTGAAAACTGACTACGAATTATTTGGTTAAGTGTTTCGAATCAGTTTAAGGTTTAAAGTTTTCAGTAACCACCACATTTCGCACGTATATCAGTTATCAATCCAACTGACCAGCTATCTTAGCAATCAGTAGCTTTGCTAACTGATATCAATCAATACCAGACTTCTCTTATTTGAATTGATCAGCAGTACTACCAACAGTATTAAACTGATAGTTACCATCAGTTTGTATTAAGAAAAAGTTATAAATTTGTATAACTGATGTATTCCCACATACACCAGTACGTACTCAACGAACCCATCATTAAGGTAAGTCGTTAATTTCTTTCCAAGATCATTAAATATTCATATTAAAGCTCAATTGATAAGAAAAGTTAATTTTAGCACGGACGATCTAGCCTTTTAGAATAGAGGAAATAAATGTGCGTAATGGTTCAATTATATTCATGAGATCAAATGTATTACGTTTATGTTCGCATTCTATATATTTGATTTTTCGGGTGATCAGTGTGGTTCCCTATAAAATCAAGTGTGGTTCACTGTAAAATAAAAGTTCAATGGCTCCAAAATATTGCCTCTCTGTAAATTCTCTATATTTTTTTTTTCAATACATGATAGTAGTGAAAAATATATAATTAAGTATATTGTTCACAAAATATTTAAAAGTTTCATTCATTTACATTTTTGGACGTATTATAAATTTACACTTATCGTCTCGTTCCTATCACCATTTGATTTACCAACTGAACTAGATCGTACTATAAAAATTCAAAAGATTATATTCAATTCAAATAAATATGGAATTAAGAAAAAAAATCTAAATTAATTGCCCAAAAAGAAAAAATACTTTCAAGTATGGATAAAAATCGAGGTCTGGGGTAATTAGAAACATTTTTTTCTTTCTTTTTTTTATTTCAAAAGAGGATGCTCTTTTTCAGGAATTTTTATATCTCAACCTCATAAAAATATAAGGATTAAATTACAATGATTTCTCAATATATTTCACAAGAAGATTACTGACATAGTCGTCCTTTTAAAAACAAAAATAAAATAAAATAAAAAATAAATAATAGGCCCAATTTAAATCACCAGCTTGATGGATTTTACACAAGGCACGTATCCATTAATTTACTCAATCAACGTTCAAGGTTTCTTAGCAAGATATTCCCTCCGCTTCGAAGAAGTGTTTCTACTCGTCACAAAATATATATTAAGAAAGTGATATATTTAATTTTTCCCTCTCTAATTATTGTAGGGAATACAAATAGTCTGCAAGGTCATAATAGTATTAGAAAATTAAACAATGTTAAATTTTGGTAATTTGACATCATTATTGTATCGAAATATAAAATATGACTCTTGTTCAAGGTTTAAGCTTATTTTCAAAATAAAGAATTTATTCATCAATATCGGAGGGAGTCTGTTATATGTTGGAAGTGTCACATTCTAATCTTTATATATGTTATTTTTTTTTTTTTGGAAAGAGGATCTCTTAAAACTTTCAAATTGATGCAGGGTAAAAGTACAAGGGACCTTCTATTTTGAGTTATGTTATGGTGTTTATTTATCTATTTATATATAGCCCATATTTGCTCTAATTAACATAAATGAACATTCAATGTTTGATAATACAAAAATAAGAAATTAATTAGTGTGTCATTATCCGATAGATTTTATTTTTTTAAAAGTCAATAAGATTAAAAGCATTGAGTACAAGGGGTACTCAAAACCCATACAACAACATATAAGTCCAACAAATCAGATGGCTACACCAATCTTTAAAAATGTCTAGAGCTAGAGAGCTCAAGAGGGAAACAATCAATTGAATGACTAAACCAGTCACTTAAAGAGTAGCAAAAAAGTTCAGAAGAAATGAGCTAGAATCCACTTTCCAGATGTATATTTAATCCCATCAAGCACCTTTAATACAACGAGGTTAATGTTCTTGAAAATTAGATCGTTCCTCGCCTTCCAAATCTTCCAACATACACGTTGACAAATAAAACCATGAATCATCTTTGCATCCCTACCAACGCCATAGTTAAAGAAGATAAATAGATAATCCACAACATTTACTTGAAGAGGTTTAGGATAGTCCAACCATAAGCATACAACTTCACACACTTGAACGGAAAAATTACATACAAATAAGAGGTTAGTTGAATTCTCTATATATCCAACCACAAAAAAAACACAATTACTATTTGAAACATCAAGCACACAACTCTCATTTTCACAAGATTCTCTTTGATGGCAATCTTATCTTGAAAAATTTATATGAAAAGGCAGAGACCTTGAATGGAATTACTCGATAGATTCAGAAGCAGTCCCACCATACCATACTATGTAATAAACATGACAATTGCCATTATATACTCCTTTTGAAATATAATTAAGATCAATGCACGGATCATTATGAAAATACAGATTGTAAAAGTTTAAAAAAAATTAAAGGAATAAATTAGGAGTAGTTAATCGAGTTCAAATGTTTAATCCTAGGTTTCGTAGGTATAACTACACCAATTGATTGGTAGACATACATAACGAATTTTACTAGTTACATGTGTCATCCTTTAAGAAAAAAAAGTTTACATAAAGTATTATTAATTTGTGACCTACACCACCACCAACAAACTGCAAACCATAATAATCATGGATATTTTCTCTCAGTTACGCACTTTACTTTAACATATATACTCTTTGTTTATTAATTATTTTCCTACAATTTATTTTTGGATGCTACAATCGTAGTTTTGTTATGAATAATGAGGGATGTGTCTGTTGCTTCTTGAAGGGAATCGCACCGGCTTGAATAATGTCGTGGAAGTCAGCTACCTCCATACTTGATCAACGAAGACAGTATAAAGGTTTAGTTCACTCGAAACTTTGAATTTGGATTGCAAGCTCGTGTTTATAGAAGGATCATAATAGGGATGTCAACGGGCGGTTTTTTCTGGGCCGATCCGGAACTGCTCAAAACCCATTAAATTTTAAAACAACGGTTCGGTTCGGTTTGGTTCCGAACCGCTTGGACCGGACCGCCAAGACCCGACCCGTTTTGTTCGGTTCTGGTCCGACCCGATCAAATTTTTTTATTTTTATTTTTTTATTTGAGCATTACATATCCACTTTTTCTGTAAGAGCATTTTATATTTGAGTGTAATTACGAAATATTAATTAATTTACTAAAACCATCATTTACCAAAAACGCGTAAATTAAAATCGATAAATTTTTCACAAAAACATGCAAATTAGTTGACCTCACGACAGAAGCGAATACTATATATTAAGTCGAAAAGGATAAAAGCATCCTCTGCATACGAAGCGAACTATTACACTGAAATATTGACGTACATCAATACATCTAATTTACCGCTAATTTTTCATCCTTTACGAAAATCTATTCAAGCTCACACGAAACTTCAAAATGCTGTAATTCCCTAATCTTTGTATATCAGCATCAAATCATATTAGTAACTTTCGGGAGTAAATTTGACAAGAATCGACTGCAAGCTTCATTCTAGATTTACAGTATATTTCACAACTTCAACAGTAAATTTAAGCTGTAGCAACATTTCCCATATTTGAATGCAACACAACGAGCGATGAACACTTGAGCAGGCGGCGACGAGCGATGAGCCGCGGGAGACGTGGTCACTGGATTTGTGAAGAAAAAGTAGAGATCTGAGAGAAGAATTGGGGATTTAGAGTCTTTGTTTTACGGGAATGAGTAAGGAAGGGTAATTGGGATTTGGGTGCTTCTTTTCTTACAGCTTACGTGGGGAATTAGAATAAGGCCCGGTGGGTATCCGATTATAAATGGGTAATATCCGATCCGGATCCATAATTTAATGGTCCGGATCCGGTCCGGGTTTAATATTCTTGGGTGGGTTCTAGAACCGTAACCAATTCTTAAATTCTTGGTTACAGTGCAGGTAAAGTCCGCCCGTTGACACCCCTGATCTGTAATGCATCATGGCCTAAAAACGAATGGGCTTTAAAATTTTAAATGGGTATTAAAAATTTAATTGGTATATTGTTTCATCAACCTTTCAAATCCCTTAGTAAATTAACAAATATTAGGGCAGAGAAAATTAAAATGGCCAAAATGGGATTAAATATTTTAGGTAGGCTCAATAATTAAGACTAGTGGATTATCGCTTTTAAGCCCAATATTAAGTAGGCCCAATTATTGGAAGATTCTACAGTCAAATTATATTGATAGTCAAGCTACAAAATTTCAAGGATAATATGGTCCTAAATTGGAATACTCTTTTGCTTTTTGTTAACAGTAATGAAGGAATGTATTAACTGTCAACTTGTTTCGTGAAGAAAAATTAATTGATGCTCGTCCTGGAATACCAGATTAATAGATTCATATAAACAATGTCGCTTTTGTTCGTAAATATTATCGCTTTTATTTATATCAATTATTACTTATATAAAAAATTTCAAAAAAAATTGTTGTCACTTCTATTCATAACAAATGTCATTTTTATTCATGAACAACTATCATTTTTTAAATAAAAAACAATCACCTTTTATTATAAGCATTAGAACTTTTATGCAATCGGGTCAAACATGTTCTGAACTCGGACCGACCCAACCTACGTCCCAAGGGAGATTTTGTATTTCGATGAAAATCATAATTTTACACATTAATGTCAAAATTGTGTATTTTTGTGAATTTCTCAAATATCTATAGAAATGCAAACATAGCTAACGCAAAATTCTAGTCGTGAGTAACCCTTATTCAAAATTATGTTGGGTAAACATTCCAACGTTTGAGACTTTTTATATCGTAATAAAGATAAGCGTAATAAATCGAGTAATAACATTTCAAATGAGTTCATAATAATATCATGACCACCAGAATCCAGCCCGTTATGTCTACGTAACACGCAGAAAATCCACGTCAAATGCACACATGGAATAAATTAAAATAAAAAATAAAAAATCTAATTAAAAAAAGAGGGCCTTCCATCAACCTCACGCCCTCTTCCCCCCATTAACCTACTTCTCCCTCGTGCTTTTCCTGTCGCCTTTCCAAATCTTCAAGTTCTTCCTCTCCATCTTGGGCATCCTCTTCAGTGAAGATATCACCGACAAGGTTGTCCTCATCACCGGCGTCTCCTCCGACATCGGCTAAGTAAGTTCTTGACTAAGGGAGGTGGACTTGAAGTTGATCAGGACATGAAAGATATACTTCTTAGCATATCGAGAACACATAAATTCGAGAGCTTTTAAATCAGCAACAACTAAATTACTCATCAAAAGATTAAGTATGCAAGTCACATTTTCTCTCTGCTTCTCGTCTCTTTTTGCTCGATCTTCTTTTCTTTCTATTTTTATTTTTTGGCTCAATTATAATTTTCTTACAGGAGTTCTCATTCTTATGCAAAAACCTAGAACCCAGATCCAACTTTCGTGTATTCTCTCTCTCTCTACCCCATTTCTCAAATAATAAAGTTATCATGACACATTATAGTTGTGCGTAGAATCTTTAGTAATTAGCAATATAATTAATTAATAAAAGTATTAAATTTTAATGTGTTAATCATTTTTACATAAATACCATTTTTCCACCTATTCTGGAAAATATTAAATCTATTAATTTTAAATTTAAATTAATTTTTTTCATTCGATAGGGGTAAAAATATAATTCTATAAGATGATTTTAATGTTTTTTAATAGATCAAATATTAAATAAATAGTGTTTTCATTCAATAAAATTGATTATGGTGGCTAGAAATTAGGGTCTGAGCACGAACCGAGCCGAACACTGCCAAGCTCGAGCTCGGCTCGTTTAAATTTTATTCGGCTCGAGTTCGAATTCGAGCTTTAAATTGAGCTCGAGATCAGTTCGTTATAAAATTGTTGAGCTCGCGAGCTACTCGAATTCGGTTCGATAACTACTCGTTTATGAGATATATTCAAACTCGAGCTCGAACTCTGCTCGTGTTCGACTTTGCTCGAGCTCGAATCGATTTGATAATGTGTTATTCGAGATCGAGATCGAGTTCGAACTCGAATTCGAGCTCGACTCAGCTTAAAACACTATTTTATCATAATTCACTATATGATTCCATTAATTCAAATGATGCATAGTCAACTAGTTAATCATAATCAAACAACAATTATAGTAAGAAGTATAACAAGATTCATTACCGAGTGAAATTTTCACAACTAGCAAAATAAAAATATGTCTAATTCTAGCTAGTTTTGGATGAGATTCATATTAAAAAAAGATGTTTGATTCTAACTAGTTTTGGATATAGACTATACAATATTTAAAATTAATATACTATTTAATATCATTCGAATACATCTACTTCATTCATCTACTTACAAATTATTATTATTATATTTATCTCATAGAAATTAATTATATAAGTTAGATGTTATTTATTTTAGAATTATAATTATAGAGATATAAATATAACTACGTAACTCATACTTGTATATTTATATATTATAATGATCTATATTGATATTTTTGTTTATAAGATAACTTAGTAGATCATGTTATTTTTTATATTTTCAACTCAATATTTCATTTGATAATATTCAATATCATTCTATTACATTTACTTTTCAAAATATACTTATGAGTTATAAATTATAATTGTTTTATCTCATAGTTACTTAGTTATAAAGGTAGATGAACTTTATATTAGAATTATGAATTATTATTATATTTATCTCATAGTCAATTAGTTATGTAAGTTATTTGTAATTTATTTTTAGAATTATAATTACGAGATATAAATATAACTATGTAACTCAAGTATACTTGTATACTTATACATTATAATTATCTAAATCGATATTTTGTTCATAAGATAACTTAATAAATCATGTTATTATTTTTAGTTTTTCAAATCAATATCTCATTATATTAATTAATTGTTCATTTAATGATTTTATTTTATAACACACATGAAAATATATATTAAGGTTTGATTAAAATAATATATATATATATACTAAAACGAATATACTATTCAATATCATTCAATTACATTTACTTTTCAAAATATTATACTAGTATAAGTAGGATAATTAGTTATAGAAGTTAGATGAAAAATTTATACTAAAATATATATTTTGTAATTTATTATTTATTTTAATTATTTAAATATATAAATAATTTATTATCAATACTTCATATATATGCTTATTTGTTGCTAAATAATTATAATTAACATATATTTTATAATTTATTATTCATTTAATTATTTAAATATGTATAAATAATCTATTATTTTATACATTCGCGAACATGTTAAGTGAACATGTTCGGATTAGGTTCGTGAACATGTTGAATCAAGGTTCGTGAACATGTTCGAATAAGAGTTCGCGAACATGTTCGCGAACCCAGCTCGTTGAGTTCGAACCAAACATGTTCGCGAGCCTCACGAGCCGAACATCTCTAAGCTCGAGTTCGGCTCGATAAACTTATCGAGCTCGATTCGAGGCTCGTGTTCGCTCGTTTACAAAACGATCAATTCGAACGAGCTTTTTTTTGCGAGCTGAGCCGAGTAGCTCACTAACGGTTTTGTTTGTTTACAACCCTATGGTGGCACATTATGGTAGAATAACATCACTCTTTCTCAAATCCATTCTCTTTCCATACATGCATATTTGCTGCAATTTAAGGGTTTCTCCTTCTAAAGATTTGAGGTATCCCAGAAATGATGTTGCTAATTCTTTTGTGGGTTCAATTTTTTCTTGCAGCATCTGCTGTGTATATTTGTGATTTGTTTGGGAGCTATTTTGTTATTATTGGGTGCCAAGTTCTGATTTTTGATAAAGTTAATAACTTGGTTAATTTCATTAGTAAAAGATTTGAGCTTTATGAGGATTATACATGGACATGAATTATGTTCAGTATATATGCGACATTTTAATTGATGCAAGAATTACTCTGCTCAGAAGTTTATTTGCCGCTCCTACCTCAGGCACAGCAAAGGCCGAGGGCAAATTCTTGACCAAGGGAGATAGACTTAAAGTTGATCAGGATATGAGAGATGTAATTTTTAGCTTCTTTTGTCTGCTTCTTTTCTTTTGCCTTTGCTCCTGTTGCAGAACAACCCAACAGCGATGGGGCGAGAAAATGAGAAAGAGAGAGATGAATTATGGGTGCAAACATGTCCTTTTGATAATCTTTTCTCTTTTTTTTTTTTTTTTTAATTTCGTGTTGCCAGCTAGGCAAGAAAACCCAAATTTGGTGTGTCACATAAGGAAAACAAGTCCGATTACGATTATTAGGATACAAATGTTTAAAACTGTAAGGATTATGATATCATTTGTTATTATACCTATATTAGATACAAATATAAAATATCAAAAACATTGAAGTTTTATATGTCATTTACCCAATTCATTTTGTAACAGATCCAACACATTAAATAGCAACCTAGAGTCGAAAGAATCCTGCAGAAAGAACAAAAATAGAAATGTCTAAATCACCCCTCAAGTCACCGACTACAAAATCCAAAATCCCCGGTAAATTGGTTGCTATGGCGTGCATTTTCGTATTTTGACACCTTCCGTCTCAACCCAACTTCCCTATTGAACTTTTCCATTTTCAGGCTAATTTCAAATCCTAAATGGTACAACACCCAGCCTAGAGAAAATCAGTAAATCGTTAATTAGGGTTGTAATTCAGTTCAGTTTCAGTTCACGGAAAACGAAAATGGCGAAGGCGCGGGGAAATCGGCATCAGGGCAAGAGATCCTCTACGGTAGTTTTGGTGCTCTCGATGTTATTAATGCTCTCAGTCGTGCTGTTAATGCTTCTCGGTCTAGGAATTCTCTCTCTCCCCATTGGCTCCGATGAAGGATTGTCAGCGATTGGAGATCACATCAAATTGAAACGATTAAAAATAGACGTGTAAAACTTTTTTTTTCAATTTTTGTTGTGTTATTTGTGTAATTTTTATGTGCATTAGTATCCAATTATTTGGTTGATTGCAGAAAAAACGAAGGAAATGGATTAGGGGAAAGAACGGAGCAGTGGACTGAGATCCTATCGTGGGAGCCTAGGGCTTTCTTGTATCACAACTTTTTGGTGAGCTTTTATTATGTATCTGTAACATTTTTTTGGTTTAATGTTTTCTTATTTTTGGTGTTTAGTTTGATGATGATTGTAATTTGATTGGGGTTCAGTTAGAAATTCTATTTCGGAACCTATTTTTCCATAGTTTATCTGGTTGTTAGGAGTTCTATTCCGTGATTAATTGTTTCGGAGAGTGAAATGTGTACACGAGCTGAAACTACTAGTTCTTATATCTTCTGCTTGGTAATGTATGTCTCACTGTTTATTTATCCATCTCATTGCTCAGAAAATCTTAACTCATTGATAGTTAAAATTGTTTGAAGCTTGTCAGAGATGTATCATATACAGTGCATCAGGAAACTATACCTAAAATCTTTGTGACAAAGCAATTAAGTTATTTTCTTTCTCCTTTTGATAAACAATTACTTCTAGTGATTTTGGGCCTTGGTCCATTTGAAGCACGGATAGCATCCTAATTTTCGAATCTTGATCACTTGAATCATACTTTTCACGAGATGAAGAATTAAGTGGAGCTTGCTTCTGCATTGTGTACACCCACATACAGACACACATTATCAATTTTGATAAGAAACAAACTACTCTAAAATGTTATAACAATTTCAACTATTGAGCAGAGCCATTGATGCAATTTTTTATAATATTGTGTTCATATTATGCTTAATTAACCCTTGATAGTAGCTGTAATTTTATCATGCATGGTGCTTTATGAAAGGGTGTGATTTATCTTGATGAAATCTTTTACTATCATGCTTGCTTCTTAAAAACTATTTTTTACTGTCATGGTCATATTTTATTTGAGGAGTGCTAGTCTGGGAAGGCAAATCAGGACCTTGGAGTGGGATCAATTTTTTACTTCGTATCCGTCAAATACATTTCAAGTAACCCCTAACTTTTGTCTTATTGAACAAAAACTACTTTGACTGCAGTCTAAGGAAGAATGTGAGTATCTGATAAATCTTGCTAGACCCAACATGGTAAAATCAACAGTGGTTGATAGCAAGACTGGCAAGAGTAAAGATAGCAGGTTGGTTCATCTAATTATCTTGATTAGTTGAGTTTTATTCATATTTTATTTCATTACATAAGAATTGGTCCTGGAACTCTGTTTTCCTGTATCATCGTCATCTAAAGAAGCAATATTATGCTTAGGGTTCGCACAAGTTCTGGAACATTCTTGAGGAGAGGTCGGGATAAAGTTATCAGAAACATTGAAAAGAATAGCTGACTATACTTTCATTCCTGCAGGTATGTGATGAGATAGAAATACTCTTTTCTTTTGTGTACACTCCTTGCAAAGAAAATATATAAGGCGGAGTGAATAACTGAATAATTGGCTTGACTAAATGATTCAAATATAATTGAAGATCGGCTTGTGTAGGTATTGGCATAGCTTCTTTAGAATAATTGTGGGTTGTAGGCTTGTAGCAACAAGATCAGACAGCGAGAATAATGTTTGCAATTGGTTTGCAGATCATTAGGCATCTCTTGGCCTGATGGGATTTTGGTCTTGGTTCTTATCTTGCATCTTGTTCAGCTTGTTTTCAATATTATTATCTCTTATTTCCTTTTGTTCAATATTTGGTTTCTTTATTAAGTCAATAGTCTCAGATTTCAAACTAGTGTCTAATTTTTCTTCAGTAAAGTTGTGCTTGAATTTTTGTGTGATGAGTCATAAGTCTTTTATTAGAAGCATTTTTTGCTCTTTCATTTGCCTCTTTTTGCTATATTAAGGAAGCTGATCCAAGTGAATTTTTCTTAGTAATACTGTTCTGAATTCACCTGTTTCCTTTTTTTGAAATTCCCCAAATTTAAATTTTAGCTTTATCATGTTTAAATTAAAATTTACAGAGCATGGGGAAGGCCTACAAATTTTGCACTATGAAGTGGGGCAAAAGTACGAGCCTCACTATGACTACTTTCTTGATGAATTTAACACCAAAAATGGAGGTCAACGCATAGCTACAGTGCTTATGTATCTGTGAGTACATTTCAGTGTCTTGATGCTTCCACAGTGTCAAATATTTTTGTATATTTATCAAGGTTCCTAGTGCAGGTCAGATGTTGAAGAAGGCGGTGAGACAATTTTCCCTGCTGCCAAGGGCAACTTTAGCTCTTCTCTAGGTTTGTCAGAGTGTGGTAAAAAAGGCCTGGCTGTGAAACCAAAAATGGGTGACACACTACTTTTCTGGAGTATGCGCCCTGATGCTTCTCTAGATCCATCAAGCTTGCATGGTGAGTTGCATTTTTTGACCCCTTATGATTTCCATTACTTTGAACCCATCTTTCTTAACTTATTCTGAAGAATCAAGATATTAGAACTGGGTAGAGAGAAAAAAGATGCAAAGAGAGATGAGAAGTTACGGACACGGGGCACCACAACCTGTTCTGCTAAAACTACGAAATACAATTATTCAAGTTTATGCTGTATCGGACATTGAGTTCTGTGGGGTAGAGATGTTCTTCTGAACTTTTAGGCAAGGATTTGTGCTTTCATCCTTCTTTTTGTAGTCATGTATTTCAGTATTTGGCATCAACTTTTAATTTCTGATTTTTGGATCTGGGCTATTTAATTCCCGGAGGTTGTCCTGTCATCTAAGAAGGGCATGCCAGTGATACAAAATCGGAGACTAACTGAGAGGACAGCTTCCTCTTTATGTTGCATTGAAGATGGAGACTTCTAGTTGCATCTCATGAAAGTATAGATAGTCTTCCTAAGTTTTAGGCAGATTTGTGTTTGAACCTCTGGTTTTATTTCTTAGTGGTTTATTTGGTTTTAACTTTTAGTTTCTGATTTTATGGGGCTCTGTTATTTGATTCCAGGAGGCTGTCCTGTCATCAAAGGGAATAAGTGGTCATCTACAAAGTGGATGCATGTCATAGAGTACAAAGTCGGAAACTAATTGACAGGACGGCCTCCTGTTTATGTTGTATTGAAGACGGGGACTTGTGGTCTCTTGCTGAATTATCATGAAGTAGATATATTCTTCCTAAGTTTTTAGGCAAGATTTGTGTTTGAGCCACTCATTTTCTTTGTAGTGATTTATTTGGTTTTAAGTTTTGGTGTCTGATTTAACGGGGCCCTATTATTTGATTCCAGGAGGCTGCCCTGTTATCAAAGGGAATAAGTGGTCATCTACAAAGTGGATGCATGTTGGTGAATACAAACTGTAGAATATCTATAAGGTGGGCATGCAAATTTATGTTGTTTGGTCTTCTTTCACACCTTTGCTTTATTTTTTGTAATTTAGATCTTAATAATTGTTCACCGCATGTGTTCCTGAAATTTGAATCCGCACTTTTTATTCCCAGTCTCGAACCTTTGAAACCTTATAAGAAACAGACAGAAACTGGTAGAGCTGTGGGAAAGATCTTAATGTTGATTCAGAATTTTGTCCTATTACCTAGGATCCAGTGTCAAAAAGATGAATGTGTTGGATAATATCGACTCCTTTTCTATCTTCCCCGTCACCTCTCTTCACCACACTGTTGATGCCGACAGACGACAGTCAACTAGGAGCTTTCAGTTATATTTGTCTGGTCTGAGATTTGGTGGATTGCTTCATGAATATTTCATACTCCTTCCGTCTCAATTATATAGGCAAAGTTACCTTTATTATTTCACTACAAGTTCTACTTATTCTTGTATCAGAATATCCTCACTGAGTAAATGGGTTTATATTTGTGAGGATTTAGCCTCTAAACACTTTAGCTTATTTAAATAGGGTTAGGTTAGATGACTTGCTTGCATTTTTGTGTCCCCAAATTCCTATGACATTCTTAACCTTGGTAAGTTTCTCTTGCCTATATAATTCCTAATTTCTAATCTTGTTTGCTGAATAGAAGCAGCTTGGAGCACACCTCAAATCACAAACATTAGGCTCCAGCTTCTAGAGGACCCCCCTTAAATGTGAATTCAGGCTATTTTCCCCTCTGCAACATAAGCAAATGTTATTTTAGATTTATCGCCTCGGGCTATTGTTTCAATTTTCTTTGGCATGATATGTTAAGCTGGTGAATGAGGCAAGCGTGTTGCAGGAGATGACAAATCGCCTGACTGCTGCAATGCTGTCTGCAGATTAGCATTCTTATCCTTCTGACTCGGAACATATGAGGAATTTCACAGGTAGAGTTTGTGTGTTCAAGGCGGCGCCACAGGTTCATGACATGCTTGATTAGAATGATAACTGGCTGGCTAGTGTTATAGAGAACACGGAATGATCTCTTTTTGTAACTTTGTAAAACTACTTAAACATCACATTGCAACTTGTATTCGTTATGTCTATAAGCCGTACCAGCTTTTTCCCTTGGGCTGGGAGCTTCTTTGATGCGATGTTACGTTTTTCACAGGATTACAATATGGTAGTATTTTTTAAGCAAAAATTCTTTGTGAAAAGGTTTTAAACTGTATCCCGATTATTACCTTTCAGAACGAAATTTATTGAATACTACAACGTTGATGTTGTCAATTCTTATTTCTGAAAATTATTTCCTCAAACCTAAAATTCAAATGAGTAATCTAAGGGGGTCGCTTTTCTAAAGTTCTGTAATTTTATTTGTAAACGAGCTACGGAATGGAAACTGTTGAATCTTTTGTTTTTATTTTTATCTTATTTAATGTATATGTATATATTTTTTCAACCACATGAGTCATTTATTTACCACAAAATGAAGATGCTTTTTATTTAAACTTATTTGGTATTTTTATCAAATGATATCAACTACAGGTAAATGAATCCATTTACATACATGCAAAGAATAGAACTTTAAAACTCGTTATTTATTTCTTCTCATTCAGTATTTATGTCAAATGATATTAACTACACGTAAATGAATCCATTTCTATACAAAGTATGGATCTTTAATTCTTTGTATGCGAAACATTTTATAAATTTGTAGAAAGACCAAAGTATAGTCCAATTCCTACCAAAAACTTTTACAGTGTGCTCAGAATATGAAACATGAAATCTTAGTTTAAGATACAAGAATTTAGCCTCAGCTTTACACAAGAAAGCGGTGGCACCTAATTTAACAAAATTGATGTGCATTTATGTTTTAATAATAATGACAAAATATAAAAAGAAGCTCGTATAATTCAATTTTAGCGAAGCCAAAACTGTTTGTCCAAATGTGAATACAGGATAGCCTTATCCAGTTCCGATTTAACATTTGAATTGTTGATAAACAAAAATAAAAAGATTAGGAAAAACAACAGCAACAACGAACCGGTTCGACAAGTTAAAAAGAACTAGGGCACAGCTTTAGGCTGGGACTATAAATAGCTGCTGAGCACGCAGCAAAATTATCGGGTGGTAAGTAAGGTCGAAGAAACGAAGCGGGAGAAGAAGGCTTACCCTTTGCGGAGCATATCATCTCATCCTTCCGTATACAAATAAGTGCACGTATACTTGTCAAGGTATTTCATGCGTGAATTTTGTGTTTTCACATTTCAGATTTTCGAATCATTAATTGCGGATCTGTTGCTCTTGTTTTCACCAACAAAACCCTAGTTGTCGGTCTTTTTTCGTCGCAGTTTTTGTTTCACATATTGCGTGTGCTTGGTTTGTCAGCTTCGCTCTTTGTTTAATTGATTTGATTTATTTTTAATTTTAACTAATTAATTATTTTTTGGATTTTGTAGAGCATGGATCGGTACCAGAAAGTGGAGAAGCCGAAGGTGGAGACGCCAATCGATGAGAATGAAATTCGGATTACAAGCCAGGGCAGGATGCGAAGCTACATCACTTACGCCATGACTCTGCTTCAGGTATTAAAATGCACCTGATATTTGTGAGAGTGTGTTGGTTTGTTCGATTATTTTTATTGTTAATGAAGTGGTGTGTTTTAGCTTATAATGTAACAGTTTGCGTTTTTATGCATTTGTTTATGGAAATTTCATTTGACTCGTTAAATAATATTCAATGAAGAGTATTGCTGGGCTTGTTCGAATGAAGAGTATTTAATGATAGAAATGCTGATTGAGTAATATGAGGAAGTAGAACATGTGATTTTGTTCTTATTTAAAGTAACGGTTTCATACAGTAGATGGTTTTACGATGTACATTTATTGTTGACTATTATAACTTTTGGTGAATAAATAAGCTATTTCACACCAATGTTGTATAAAACATAAGGCGTAAATGAGGTGTTTTTTTGGTGAGGCGAGTCAAGACGTAAGTAGGGCTTAAAAAATAATAGAAAACAATAAATTGTAGGCCAAACATCAAATTTAATAATTTATAACTCTTAAAAACATCAAATTAAAGGCATAAAATGTTCATAAACATCAATTCATGGAGCATTCAACTATTCAAGCAACTAAGTCATCCTTATTAACATCCTTATCTTCATCAGCATTATCATCCACATCCAGTCATTTTTTTGGTATTTTCTCAACCATAACATCCTCTTTATCATCCATCACATTCTACATATTTGTCAATCAATAACAACTTAAAACTCTAGAAAACAAGTAAAAAACAAAAAAAAATTAACCACCCTCAGCATCACATGTGTGAAGCAGTAAGAATAGAGCCATTTAGGAGAAATGAATAAATTGTATATTCATAACAAAAGAGTCTCCCATATATATTAATATATATATATAGGGAGTAGAAGGTTAGGGTCACAATTGAATGGACCTAACTGGTGTTGAGCCTATACAATATTCTCTAAAACCCCCCTTCAAGTTGGAGCACATATATCGATCATGTCCAGGTTGGTATAAAGTTTTGAGAATCAGTTCCCTCCTCAAGGCTTGGAGAAGAGATTGGCAACAATAATAACAGTGGGATGGCAAAGTTGTAATACTAATTGAGCAAAGTCGGTACAACAGCACAACAGAACAAGACTTCTGCAGCGGCGATGACAGGCAAAAATCGAACAAAATCTACAAACAAAATAGGCACGGTAGTTGGTAACACCGACTGCAGAACAAGATAGTGTTGTGGCAATAGGTAGAATCGAACAATATCTGCGTGGCAGATGAGGTAAGGTCCCAAAATTGGATTTAGAATTGCGAAAAAACTAGAATGTCCTGCTGCGAGCTATTACCGTTGTCGGCGGTATTCGGTGGTGGTCGGTGACAGCGGTTGGCTGGTCCGTAGTCGGGTGAGGATAGAAGACTGTGCCGTGTTACTGTTCTGTTTCTTATGAGTTTTTGGATTTCTTTTTTAGTTCAATTACGTAATTAGCTATTTACAATTTATATTAGTAATGGGCTTTTAATTTCAGCCTTGAAATGCATGAACTTTTTATTTAATTGTGTATGGGCCTTAAGGAAACGACCCAAAACACCCTAAACCCATTAAGAAAACCCTAAAATTTTGAGGCTTGTGCCTCTATGTGCCTTGAGGCGTTTGTCACTGAGGTGTGTGCCTCAGCTCATCTAAGACATAAGCCTCACAACCTCTGAAGCATGGGGATGCCTCCCTGGGGGGTGTACTTGTCCCAGGGACGGAGACGGCAAAATATGTCGGTAATATGTCCCCGGGGATGTATTTTGTCTCGGGGATGTATTTTGTGAAGAGACATATTGTTGACTTTTTAAAAAAAAAATATGGTCAAAATACATTGACTAAGTAAAAATACCTGAAACCCTAATTTTTTTTTAAAAAAAAAGGCGTAGGTTCGATCTTCTTCACAAATTTGAACCTGATTTCTTCACCACCTGGTTCGCCTTTGCTCGGGTTCGTCGTCGCCTGGACTCACCATCGCCGTCGTGTTCGAAGGTAAAGCCGTCGCATTCTCTGTTCGTTGTGTTCGAACTTCGAAGGCAAATAAGGCGACTTGGGCTCACGTCGCCGCCGTTAATAATCGCTTTGGTTATTGCCGCCGGGTGCACCGCCGCATGGGCTCATTGTTGTTGTTGCTGTGATCTCCGATCGTTCGAGGCGTCGCATGACTTTGTTCCGCCGTTACTGAGCTCGCCGCCTCTGCTCATGACCCATTGCTCGCCGTAGTCCGGTCCGGTCAGGATGATGAAGATGAAGACAATACCAAAGATGGCGCTCTACGGGCCAGAGAAGGCTGAGACTCGGAGCCCTTTCTTTTGTAGGCATAGTGCTTCGTCTCCTTTTTTTTTGGTCATAGGTTGGTTAGTAAATGAAATATATAGAATTTTGATTTTTGATTATGTGTTATGGATTATGTGGTATTTGCATATTTTTTGATAAATTATTGATATTTATTATATATAAAATATATAATACAAAACGTATTTTTGACGTATAGTATCTTTATTTTTGGAAAATTGACGTATTTTCGTCCCGTCCCCCCTGAGGTGACAATTAAATGCGTGTCGGGTCGTTATTGTGTCGACACGATAACGACACGACTTGATAAGGTCAAACACGAACACGACTCGTTAAGGATTTGTCGGACACGAATACGACACGAAATGTACTGACACGGACACGAACACGAATATGACACGATTTTTTTCGTGTTGACACGACACGAAACGAAACGATAAATTTAAATCAAAATTAGAAAATAAATAAATAAAAGAAATAAAAATATTAAACATGTAATTAAATTAATATTAAATATATAAAAATATTATCGAATTATACGAAAACGACACGAATCGACACGAACACGAATGCAACACAAAAATTATCGGGTTACACGAACACGACACGGATAGTTATCAAATTTCCGCCATAGCGGCGCCATGGCAGATGGCGGTGGCAGTTTTAAGGATTTTGCCATGATCGCCTCATGGCTTGGCATCTTTCCAATGGCGCGCTATGGCGGCTGCTATGACCATGGCGGCCGTGGCAAGTATGGCGGTTATGGCACAAATGGCGCTACCAATTAAAATAAAATGGGTTAAACTCGGGCCAAACCCAAGCCCGGCTCACACTAAAATTAGAGTTTTTATCAAATAAAAGAGTGATTCGCAGCTTTCCCTCTTCTCCTTAGCTTCAAATAAAACCTATTCTTTGCGACCACTGGCCACCGGCAACCACCAGCGACCACCGGAGACCATTGGCAATGACTAGGTAGACAGTTGTTCAGCAAGTTAAGTCGAATTTTTTACTTTTTTTCCTTTGGTTGTTCCTTCCAATTTTTTTCTCTTCTTTATATAAATAAAACTGCAGTTTCTCAATATGAAAATCAAACCTTTAATGAATTATGAGAAATGTAAGAAGTTATATGTATAATCTTTCTATATATAAATGAAAACTGCTTCAAAGTTTCACAAGAGCTTCTTCATGTTTAGGACACAGAGATAATTAATTTTGCAGCTACATGCCTTTAATTAGCATAATATTAAGGTCTTTCAGCCTTCCTTCAACTTAGACACAGAAGCAATCTCTTGAACAAATCAAACAGAGACGCAACTAAATGAAGACTAATTAATACAATCAGCTTCTGCACAGTGCTAGTTACTGCAGTAAATTAATAATTTCAAACTACAAAAATCAAAAATATATTGCAAATTTAATACCTTATATATAAGACAAATTTATATTTATAAGTTTATGATTTAATGTTTGTGTTGAATTTGAAACTTATGCTTTATAGACCTATGATAGTATAGTTTATGAGTGTGTGCTTTAATGATTAACTTATGTTTTTTACTGTTTTATCAATTTCTACAGTTTTCAGTTATTAATTATATTATATTTTATTTAATCCGTCCGCCATAATGCGCCACGCCATCCGCCATAATCTTATGGCAGGTTTTTGGCCATCCGCCATGACCCGCCATCTTCCATCGATAACTATACCGACACGAACACGACACGAAATTATCGTGTCCTTATTGTGTCGACACGATAAGGACACGAACATGATAAGGCTGAACACTAATCCGTTAATTTCGTGCGTGTTCGTGTCATGTCGAAAATTGTCAGCTCTAGTCCCCGTGCTTCATAGCTCACAACAGTAAAAAAGAGAGTAGGTTTCGAGGCTATTTGACATCACCTTGCCTCTAGGTGCACGCCTCGAGCGTTTTTTCCAACATTTTTTCACACTTGTATTCTATGGTATCTTAATTTTTGTTGACTCTAGGTTTCTGCTCTGTTCCTAACTTTTAGTGAAATCCATGTAATTACCAATTACATGAATTTCAATAATTGCCTTTATACCATCAGAATCCTATATAAAAGCAAAAATTCCTAGTAGGGATTGCCTGGAACATGAAATCTTGTTACATGGGCTGATATGTAGTATAAGCGTTCTGCTTGAGATTACAGGTTCTCCTCCACTGTTGTCTATTTCTTATTTCTCCTAATATGCATTATGTGCCAATACTTCCATACAGAGGCTGATCTAATTGATTTACTATACGATAATTGTAGGAAAAGGGTTCAGATGAAGTAGTATTCAAAGCAATGGGCAGAGCCATCAATAAAACTGTTACAATTGTGGAGTTAATCAAGGTATCTTTTTAGCTGATGAAGTTCAAGGTTTCCCTGAAATGTTTGATCTTATTGCTGATGGTGGTCTGAAGTTATGGTATATTTTGTTAATTCAGAGGAGAATTGTTGGTCTTCACCAAATTACAGCTATTCAATCCACTGACATAACTGACACATGGGAGCCTCTGGAGGAAGGCCTCCAAATGTGAGATCACTACAGATGTGGCATAGTTAGCAGTTAAAAAGATGATTTTTTATCTTTTAGATCATCATAGTGAAACATATATTACTGGACTCAGTGACATTGTTTACTAATTATACAGTCTGGAAACGATAAGGAAAGTGTCGATGGTCACTATTACTCTCTCCAAAAAGGACTTGGACAAGAATAATGTTGGGTGAGTTGCAGCTATTGTGTCTTTGTGGAATTGATCTTCAATTTGATTCTTGATTCTTCGAGATGCTATAGTTACTTGATAGATCCACTATCTTTTTCTAGTTACAAAATGAAGAGTATAGCCACTTAAAAATTATTGATAACTAGAATATTGAGTCTTTACTACCCTGTTATATATTTGTAAACCATTCTTCTATCCTGTTGGATTCATGGGAGCTGCTTTGGTAATTTTCTGTTATGTGCAACAGGTACCAACCCCCCATACCAGCTGACCAGGTGAGGGTGTCAACAGACCTCGATTATGATGGAGGTGGGTCACATTTATTAGTTTGTTTTGTATGTTACCTTTTGTGTACTACGAAGCTCATCTTTTACAATATTCTTTCTGTGCAGAGGGATCGCCTGTTGGCCGAGGAAGAGGCAGAGGTGGTAGGGGGAGGGGGAGGCCTAGAGGTGGCCCAGCTGGTATTATGGCTGAAACCTTTTTTTGGTTCTTTTCAGATCAACTAAATATAAGGATGCTGATAATTTTGCAGCTTTTATAATCTGTTTCTGCTGCATTTTATTTTAGGTAACGGATATGCGCCTGCCGAGTTTGATGATGGGGGCTACGATCGGAGTCGTGGTTATCCCAGAGGAAGGGGACGAGGTAGAGGTCGCAATTTCCGTGGCCGGGGCAGGGGAGGATACTATCAGTCCGATGCTCAGAATGATGTTGGTAGCCGCAGCAGGGGAGGATATTATCAGTCAGATGGTCAGAATGATGCTGGTGGCCGTGGCAGGGGAGGATATTATCAGTCAGATGCTCAGTATGATGCTGGTGGCCGTGGCAGGGGAGGATATTATCAGTCAGATGCTCAGTATGATGCTGGTGGCCGTGGCAGGAGAGGATATTATCAGTCAGATGCTCAGTATGATGCTGGTGGCCGTGGCAGGGGAGGATATTATCAGTCAGATGCTCAGTATGATGCTGGAGGCTACAATCAAGATGCACCTCGAGGTACTGCTGCTCATTTAAATTATTCCTTTATTATTGTTAATAGTATTATGATTTTTATTGTGATTATTATTTTTCGGTGGGAAAATAGTTTCCACTGAATTTGTTAGATAGGCAGAAGCACTTCTTGGCTGGATCCAAGCACCTCACACCTGATGCTGCTCTGCCTAAAGGGTTTTTGACATGTAGTTCTCTGAATATTTGATTTCGTTTAGTTGTTTCAGTCTATTTCTATATCACGTTGCATGCATTTTTCAATTTGGCCAACTCTGAGTGGTGACCCATGCACTAATCGCCTCGTGCATTTTGCAAATTTGGCGTGTAGATTTGATCAGCAACTCTCAAGCTCTTAACTAAACTGAACAATCTGTCCCTTGTCTTTCTGTGTGCAAGAACCCTTTGATTTTTTACTAAGATTCTGCTTGTCTCTGTCCCTTTTCCAATTCCTTGCATCTCAAAACAATAAATCTTGTTTTGTAACTGTTGAGTTTCTTTAGTACGATAATCAACTTATATTTATTATCAAAATTGATGGGTTTCTTTTATTGCAGGTCGTGGCCGCGGTAGGGGATTTCGTGGCAGGGGTCGTGGATTTAGAGCTAATGGGCCTGTCATCGCCCCTACTACCTGAGGGGCTTAAATGCTCAAAGCTGGTGGCTACTGTTTGAGGACGATATGATGTTCATCTCCATTTCTATGTATTTCCCAGATATTGCTAGAATTAACTGTAGGAAGTCATCTTTGTAATCATTGTAGTAGAAGACTAACTTGTGCCGCGTTTTCGTGGTGAGCCTTTTTGTTTTCTCATTCACCTTTACTTCCATAGTTTTTTAGCTGCTTTGATCAAGTGTAACTTGATTGGTGAGAGGCACATTCTTTAATTTGTATGTTTGGATTGGATAAGTTTGTTGGCTGATTATTATAAATTGACTTCCTCTCTGTTTCTTCTCCTAGATTTATTTGTTGCGACGAGGATCTTGATCTTAATCTGTCTCATTTCATTGTTATCTAGGTCAAGAAAGTTGACTTTTGTTCTATAGCCTTAAATTGTAGCATTTCGCTCTCTTCTGTTGCTTAGAGCACATTTTATTTGCTTACAAAATGTTCTCTACCAATTTCGAAAGATTCTCAGTCAAAAGTTTCGATTTTGTTACCAAAACAGGTATTGTTGAAGAGTGATACAAAGTTGTGAACCCTTTTCAGGGAGAAAATTTTGGCTAGGTTGCCAGCTACTCTTTGGGGGATGTCTGATTTTGATTGTGGTAATTTGAAGTGTTTTTGGTGAAGTTGAATTACCATTGCAAATTTGATAATATAAACCGGTCTGACTGGTATTCTCACAAGGGCTAAGGACCAAAAATGCCCCTCTAATGTTCTATTTGGCGCAAATTAATCCCTATCATCCCAACAAATAATGCAAATTTCCCTTGCAACTAACAAATTGGCGTAAATTAATCCCTATCGTTATAAGAAATAATACAAATTTCTTTTGCAACTAACGATCTCACAAACGTGGTTAGGGAAATCTAGTCCTTACATTTCTCTCATTCTCGCCCTCCCCTCTCTCTTTACATCTATTGGGTCGGTGTAATTCTTTGTTCAAAATAATTACGCCGACACCAATAGATGTAAGCAGCATTAGTTATTCTTTGTTGCTCTGAGTTTTCATTGAGAAACATTTCCATTCGTTGGGGAGGGAGAAAAGAAAATGACAAATCCCTTTTTCCGAAACAACGTAAGAGAGGCCGTTAGTTGTAGGGGGAATTTACACTATTTATTGTGACGATACGATTTACTTTAGACAATAGGAGTTAATTTGCGACAAACACAATATTAAGATAATATTTGTATTTTAGGGACAACTAGAGTGTTGTTTTTTGGTTCTTAACCTGTGTTACAATTGTTAAATGCATAATTTGGTGCCAATTTGGATTAATTTTTTATTTTTTCATGCTTGGCGGGGTTTGAAATGACTAAAAGGTTACTTTTTACGATAAGTATGATACAGTTTAAAATAATATTTTATACTCTTTACATTCATTAAAAATTTGTATTTAATTAATTGTTAGTCCGTCGATCAAAAGCTTGTATTTTCATTTTTAGAAGATAGATATCAAAAAAATTACTCTTAATATACCCACTTATTTATAAAAAAATAACTATTTTACACTTACAATGTGAAATTTTACCTACTATAATTTATAAAAATGTGTGTCATTAAAAATAATATAAACTTTTAATACACGAAGAAAGTATTATTTATAATTGGATATCCCGAGCATCACATAATTTAGACTACTATACTTAAAATGTAGACAAGCTGAAGTTTGTTGTCGACATGTTTGGTAGATTAGTTAGGTTTCGTCTAGTTAAAATGAACTGTTTAAATGGATTTTATAACACACCACTTTTGTGGGTTACAAATCCTAAAGAAATAGTGCAAAATTCACCAAATCCATCACTAAAACACGGGTCGTAAGGATATTAATATGAACTACCAAACATATGCATTACCCATGATAACTTTGTTATCCTATCGAAACAGAGCTACCGAAGAAGCCTGGATTTCATTTTCTTTTCTTTTCACCGTCTCTATACATTGTTTAATCGTCCGATGTCATATCGAATCTGATGTGTACTATATTTACTATTTCCTGCAGCCTTTACATTGATTTTTGAAACTTAGAATCCTATTCATGGCTAGGTGTCCCTTGTTGATACGATTATCACGGGTAACACATTAAAATCATAGTTATCTATATTTTATTGGGAAATTGAACCTTTTAATTTCCTATAGTTGTTACCAATTGAAAAGTCTAGGCAAAAAACAAAGAAGTTAGGAAGTTCAATAAAACTATATAAATCCAATGACATTGTCCAGAACCACAAAGCCTTAAACTATATAAATGAGGCGGCGGTCTTAGGTACAGCAGCCGCGCCACATTCGTTATTTATTTATAATTAATTAAATTAAATTCTAATTTAGATTTATAAATTTCAATTAACCCCTATTTGATATTTAATTAATATTTAATCATTAGGACGGCAGGACGAAAGTCTTTGTGTATATAAAAGTTCAAAATTTCAATACTAAGGCTTGATATAAGAAAACATGAAAACGTATAAAGCATTATCCGGAAAACAAATCATGACACTACCATTTTTTTTTCAATTAGACTTTTTGCAATAATGTTTTTGCAACCAAATCCTACATTAGTTAAATATAAAGATCATTTTAGGTTTAAAAGAATGCATCACATCCCCACAAACATTATCGTGATAGTATAACTTAAATAAAGGGTGATTTTAAGTTTAAAATCGAAAAATATAAAAATTCGAGCTGAAAACAAACAATATTGCGACAGTGGAAAGTCATGGTAACGACCCCATACCAACGAACCCAGGTCCGTTCAAAGCAATTGCCAATTTGCATTCGTCTTCGATCAAAAACCTTCACTATATAACAGAAAACACATTCATCCTAGCTTCTACTTCTCTTCTTCTACAGCTTCCATCTTCATCAGCTCTGATTCTCGGTAACGAAGAGCCAAATGGAACCTGCGATCCACGAACAAGATATTTTGATTGCTGGAGGCGGCATAGCCGGCCTCACTACAGCTCTGGGACTTCACAGGTACGTCGTTCGACGAATCCAGTTAATGCACAGTAACCGTTTGACAAAATGATCTTGTGCAGGTTGGGCATTCGGAGTCTGGTTTTGGAGTCGTCTGATGGATTAAGAACTACGGGCTTCGCCCTAACCATGTGGACCAATGCGTGGATAGCTCTAGATGCAGTTGGGGTCGGGGATGCTATGAGGGCCAAATCTCTCCCAATTCAAGGGTATGCCTCTGCGTATTCGCAGCTCCAATTTTCTTATATCATGTCGTCTCGTTTGCTGATTTGCTTGTCTTCGTGTCAGTTTCGAAGTCAGTTGCTTGAATTCCAGCTCTTCTATTACAGATCGGGGCATTCAGACAGATTTCAACCTGTAAGTTGGTCTTCTTAATAGAAATCAAATATTTGCTTTTTCTTGTGTGTTGGGAAGATAGTAAATAATATGTATCTGTTATCTGTTACATGTAGTGGCAAGTTTGAGAGCAGATGTGTGAGAAGAATAGACTTATTAGAACTTCTAGAGAGAGAATTGCCACAAGGGAGTGTCAGATATTCTTCCAAGATTGTTTGCATTCAGGAATCTGCCAACTTCAAACTAGTACACCTTGCAGATGGCTCTATTTTCAGAACTAAGGTAAGAAAAATAAAAATAAAGTTTGTCTACAAAATATTGATGTTTTCTAACAAACTTTATGGTGTCTTAACATAAAAATATAAGGCCTTGCTCGGATGTGATGGAGTGAATTCAATGGTGGCAAAATGGTTGGGGCTCAAGAGTCCAGTTAGCGCTGCGCGAGCAGCCATCAGAGGCTACGTCGTATATCCAGACGGCCATGGCTTCGAGCCCAAGTTCTATGCCTACTTTGGTGGAGGCGTGCGCCACGGTTTTGTACCTTGTGATGACAAGGGTATATACTGGTTTTGCACTTTTACTCCATCACTATTCAAATGTAAGTCGATGGCTTTCTCCAATTTATTCCAAGTTAGACATTATGCAAACAATAGTCCAAAAATTGTGAACGAACATGTTTGGTTTGGCACAGATGATGAGAGCGAGCGTGATCCCCTGAAAATGAAGCAGTTTGTGATAAGCAGAATTGGCAGTGCAGAGAACCATGTATTGGATGTGGTGGAGAGAACCCAGGTGGATAACATCTCAAGCGCGCATCTAAAGTTTAGA
The DNA here is from genome assembly GCA_036937905.1 of Salvia rosmarinus. NCBI lineage: Eukaryota > Viridiplantae > Streptophyta > Magnoliopsida > Lamiales > Lamiaceae > Salvia > Salvia rosmarinus. The sequence continues at coordinate 114,982,265 of CM072819.1, forward strand.
TCTCCATGGAACATTTTGTTTGGGAACATTGTGAAGAACGGCGTTTGTGTGGCCGGGGATGCCCTGCATCCGATGACTCCGGACTTAGGTCAAGGAGGGTGTTCGGCTATAGAGGACGCGGTAGTTCTTGCAAGATGTCTAGGTGAAGCTCTGTCGGAAGAGGGAGACGAGGATTATGTGAAAATGGCGAAGGGGTTGGACAGGTATGGGAGAGAGAGGAGGTGGAGAAGCTTTAGCCTTGTAAGCACAGCGTATGTTGTTGGCATGTTGCAAGAGAGTGATAACAAAGTAGTGAGCTTCTTCAGGAACAAGTTTTGCCTAAGTTTACTGTTGAGCCTGTTGTGAGAATAGCTGATTTTGATTGTGGGAAGTTGGTTGTTGCTTCTAGTTAGATTTGGAAATATATATATATATATATATATATATATATATATATATATATATATATGTGTGTGTGTGTGTGTGTGTGTGTGTGTGTACTACTAAACATTTATTTTAGGTAATAGGATAGATAAATAAAAATAATATGAATTAATTTATCAGTTACTTTGAATGATTGATTAATTTAAAATTTGTTTTATTGTCTAATTTTTCAATAATTTATCATATATTTTATCTATTTATTCTATCACCAAAGTAAACGTTCACATAAAAAGCGTATCTGGTCCTTTCCATGTAGGTGTATGGCAATGTCTTTATTTAGAAATAGGTGCACATTGAATGCCTCAATTTAGAGGAATTTATGGAATCAACTCGTTGGCTTTCAATAATCTATTAGGTCTTTGGAATTTGATATGGTGTTTACATTATTAAGGAAAAATGATAGAGTAATATTACCATTTATTATTATTATTATTATTATTATTATTATTATTATTATTATTAGTAGGTAGAGCTATGTAGATGGGGCCTATATTACTTTTGTTAGATTATAAGAAGCTTTAAAAACAAAGGTCAATTCGAAAAAAAAAATCCTTTTTTTTAACAGTAGCTTCTAAACCTTTTAGGGATCATATCATTGCTTAGCCTGTTTCAGTTAACCCAAAAGTCCAATGTGGGCCACCAAGAAGAACTATTTTAGCAGCCTAATTTGTTTTAATTTTAAAATGTGGGGATTTTGCAAAATTAATAGTTGTGACTAGAGGTGGTAAAGTAGCGGGCCGGTTCGGCGCAGCCCTGGGTTCGTCGGATTTTTATATTTTTTGGGCCGGGTCAAAAAAAATTGGGCCTAAAAATATGAAGTCCAAACTAATCCCGAACAGGCTTTCAGGCGGGCGGGCTTTTAATTTTTTTTTTAATTTTTTAATATATAAAATAAATATTTTACATTTCAAAAAAATAAATAAATTAAATACATAATTAAAATCTCATAACTCCAACTTATATAAAGAATCAGTGATAATAACATATTGAGCTTACTTATTCTTATGATAATGTTTCTTGTACATTTTGACATATTATGTATCCAAACGATGATGTTGTAATGCAGTATAAATTTAATTCTTTAATTTAAGGAGAAATAAATTCGTAATTACAAATCAAAGGTAAATGATATTATTAAACGTCGATTCCATTTATATGCCTAAAATAATAGAAAAATAAATAAATTAATTATACAGTATATATTTAAGATCAATGCTTCAAAATAGTTTTTACATATTTTAAGGTCATTAATCATTAGCTATATGTTTTTGGAGATCATTTATTTATGAATTATTTTTGAATGATTTTTGAAGTTATTATTTTTTTCAGAATTTTGATGTGTTGCAATTCAAAAAAAAAAAAATTCTGATCAATATGTGAATTAGTAAGAAAATTTTACTATAAAATATGATGAATATTATTAAAAAATTATAGATATGTATATTAAATATTATTATAAAATATATATATTTAATAGAATATTGGACAAGTTTTTTTGGCTCAAAACCTCGGGCTTTTTGGCCTGAAGCCCGGTAGACCCGGGGTTCTTTTCCGTCGGACATTTTAGATCCGGTTTTTTTCAGGCCTTTAATTTTTAAGCCCAAACCAACCCAAATCCCGGGTACCCCGGGCAGATTTTTCGGGCCGGGTTCATTTTGCCGGCTCTAGTTGTGACCGACAGTATGGGGCATGTTAATACAAATAAAAAGATTATCGTTAAAAACATAAAAAATTTAAACTCAGGACTATAAATGGATTGTATTAATGAGGATTTAGAGAAAAGTATGCGAGAATTAATACTCGTTTCTATGGGTGTAAACGAACAATGCTTAAGTAAATGAGTTGAGCTCGAGGTCGATACTCGTTAGGGTGCTCGACTCGCTAGGCTCGCGAATATGTTCGAGTTTGAGTCTAACCGCGAGCCTCCAAAAATCAAACCATTAACAAAAAAAATTAAACATTTTGTGCTCAAGAGGATTCAAACTTGAGATCGAATATGACATAAACTAATAATTAGCGAGCGAAGCTCGTCGAGCTTGAATATGGTATAAATGAATAATTAGCGAACCGAGCCCGAGCTCTATTCAAATCTATCGAGCTCGAGCTCGAATTATCCACTAAAATCTTCACTAGCTGAGCTCGAGTCTACTGATATTCGACTCGACTCGTGTACACCCCTATGTTTCATCTCGTTCATATTATTTGTCGTTCCAGAATTACGCCCAATATTGATAAAAATAAATTATATCCAAATTAACCCTAATAAATGATTATTCATGGAATTAAAGCAGATGGAAATATATATAAATTATGAGTTAATGAGGATAACTTTGGCATTCAATTCCAAAACGTCATTTGTCAGTAATTATGATGTTGAAATGTATACAACATAATAGTAGAAAAAATAATGATTCAAATGTATTAACAGTATCAGAAAATCTATATTTAACTAATTAGAAATTTGTTGTAATCTACTAGTTGCTTGTTATAGAGTTTATTACATAACAAACATGAAAATATGAAAATTATGCAATTTATCTTTAAATGGATGTTCTCAATTCTCATATATATCGAGTATATTCGCAATCTTATCAAAAATACATTTTATCACATATTACATGATAGGATACGGTAACTACTGCGCCCAAGATCGGTCCAATCAAGTAACCCCGACATCAAGCTCGGCTGGACAAGTTCGCCCATAAAGACTCTAAAATCGGTGGGAGCAGAAGATCACCATATCCAAAAGAATCCTAATTCGAGAGGGATAGGATCTCGAATCCTAGTTAGAAGACTTGGATTCAAGATCTAGGTCGATACTTTTGTGTATAAATAGAGGCTAGAATAGGCGAAATAGATTCATTCACACTCTTTGTAATCGCTTCTACACTCTCAATACACATACTCTCTCTTGCCCGTGGGCGTAGATCTTATTCACGATCGAACCACGTAAATCCTGGTGTTCTTGCGCATTTATTCCCTTACGAAATTAAGATCGATCAGGCGCCGTCTGGGGAAACTAAATTTTGTGTTTTCGATCAACCACTTTTACGTGAAATAATCATGACCGGTACACGAAGCCGTACGCATCGGGACCGTCATGGCAACAACAACGCCGACGGCGAAAGGAACGCCGAGCTCGGCTCGGGAAGAGCCCAATCGGAGAAGAAACCCCGAAGGACATATCCAAAGTCTCGGCGAGCACGGACACCCGCCTGCGGGAGGCAGGTTACCATAGCGAAGGAAATCGCAGCAATAATCCGGGGAACATCCGCTCCATAGTAAACCTCGACGGCGCCGTCGAGTTTCTCGAGAAAAATAAGGAGAGCTTTCTCGGTACCTCGGTGACACGTGGTCGGCCACGTCACGAAGAACGAACGCGAAGCCTCATCTAGATACGAGGCATCACAACGAGAGGTCGGGGCCCAAACCGACCGCGCAGCGAACGAGCAGCGCGGAGAGGGCGTCGTGATCGCCGCGGCCGGCCTCGATCGCGAATGAATCCATCCAGCGAACTCCGCCCCGATCTCCAGGGGACGAGCAGCGCAGGAAAAGGCATCAGGGCCGCCGTGAAGTCGGTCCGAGTCACCTAAACGAGTTCGATCGTCGAACTCCGTCCCAATCTCCAGAGGACGGCTTCGATGGATACGGGAAGATAGTCACCCCGTTCTCAAATAGGATACTCAACACTTCTCTCCGGATAAATACGGGTACAAGCATCGTCCCTATGACGGGCTGAGGGATCCAGAACTTCCTCTCGCAGTTCCAATACAACATGATCAACCAACGTCTCAGCTCAGTTCATATGTGTAAACTCTTCCCGGAGTTACTCGTCGACAACGCCCGCAGGTGGTTCGACAGTCTACCTACGGGAAGCATCGGCTCCTATCGAGACCTGATGGCAGCCTTCCATTGAAGGTTCTTCCAAAAGGCGGAGTTAAAAACGTCATCGGCACACCTCCTCACCATAAGGCAAAGCCGTAATGAGTCCATCAGTGACTTCATGACAAGGTTTAACAAGGAGTGTTTGAAGGTCGAAGACGTGAGCGACTGTTAGTCATCTCGGCCTTCCAAAACGGCATCTTCGGGGGCCTTATACCGAGAGATCGTCAATCTGAACCCCGTCTTCGCATGTAGCTGTGGCGATAGCCAACCGGTTCGCCAAATCGGACGAGGCCGACAAGAGAAAGCGTGGCGACAAGGCGGACCCCCGGAAAAGGAAGAAGAGGCGAAGGAAGGAAGATCGAAACAAGGCGTGGCGCCTTGGAAAGATTACATCGCTCGATAAGGTCGAGGCTTGGTCGCGCGATGCCTCGGGCGACCTCAATACACCCCGTTGGCGGCCGAGGCGTAAATCTCGCACTTCATATGAACTGTTCGAGAAGCCTCGACCGATGACGGGGAGGAAGAGGTGCCGACCCACGGATAAATCTGCTCATTCCATGAGGATTACAGCACGACATCGAAGAGTGCAAAGAGCTCATGGGTGAAATAGAGATGCTAGTTCGGGATGGATCACGAAGAAATACCGAGGACAGTCGCCAAGCCGACGAGTCGAAAGAAGAAAAGAGAGGAAGAGGAAATTGCGCCTACAATAAAACGAGCGCAACACCGACGAGGAAGGAAAGCGAGCCCCAATATGACGGGGTGATCTCCATTATTACGGGCTCCCGTGGAGTCATGAAGTCCTCCACGAAGGCCGATGCCAAGTCCTAAAACCGTGAACCTACCAACAAGAGGTTCGAAAAGGACGAGGCGATCACCTTCTCAGGGGCGACCCGTACCAGCGACAAGATACCCACCGGGATCGTTGGTGATCCGGTAGTAGTCGCAAATAAGTTGGTAAAACGCGTTTACATTGGCAAGCGTCGGTGAGCATCCTTTTCAAGAATGCTTTGACAAACTAGGAGTAGAAGAAGCGCGCCTCATAGCATCACATGCCACTCCGAAGCTTCGTCCGGAAGAGACGCGCCGGAGGATAATCGAGCTACCGTCACGGTGGGAAAGCACCAACGACCTCGACCAAGGTGGTGCGGTTCTTCGTAGTGAAGGCCCACTCGCCGTATAACATCATACTAGGGCGAGATTGGTGAACGTTGTAAGGCGGTATGCTCAACGTACCACCGACGATAAAGATACCCACCACGAGGGAACAGCCGTGATCCGAGGTGATCGTAAGCAAGCTAAGGAATGTATGCGAAGTTGCCTTACGAGGTGCCGGACCTCGGTCCAAAGACCCACGTGCATAGCAATTAAGGAAACCCGAGGAGTTGGAGTCGAAGACGCGCCACTCCACGGCGGTCGGTGGAAGAGGTCGCATTGTACAAAGATGAGCCATTAAAGGTCGTCCAGGTTGGTTTCACCACGGTACACAAGTGAAGGATCGGATCATCCAACTCTAAGGGAATTCGGGACGTGTTTGCTTGGTCTCCCTCAACATGACCGAGTCTCGCCGAGTATCATCACTCACCGGCTCAACATCGACCCGAACATAAAGCCAGTTCGACAGAAGCAAAGAATTTTCGCAGCCGAACGGAACCAAGTTATTCATGACGAGGTGAATCAGCTGTTAAAAGCACGACATCTTGCTCGAGGTCAAATATCCGACCTGGATAGCCAACCCGGTGATGGTGAAGAAAGGAGGAGGGGGATGGCGAATGTGTATTGACTACACAGACCTCAATAAACATTGCCCAAAGGATTGCTATCCACTCCCCAACATTGACAAGAAGGTCGGCCGCTAGTCGGATCACGAAGTCTTGATTTCTTGGACTTATATAAAGGATATCACCAAGTCCCGATGGACGACGAAGACGCCTTGCCAAGACAGCCTTCATTACCGACTTTGGGTCTTGGCGTATAAAAAGATGCCATTCGCCTTAAAATGTAGGGCTACCTATCAAAGGATGGTGGACAAAATATTTCACCCTACATAGGTCGAATGTGGAGGTATACGTAGACGACATCGTCGTCAAGAGCAAGGAAGAAGCCGCATGTGTTGCCGACCTCCGGATCGTCCTCGGCCTTCTTCGGAAAATCAACCTAAAGCTGAATCCCCAGAAATGCACGTTTGCAGTCCGGTCTGGAAAGTTCTTAGGGTGTTGGGTTTCACAAGAAGGGCTAAAAGCAAACCCGTCCAAGGTCCAAACCATTTTAGAAATGAAGATGCCAAAGACCATCCATGACGTACACAAGCTAACAGGCTGCATAGCCGCACTGAGCCGCTTTCTTTCAAAAGCCGCGGATAAGCAGCTACCCTTCTTCAAGATACTCAAAAAAGCCCCGAAATTCTCATGGGATGATGTACACAAGTCTGCCTTTGAAGATCTCAAGAGCTACCTCGCCAAACTCCCCACTCTATCCGTCCCGAAAGAGGGAGAGGTCTTTTTTCTCTACCTCGCCGCCTCGGACGAGTCTATAAGTGCAGTCTTGGTACGGGAAGAAGGACGTCAACTCCCGGTATATTTTATCAGCCGAGCACTAAAAGGCCCGGAAACGAGGTATCAGCCCCTGGAGAAGCTTGCCTTAGCATTGGTAAATGCCGCGAGGAGACTACGTCCATACTTCCATGCACATCGCATACAAGTCCTCACTGACTACCCACTTCGGCAAGTATTGACGAAACCCGAAGCCTCAGGGAGAATCGCGAAATGGGCAATCGAATCGGCGAACACGATATATCCTCTCGCTCGCCAGCCATCGCGGTCAAGCCCTAGCGGATTTCCTTGCCGAGGCAAACTTCGTCGAGAAACCGAAGCCCACTGAGTCCGTATCAGACAATGCCGAAGCCGAACCAATGGATGAAACACCAAAGGAGTGCTGGCAACTCTACGTTGACGGGGCTTCGGGGAAAACGGGTAGCGGAGCAGGAATCTTACTCCTAGGCCCGGACGGCCAAGAGATCACCTACTCACTTCGGTTCACATTCAAAAATACGAACAACGAAGTGGAGTATGAAGCACTGATCGCAGGACTTCGCCTCGCTCAAAGTCTCGAGATACGAGCCGTGCAAGTTCACAGCGACTCTCAAGTCATCGTGAGCCAAATGTTGGGAAAATACGAGGCAAAAGCGGCGAATGAAGAAGTATCTTGAAAAAGCAAAAGCACAAACGGACTTTCTCACACTTCGGATAGTTCGCATCCCAAGGGAGCAAAATAGCCGAAATGACATCTTAAGTAAATTGGCCTCGCCATCAACGAGCCCGCCAAGAGAGGAAGTCCGGCGAAGCATAGGCGATGCCGATAACGGGCCGAGGTCAACGTAGTCTCGGATGAAGAACCCAATTGGATGACTCCCATTCGAAAGTACTCTGAGAAGGCGAGCCGCCCCACGACAAGTTGGAAGCTAGGAGGATCTGAACAAATCTGCGATATACAATTGAGCGGGGAGTCCTATACGAAAGTCATATCTCCACCTCTCTTAAGGTGCTTGGGTCCGAACCGAGCTAATTACGTTCTACGAAATACACGAAGGATCGTCGGAAGCCACATCGGACCCCGAGCCTTGTCAAAGAAAGTCATGCGATGGGGATACTATTGGCCAACAATGTTCCAAGACTCAATGGACCTCGTAAGAAAGTGTCCAAGTGTCAAATCCATGGGAACGCATAAAGGCTACCACAGCACCGATCTCGCCTCCATACGAGCCCTTGGCGTTTATGCAATGGGAATCGACATTGTGGGCCCTTTTGTAAAGCACCGGGACGACTCAATTTTAATTGTTGCGATCGACTACTTCACGAAGTGGGCGGAAGCCGAGCCCTCGGCGAAAATCACAAGCAAGAACGCCTCAACTTCGTGCGGAAGAACATAGTGTGTCGCTCGGCATCCCTCATATCCTCCTTTCGGATAACGGAACACAATTCACGGATAAGACATTCAAAGATTGGTGTCAAGAGCTTGGATCCAACAAAGTTCACCTCGGTGGCCCATCCTCAAGAAAATGGTCGGACCGGTTACCAACAGACCATCGTAAAGGTCTAAAACTCGTCTCGACCGAGCTAAAGGCCTCGGGTGGAAAATTTACCACGGTCTTATGGTCGCATCGAACAACACCCGGACCTCGAACGGAGAAACACCCTACGTTTGGTGTATGGAACCGGCGATGATCCCCGCAGATCGGAGTATCGAGTCCCCGCCTATCGACTTCTCTGCCAAGCAAATGGGAAAAATCTACGAGCTGATCTAGACCTACTCGAAGAAAGAGACCTCGCCACATCGAGGCTCGGTGACAAGCAACAAGTAGCTCGGTATTACAACCAGCTGTTAAAACCCGATAATTCCAACTGGGCAACCTCGTACTCAAATAATGAAGTCGCAAGGCCGCACAGCTCAAAGTCGGAAGCCACATGGGAAGGACCTTACCGGTCGATTAAGTCCTCGGCAAAGGAGCCTATAAGCTCGCTCAATTGTCCGGTGAGCAATTACCCAACGCATGGCACATCATTCATCCAAGAGATATTATGCATAAGTGTCGAGGGTCGGGTCTTGTTGATCGTATCTTTAAAGTCTGTTTAGAGTCCGAGTCTTATTTGGTGGTCGCGTCATCTTTTATCAATAAAATATTATTTTTACGAGTTCTACTTGTCACTAATGCATAATTAATCTTCACATTATCCTCTACGGAGGACGAATTCCCTCGGCAGGTCGATTACATCGTTTCATACGAATGTAAATTTAAACAGCATGCCTACATACGAGATCGATTACCTTCGTTTATTTGAAGCGCCTTCTATGTAGATGAAGGGACCACCTCCCGATAACCTCGACAAAAATAGGAACCATTCCTACACACGAGATCGATTACCTTCGTTTATTTGAAGATTCTCTATGTAGATGAAGGGACCACCCTCCCGATAACCTCGGCAAAAACAGGAACCATTCCTACATACGAGATCATATTACCTTCGTTTATTTGAAGCAGCTCTCTCTGTAGATGAAGGGACCACCCTCCGACGACCTCGGCAAAAACAGAACCATTCCTACATACGAGATCGATCACCTTCGTCATTTCGCCGTTCTCTATGTGTAGATGAAGGGACCACCCTCCCGACGACCTCGGCAAAAGCGAACCCCACCCCGTGCAGGGCGATTTCCTTCGTTTATTTCAAGTGGAATTCTCTACGAGGACGAACTACCTTGATATTACTCTTGTTCAATACAAAGTCAATAAGAAATCATTCTTATTAAATAAAAGATGTCAGGTTACATTTTACGAGGACGGGCGGATCGGGAAAGTCGAGCCAATCCCAGAAAAATCGGGATTCAAAGCTCATCTATACTAATCCTACCTCTACCTCGTCCTCGGTCACATTACGGGCCCGGCCACGTGCGACCTCGGTCACTTGAAGATGCCGCTGCGAACTCGACCTCGGGCACTCGAGGACCTTTGGTTCGACCCCTTGAGGATCCACGTCGTTCAAGGGCACAGCACGCCTCTCGAGCGCCGCTCCGGATCGTCATAATTCGGTTCATTTATTCTAGGCGAGAAGCTCGGCAGAAGAGGCCTCTGCATCCCGTCGAAGCATTTCGTCGAGCTGTGGTTGTCGAGCGATAGACAGCCAGATATGCTCTCGAGCCTTTTAATTCAGCAGATCGCTCGGTGAATTGCCGTGAGGTCCGACCATATTCGCGCCGGAGACATCGCACAACGGCAAGCAATTTCGACAACCTTAGCTTCAACTTCCGGATCGTCATCCCACCATTTCGTGGATAACCTCCTCATACTCGGCATGCTCTCGCCTATCACCTTGGCCTTCTCCTCGCAACCTCGAACGCCTCCTCCATTCCAAAAGGCGAGCTCGAGCTCGCCACGCCTCTCGAGCGGCTCTATGTTGACATCGACTCACCATGCGTGACCAAGCTGCCCTTTATATGGAGGAGTTCGACCTCTTTCAACTCAAGAGCCCGCGACAGTCTTCAATTCGATTCAACCAGGAGAAGCATCAAGCATTTCAAAGCGACAATCGAATAAAAGATAAGTGTTTTCATATAAACTTGTGGTTCTATTAATATGCCCTTAAGCGAAAAAGTGTACATTTACATTCAAAAAATAATAATAGGGGATCAATCGACCCTCCGAAGCTTCGACTATGTCCACTTCACCGCCCAAGCTAGATAGCCTCGGCCTCCGCCTGCATCTTGGCTCGTTCGGGTTCGACCTCTTGGGAACTTCCGAGCCTCGATGCCCTTCGGCCTCACCGCCTTCCCGACCCCTTTGCATGATCAGCCATAAGCGTCGGTCGGGATCCCGATCCACGGACAAAGCGAGCACTCGCGACGTAAGAACCGAGGAAGAGCAAGGCTCGCAACACGGAAGCTCCTTCAGCCGCGGACAAGCACATCAAAATAGCCCGCCTAAGGACATCATCCTCGCCTCCTCGCACCCATACTGCTTTATCCAGTTTGGGTAGTCTCGGCGACCTCTTCAATTGCATCCGAGATGGCGCGCTTATTAAGGACCTCGGCCGCGTCAGAAACCATCCCGGAGAAGCTCGCCGACATGAACAACCTCTCCGCAAAGGCGAAGCGTTTTCCCTGCGAAGCCGCCATGTCCGCCTCTCGACGGCGAACTTGTTCCATCTCAACCTTCATCAAGGCAACCTCGGCCTCCGCCCGCCCAGCCTGCCACCTCTGCCTCGGCCGCCTCGCCGACCGCCCTCCGCCGCCGCCTCAATGGCTATCGCATCCGCCGTCTTGTTTGACGAGGTCCTGATCTTAGCCTCGGCCTCGAAAGTTCTTGAACGAGGAGGATCTTCTCCTCCTCCACCTCCCGAGCATACCGGCCACCCCATCAAATCTGTGTGCGGCGCCTTTCAAGTAATCCGATATAAGATCGGATACTTTGACACCTCGACCGCCACGTCCTCGACCCCTATACAATATATACATCGGTCGAAAGAACACATTTTATACTACTACACAAGTATAAGGACAAGTACAAAACCTCGGGAGACGAGGCGCCGACTTGGAACCAATGATCGCACTCACCTCGGCGGCAACCGAGGACTCGGGGATTACATGCCCGCCTCTTCAAGCGCTTGAGTGGCTGCGGTGAAGGGGATCTCGAAGGCTCCACACTCATCTCTGCATGTCCTCGACATCCTTCAGTCGTCGAGACGGCTCGCTCGCGCGAGATCGGCTCCTTCCTTTCTTCTTTTCTCTAGAAGGTTCACTACCAGAAATACATAGGTCAAGATCAACACGTATAATCATGGAATAAAGAGAAAGAGAAAAAGGGCCTCACCTTCACCGACTCCACCTGGGAGGCAGGATCATATGGGCTAAGCCCGCCGCCGCAAGGTCGGCCTCGGAGAAGACCTCGTCAACAAGGCCAATTTTGTCCAACGCCTCCTCCAGTCACCGTAGTCGTGATCAACGATCACATCGGCGATCTTATCGGATCGCTGCATCTAACTCATTGAGCCTCGAACCGAGCGTAAGAAAAACTTCTTCCGCCAGCTCGAGATCTTAGATTTTGTCTTCACTTTAAAATTTCTACGGTGTGATGATAATACCACCCGAAGTGGCCTTCAATTGCAAAATCGGAGAACCAGGCCCAAGGTCAAAGGAAAATTATGCTATAGGCATAGACCCTCAGTTCGTCAAATGCGAAATGAATTCGGCGTGAGTCAAGGCAAGAGATATGCCAAACATTTCTTGGAACTCGACGATACGTGAGGAAAGGGAAGACGCAGACCAGCCTCGAAGGTCGTCTTCATACACGGTAATAAACCCTCCGGAGGGCACAAGCCCTATCCTCCGGACGGGGCAATAAGATCAACATCAAGAAATAAAATATTGATGACAAATATTCCTTATATCGAAATGTTCAAAGTCGAGAAAAGAAGACACTTTGCCACAATCCCACATAGGGGAATCGTAACGCATATCTGAGAAGGAGGAACCTTAACGCGGTGAAAACATGCATATTCACTAACGAATCGACGGGAACAGACACATTGACGCCGAGCGACTCGCTATAAGAAGAAGTAGCCATTACTTACTTTTGCTTATCAACGAAGGCGAGAAGCTTCGGGACGCCAATGACGAAGAATAACCGTCTTTCGCAGAAAGCAAGGAGTTTGAATATTGAAATAATGTGGAAGGCAAAGTGATAGGAGATATTGCGTATCGAGGAAGACATTCCCCAATATGCACTTTATCGGAATCCAACCGCCCACATTTAATGCGCATTAAGTGCGTATCCGCGTCCCAAGACTCAAGAACGCCGAAAATCCGTCTTGACCTCGGCTAAACGCCTCGACAGGTGAAGCCATTCAAAAGACCTCGGCTTAATGCCTCAACAGTGAAGCCACGAAGACCTCGAGGTGAAGTTATTGAAAGACTTGACTTAACCTCGCCAGTGAAACCGGTTAGAAGACCTCGGCATAACGCCGCCGCAAAGCCGTGACACCTCGCCGAGATACAAACAACAAACATGACCTCGGCAGACACCTCTGCGAGCACGAGATACGATATACGACGTCGAATTATTGACACACAAAGTCGACAAGAAAAGAATGTCAAAGATCGTCCAAACCCCGCTCGTTATAAACAACCCCATTCCAAGATGACCTCGTTTACGCGTCTTTGTTTTGGGGAGGTTGTGATAGGATACGCCCAACTACTGCGCCCAAGCATCGTGCCCAATACAAGTAACCCCGACATCGCTTCGGCCGACAAGTTCGCCCATAAAGACTCCTAAAATCGGTGGGAACGCAGAAAGCTCACCATATCCAAAAGAATCCTAATTCAAGGGATAGATCTCGAATCCTAGTTAGAAGACTTGATTCAAGATCTCAGGTCAAGACTTTTGTGTATAAATAGAGGCTAGAATAGATCGAAATAGATTCATTCACACTCTTTGTAATCGCCTTACACTCTCAATACACATACTCTCTCTTGCCGTGGATGTAGATCTTATTCACGATCGAACCACGTAAATCCTCAGTGTTTCAAGCGTTTATTCCCTTACGAAATTAAGATCGATCATTACATATATAAATGACATTATTGTTTATATTTGCTTTTTTAGTTACAACTTTTACACTTTCACACTCACGCACATTAGGTGATTCGAATCTCAATCTATTAATTGAAGGAAAAAACATTTTACAATTTAATCGCACTTCATCGTCACAATATTGTTTGTATAATTTCATAAAATTTCATCGTAGATATAAGAAACTAATTCCGTACTAATGAGTCAGAAGTTTATTTTATGATGGCTTAGCAGTTGTAGTTATTCCCTCTTTCTAAGCTGTTAATCATTTTACGTAATGATTGGAACTTTGACAATAGGTCGTATCGACTACTATTAGCATAGCTTATTTAAAAGCCAAATTATAATTAAATTTGTGTATTTAATATGCTTATTTATTGGTATAATAATCTCTAGCTCATGGCCCACGTAGGTGTCTTCACATGGCTAACTGTTTGGGAACGTGACCACTTGTGATTTATTCCGTTATTTTTTGGAGAAATTTCCGTTTACGCATCTCAATGGAAAATAAGAAATGGAAAATAATACATTTATTTGTTCATTTATTATTCTTAAATTATCGTATTTGGTCAATTAAGGAACAATTGGAATAATCGACTAGTTGCCCAGTTATATTTTTTAATTTACATTTTATTCCATGCCAACAAAAATAATTGCTTGTCCAAGTTGCAGCCTCATCAAAATTCCATCTCTCTTGAGGAGGTGAGTATATAAAGACTGAACTCAAGACTTCCCCTTTTCATATATATAAGAAATTCGGCACTTGAGTTTTAATAAATTTTACAATTTTTAGTCGAATAAAAAATCTGCCACCAATATAATTCAACCACTCATGAACGTGGCTCCATCACAATATGAATCAAGCTATATCAATCAAGCTATATCAGGGGCGGAGCCAGGTCCCCCGAGGGTTGGTGGGGCAAAATATTTAAAATAAATAAAAATTATATTATAAGAATATACTTATAAATTGCAATAATTTTCAACGAATACTCATATTCTTAAACTGATATGATATCAACTCATTACCAATCAGATCAAAAATTCATTCTCAATATAAGAATCAACAATCATCACAAAACTTCAGACATCCGTCCGCATCGATGTGATGCAGAAAAAAGATCATTTGTTTTTAAGAAAATATCATTTACATTGAAGAAAAATATCATTTATTTTTTACTCTTAATTAGAAACAATCATTTACATTGAATAAAAATATCATTTTTATTGAAGAAAAATTTTCAATGTCCGCAAATGCGGACGTCCGTCTGAGAGACCACCTCAACAATCATTCATACAAAGATCTCATTCGACTTTGAAACCTATTTTTACCTTGATGATTTTCTTATGACAAACATATGCACCCATGTTTGATAACAATATTTGAACCATGAATGAATTAAAATTTAATATATAATTAAATAAAATATATCCATTCCAAAATTGACATGTTCACAAATCTAGAGGCCCAAAGCACTTTCCCAAATTCCAAAATCATATCATCGAACATAACAAAATTAATTAGAAAACTAGTAAATGATAAAATAAATTCAAGTACTTGACAAGTACAATTTTAATCTAATATTCTATAAATTCCTCACTGTTTTTATTAGATTATTTGACCAAGCTATCCAATTAAAACCAAACGAAATATTGAATTGATTTAAAGTTTCTTAAAAATATGCTAACTCTTAATTAGAATAGTGGTTATATCATATGTTCTTTAATTAAGAGAGGATTATAATTTCAAAGAAAATAATTTGAAATATAAAAATCAAATTAGTAAAGAAAGATAATAAATTATATTTCAAGATATGAAATAGAAAAAGTAGATATCAATTCTATCTTAAAATATGAAATAAAAAGTAGATATGAATTCTATCTCTACTCTTTATATACATTTGATACAGAGTAAAAGTAAATGTGAGAACCTCTCAATTATTCAACCTTGATTTTGTTTCATCTTTGCCCCTATTTTTCTAAATTTTTGGTGGGGGAAAAATTGAATATTTTTATAATTTAAAGCATAAATAGAAATATATAAAAGGTAGGGGGAAAAAATGAGGTGGGGCAATTGTCCCATTTTCTCATAAAGTGGCTCCGCCCCTGAGCTGTATACCCATCACCAATATATCACAAGATAGATTTACGGTGTATACCTATACACCTAGAGACAAGAAAAGGCACAAGTGTTTCAGTTTAGTTCGAGTTGGTTAAGAAATAATAAATTTGGAATACTGACCAAAGATTGAAACCTAAGAACAGTAGTGTGGGAGTTTCACCATTTTTATGGTGGCTCCTTATGTGCACTAGATAAAGTTATCATAATTTCTTAATCGTTGAATCATCATAATTTATCTCTCACTCATGGGGCTGGGGTGTAAGGGTTGTCGAGGAAAAAATTTCCCCATTTGGAACAAGAAACAGCGCAGTAATGAACGAAATACTTCAGGATAATATAATGAATATAATACAATATATTTTATTTGATATATATTGTCAATATATGTATAATTGTTACAATTAATGATGGGTATTGGTCCACCGCCGACTTTTTCATATACCATTTTATTTATCTCTAGTCAAATCCTAAGCTCTATTAGGATCCAAACTGGAAATTTGACTACGTAATTGCTTCGAGTCTTTGGTTTCCCTGAGGCACTTTATCGTTTTTGTCACTAATAATTTGCAATCGGAACCACATTTTCTTCGGCCAATTATTTTTACCAGGAAAGTTGTTATTTCAGTTGCACCCAATAAGTAACTCCGTTTTTTATACTTAATACTATACTACATTTTCATAAATGTTGAATCATACTCTTAAAATATAGTAACCCTAAAATGATATTTATAGATATTTTTATAAGTATTACTTCAATATAACTAGTGCAATCTAGTGCAAACGACCGATCATATGCGGCCACCCTAATTATTCATAATTATATAATATAATTTTAATTATAAATTATTAAATTCTAATTGTGTATCATAACTAAAACCCTATAATACTAACTCAAAACCATAAATATCATAATTAATTAAGGCGGCTTCTTGGTGTGGCTGCACATAAATTTTCTTCGTGATACTTAACGATGGAAAAATTGTTATTCGGTAAACAAAAATTATTATTTGGTATTGTCTAATGACTCAATATATCTTATTGATCCTCATATCCGAACCTTACCTATATTCATTAGCATATTTATGATATGTTTTTCAATCAAATTCCCCTCCTGGTTAGTGGCGGACACACACACAGACATTGGGGAGCCTCGGCTCTCCCCCTCCCCTCCCTATATTTTTTTTTTCGCATTTGTAATTGTCGGAAATTTATACTATGGTCCCCGTTGATTAGAGATGTCAATTGGTGAGTTTTATCAGAACCAGAATCAATAAATAAGTAATAGTTCTTATTCTGGAACCGATCCATTAGACACTGGATCCGGACCGGACTCGGACCATCAAATATGGATCATAAGTGGTCCGAATCTAAGTGGGTCTGGAACCAGAACCGGATAAGAAATCGTTGTTTTATAATTTAATGAGTTATGAGTGATTTCGAATCGATATGTATAAAACTAGCTCATTGACAAGCTTATTTAAACTTAGACTTATCGATAGACGGATTTTACTCGGATCAGAACCAATAAATAAATATTGGTTCTGGTTCTGGAATCGGAATCAGATCCGGACCATCAAACTATGGATCTAAATGGTCCGGGTTTAAAGCGGGTCCGGAATCGGAACCGGAACCAAAACCGTTGTTTTAAAATTTAATAGATTTTGAACGGTTCTGAATCTATCCGGATAAAACTCACCCATTGACATCCCTACCGCTGACGGTCAAATTAAATGTGAAGAAGTATTTAAAAGAAAACAACATCCTCTTAAGAAAATATATACAAATAATTAAGTATATATATGTGATGATTAACGTAAAAATCATTTTTATCATAAAAACGTGAGAACTAAAAATGATGAATTCATTATAAAAGTTGATGAATCCGTATGAAAAGTTATTGAATTAAAAATAAAATAAATTTTATTCATCGCGAAATTCGAACCCTGCTACAAAAAAAACCACTCTACAAAAAACTCTAAAAGTCCCTACTACAAAAAAACCTTTTTGCCCACCAATGCTCCCGGGCTCACATCAACAGAAGCAAAGCAATCTAGATCTCCACAGCTCAAAATACAGTAACTATCCCAATCAGAAAAAGATGAAAATAAAAGGTGAAAAGTGTAGATATAATTAGAGGAGATGAAGACAAAGTCGCACCTCAAAAAGCACGTGGGTTACACTTGAGAATAATGGGGTGCCTGCGTCATATATGGTCAAAGAAAGCCACATGCCATCGCTCACACTGTCTAAATTTTTTCTATCTATAGAGCCTAGCATTGAATTCTGTGTAGTTGTTTTTCTCACACAACTGCTTTACACAATGTGCACAAAAATTATTTCATCCATTCATGGCTTCCCTCCATGTGGATGAGAACGTGGGAATAATTGAATGAGATTCAGATTTCTCAGAGATAATTTATTTTATTTATTTCATTTTCTTTTGTCACCAATTCTGTTCTCAGTTTTTCCTCTGCTAGTTGCAGGCCCCATCACATGCGAGGTCTGCTGCCCTTCCCCACCTATATATATATCCCACTAATAGATCTTCAATATTTATCACCCCAAATCAATAAAGACTTTGTTCAATTTCAAGATGATGCAGGCAAACAGAGTTGATTTAGTGTTGGTGGCAGCTGCATTGTGTTGCTTCTTCATCAATGCTGCTGCTTTCACTGCTTCAGGATGGACTCAAGCCCATGCCACCTTCTACGGAGGCGCCGATGCTTCGGGAACCATGGGTACGTACTTTTAATTTAATTGAGTCGGGTCGAGTCGCAATACTGAAAAATAATTTCTCTCTTTAGGGGGTGCTTGTGGATATGGGAATTTGTATTCGGCGGGATACGGGACGAGGACGGCGGCGTTGAGCACGGCGTTGTTCAACAACGGGGCGTCGTGGGCAGTGTTTCAAGATTATGTGTGATTACAATGCTGACCCTAAGTGGTGCAAGAAGGGGACGTCCGTCACCGTCACCGCCACCAACTTCTGCCCACCCAACTTCGATCTCCCCAGCGACAACGGCGGGTGGTGCAACCCGCCACGCCAGCACTTCGACATGGCGCAGCCGGCCTGGGAAAAGATCGGCATCTATAAAGGCGGCATCGTCCCCGTCATTTACCAGAGGTAACTCATGTCGTGTGTATACTATCATAGTATCACTTTTTATGCATTTAATAGGCACCCATTTTTGGGAAAGAGGTACTAGATTTTAAAATGGAATATACACTTTAATATATATGACATTAATTGTATACATAAGCTTATTTGAGGAGGCCAATTTGACCATTTAGCATTGGGAATTCATTCTTAATTAGAGATGTCAAAATCGATTCGACTAAATTTAATTAATAAGTAAGTTTAGACCATGTTGGGTCACGATTTTGTGTAGGTCCGATAAATCTTTGGTCAGGCTAAGTTGTGGGTTTGAGTCAAGTCAGGCCGAGAGTCTTGCCTTTGGCCAACCGATAGTACGAAAAGATCGGATTTTGGGTCGGACAGTTTTTCTTGGGCCCGAGGAGCTTGTTACGATGGAGTCAAGGGTACAAATGGAAATTGAAAGATATTATATTTGGGTCTCAAATAATTGATTAAGATCACCAGTCACCACTTTTGAGTCCATTTACCCAATAGTTGAACACTTCATGACTATAAATATCATATTCCCTAAGATTTTTGGTCTCAGAATATCTGGTATTGATTTGCAGAGTTCCCTGCAAGAAGCACGGCGGAGTTAGATTCACGATCAACGGTCGGGACTACTTCGAGCTAGTGCTGATTAGCAACGTGGCGAACGGAGGATCGGTCCAATCCGTCCAAATTAAGGGCACAAAAACAGGGTGGATGCCGATGTCCAGAAATTGGGGAGCTAGTTGGCAATCCAACTCTTATCTGGATGGCCAATCAATCTCATTCAAGGTCACCACAAGTGATGGCATCACCAAGATTTTCAACAATGTTGTGCCCTCCAATTGGGCTTTTGGCCAGACATTTTCGAGCTCACAACAATTCTAGGCCCAAATTCGGCCCATCAACAGCTTTTGGGCTTTGCTTCTCTTACAGGCCGTGGCGTGCTAACTTTTATACAAAAAAGCAGCCCGCTAAAGAAATTAATATGTATTTTACGATACTTGTTGGTGATTGAGAGGAAAAGCGATTATTTGTTGGCCTTGGTTGAGCTTGAAACGAGTTTTTTAGAAAATAGAATTATTGGTTCGCAATTTGTATTTAGAATTTGGACTTTAATTTAGACGAATAAGTCTAATATAAGTGTTACTATTTTCCATCGGCAGCTCTTGTAATTTATAGACTACAAGAAAAGGCATTTTCGATTTTCTTTATTAAAATAATGATGGGTCAAAGGCCCTCGTTCGTACTCCATGGGTTCGCCTAGTTGGTCAGGAAATTGAAAGGTCATATGTTTGAATGGACCTTTCTAAGTTAAAATGTTTATGCTTAATGTTTCGTGACCAATAAAATTGGTACTCCCTCGATTTTAATAATATTGGCTTAAAACTTTTGAAAACATAAATTAAGGAGAGTTTTCATTAATGGTACTTTTGCAATGACAATCAAATAGACCCGTGTCTTAATGATAGCCATCAACATCTACATATAATACGTTATATAGAGGAAATAAAACATCAATATCTACTTTTGTAACTGCACAATTTACGGGCATCTTCAAGAGATTGCTCTATTTTATGTAACTTTGCACCACTTTAGTGAAAACCATACTAAACTTTGGACCAGATAGAAGTTGATTAACTCGTCCTTATTATTTTGTATCTTAAATTTTAGTATTTCTCAAATCATAGTTTAACTTAACATTATTTGAATTTATTATATTAACATATCTTATACTTCATTCGTCCCAATATTTTTGACTCAAAATTTTGGTCACAGTAGAGTAGAGTTGTCTTTATGTGTAAAAATGATTCATTTTTCGGGATGAACCAACAATAATGGACAACCAAAAAAATGAACCATAATATAAATCAAGTAATAATATGATTAGTTATATTATTATTTTATTAGTTGTAATAATTACTAATCATAGCAATATATTTATATTTGGTAGTATTTGTTTTAATTGAGATAAAGACGCAATTAATCACAAATTCAATTGTGAAATTCCTTAAGATCTTATGTAATTTAGTTCTAAAATTACCTTCATGCCCTAATTAATTTTAAGCTTTTGAACTCAATATATTAGTATTATGTACTCTAGAATTAACTCTCCATAAATTAAATGCATGGAACAGAAATACATTGTATTATATGTCTTAATTCATATACATACATTTTTCCGAACTACATAAAAACTTCTAGCTATACATTTACGGAGACAACACAAATAAAAATCAGTTAATATAGTAAGAAACTAGAGCTACCGTTTTTCAAAAAATAAAATAAAAATGAAACTAGAGCTACCAGTTTTGGCCTACTGTTGGAGAGAATGTTTTATCTTCAAATAACACCCAGTTAATGCTTGTTTAGAAAAGCTGGTAGAGATGCCTAACAAACGGGTATTCTTCGCAATATTCACTTTTCCCCAAATTACTTAATTTAATTGAACTGCACGCATTTTGTTCACATTTTTGTTTACACTAATCTAGACTTAGATGTTCGATCTTTTTTTTATTTCAAGCTCGTTCGTTCGTATCTGTGTGTGTATAGAATGACTTAAATGAAAACTATCAATATTCTCATAACTAAAACTCAATTTGCACCAATATTACTTGTTATAAAAAGAACTATTATTATAATACATAAACATAAAGTTATAAAAAGGAAATTTTGGGAGCTGTTCGAGGATAAAGGCATGTTGGATGTACCAATTTGACTTCATTGGTGTACCCTATCCACCAAATAGTTTCATATTTTTAAATATTTTATTTGAAGTGGTTCATGAGCTGTAGGGTCAGTAGAAGTTGTTAATAACTAACTGTAACCTAAACCAAATGGATGCAGTTACTCTTTTTGACCCAATTCCTTTCATGTGCCTGCAATTGAACTATTATGCAGCTACACTTATTATAGCAATTAATCCACATACACATACCAACTACAAAATATTTTAATAAAACTATAACATTATTTCATTCTCAAGCATAACGGCTTGCAAAGCAAAGGTTACTATAAATAATTAATGTTCATATATCTTCTACATAACCACTCTTGCGAATCTCAAAGTGGTTCTAGCTCACCAAACATGCCAATAACTCTCACTTTCTTTTCTTTTTTTTGGTGGGGGTTGGGGGTGAGCCCTACAAATACTTTCCTGTGTAGCCATTCACTGAATACTCAAGGGAGAGGGAGAGAACAAGTTAAGGGTGCATATTCAAAAATGGCAGCCATATTTCCTTCCTTGATCACTATTTTTCTCATAATTTCATCTGCTTTGAGCTCTTCAAATTCAATGAGTGTAGACTACTATAAGCATACGTGTCCGGAGGCGGAGCCGGTGATCTCCCAAATTGTACGTAAGGGTATGATCAATGACAAAACTGTTCCAGCGGCTCTACTCAGAATGCATTTCCATGACTGTTTCATTAGGGTAAATAAATTCCTTTTTTCTTTGAATTGTATATGTATGATTATGTAGAATAGGGTGTAATTTTGTGTAAATTTT
This sequence comes from Salvia rosmarinus, assembly GCA_036937905.1. NCBI lineage: Eukaryota > Viridiplantae > Streptophyta > Magnoliopsida > Lamiales > Lamiaceae > Salvia > Salvia rosmarinus. The sequence goes on from CM072819.1 coordinate 115,004,445, forward strand.
GAAGGGTTGTGATGCTTCTGTGCTGCTGAATTCCACTGGAAAAGAGAAGGCTGAAAAAGATGGTGCTCCAAATATTTCATTGCATGCGTTTTATGTAATTGATCATGCAAAGCAGGAACTGGAGAGCAAGTGCCCTGGTGTGGTCTCTTGTGCTGACATTTTGGCTCTTGCTGCTAGGGATGCTGTTGCATTTGTAAGTTAATTTACTGTAACTAATTAGGTGCTTAGTTTTGTCTTTCCTTTTGATTATCGTGCCACGTGTGTATTGATTATAACAGGAATACCGTGTTTTAGTATGATTAATTGGTTTGAATCTCGATGTTAACTAGTCTGGAGGACCCACTTGGGATGTGCCTAAAGGGAGGAAGGATGGAAGAATCTCAAAGGCCAATGACACATTGCAGTTGCCATTTCCCACATTCAACATCTCCCAATTGCTGCAAAGCTTCTCCCAGAGAGGCCTTTCTTGGGAGGACTTGGTTGCACTCTCAGGTAGTTAAACAATTCTGTTCTCTATTTGTACAAAAAAATAGCAAAATATAACATAAAACATCACTTTACAATATAAAACTAAGACATCTAGTCATGCAACCAAACTAAATTTGCACACACACTCACACAGTGGAGGGGTGGATTACGGTAGGCTGAAGCCCCCGCCCCCAACTCCGAACTGAAAAACTCCTATAAATTCATATAGGAATGTCCTGGATACTTAAAAAAATGGAGTGGGGCCCCTCAACTTTTTGTCCTGGTTCGGCCACTGCACTGAGGATGCACGACATATGTATGCAGGAGGGCACACACTTGGTTTCTCCCACTGCTCATCCTTCCAGAACAGGATCCACAACTTCAACAGCTTAAACGACGTCGATCCAGCGATGAACCCTTCGTTTGCCGGCAACCTGAAGAGGGTCTGCCCCATCCATAACAAGGTGAAGAGCGCGGGAGCCAACTTGGATTCTTCACCAACTGCATTTGACAATGCTTACTACAAACTGCTTCTTCAAGGAAAGAGCATTTTCTCTTCCGATCAAGCGCTGCTCTCAACTTCAACAACTAAAGCATTGGTCCAGAAATTCGCAGCCTCTCAACAAGAATTTTTTGAGGCATTTGTGAAGTCCATGATCAAGATGAGCTCCATTAATGGTGGTGGAACTGAGATCAGATTGAATTGCAGAGTTCTTAATTAATTAAATTGACCGGGATCTTTTGTTTGTTATTTGATGGTCTTGTCTAATTGTTTATAGGTAAATATGGCGTGGTCATATATATACGTGATTTGTATTCATAAAATAGGAGTGTGATTTGTGAATGCATCAACAGACAATATGTTTTCATTTTAAGTTCATTTTTTCTATCTCATTTAACTATAGTCTTTTACTTCTCTTTCGGTTATTAATATGTCATTTAAATTCAAAGTTACGGAACATTAACTAGTTTTGTATTCCACCAAGAAGTGTGGACATTTATTTCTTTTGACTTCAATATATTACTTATAGTTGTTAATATTAAAAATATATAGCCCCACCAATTAAGTTTGATATAATTTTAGTGTACTGACAATAACCACTTCAAAATAATAAATTTATTTACACATCAATATTGTTAATTCAATCTCATTATGAAGTTCAATTATTACTTCAGAATTTTATCGACCTTTTTTTTCTTGAGTTAAAGAATTGGGATTTAGTCTCTCATTTTTATAAAGGGAATAAACGTCAATAAAGTGGTGATTTTATTGATTTTTTTTTTAATACAGAAATTTTAAAAGTACACGTCATGACTCGAACCCGAGACCTTTGGCCTGTGCATTAACCACTCTACCACTGGCCAACACACACGATTTTATTGATCTCTTAGATGACCGGAAAGTGCACATGGGCATTATTCATTCAATTAATTAAATAAGTAAAAGTTCCTTCACTTTACTATTCTATTTAAAATAAATGTTCCATTATGAATATATATTTCTTTCTCTTTTCGTTGGGAATTTATCATCAAAGCTTAGCTACAAACTAAATATTCAAGAAGCTGTGATCAAGATGAAGAAGAATAAATCTTCTTGTCGACTTCAAGTGCTTTAAGACTTAAGAGTACGCATAAAGAAACGTGATTAGTTTATTTTATTTTATTTTTTGAGGAAAAAGAAACATGATTGTTTTTTGGGAGAAAGAGCATGATTAATAGCTATACATGCATTCCAAAACTAGATATTGAAACTGTTTTCTTTTAAAATTATAAAATAAATCATAAAACTAGCAGGAAAATTCACAGCATCCCGAATCCTTGATTACATATTATGATAGCATATCGTTACTGATATTTGAATAATCAAATTTGTTCACTATACGTGACATAAATACAATAATAAACCACTATTTACGATCATATAAAGATCCAAACTGCAGTCGCTCGAGTAGATCAAGCCGGTTAATTGACACGTGTCGAGGGAAGTGAATCCAGTGCACAACTACGCATGAGTAGAGGATCCAATTTGCGAGCCACCAACACCAAACAATAACATGGTACTAACACTTAACCATCTCCCTCACAAGCAGCCTTTTCGATCGATTCATGTCCAAGAAACACAAACAAATCTGTCTCTCCAGCTCCTCCAACTGCTCCACGAAGCAAGATTCATGCATTTGAAATTCTCTCATCACCTCCTTCATCGTCTCCTTCGTCCCTTTTCTAACACAAACATCCGCAACAAATCTCCTATGCTCAATCTCATCCTCCAACCTCTTCACAATCCTACTCATCGTCGCGAAATCATTAATCATTATAAACACCCCTCTCGCTGCAACATCGAGCTTCGTAGCCAAACCCTCGAGCCATTTCTCGTCGCAATTCCTCCCGAATCGTCTCATCTTCTTCACCACCAGCGGCAGCATAGCCAGCGCCGGCGCGGCCACCAACCCGCCGTGCAGTGCATGGCGAGCACTAACGCGCCATGACTAATGCACCGAATCCTATCAGCACTAGAATATACATGGCTTTCTTGATGAGTTTGATGGTTATTGTTCTCCTCTTCAGATTTTTACAAGTGGATGTGAGCTCTCGAAACATAACCACGTGGTTTCGCGAATCGAGGAATGTCGCAGCGTTCGTCGTGGAAAAGGATTTCTGTGCGGCGAATGAAGCGAGATTCTTGTACAGGGCGCGAAATTCGTCTGCGCCGGTTGCGTCGGAGGAGATTCGTGTGATTATCTTGATGGCTTTCTTGATTTTGAGGTGATTCTTGCGTGCTTGGTTGATGTTTATGAGGAGGATTTCGCAGATTCTGCATGCTTCTAGGGTTATGTCAAAGTAATTCGTGAAAAAATGGTGGAAATTGGAGGTGTTGGAGATGGAAGTTGAGGATTTTGGTTGGGCTCGAGTAAGAATTGGGAGAGATGGATGTGGTGTGTGGTGGGAGGAGATGGCGGCGGCAGCGAGGATGAGGAAGCCGTGAGTTTCTCCTCGTCATGACTTGTTACTTTTACTAGATGACTCTGGACTTTATCGCATATATCTATGTAAGATTTTGTCCTAAAGGCTTCTTTATATTCGTCTTTCACATTTGGCTTGCTCACTAAGCTATTTTTATCATCTCCTTTACCATGTGAACCTGATCAAATTCATAAAACAAAACATAAAATTTAGAAAGAAAAAAAAAAGCAAGAAAGGGAAGAAGGTTAGTGTCACTAGAAAGTTAGGCATGAAGAAAGAAACAATATATATATATATATATATAACAAAATAAAAAGAAAATAAAATGAATTTTATCGATTTCGAATTCTGAAGATATATAGATTATTTGTCATTCAAGAACCTAAATATATATAAAGCAGGAGCCGGTGATTGCAATATCAACTATGACTCAAAAGTCATCTATTTTGATTTTATTTTATTTTAAATTATTTTTCAAATCCAATATATCATTATGAAGTAATTTAATTGAAGAATACTTTTATAAACTGATGGAAAATAATGCACCCATCTGATCTTTCAGGACCTAAATCATTATACTCCAAAATAAAAGGTTGGAATCAAATCTAAAAAAAGAAGAAGAATTTCCAATTGTAAATTTTTAATTTTATTTTTGCATAATATATTGTATAGGTCTACAAATAATAAACGAAGCAAATGAATAAATATGCATTAGGAAAAATTAATGAATTAGAAAGAAATTGAATATGTAATTGGGATCTAACCTTTATTTGCGAATGGCGATTTGAGCTTAGAACATAGCATCTTTCTCATCTCGGCCAAATGGATCCTAAGAAATTAGAGAAGAAGAAAACTTATTCTCCAAAAGAAGAACTCTATTTATAATTTTTTTGTATCATTAGACTTTAAAGAAAGAAAAAGATGGAAGTATAGTTGAACAAGAAATTAGTTGGCAGCCATCATACTACACCCATATATCATACCAAGTTGCTTTCCGTCCACGTTAACATTGTTTACGTGTAAGATATAGCCAGCCTCCCTCGATTTTTTTTGCCACTTTTCCTATGTATTGCATTTTGTTTTATTAGTGTGTCCCATGCAAGTTCATATAATACTATTAGTATGTAACATTTCGATCGAGATTGTCCCGATCGATCACTTCAAGAATGACGTGACAAATATGGATTTTGTTAGAATAAATACTTTGGAACCTCCTCAACGAGCAGCTCATAGTAATGCTCATCGTAATCATGGGGAAATAATCTAAATCCTGCTAGATTAAGGGGATGGATGTATGTGGTTGAGTTTATAAGTTCCTAGAACAACTTAAGTGTTTGATAAAATAATTAAGCTCTCCAAAAAATAAATTTTCAATCCCAACTTATTTTTTCATAATCAAAAACAGCAATAAATTTACAAACTAGTCTTATTATGATTGTTATTTTCAACATATATCTTATCAATTTTCTCTCTTTAACTCACTATCTTCTTTCTAGCTTATGAGCTCAATTATCTAAATACTTTGACAACTTATAAACTCTAAAAACATCTTAAGTTAATGAAGCTTATAAGCTCTCTAAAATAAGTTTAACCAAACACTCTCTAATAAGGAATCGTGGTGGTGGTGGCGGTGATGATGGGGTGGTGGAGGTAGCTCCTCAGGGAGTGGATCATCTCAGCCCTCTCTCCCAATGCCACCACCATTTCCTGTTTTTGAAGTACCATTTGGGATGATTCCTGCTGCTGTAGATAATTCTGTTAGAGGTCCAAGACCTACATTGGAGGAGTTGGGGCCTCTCAGTTACCTACTGGCAATGACCATTCTACTCAGAGGTTCTAAATGAATGCTTACTTCTATCTGATTGAGCATATCTGTTAGACATAATTACTTAATAGAAAATTCCTCATGTTCTTTAAAAGAAAGTTTTATTGAGTTATACTGAAGGATGTTTCTCTGGGTATAAAATTCCTCTGGCAACCTAACCTCATTACAGTTTCCTCAGTACGCGGGCATTATGAAAACAAAAAAATATTGGTTTCTTGGCCAACATGAGAGTGAAGCTCTGGATGGTTCTGGTTGATATTTGCGAATACCATTATGATATGAGCTCTTCAATCATTTTTAAATATTCTTTCTACTAATTCCCTTCCTACATTTTGGGGCATATCATAATTTGCACATCTCAACTCTAATTATAGGACACTTGAGACGATGTGTTTTTTATGTCGATTGAATGCTGCTGATGTCTGGATGTGCATGATTGCTTCTTCTTGATTGATCTGCACAAGTTTGCTATGGTTTTGGATTATATATATTCCATTTTTGTGGGTTCCAATGATATTTTTATATTATATCTGTGGTCTGCACCATTTTTTAAAGGCATTGTAATCAGATTATATATTGAAATTAAAGACTATAGTATAAATACTATAAACTACAATTGTATCTTTTGTTTCGAGGGCAAACACAACTTACGTGTTGATTTAGTATTAGATGAAGAGGCACACATATTTATCTGGATGTAAGATACATCTTTCCTAATTAAACAATAATTATATTTTTTAATTATAATTAAAGGTTAAATTTCTAATTGTGATTATTAAAATATTATTAAATTCTTAATATAATCTTAATTAATTCCTAATGTTTATTAATTAATAATTACGAATGTCTCCACAATCCACAGTGCAGACAACCACACATGAATTTCTGCATTAACCGAATCACAGTATGACAGCATTATCATTTTTATAGCAAACACACCCACAAATTATTTAACAAAATCATGGAAATTCTGTAAGCAATATGGGATCAATGGATATTAGAATGCCGTAAATTGAAATATAAATAGAATATATCTTAAAAGAATGTAGACCATGGTATAATTATGTAATTCTTTCAGTACACAAAAGTGCGTAATTAACTATTTAGCTAATTGTATGCAATTTTCATGTGTTATTTATTTTCTATATATTTTTGGGTACTTTTTCTCACATCATATACTTGAGCTCTCGATTCAATTGTCGAGAAATATGTTTATGGGTCTAAATCATCATACCGATTTTTTAAGTGTGGTTTCTTCGTCACTATGTGCTTTTATCCAAACAGGTCACCAAAAATAACGACTATGAGTTTCCTATAGTATAAAAAAATGTTGGATTTCATTAAGTTTGAAAAAGAAATGACAAAGGGAATAAATATGCTAAAATATTGGTGCTAACTTTGTTTATAGTAAATGTCCTAATACTTTGTGACGATTAAGAGATGTTTGGTTAAACTTATTTTAGAGAGCTTATAAGCTTTAAGAGCTTATAAGATATAATATTTCAAAAGTTTATAAGTGGTCAAAGTGTTTGGATAATTGAGCTTATAAGTCGTAGAAAGAATCACGAGTTAGAAAGAAAAATCATAGTTAAAGAGAGAAAATTGATGAGAGATTTAATTGATAGTGTATATGTAGGAAATAACGAACTGCAATAAAGTTATTTTGATAAATTCATTATTACTTATAAGATTATGAAAAATTAAGTTGGAATTAAGCAATTTATCTTTAGGGCGACTTATAAGCTATTTGAGTTAGCTTATAAGATGTTTGAAGATTATAAACTCTTAAACAACTTTTAAGTTATTCAAGAGCTTATAAATTCACAAACATCCTCTAAATGTGATGATTCAACAACTATGTGGAGTCCGACGAGGTGCATGACTTGCATTGCATTAAAATTACGGAAAAGTGGTAGGATTTTGGGGAAATTTATGTAATACGTAGATACTATATCCTCTCTCATACGATAATATTTTATTAATATAATTTATGGAAGTTCTCATTATGGGTTATATATGAATCTCTCCCAACCTTTATTCAATTTAACAATTCTATCTCAATATTTACAACTTATTAAATCAATGTCACTCTTTTCAATTTTATAATCGGAGTTCATTTCGATGATTGAATCGAAACGTAGTACGTTGATGGATGACTTGTTATGTCGCCCAAAAAATAACTGTACATGTACATGGGGTAAAATAACACTTCACGGAAAAGGAATTATGATGATAAAATTGATATAAATTGAAAAAATTGTGATAAATTTGATAAATTTTAAAAAAAATCGATAAAATGGATAAAAGTTGAGATAGATTTATAGTTAACCCATAATAGAATCCTACCGCTTTTTCCATAATTTTAATCCAATGCTTTTTATATTTGAATTATTGATTTTAACCAATTAATACTCAAATTATAAAAATTATATAAATTTATGTTCAGATAAAAAAAAATTTATACTTAAACGTTGAATAGTATCATTACAAATTTGACCTGATAGAGCGAAAATACATATGTAAAAATAATTTTCCCAATGTTGTCTATGTTCGTTTTTCGAACCCTTTCGGAAAAATCATAGGCTCAAAACAATTACCTACTCAGTTTTCATATTTCGAAAAATTCGTATGGGGTTAAACTTGTAACTTTCAGATCTTGAAACATTCCACTGAGGTTAAATTTGCATAATTTAATTTACTGTGTTTGATATATTAATTGGTTAAAATTGAAAATAGATTATTTTAAGATTACATGTGAGTATTTAGTTTTTATAAAATATAATTCTGAAAATCCAGACTACATAGATTAACAAATTAAAAAATATTGGGGTTTTCAAGATTTTGGCAAACAAGGGTTGAGAAAGTGAAAGAGGGAAATTAGAGTGCTGGGCAGCAAAAACCGTCGTTACTACGCACTTTAGATAGCGGCTGCAAAACTCTCGAGGCCTCGACAAGAACTTCGCCATTTTCAAACTCGAACAAAGGTTTAATCTTCAGCTAATCTTTCAATTTTCTTATTGCTTTTGGTGAATCTGTTTAATTTTCTTTTTCCTTTTTATTTCACACATTTTATTGAAAAAATTGATTTCCGATTAGAAAGCTCGTATTGTTACCGAAATTGCGTCTTTTATATCTCTTCTTTTAATTCTCTGGGAAACTCAGAGAGGGAATATTTCTAATTATACGCAAATTGAAGTGTGTCATATATATCGTTAATTAGAAGAGCCCGAAATCTGATTGGTTTTGAGGTATAACAAGGTATTAAAGTTACTTCTCGTTTGATTATTGTTATGATTATTTGTTGCCTGTAAAGGAAATTGACTTGGATTTTAATCTTCTGTACTTAGTGTCTCTGGCATTCGTGTTGTTGCATGATGCTTGAAGTTTCCTCATCGTGATTGAAATGCTCGACTTTGAAGATATGCAGTTAATCTGTTTGTACGCGACACGTGCACACAGCACACACATTTTGTATTAATTTGCGACTACGGTTTCAGGAATGGCTGGGAAAGCAGTAAAATCTGTTGCAAAAGCAGTTGGAGAATACCAGTACCCGTGGCGAGAAAAGTTGAATAAATACAGAGATGAGCTGTCAAAGGGTGTGTGGGGTTACTGGGAGCTTGGGGCTTGGAAGCCTCTAGCTATCAGTGCACGTCGCCGAGCTCGGATCCGCAAAGAGGTCCTTCTTGCTGGAGGTGATTGGGAATTTGATCCAGAGAGGAAGGAGATGAAGACCAAGAGGAAAGGGCACAAGGTTGACAGGTTGGCCGCTGAGAAGCGAGCGAATACTGCTAGACTTATGGGAGAGATGCCCAAGATGTTGGATGATTACAAGAAGAGAAGGTGGGAGAGGAAGATGAAAGCAGAAGAGGACGCTGCGAAAAAGGCGTTGAATGAGTAGCTACAGCTCAACCATTTCGGTTCATGGTATTAAAAATTGGATTCCTTTTTGTTCAGTAACTCCTTGAAATTTACGATGCTTTGCTTAGTTCTTGCATAAATCATTGATGAACCTCCACTTTGAAATATTATGTTATGATGCCTCGTTCAATTCTTACATGAGTCATTCCTGCGTTTTAGTTATTTGTTTCCTCGTTGGCCTACTAGAAACTGAGATACTGATGAATAACAGGATATGATCAATTGTAGTGTGAAGCACTCTGTGGATCTTTGAGGTTTCCAGCACAGTGTGATATGCTTTCGTTTGTGTTTTTTATCATGTGGCAAAAACGAACTATTGAACAATGCAGTTCTAATATGTATCGTCCAAGTAATGAAGCTCTGTCGTGCAAGGAATGTGGGATGACAAATAGGATTAGAAAGCTTTCGTCCTCTAGTTTTAGTATAACCATCTATGAGAGACTGGCAGGATCTTCAATTTTGATGCTACCTTTGGGGCTAGTGTTCCCATTAGAACATTGTAGGCAAATTTTGTGCTTGTAGTTAAAGTGATACTTGAGTAGACACAATCATGTCTACCTACGTAACCTACATATACGTGCAGAAGTAGATAAATGTAGGCAGAATCTAGACAGAATGTAAAACATGTAAGCAATGCCATTTTCTTCTTTCCGTAATGTGATATTACTTTTATGCAATTTGCATACTATCTATCTTTTCAGACACTGTCCACAATGGTAGCAACAAATCTACTTGGAATTTTCTTGATGACTTGGTGTCGGATAGCCACCTAAGACTATGCTCACTGTAGATTAAAAATTGCATTTGTGCTTTAAAACAAACCCAGAATAACACTAGCACTAAAACACCTATGGTTTATCATTTGCAGTATCAGTCATTTTAGGGAGGATTTTGACTTGAACACACTCTCTAGACTACATGTGTAGGATCTATCGGGGCCTTGTAGATACTACAATGAGTATGTGCCCATTTGATGCATATATAGTATTAACTGATATAACAATGGAAAGCTGAACATTTAACATGAATAGAGGAGAAAATCGGCTATTGAAAACTAATTTATTAATGGTGGGTATTTGACAATGCAATTTGAGTTGGAGGGTTGTTGGCAAATGATCTTGATAACAACCATATTACAGTTTTTCTAAAAGGCGAAGGCGCTAAAAAAGGAGATGATAAGGAAGACGAGGTTGAGACCCAAATTTCAAGTCTTTTACCAAAATGCAACGGATACATTCAAACCCTAACCTGACATACAAGAACTTGATCTAAACAAGAAATTGCAGTTAAGTTTCTCAAATGGATCGGAATATGTATGAGATACAAATCTGATGCCCTATAGCAGAAGATTACCCCTACACTGTAGTAGACATCTCATACTCCTATAATTTTAGCATACCGCCGATAATATATTTATAACCATGATGTGAGAATATGAGATAAAATGTTATGCAGAACAAAATGATTTCTTATGAAGTCTACTATTGTATAGCACTTTATGATTTTTTGAAATCCTCACACGAGAAACACGTTTTAAAATTCATTGCGACGTTTACGTATCAAGAAAAGGTTTTGCTATAGGTATGTTGTGTGTTTTTAGAAAGAAAAAAAAGACAGTTCGCGATTTCTAAAGAACAAAATTGGTTATGATAGTCCGCACTCGTATTGGATTTGTATAAAAGCGACATCGTCAGTGTAGTCATGTTTTATGGATTTCGTAAATTAGCAGTTAGTCATTGTTTTTTCTTGTTTTATGGGGATGAAATTATTGAAAAATGTCAAGCGTTGATGGGAAAATTATATTGAAAAAGTAGACGACCCCCCATCTTGCTAGAGAGATTCTGAAAACGTATTAATAAAATTCAAAATTAGATTAAAAAAACTCCTACAAAACAAATCCTTGTAGCTCGTAAACTGTACATTTCTGAAGCTAAGTCTCAAATCAATGAGATCCCTAACCACAAAACAATAACAAAAGGAAATTGAATTTGGGAATCAACAGATCATAAACATAGATGACATTAAAAAACTGGAAGATTTTGCAACGAATATAATCATCATAGTTGAATAGATATACCCAAAACAGTTTAGTTTTGTAGACATACATAGGAAACCAAACTTCACAACACATCCGATTCAAAGATTAACAAAATAAGCCATACGGAACAAGTAGCACTTGATTCACAAGCCACAATGGTTTTAATTCTACTACTCAAAAGCCCACTGGTTTTCTTCGGACTTCTTCCTCCTCTTCAGGAGTGAAATCATTCTTAATGTTGAATGTCTTCCTAATCTCCTCTGGAGTTTTCCCTTGATCATGTCAGCAACTGTTTGGCAAGTCAAATCCAGAAGGCTCTTGATATTCAGGTAGTTAGCAGCCTGTAAATGTTAAATTAGATGCTGCACGCTCTTCAAAATCAAGTAAATGCACTCATATCTCTTTTATTAAGGATGGTGTAACAATGTGTCAATGAGGCTATGTCTTGAGTTAATCACCAAACAAGGTACGACTGATTTCTTGCACAATCCATTTGAGCCATGCACGGAATCACTACTGAGATTGAGATGGTAAGAAGTAGATTTCAAAAAGATCTAAAATAGCTATTCTTCATTTTGAAAGGGAAATCATCAAGAGTCATATTTACAAGCTTTATTTACCACACACCGACACAAGCACCAACTTATTAAGAGTGCGCAAATCTGAAGGCAGAAGAAAAGCTATTCCGCTCACTGGTTACCACAATGCTGTTCAGTAGGTTGCAGAACAAATAATGATTAGAATCTTTATTCAATAACCACACACAATTTTTTTTACATAGTTTAATAGGCCTCAAACACTCATCTGAGCCATGGTGCAGTTGTGGGAGCGTACTAGGTACTCTAAATGTTACTAAAAGTTAAACTAATCAGAGATGCATGCATCATGGTCATTGTTAAACTTATGTAAACCACACACCACATAAGTCACTGCCCTGATATTCCTAGAAAGTTGCAATAATCCACAAGGTTCAATCTCCTGACAATGGGGTGGTCAATAACCTCCTTTAAAATATGAGAATTGTGGGTGCACACAAAGAAACTAGTATAAAAAAAAAGTACAAAAGAATCAGCTTCTTTGGTTGTCAGAATAAATTGGGAACAGCAGTAGATATTCATAGAGAAACAGGAATACCCCTGAATCAATATCTTACCATAGTCCAGTCTAAATCTGCAATGGCTCTACGAACTTTTTTTAGGTCAAGCATATAACAAGAGAAAAGAATTCATAATACATAAGTGCATGCTGGCAGCACTAGAATAAGCATGCAACTGATCCAGAAAAATTTGATTGATAATCATATCGAAGCAGAGAAGCATTTCAAAAAAAAAACAAAGACTACAAGTTACCGAAATGGAAAAAATTTACACAATTGATAATCCTAGCGTAAGTTTTAGAAGCTGAGCTTCAGGTAAACATCAAATTCCATTACCAGACAAAACCAGAATATATAATCCAAATGAATCTAAAGACAGTAAACAATGGACATGAATATTCTAACCTCAAATCTGAACGTACTGTTAGAACAGACGAAAAGTAGTCAAAACCAATAACTTGAAACTTTTAAAATCAACATCATAATGTTGAAAGCATATAAACAGTCTAATATGCAAACACGAGCAAGTAATAATGCAATTATGACAGTAATTGGCAAAAGGAGCAAACATGTAAAACATACTGCAAGCAAGTAGCATTAAATGAAACCCTAAACCACAATGCAAAACTAAATCTGGTAAAGAAATAGCACAAAGAGAATGCAAAAAACCTAGACAAACAGCAGGAACGCCGAATCTTAAAAAGTATACCAAAATAAGGTCAAACAGAGTGGCCTGATCGACTTTGACGAAGTCGGCGTCGAAACCCTTGAGGTCGTCGTCAGCGGTGGCGACCTTGTCCTCGGCCTTGGTTGAAGCGGCGGCGGCAGCGGCGTCGACGTGTTTTTTGCAGTACTCAATTACCTTGGAGAGAATTTTTCCGGTGACGTTGGGGATCGGAATGACGTTGTCGACGCAGTCGTCCTCGATCATGTGCTTGATCGTCTGAGATTCAACGGCGACCGCCTCGTCCACCTCGAAAACCTCGCCGTCAGAGCTTCGGAGGATGATCTTCTTGCCGGAGTTCTCCGACGCGGAAGCCATGGGATTCGATTTGAGAGAGAGAGTGTGTGGGTTTGTTTAGGGCGAGCAATTGGGAATCGCGGATTCGGAACCTATCTATTGATTTTTACTGAAGGAATATAAATAGGGGAGCTGAAATATATCACTACCGCGGAAGAGGAAAAAATAGAATTGAAAAAAAAGGGCATTGGATTTGATAATATTTTTTCAGCTTTATTTAATTATGTTGATGGTAATTTACAGGAAAATATTCATGATTAGACACAGAAACTTCCGCAGAAGAGGAAAAAATAGAATTGAAAAAAAGGGCTTTGGATTTGATAATATTTTTTCATCTTTTTTTAATTATGCTGATGATAATTATAGGAAAATATTCATGATTAGACACATAAATTAGGCGATTGTTGGTAAGAAAAATAAAATTAGATCATAATGAAATGAATTTTGGAATGAAACATAGATATGAATAGATATGAATGAAACAAAATAAACATATGACTGTTAAGCTTATTTTTCTGTTTTGATTATTTGTTAAGTCAGTTAGTTAGTTGTGATTAGTTATAAAGTTTATTAGAAGTTAGTTATGACAATTATTAGGTTTATACTAGTTTCTGAAGTTCTGTAATTCCTTAAGCTTTCATAATAAAGCTTCTTTCTCTTTTCTACTTCTTCTTCTCTGTCTTCTTTTCTTCACCTTGCTTTCAGAGCCAACTTTCCTTTACAAACCCAGGGCCGCCTTGAGGTAGGTAAATTTAAGCGATCGCCTGGATCCACCATCTTAGGCCCAAATTACCTCAAAAAATAATTTTATGTATAGATATATAGTTTATTTGGATCTAAAATATCAGATAACTTAAATAATTTTTTAAAAGGTTCAAACTATTAAATCTTTCTATATTTTATCTATGGATATATGTCTTCATTTGGTCCCAAAATATATTAGAAAATATTGATGTTGATGTGATTATTAATGGTTTTACATTTACAAATACTCGAATAAATTTTTATTTATGATATTGTATTGTAGATGAGAGTTGAGATAGAAATATAAGGATGAAAAGTAAGTTGTATATGTTTTGACAATTTTTATTATCTATTTCTATTTATAGATCACTGAATTTTACGTAAATTTACAAATTCGATTTATTTTATAAGTATAATAAAATGATCATTTTGGACGGTTTAATGGTAAAGTGAGTTTATGTAGCCAGAGATCACGAGTTCAAACCTCATTATCGCCTTTCTAGGTTCAGCTTCATCACACCGATTTTTCAAGTGTGGTTTAATCGTCCGTGTCGTTTGCAAGCTATTGTAAAGAAATATAAGTTTTACTTGTAAGCATAGAAGATAATGATTGAGGGTTTTCTATGAATTTAAAAAATAAGGGTCTATATACTTTATTTTGTCTAGGCCTATAAGATGTCGTGAACCGGCCGACAAACTCACACAACTCTAAACTTCTCTTTGGTTCATCCGCTTTTATGTGTTTACCATCATTCTCTCATGGAATATCAAACTACTACATCACATCTAGTTGTAATGACCCGCTTCTTCGTAGAATATTATTAAAATATTCGTTAGATTTTTCGATGAAGTTTGAAAAAAGTTGGACTTTGTTTGGACCTAGAACGGGATTTGACGTCCGTATTAAATCCGTTTTTCAGATGCATTATATTCACATGATTTCCAAAATTTCCAAATGAATAGTCATTGTGAAGGATTTTAAACGCGAGCCTGTAGGCTCTTAAATTTTGAAAACGGATTTCAAACGATCAAGTTATGATTTTAAAGTGTTTTTTTGCTAACGCCATGTCGGTGATTGCACAAGCATACTCTTAATCGTCGGCGTTGCATGTTCTTGCATGGCGAGCTTATGAAAATCTATAAATAGGGTATAGGGCCTTCATTTTCAAACGTTCATTTCAAGCGTCTCTGTGTTTACTAAGAGCCGAAGCTCCGTGCGCTGCGCCTGTTGTCAGGAGTGGGGATCGAGCCGGGAGGGCTCGGCGGCGCCATTCATGCCGCCTACCACCACACCGATCACCTCCCGTGCCTTCGCTTTTTAAATTTTATCATTTTCTTGTTTCGATTCCTTCTTTTCGTAGATAGCATAGCGTAGAACTCGGGTCTCTAAAGGACGAGTCGAGAACGCCGAGGTCGCCAAAACCGCCGTCGCTAGCTTACGCCGCGTGAGCCGGTTGGTCACGATTTGGTGGCCGACGAGCCACTTTTCGCTATGGGCCCTTTAGGTTTTGAGTTCGCTATGTGTTCTATTAGCGTAACGATTCATTTTCTCGTTTTCGTGTTTTACATACCGGATGTTTTTCATCGTTTGAGTTTCTAAAGGAAGACATGCCGGTTATCCATTTTCGACATGGCTTGTCATTCTATGTTCCTAAAATGCATATTGCTTATGTTTCCATTTTCATGCATCGGTTACGGATGGTTTATCCTAGATCTGAGGATAAGCATCAAGTTTTGAAGCTTCTTCGCTGCTAAGTTTTGTATCAACTTGCACGCATGCATGTTTTCAAGGTAACTCTTTATAGATTTCAATGCCCTGAACATTTTTGCCTTCTGTATCAAGTTGATTTGAAAACCCGGATGTTGCCAAATATGAGTTCGAAAAGTCAAAAACCCTCGTTTTGCTTCGATCTCCGTTTTGATTGCATTGTTGCCTTGCTTCGTGAAATATGACCCCAAAAGTTGTTTCGTATTGTTACCAGGTACTTGCCAGCATGATCGGTATAGTTGTTGGATCTGTAGATCACTCCCAGTAGACGTTTTCGTCGGTATAGGTGGGTTATATTTTGAGTACTTATCTTGAGTTATTAAGCTCTGATATTTCAAAAGAAAATGCTGAATGTCCATGAAAATATTTTGACGCATCTTTATCTCGCTTAATGCTCGTAAAGCAATTGTGACTCTTAGTGGGTCTAACACACTTACTAAGGGTTGTGTACACGAGTTCGCATCGTGGATTGATCCTCCCGCGCATCGACATATGACGTGGCTTCGGGTTCGCCTGCTGCCACCGATGATTGATCTCGGCGTGGTTCGTCCCGAGTCTCACCGGGTTATGTTAATGTGATCTCGGGTGTGGTTTGTCCGGAGATCAAATAGCTTAGGGTAACAATGGAATGCGCTAATGGGCCCCAAGTAAAGGTTTTGGTTTCATGGAAGTGGATTTATGTTTTAAAACCTTCTATGTTTACCGTATGACATGGACTTTCTTCGTTTGTTTATATGAACTGCTTATGTAAATGTACGACCCATCGAGTGCACTAGTACTCGACCAAAAATCTTTTCAAATGTTTTCGTGTTAATAAACAGGCGGACGTGATGAGCGATCGAGGCGGGTCAGTCGTTCTCTATTTTGTTTTAAGTATATTACGTTCCACTGCACGCTCTTAAGTGTGTATGTTTTGTTGCTATCGCCTAGAAACTCGGTTGAGTTCTATGACTATTATATTTAAGTATTTTAAGTTCGCTTGGTTACTGTTGTGATTTCCCTACCGCTTTCTTTATTCTTTGTTGATGGAGAGTGCGAGTAGTCGTCCCTCTCGACGCCGCCAAAGGCCTCATGTAGTAGTCGAGATAGTAACGACCACATGAGCGGAGCTGGTCGGCCAACTCCTTTTAAGTGAGCCAGCTCTCGATACCCCATCATTTTCTTGACTTGAGGTGTAGTAGGATGTTCCTACCCCAATAATCGTTATTGGTTGTCCGACTGTTCAGCCTCCGTGATTGTAGTCGGTTGTATACGACCAACGTGGCGTGCCGAGCTTTCCGACACCAAAGTTGAAAATATGTGTTTGTTTGCTTATTTTCGCTTTGTTTCTTTTGGATTTATCCTTTTATAGAGATCTTGCCCAATTTTGGCATATAAGTGAACCTCATATATATATATGGTTTCCACCATTTCTTCCCGCTTATTTCCAACCCTAGTCATACCCCGCATCCGTGCCTTCCTGAATTGGGCGTGATGAATATTATCGAGTGTTGATCTTGGCTCGACATCTAGCTTTGTTATCTGATACCAAGAATGGTATCAGAGCAATGGTCCTGATAAACCTGATGCTCTTAGTTAAATTATGTTGTTTGTTTTGTATACAACCACCCCCAGCTCGCTTTCACACCGTCATGATTAAGTAAGGTACTCAATTTTAACATGTTTTATTTCAAAGTGCATACAAGTATTCAAAATATTTTCAAATATTATGTTGGAAGTATGACACCATATAATGAGCTTTGAAAATTGTTATATCAAGAGTACAAAATGAGGTGAATGAATTTTGAAATGTTGCCATGTTTGGGACTATTGAAACCATATGGCTAAGTTTGAAAGAATATTTCTGATGAGAGATTACATTGGATATACAAAGAAAAAGTTTTGAGATTTAAAGCTATATGTTGATGCGTATAGTTGATACCGCAATGGGAATGGAAATGAAATTGTGAATTGTTATGAGAATGAAGGAAGGAATGTGTGATTCTATCGGAAGTTCGAGAGTGCACATGAGCAAGGATCATTATGGGATATGACGACTATTTCGCCTCAATGAAACATGTTATGATGAGGTTGAAGTTGTGCTAGCTCGGGATAAGAGTTATGAGGAAAAAGACTAATAAAGGTCTTTGATCGAAAGGTTCAAGTTTGGAGAAATAGAAAGTTCATCTTGTGAAGTATTATGGAATAACAACGATGAGGAAGATGCTACGGGAACTAGAGCATAAGATGTTAGTCGGTACCCGAGTAAAAGACCAAGATATGAAATTTCGAGGACGAATTTTATAAGGATGGAGGATGTAATGACCCGTTTCTTCAGAGAATATTATTAAAATATTCGTTAGATTTTTCGTGAAGTTTGGAAAAAGTTGGACTTTGTTTGGACCTAGAACGGATCCGACGTCCGTATTAAATCCGTTTTCGATGCATTATATTCACATGATTTCCAAAATTTCCAAATGAATAGTCATTGTGAAGGATTTTAAATGCGAGCCTGTAGGCTCTTAAATTTTTTAAAACGGATTTCAAACGATCAAGTTATGATTTTAAAGTGCTTTTCGGTTAACGCCATGTCGGTGATTGCGCAAGCATACTCTTAATCGTCGCCGCTATGCATGTTCTTGGGCAAGCGAGCTTCAAAATCTATAAATAGGGCTTAGGGCCTTCATTTTCAAACGCTCATTTCAAGCGTCTCTCCGTGTTTACGAAAGAGCCGAGCAGCTCAGTACAGCTGAGCACTGGAGGAGTAGGGATCGAGCCGGAGGGCTCGACACGGCGCTATTCTTACTGCTGCCTACCACACCGATCGCCTCCCGGTGCCTTTGTTTTTAAATTTTATCATTTTTTGTTTCGATTCCGTCTTTTCGTAGTTAGCATAGCGTAGAACTTGGGTCTCTAAAAGACGACGAGGCGAGAAACGGCGGAGGTCGCCAACCGCTAAAACCGCCCGCCTAGCTTACGCCGCCGTTAGCGGTTGGCCGCGATTTGGTGGCCGACGGCCACTTTTCGCTATGGGCCCTTTAGGTTTGAGTTCGGCTATGTGTTCTACTAGCGTATCGATTCATTTTCTCGCTTTTCGTGTTTTTACATAACGATCTTTTCATCGCTTGAGTTTCTAAAGGAAGACATGCCGGGTTATCCATTTTCGACATGGCTTGTCATTCTATGTTCCTAAAATACATATTGCATATGTTTCATTTTCATGCATCGATTACGGATGGTTTATCCTAGATCTAAGGATAAGCATCAAGTTTTGAAGCTTCTTCGCTGCTAAGTTTTGTATCAACTTGCACGCATGCATGTTTTCAAGGTACCTCTTTATAGATTTTAATGCCCTGAACATTTTTGCCTTCTGCATCAAGTTGATTTGAAAACCCGGATGTTGCCAAATATGAGTTCGAAAAGTCAAAACCCTCGTTTTGCTTCGATCTCCGCTTTAATTGCATTGTTGCTTGCTGTGGAATGTGACCCCAAAAGTTGTTTCAGATTGTTACGTGTACTTGCCAAAGATGATCGGTATAGTTGTTGGATCGTAGATCTCTCCCAATAGACGTTTTCGTCGGTATGGGTGAGTTATATTTGAGTACTTATCTTGAGTTATTAAGCTCGATATTTCAAAAGAAAATAATGAATGTCCATGAAAATATTTTGGCGCATCTCTATCTGCTTAATGCTCTCGTAGCAATTGTGGCTCTTAGTGGGTCTAACACACTTACTAAGGGTTGTGTCGTGGATTGATCCTCCCGCGCATCGACATATGACGTGGCCACGGGTTCCGCCTGCCGGCCCGGTGATTGATCTCGGTGTGGTTCATCCCGAGTCTCACCGGTTATGTTAATGTGATCTCGAAGTGTGGTTCGTCCCGAGATCAAATAGCTTAGAGTAACAATGGAATGCGCTAATGGGCCCCAAGTAAAGGTTTTGGTTTCATGGAAGTGGATTTATGTTTTAAAACCTTCTATGTTTACCGTATGACATGGACTTTCTTCGTTTTGTTTATATGAACTGTTTGCGAAAATGCATGACCCAATCGAGAGCACTAGTACTCACCAAAAATCTTTTCAAATGTTTTCGTGTTAATAAACCAAGGACGTGATGAGCGGTGAGGCGGGTCAGTTGTTTCTATTTTGTTTTAAATATATTACATTCACTGACGCTCTTAAGTGTGTATGTTTTGTTTCTATCGTCTAGAAACTCAGTTGAGTTCTATGACTATTATATTCTAAGTATTTTAAGTTCGAGTTAGTTACCGTGATTTCCTACCGCTTTCTTTATTCTTGTTGATGGAGAGTGAGAGTAGTCGGCCCTCTTGACGCCGCCAAAGTCCTCATGTAGTAGTCGAGATAGTAAAGACCACATGAGCGGAGCTGGTCGGCCAACTCCTTTTGGTGAGCTAGGCTCTCTGATACCCCATCATTTTCTTGACTTGAGGTGTAGTAGGATGTTCACCCCAATAATCGTTATTGGTTGTCCATTATTCACCCGTGATTGTAGTCGGTTGTATACGATCAACGTGGCGTCGAGCTTTCGACACCAATGTTGAAAATATGTGTTTGTTTGCTTATTTTCGCTTCGCTTTTTTGGATTTATCCTTTTATAGAGAGATGGCATCTTTTGATTTTGGCATGTAAGTGAACCTCATATGTGTATATGGTTTTCCATTTTCTTCCCGCTTTATTTCCAACCCCTAGTCATACCCCGGCATCCATGTCTTCCCTCGGGAATTGGGGCGTGACACTAGTGGTGTTCACGGGTCGGGCCGGTACTTATAAAAAAATTACAACTTATAATAAACTAAAACTTATAAACACCTCTAATCACATCTTCCTCATTTTCCATCTATTATCAAACTTGATCGCTCAAATCACTCATTCTGGAGAGTATGGATGTCAATAGGTGGCTTTTACCCTGACCGATCCGTAACCGCTCAAAACCCATTAAATTTAAATCAACGGTTCGTTCCGCACCGCTTTAGACCCGGACCGCTTAGATCCATAGTTTGATGGTCCGTCCGTCCGGATCTCGGTTCCGAACTAGAACCAATACTTATTTATTGGTTCGTCCGAGTAAACCCGCTCTATCGATAAGCCTAAGTTTAAATAGCTTGTCAATGAGCTAGTTTTATCAATTTCGATTCAAATCACCACAACCCATTAAATTATAAAGCAACGATTTTGATTTCGCCTCGTTCTTGTCTCGTTTCGTCCGGTTCGATTCCGGACCGCCGAGATCCGGACCGCTTAAGACCCATAGTTGATGGTCCTGGTCCGGTCCGAATCCAGTGTCTAATGGGTCGGTTCCAGAACCATAACCATTACTTATTTATTGGTTCTGGTCCGGGTAAAACCCACCCATTGACATCCATACTGGAGAGTACAAGCTATCACAACCATTCGAGCTCATGGCTATGGCGATTTCATCTCCTCCACCACTGTTGTGCCTGAAATGTTCATTCTTTCTATATCCAACACTTTGTGAAAAATATTCCGTCACCAACTTACGGAATCTGGATGCGTCGAGATCAATTTTTGCTCAATTGGATGCTATCCCCCGTGAGTGAATCCATGCTTGGGCATGTTGTGCGCTGCTCTACGTCATATGAATTCTGGTCAGTTTTGGAATGACTCTTCATGTCTCAATCAAAGGCTGAGTTATGCAACTTCGCTTTCTTCTTCAATCCACAAAGAAAGGAACCATGACAGTTGAAGAATTTTTCTCAAGATGCGGGATATGCCGATAATCTTACTACTGTTGGTCAAGTCATTACGGATGATGAATTGATACATTATCTCGCTTCTCTGGTTTTGCTCGAAATACGAAGCTTTAGTTGTTAACATGATGCATCGCAGGGACTCTCTCAATCTATAAGAGTTCAATATGCTTTTCAAGCATATGAACTCGCTTTCAAAGAACAAAACTCATTTTCCATGTTCGATACTGCTACGCATATCGCCTATCGGGGCCAAGGAAGAGGTTTGAATTTAAGTAATCGTGGTGGCTCTACCACATTTGGAAATAGTGGTGGATTTTCATCATGAAATGGTTCTGCATCAGAAACCGTGGTGGTTTCAATCGCAATAATGGATCATCGAAGGAATTGTTTGTCAACTCGTGGCAAAATCGACATGTTGCTATCAAATGCTTTAAAGCTTTGATATCAATTTCACTGATAATTTCTCTATTGCTCCTTAGGCTTATATCTCGAGTGCAAATACAGATCATGAAGGACTCGCTGCCAACACCTTCATGTAAAAGAGTAAACCTGCAAATCCTATGTGGTATGTTGATAGTGGTGCTACGTACTACACATATTACAAATAACATGCAGAATCTTGAGGTGAGCAATGACTACAATGGAACTGAAAAACTTGTGGTTAGCGACGGTAATGTTCTTCCCATCAATTTCGCATTGGTTTGTTTATTTTACCTCGCTTCTTTTAGTTTAACTTTGTTACTTAGCAACATACTCTATGTGCATAACATTACCAAAATATGTTAAGCATATCACAGTTGACAAGAGATAATCAAGTCACCATAGAATTCACTTCAAATTCTTGTTTTGTCAAGGTCAACAACTCTCACAAGATTCTCCTGAGGGGTACTCTATCTAAAGATTGTACCAACTCGATCTTTCTTCTCTCTATACCAAGAACACCACCAATGCCACTCAGTCTGATTCTGCTCGTGATCCCATTGTTGCCTTCCTTTTTTCAGTTCATTCAGCTTGTAATACAGAAATTAGTTCTCAAATTTCTAGCAATAATAACCCATTAGATATCCTCAGATAGATCTTTGGGCCACCCTAGCCTCTCAGATTGTCTCAAGTTTGTTCAAAGCTTCTGTTCCTTTCAAAACAAACATGCTGAGTTTCTGTGAAGCTTTGAAAGTAGGGAAATTACAGCAACATGCTCATATATCTCATTCAATCAATACCACATCACCATTTGAGCTCATTCATTCAGATTTATGGGGTCCAACTTATATTGCTTCGATAAAATAATACACTTACTATATTATCTTTGTTGATGATTTCACAAGATTCACATGGATTTACCCTTTGTCGTTGAAGTCGCAAACCACTCAAATTGTGAAAAACTTCATCTCCATAATTCAATGTCAGTTTTTCATTACAATTAAAACATTTTGGTCGGATTGGGGGAGGGGGTGAATTCAGACCCCTTGTTAATCATTTTCTCACTCTTGGCATTCACTTTCAACACCCTTGTCCTTATATCCATACGCAAAATAGTCGAGTTGAACGAAAGCATCAGCACACAGTCGACACATGTCTCACTCTCCTTGCTCAGTCTACCCTTCATTTTTCCTACTGGTGGAATGTCTTTCAAACAATCATTTTTCTCATCAATAGGCTCCCAATTCCGACCCTAAATATTTCCTTTCCTTTCCAAGCCTTGTATCAAAAAATCGCCTGATTAATCTATACTAAAAGTGTTTGGTTGTGCCTGCTTTCCATATCTTAAACCATACAATCAACATAAACTCCAATATAGATCTACCAGTGTATTTTTGGGATCTAGTGACTATCATAAAGGTTACAAATGTCTCATCCCACAAATCAAATCTACATTGCTTGACACCATACACTTCAATGAACATGAATTCCTTATGCTACACTCTTCCTCACCTTTTCTTCCTCTCGTAAATCTTCTTATACATCGCACCAATCTCTACCTCTTTACCTTTACCCAACACGCTTATCATCATCAGCTCCATCTTCCTCCTCTCCCGCTTCTGCTTCTTTCTTCTCATCAGTATCATCTCTAACACCTTCGTCCGCTTAGAAAATTTTACCTCTCTCTTCCTGTCACCATACGCATCCACCATCTTCCTCACCATCTCTTATTATTTTGCATGCCCCTACAAATTATCATGTCATGATTACTCGAGCCAAGCATGGTATTTTCAAGTCCAAATGTCTTATTGCTCACCAAGATTCTTATCTAGAGGCTTTGATTGTTATTGTTGGTCCCAACAATGAGACTCTTCATCATTATGTCTCTTCGACAAAATGCCTTCTCTTCCGCCACGACGTGGAGGCTTTAGCATATCTTGATTGGTTTGAGGTTATGAATAAAGATATACAAGCTCTCAATCTAAAAGGAACATGGGTTCTTATCCCACTTTCTCCTGCTTACAAAATTATTAGTAACAAGTGGGTCTTCAGAATTAAAACTTTGTCTAAGGGAGAACTAGACAAACTCAAGGCAAGATTAGTGGCTCGCGGGTTTGAGCAGTTGGTTGGTGTGGATTTCCTTGAAGTTTTTAGTCCTGTTGTCAAGTCATCTACCGTTCGCTTGGTGATCTTGAAGACACTATCTACATGTCTCAACCTAAGGGTTTTGAAGATCCGGCACATCCTGATTGTGTGTGTAAACTTCAAAAGTCGTTATATGGTCTGATGCAAACTCCCGAGTGTGGTAGATACGTTGCGAAGTTGTTTGGCTCAACTTGGTTTTCACCGATCAACGTCTGATGTTTCTCTCTTTCATAGAAGTGAACATGGTCTTCTTACTATCATATTAATCTATGTGGACGATATTCTAATCACGGATGATAGTCAAGATGACATTCAAAAGCCCATTGCCATTTTACATGAGAAATTTGCTCTCACAAGCTTTGGCGATGTCAATTACTTTGGGTTTTCAAGTAACTCGCCCACTCTTCATTTTCTATTTCTCAAACCAAGTATATTAAAGAGTTGTTGATAAAAACCAACATGAGCAATTGTCACCCATGTTCTACTCCCATGACTCCTGCTACTAAGCTCACAAGACTCGGTGGTCTTCCTTTTGCTCATCCTACACTATACAAAAGCACTGTTGGAGCTCTGCAATATCTTACTCACACAAGACCAGACATTGCATTTTCCGTGAATAAGCTTAGCCAATACCTTCACTGTCCTACTACTTATCATTGGGCTGCATGCAAACGTTTGTTACGGTATCTCGAAGGAACTCAAGACATGACACTTCACTTCAACCCTTCTTCATCTCAGAATTTGGTAGGTTTTTCCAATGCAGATTATGCAAGTTGTTTAGATGATCGACGATCAACTGGAGGTCACTATGTTTATTATGGTGACAATTTAGTTACTTGGAGTTCCAAGAAGCAACAAGTGGTGTCGACAAGCAATACATAATCTGAATTATAGCTCTGGCTAATACTGCATCTGAAATTGTTTGGCTCAACGCTTTCTGTACAGAGCTTGGCTTATCGGTCGTTTCACCTCACAAGCTATGGTGTGATAACTCAAGTGCTGTGGTGTTATCTTCCAATCCTATTTTTCAAGCTCAAACAAAGCATATTGAGATTGATGTTCACTTTATTCGGGAGAAGGTTCAATAAAACTTTCTTGCTGTTGGACATGTTCCTGCTCTAGACCAAGTGGCAGACATTTTTACAAAACCCCGGTTTTGCTTTCTGCGTGATAAGCTTCATCTCCATTCTCGAGAAGATCATGGTTAACAAAAACTTTAAATCCTTTTTTGGAGTATGTTAAGCTTATTTTTCTGTTTCGATTATTTGTTAAGTCTGTTAGTTAGTTGTGATTAGTTTTAAAGTTTATTATAAGTTAGTTGTGGCATTTATTAGGTTTAGACTAAGAACTTTCTATTTCTGGGTTTCCTTTGTATAAAGCTTTGTTCCTGAAGTTATGTAATTCCTCAAGCTTTCATAATAAAGTTTCTTTCTCCTTCTATACTTCTTCTTCTCTGTCTTTTTTTTCTTCACCTTGCTTGTCGTATAACAATGACGTATATAGTTGATGTGAACAAGGATGGAATAAATATGAACGAAATGAATTAAACAAAATAATCAAAATTCTCATAATTTATATTTTTATAATAATAATAATAATAATAATAATAATAATAATAAATAAATAAAATAATTTATTATTACTATTATTGTTAGATTTGTTATTGTTGTTTTTATTGATTATTTAGTACTATTACTACTAAAATTTCTTTAATCCTATATTTTCAGTGAGATACAAATCAAACTAAGTTAGCTCAAACAATAAAACTTATCAAGTATTTTGAGACATCTTAAAGTTATAATCCATCAAAATAAATAGTGGATTTACCTATAATATTTTTATCTATATATGATAATCTCAATAGTAAACACCTCTTAACGAATTAACGATTTTTAAGGAATCAAATGAAAAAGAAAAAAAAATCATGAAAATGTTTTGAATTTATTTAGCCATCAAATCATATTTATTATAACGTGTAGTCGTCATAACTGTATAGGAATAAGAAACATTTGTTTGATGTTAGACCGTATACTTACCTTCGTCATTGCTACAAATGTACAATCATAACTAGCATCATGGATCTCAAGAACAAAACTAGGAGTAGCATCAAAAATTTGAGACAAAAAATAACTCCCTTCATCCCATTCAAGATGGTCTGTATTTTTTTTTTTTTTGCTGTCCCACCCAAAATGGTCTTTTTTTCTTTTTAGAAAATAATTATCTCTTCAAAAGTTATGAGATCTATCTATTTTTTATCTCTTTAATCATTTTATACCATTCTCATAAATAATCATGCTAAAAAAATGGATCGTCTTAGATAAGATGAAAGGAGTAACAAAGAGCTGCAGCAGCAAAGACAATCTCCCTTTGCGATTGCTTTAAGTTGTGCTTTAACTTTCTCAACAGGAACGCCAAATGGGACCTATGGATAAGAGTACTGGATTCACTAAAACTATGTAACAAGGCCAAAAAAAAAAAAGCCAAAAGTGAATATTTACGTAGACCAAAAATCAGGTTTATATAAATGTGCTCTCACAAGTTTAATTCAATTATTTAAGAATTAATAAATTTGGGACAAGATTTATATACAAGTGATTTAAAATCAGCTATTCACTTACTAAGCAGATAGTTTGTTTTTCAGGGTTAATAATGGAAGAGGAATCGACAACAAAGGTGACTGCACTTTAATAGCTAATGATCATACTGAAAATACTTTCAGATGCTGCATGATATCATGATACATAAGAGACACAGTACTTCATAGTAAGTGATCTATAACAACAATCAATAGGATAAATCAAATTCAATAGAAACAAAAGGAACTAGTAGGCATATAAATGGATAACTGACCCTTTGGTTTCCAATAAAGGTATCTTCATTTATCCAGATTGGCCAAATAAGAGTTAGCCACAACAGAAAAGCACACTGTTTTCATTATTAGGACACAGTCATGCCAATATATTTGTTCACAAGACCTTGGTATCTTTGGACAAAAGAGTATGTTATATGACAAAAAGAAGTCACATACTACTAATTACTACTAGGTCCTCGTCATGTTTTCCAAGATTCAATGGATATCCAATTGAAAAGTCAAAATGGAACTTACAAAACTAATTCAGACCACAAAATTATGAAGAGTCTCTTTAAAAACTATTTTCCATAACCTAAAGTAACAATAGCAATAACTCAATAAAGTAAGAATCTCCTATGGAAAATTGCACCTGGTAAGGGTGTGTAACAGCCCACTATTTCAAATGACGGATTAGTAGAAACTATTACTTGGAACAAGAATTAAGAAACATGAAAAGATAAATTGGATATCGAATTGTGAGACATGTATCAAGAAAACTTCTAGAACTTCAGGCATTTAAGATTAAGCACACATAATTTACATACGAGACTAGACCATCAGATTCTTAACAAAAGATGTTCAAGCGATCCGAAGGAAATTAGTTCACCATTCAAAATATAACTTGAGTGTTACGGCGTGGAAAACATGTGAAGTACACATATGACGATGTGCACTCAAGGTACTAACTTTCGGTGACAAAAGATTCCTACTGCTCAACACTGCTCCATCGCATCACCAGCTCAACCTGAACATTTATAAACAAACATGCATGGCTGAGTACAAAGACTCAATGGGCTTATGCCGAAAACATTTATCATAACTTTGAATTACATCGCCCATCAAGAATAACACGAGGTTTTATTTGAAATACTGTGCTTACTAAATATTTTCGTCATTTTCCATAAACTTGATCGGCGGACATATTTTCTGTCTGTATGATCCATATCACATCTCATTTAACATTTTGCGCCGTAGAAGGAGGCCTCCTTCCATGGATGTTGTGACCGACCGAGCAAACCTTTCAGCACACAGTCACCGTAACTGGCTGAGCAAACCTTTCAGCAAGTATAGTTACCTTAGTGTACACCTTAATCCTTGCTAGGAATTTTTCTTCTAGCATATGATCCGAATTCGATTAAACTTTACGTTGGCGAACCAACAACATTGATAGGATCCATACATAAAACATAAACATTTTGGACATGTAATTAAATAAAAGCATTTCATCATCATTTCTCAAAAGAAAGCATCATAAATAAAACATTTATCATTTCATTTTATCCTTGAGGAGAAAAAGAAGTCCACCTGGTATATTTGCTTCTCAAAAACGATTTCCTTCTCCCTTCAACGTTCACTTTTGCGTTCCAACTTTACGTAAGAAATATATTTAGTACGTCGGTCATATTTTTGAAGATCGTCAAGATCCAAAATAACTTGATAACTTTCTAAATCTTATTAAGATTTATTAACTATATATATATAAACTTTCTAAGGACTTCGTATCTTTTAACCAAATTAGTACGTCTTTTCATCGAATATTCTAACTTATAACTTTTTGTTTTTAAACTGAGACGAAACCTTACTTCAAACCACGTACTAATAAATTAGGTTAAACGATGACCCATATTAACTATTTCCCGATAACATGATTTTAATTACGAGGTCGACTCTTATAAAAGATATATTCTTATATCTCTAATGCGTCTTACACGTCTTAGTGTATCTATTCAACGCAACCCATATTTATACTAGGCGTAAAACATAATTCCATTCACGCACTAATATTTTTCATACGTTTACACTTTACTAAGTCATTTTCAACGTCATAACATATACTTCTCAACATTCACATATAAAACTTATTAACTTACATATATATACTCAAATTCTAATGTATTACTAATCCTATTCCAACATGTTTCGATTTTTTTTCACCTTACAAACAATCATGTCCAATTGCACACATACAAATGAAATTAACTTAGCATAACACTTTATTTTTCAAACCTTAAGTCACTTAACAAAATGTTTTGACGTAAAAATATTATACCTTGTTTTAAAAATCTCATAAATTCATAGTATGTCTAAAACATAATTTTGGGACTAAATATGTGATCACATCTAATAAAATAAATTTAAAGCTCTATCTTTCTTTCTTGATTATTTTCGGTCCTTTTTTAAAAATATTTTAAAACTTTTTCATAAATTCCTATAAATTCACATAACACACTATATTAACATATGATCAATAATATCTAATAACATTAGACATAGAAAAATTTGACATCATAACTCTTCACTTTATTATTTTCGAAAGTTTTGGAAAAACACTTAAACAATTTTCAAAAATTCCAATTAATTTACACAACACATTATTATCATTATACATCAACAATATGTCATAATATTCAACATACACAAATCACACATCAATATATCATATGCTTGTGATTTTCGAAATTTTGACAACTTAACTAAACAATTTCCAAAAATTCTAATTAATTCATATAACACATTATTATGATCATACATCAATAATATGCCATAATATCCTTCATACATAAATCATACATCAATATATCATATGCTATGATTTTCGAAAATTTAATGAATAATATCTAATATTTTCCAAAAATTATGAATTAATTCATACATACTTAAACAACACTAACTATCATCAATCCATGCTCAAAACAACAATTAAAATTCATTCTCATCAACATATGATTTTCGAAAATTTAAGAAAGATTAAACATGCTCAACTTTGCACTAAATTCATAATATATGCTTATAAACATTATATAAACATATTTAATAAACAACTTAAACATTTGACATAATTTCTCAATTTCACATAAAATAATAAAAGCACATAGCTTAAGATATCATGGATGGATTTCTAATATTTATGCATATATAAGAAGCTTGTACGATTTCTAACCTTTTAATCGGAACCGATTGTCGACGAAAACGTTTTTCTAACTTAGGATTTGGAAGGAAAATTTGATGAACTCTCTCTATTTTTTCTCTCCAAGGTTTCGGTTCTCTTAAGATAGAAATGAGATGGTTTTGATTTATTTCATGCTAATATACATCAATACACCTTTATGCAAAATATCTAGTTTTAAAAGTCAACAATTAACACTTCACATATATCTCCTAATATTTTCGGTCACCAAGTGTAGCTAAAGACAATTTTTTTATCTTATCATATACTTTATTAATTATATCACCTTATCACTACATTAATACCCATCATTTTCACACCTATCATTTTCAACATACTAAGAAAATTCCTCCCCTTTATTCTCCTTGCAAAGCTTCGGCCATTTCACAAGATTGGAGATGATTTTTTTTTATGATAACATACATGAATTAACCTTTCATTATCAATATCTCCATCTATCACTATCAAAGAACTTTCAATTTTCTTTTCCTCTCAACTTGTCCAAAATTTCGCTATTACAAGACAAGTAATACACCCCACTTGTTTAATTAATAACTCACCTTATCTTAACATTAATAATATCTTACTATCATAATAATTATACATCACTATCAAAGGAATGAAATTTTTCTTCTTTTCACACCTACACTTGCACATTTTCGGTCACTCGGTGTAAAATGTTCTATATATTTTATTTTCTTCCAATTAATAGCAATGTGACATAATATAAGTCTTAGATGTTAGAAAAATCATAGGAAAAATAAATAAGAACAATTCTATGTCTTAACATGAAGTTTTCGAACCATAGATAGTAAATAAGAATAAATTATCTAATCTTTATTCCTTTAATAACTAAAATTATTTTAATGAATGATTATATAAAAAAAATGCTCTTATTTCATAAAATAATCAAAGGACGTTAAATATTGTAATACTTTAAACGTTATACTAAGTTTTCGAATTATCTCAAAAACGTTGATAATTGAATCGTCTCTACAACGTTGACATTCGAATCATTTCATAACATTGATAATAAAGTCTTAGTCACTTTATTCGCTTCTTCGTTAATAAGGAATTAAATTCTAAGTTTTATCGCTTAGAAAATAACGTAAGACCAACTATCAAAGTTTAATCGACGTTAGGATAATGCTCTCGAAGGAATAATATATATATATATATATATATATATATATATATATATATATATTCCTTAATTCACTAATCATTTATGGATTTAAATGGAAATCCTCATATAATGGATAATCGAAATTGAGCTCGATAATTTACTATTTCAATTATCGAATCAAAACCCTAATTTACGACTTATATTATCGTAATTTAGTTTTAAAACCTCGAGATATTACAGGTGTGAGTTATTTCTTCTTCTTGAATTGACATTAAGAAAAGGTGCAACTCGTAAGATTCTGTATTTTTACTTGGGAGATATTCCTTTCTATAACTTTAAACAAAAAATATATATATCTAAGAGACTATTTTATACCTTAAGAACAGGCTGAATTGGCTTCATACTGGAATAATATTATTATTCCAGAAAGAGTTCGAAGGGCAATGATATTATTATTGGAAAATCTTTAAGAAGCAAACTGGTTTTCTTCACTTTTGAGCTAAAATATTATTATAGAAAGAGTTGTAAGACAAGGAAATTGTCTCATAATATTTAACAAGCACTATGTCATGCATTAGCGCAGAAAACAAATCACACACTGGATTACAATTTCGCAAAGAATGTAGATGGACATCAAGACCATTCATCCAGCATCTTGCTGAGCTGCCTTCGCTTTGCTGCTAAAGTATTCCATATCTTCATCGGCCTAGAATGACCAAATAACAGTTATAAACACAACAGAAAAGCACACTACTTTGATTATTAGGACAGTAATGCCAATATATTTGTTTAGAAGACCTTGAAAGTCAGAAATTTACAAGAAAATCATATAAGATAAGATGCCAGCAAAAACAATTGATAAGAGACAGTGAGTCCCATCATCAATAATGGGTCCGATCACTACAGAAGATGCAAAAGAGTATGTTATATGTTATATCCCAAAAAGTAGTCCATCATCAATAATGGGTCATCGTCAAGTTTTCTACGATTTAGGCCTCGTTTGGTAGGTGAGATATGCCCTCGATAGGGAACCTATCTTGCCTTATCTGCTTGTTTGGTATGTGAGATCCGTTATCTCGTGAGCCCATGATATATGTAAAGCCCGAGTTAAATAACTGTAGCTCTTTGGTGTTGGTAACTCCTGATTGGCCCCATTCTTGTATCCAATCTGCACAGTAGGCCTCAAATAACGAGAACAAAATTACAGTCCTATCCTCAAGTCCTCCCAAATCTCTGCCCTGTTCCCCATCTCTCTCCATTCATTTGTGCGAAATTACAGCCGAAAGCGCTAGCCTCCACGAAACAGCAACGGTGAAACCACACCAGTCAAACTCAATTCAGCCCACAAAATCATATCACACAATACCTTCAGTAGGGGAAACATACCTCATGCAGTACTTGTATGCAGCTTCACCTTGTTTAAAAAGAATAGACAAGCCACTCCGAATCAGAAAGGTCCGTATCAGTTTGTTCGAAAATAACAGTTGAAATAACTCAATAAAGGAAGAATCTCCTATCGAACAATCCTCCAAAATTATCAAGCATAAGAAATTGAAAGCTTTTTTCCATGATCTTGAAATTTGGGTATAAATGTGGAAATATTTTTCCTTATTCTGTGTAAAGAAAGATAATATGTTCAAGGGCGGCGCAAGGCCCAGTTAGCCACATATCAATAAGTCCACAGGGGTTGTTACTAATAAATTACCATGAATAATGATGATCGGGGCATAAATTCAGGCATCATTTCAAACAACCTGATAGGTGCATTGTAATCAAGCAACCTACGATAATCTGAGTTATTGATGAATGCAGGGCAAACATCTCGTTTCTTATACGGAATGAACTTCAATTTGATCATCAGGTTTGCATCTTCATCCTCTAAATCATCTTTTACTGATTCACCATTTAAGACACTCCTTCCGTGGGGAACTATACAGCTTTTCCCTGATTAGCCTCGTATAAGTTCAGGTCGACAAGAAAACCTGGGGAAGCAACAGATAATAGACATTGTTTTCTGGAATTGCCAGTCTCAGAAACCATTTCACAAAAGAAGAACCACCTAAAGAGACAGGCAAGTGAAACTACCAGGTATAACCATCTTAAGATGTAGACTGCCATCTGTAGCAGAGCCAACTTAATGAAAATTGTGATAAATCTTAAAAGACTTTCTGCAATCCATATATGGGTCCCCAATTTTCCTTTTCCAATTTCTCCCATTTTTCAAACTCAAGAATAAGTTGCAAGAGAAACGCAAACCTGTAATTTGGTAGTAGAAAAATCTGCTGGACGGGTTTGCAGAAACTTTGACAGAATTACTATCAGAGGCTTCATTTCCAGACTAGTCCAACTAGTTTGGGCAGAAAGATGTACCAACACTCTTAAGAAGTGCCATAATTTGCTGTAGAACCAAATAACATAAAGAAAATGAACATTCCAACTACAAGACCTAGAAATTTTAGTAAATTAAGCATCTTGATAGAAGAACCATTGGTTCAGTTTGCAGCGCTTACTTCACTTCGGCTGGATCCAAGAACAACTGGAGTGCAATTTTTAGTCAGAAGTGCACAAATCAACACAAGATAAAGTCACAGGTAGAAGGAAGATGAAACATAAACTAAAAAATCACACATCAGCCAAAGAATTTGGAGTGAGCAGAAAGATTTCTCGTTAATGGGAATCCAAACTGTGTAACAGAGAGATCATTATTTTGGCATATAACTAGGAACCCTGAAACAGTTGTTGCCTAGTAAATACATTAGCAAATACGCAAAAAATAATAGAAAATTTAAAAGCAAATAAGTTTGAGACTCAATGTAAAACTTTTCAAATGATATGCATGGTAAAACTTCTGAAAATAATATGATCTCTCATCAGTACAGTGTCCACTTCACATTATCAACAAATTATGTAACAGAGTGACCCAAACACTGAACTATTCTACCTAGAAGGATACTGCATAAACTAGCACATGTAAGTATAAATGGTGCATTTGATATCACTTTTCTGCATAAAAGAAGATCTCATCCAGATAAAAGCAGATTACCTCCCTCCATTTGTGGTCGAGGATACTCACTCAAAACCTGCTTCATATGTTCTGAGCTCCCCTGGCTTACTATCCCAGCCACTAGACCTTCCAAGATCTCACCCTGCAGGTAAGGAAAAGGAATACAGACCAGCTTTTTACTGAAACAATCCAATAATTATAGACATGAATATTGTAGATGTCGAGGACGGATTGGCTGCAGCAATAAACTAGACATGCAAAATAAACTCAAAGACAGCCTCATTTCTGATTTATCAGATTATGGCTTACAAACTTCAATATCACACAACATTGAAAATACACAGGCCAAAAACAAACAGAATTTGCTTTCGTTGAAGATCAAACTGTCATGAGCTAGATTCGCACACAATGACTGGATAAGCCAAAAGATAATTTGTTCATAGTTCATTGATTGTTCTTTTGTTGGCCAATGGCTCTTGCAAAGATGCTAGAACACATAAAAGAAAAATAACTATCAGTTCAAAATTTATGACACTCTACCTAATTCATAGTGTCACTGATATTAATTCAAGTTTTCTTCATTGAGAACTATAGTAACATCATTACCAGGTTTTTTCAAATTGATTGACATTATACTTATCGTCAAAATTCAAATACTTTCAGCATATGCATTATGGGTAGAAAAATCCTCAATATTCAAAATGAAATACTCCTCCGTCCCACTCAAGATGGCCTGTATTCCTTTTTGGGTTGTCCCACCTAAGATGACATGTTTATTTTTTAAGAAATAATTATTTCTTCAAAAGTTGTGAGACCTACGTCTTTTATCACTTTAATCACTTTATACCATTTCTCCTAAATAACCGTGCCAAAAAAAATGAGTCTTCTTGATGGGACGGAGGGAGTACTATTTTATCTGAAGTCTCCAAATGTGAGTAGTCACAGAAAAAACAAAAGAAAAACATGTCAAGCCAATCTATCCATCAAGTAGAACAACACTCATTCAAGTCAAATTTGGGCTTGTTATCTTTGATACGAAATCATAGTAAAGTTTCCAAGTATCATCAAGAAATATAATTTCTTCTACACTCCATTTAATCCTTCATAAATCCATGACTTCGTACGTTAACATGTATTTTGACAATTACATTTAATCCTTTGTCGATAAATTGAAAAATTATATAATTTATATGACCGATGTATATCTAATATCTCTACTAATTAATACCAATAGTTCTCAAGAAATATATGCATATATAATATAATTGATAAAGAATTGAAAAGAAACGTAATCTCATATCCTGTAAAGCGTCAGATTTGGTCACATTCATCTCTTATAATAAGACTACTCGCCGCTACCTTTGACCCCTTTTCTGAGAAAAAAAAATTTGGCTGAAAAACTCCTTTAGTGTATATGCAAATTTTGTATTGAAAGCATCTCGACGTGTACATATTATTTTTGTTTGCTTATCAAATTCTTACCTTTTAATAGATTAATTTCTTAGAGCTAATATAATAATTAATCTCTTGATTTTTGGATGCATGATATTTGAGTCTTTCCTAGTTTTTAGATGTTTGATATATATTTTAGAATTTGATTAATATACTTTACATATTTTAATTTACTTAAATTTTCTGATAATAGTTAAGATAAGACAGCTAGATTTTCAACATTTTTCATCAACGGATTTACTTGAGATTTAAGCCAAAGCTACGCACCTCTCTAAACTTTTCAATCTTAGCCAAAAAATTGGTGCGGGCCTACGGCCGCAATTACTTAATATTAATTAATAGTTAATTAGACTTTAGTAATCTAATCTAATTAGAATTTATTAAGCTTTAATTATATTTTATATTTTATTAATTAGAATTAGAATTTAATACAAACGGATGCACAGTGTCTCTCAACATTATATTCGACACCAACAATTTCCACAAAATGAAATGAATTATCAACTCGATCAAATTAAGTTCTCTCAGCCACAACTCAAGGAATAATTAAAACAAATCAATTGAACATAGTGGATTAAAGAATTACACAAAAAAAAAATAAAGAACAATTGATGTTAATAGTGTCGCATTTCGAAAAGTGAAATGAATGATTCCGAATAAAGCATATGATGATAATGATTTATCCAGGCATGGAGCACGGGAAAAAAATTATCACTAACTACAATCATTAGCCCACTAACTATCCAACTAATTGATTCTGTGGTCCTCCCCCTTTACTTTTGCCGCCAAAGGTTTATTAATTTTATTGCACACTATGCCATTAGACGGCGCTATTAATTTCTTAATATGTTTACTCAAGTTCTTAGCTCGATTAATACATCCTCACCTTGCCACATGAAAATGATAATTTACGTGAGCACTAACAAAATAATTTATACTCAACTCATACCTCAAATTTGAGACTCTAAATCCTTGATCATGCAAACTAGATCAATGTTCTATATTTTTTATTCGATTTTCGTCATGTATTTATAGAATTTATATTTAGGGTTGGATTATAGTGAAAACCAATCTTATTTGTAAACTGTGAACAAAAATTGAAATATATAAATAAAATTATTGTGTATATAAAAGCACTATCATGGAAAAAATATATATATATATATATATATATATATATATATATATATATATATATATATGTATAAACATTATTTCATTTAAAATCAGCCATGACGATCCATCAACTAAGATTAATAGAGTAGATTGGTTTCTAATTAGCAAATATAATGATGATATTATTTTATCCTTATATAAGAAGGATTGATGGTATATAGGCTAAGTTTTACTTCCTTTTGGCTTATTTACATTCCTCCATTTTCGTTACCTAAATCCATCTAAACCTAAACCTACAGAATTTTAAGAGGATGTGGAACTAAATCGCTGAGCTATTCATAATATACTCTCACTTTTCTATTTTTAATACATAAATACTCAAACTTTTCGAGGGCTGAGGCGACCGTTTTAATTAGTGGCCTAGCGTCAACTGGTTCTGTCGATTTGCAATACGTACTTAAAATAACTCGTACACATTTTTTTTTAAAGGTAGAAATAAGAGGCTTCTAATTAATCTAATTAATAAAAATTTAGTTTCTTATGGTTTTTCTCTTATTTTCTTCAATCTATATAATAATTTATAATAAGACTATGGATTGTCGGAAATAATAATTTTTAGTTTGCTGCTTTTTCACCTTTCAAATTTTGGCAATTAATTTTAGTAAATATTGTATTATATACTGAATTATAAATAATATTATTAATCAATTTATTTTTTAATTATATTTTGAATATATTGCCATAAATTAACCTACTTAGTCAATATAATTTGTTAACTAACGTGATTTGTACTGTTAGCAACTTAGCATAAATTAGTAAATCACCGCACAAATTAGTCAATGTATCCAGTTTCTGTATAAGATGATTTCCCACCGATAAGTCTTCTATACATATCCCACAGATAAGACTTCTATATATATAAAATGATAAGAAATAAAATATTCTACTAATTTAAATAAGCCCTCTGTATTATTTAATGATTTTTCTGAATTATTTTACTGAATACAGTTTTGTATTTATTTAAACTTTGACATAATATTACAAAAATTGAAAATGAAATGGTGTAAAAATAATTAGAAAACAAATTTGTACCATCTAAACCAAATATAGAGTGTTATACACATATAAATATGACAGAGTTTTGTGGGAGGACGTCTTTACGTGAAGACGCATGAAAATCACACTTTAATCTTAATTCTGCGTGGACACCACACTTTAATTAGATTTTAGAATGTTGGTAAGAACGTTCTCCCAGGATACCACTTCTAAAATATTAGCAAAGTTGGTTCTTTTATATCTGTATCACAATTATCTACTAATATTTTGATCGCAATTTCTTTAAGATTTACTAATATATAAACTAATAAATTATACTTGTTCGAATACAACTATAAACTATTTTAACTACGTACAGTTATACCCAAGCCCCTAGCTAACTTACTCAAGCTTATATTGAGTCATGTATATTAAAGCAGTTATTCATTATGAAATCAGTTACACTAGAAATGAATATGAGTCAAACATTGCCTAAGTTACACGGTATACTTTAATAAAGTCTGGAGCATTAATTTATTTATATTTGTTTTTTGAGTTGTTTAAAGCATCATTTATTAATCACAACTAGCCTATAATAGGCATCCAAGACTGGTAAAACAATGCTAAAAAATATTTAACATGGGGATAATTGTGCAAAGAAAGTACAAATTTTAGTCTAAAATGGTGGTAAATGGAGTTTGACTCTCATACTTTTTTTTAAACTTGGATTCTCATACTTAATTGCATGTGACTTCAACGATGAAGTGTTAACTTGTGTTTCAAATGTACATAACAGTAATTATATGAAAACAAAAGCGGTAAAAAAGTAACCAAAAGAAAAAGAAAGAAAGAAGTGCATTCGAATATGGATCATCGATATTATAGGTTTAAACTTGTCACACCCAACTTTTTAAGTGTGGTTCAGAGACTGTTTTATTGAAATGTTAATATATCTAGTGCATATCGAAAATAAAGACGATAGATATTCATGAAAATAAGAAAGTGCATATTTAAAGTTTGAAATGTTATGTAAATTTCGGCTGCATCCGAATTGTTTAGGGGCACGGACATTTGAAGACGGGAATCTGAAAATTAAATTCAAAAACCATAGAAAGAGTAGCTAAATAAAAAAATAAATAGTTGAAGCAAGATCGAAAAAGAGCAGCTATAAAAGTAGCCCCATGACATAACCCCAACCAAGCAGTGTGTGTCATCATCATCATCGCCATGGCGAGTTCGAGCAACCACTCTCTCAGCCAAAACGTGCGCGGCGCGGCGCTGGCCTTTCTGGCTCCTCTCCCTTCCATCTTCTTCTTCCTCTCCTTCCTCCGCCACTACGCCGCCGCAGGATCGGCCGACTCTCTCTCCCCTCTCTGGGCGTGGTGCTACCACCACCCCATCATGCTTGCCAACCTCCTCTTCTTCCTCAACATCAACGTTCTCTTCTGGGCTCTCGCTCTCCTCCAATCGAGCAACTGGGTTCGTATTCGTCAATTTCCCCAACTCCAAAACCCTAATTAATATAATTTCACGTTTCATCCCCATTTCTGAAGTTGTTTTTGTTTGAATGTTGTTGCAGTTGATCGACCTGTATTGGACGGTGATACCGGTGTTGGTGCTTCACTACTACAAGAATCACCCGGCGGCGGAGTGGAACGGGTGGCGGTCGGGAATGGTGGTGGTGTTGACGTGGGTTTGGTTCGTGAGGATGACACACAACTACTTCCGGCGGGAGAAATGGCAGTGGGGAGAGCGGGAAGATTGGAGAATCAACGACATGCGCACACAGTACGGCCATAACTTTTGGTGGATCTCTTTCTTTACCGTCTACAT
The DNA here is from genome assembly GCA_036937905.1 of Salvia rosmarinus. Lineage (NCBI taxonomy): Eukaryota > Viridiplantae > Streptophyta > Magnoliopsida > Lamiales > Lamiaceae > Salvia > Salvia rosmarinus. The sequence goes on from CM072819.1 coordinate 115,043,929, forward strand.
TGCTCAGCAGGTAATAATTCTATTTTCTTCATTTTTATTTTCCTACATACTTTCTAACATAGATGTAATATTATTTAAAATAGAGGATCTTGATGCTTAGCATTTTCAGAGTTTCATGTTAAGCTAATCTCACACGATAATTCAACAAGTTGATTTTGTAAAATTTAAATTTTTTAAAAAATAATTAAAAAGTACAATCAATTTTTTAAATGCTCCGAAGTCCGAAGCATAAACTATATTTTACCCTATATACATATAATTTATTAGTTCTTGAATATGGTAGCATGCAACTGAAACAGATATAGTGGTGTGCGAGGTCCCCTCACTCTATATTAAATTTCTTTTATATTTTTTCTTAGTCAAAGTTTTTGTAATAATTTTAGTGTTATTTCTTGTTATTTCATTTCTTATATCTAAGAGGTGACTTTAGGGATTCATATTTAATTTCTTTATTTCTTAAAAAGAAATGGAAATCCTTTCGTATCTAAATTTAATTACTCTTTAATTTTTTTTCCTTATCAAACTTATGTTTAAGGTTGTAATCGACTTAGTTTAGGGCTCTTTCTTTCGCTTTATCAAAAGTAAGTATATATAACTTTGAATAAGTTATATGTTATAAGATAGCTTTATTATATTATTAATATATAAAAGCTAAACTATAAATTGTGTTAACACATAAAAACTCAACTAAAAAAATAAAAAATAAAAAAGAACTTTATCAAAATCTAATTAACTTCTAATCCTTTTAATTTGGTATATTATCTTTATATTACTATTGGTGATCTCACTAATAAATAACGTTAAAACTGATATTTGCCCTATTATTCAAGATGTATCACTCAGTATTAATTTCGTGACTGAACTAACAAACTTTATTATGGTGGCAAGGCGTTTCTGATGGCAATATGCATGCCATTCTACGTGATCCACTCAAATCAGAAGCAACTCAATATTTGGGACTTTGCTGCGGCGGCAGTGTGCTTGGCCGGAGTTACAATTGCATATCTCGCAGACACACAGCTCCACAACTTCGTCGGCCGAAACGAGAGGCTGAAGAAGGGCGGCGAAGCAGTGGTGCCGGTTCTCGATGAAGGGTTATGGCGCTACTCACGCCATCCCAACTACTTCGGCGAGCAGTTGTGGTGGTCGGGAGTCGCCATTTTAGCTTGGAATTTGGATTATAGTTGGTGGTTCATTGGGCCGTTGGTGAACAGCGTGTGCTTGGGCATCGTCACCGTTCTCGTAGAGGAGCGGATGTCGAAGCAGGAATATAGGGCTAAAGCCTTCAAGGAGTATCAGAAAACGACGTCGTTTTGGGTGCCGTGGTTCAAGACAGACTCGATGGGGAAACAGAAGAAGGAGGCATGAGCGTCTCTCATCTCTCGTGTCCACACGTGCTTTAGCGATCTGCTACGATCTTGATATGGGATCGTATCGAAATGAAATGTTTATATATATGTGCCCTCGCATTATTTCCTCTTATGTTTTTCAAGTTTAAGTCATGTTGTCGTTCTTGGGTGGAATGTAATGTGTTATGGTCCTTGTGGATGAGGTGTTTGTAACTAAATATTACATTGATGTATAAAGATTGGAAACCAAAACACGATCGCCATTGATGTTAAGTAAGCTTTGCTAAGATAATTGAGGAAATGAAACAATAAGCTTTATGGAAAATGTCAAATACTTCCTCTGTCCCCAAAATTCATTCCTAGTTTTCCTTTTTGGGACGTCCCCAAATTTCCTTCTTATCTATTTATAGAAACTATCTTTACAACTTTACCCTCAATAATATTCTTTTATTTACACCTTTTACCACCCATGACCCACCACTATTTCTCTTTTTTACCCTCAACAACCTATTTATTTACACATTTTACCACCTATAGTCTATCACTAACTAATTTAATATTACGCTAATGTGGGACTCTTATTCCACTCACAATACACTCAACAATTTTCATTAAAACCCGCACCCAAGATTCATAAGAATGAATTTTGGGGACGGAGGGAGTACAATTATGACATAATAGGGGTGTAATCGAGTCGAATCGAACACCATCGTACTCAAGCTTAATTTGTTTAGTATCGAGTCGAGTCTCAAATTTTATTTATCGAATATTTCGAGCTCACGAGCTTATTCGAGTTTTAATCGAACCCAAACAGACTTTCTAAATTTAGATATATGTTTAAAATATTAATTATTTTATTTTAAAAATAAATTATTTTATCTATAGTAACACAATATATTTATTGATTTCTTATAACAAATAAAGTAGTTAGAGATTTAACACAATAATTACTAATTATAGAAAGAAAAAAAAATTGTATCTAGTTAATAATTTTATAGTTTCAAGCTAAATCAATTAACGAACTTCTTCACGAGCTAACGAGCCGAATACTATCATGCTTAAGCTTGATTTGTTTAGCTAACGAGCTTCACTAAACAAACTCGAACGAACTTTTATCGAGCCGAGCTCCGAATAACTTACGAATAGTTTTGGCTCATTTATAGCCCTAATGACATTCATTACTTTTTCCTACCTAAAAATATTTAATTAAAGAGGTTGACTTAATCTTTAGAGTAAATATTAGAGGTCTATTTTCACCCTTTTTCCAAAGTTTGGTCTACTTAATGTGCTTTCGAATAAGTTTCTTATTTGGAGATATAACTCATCTCCTAATATGTCATACTCTATTCGTCCATCATATTTGTTTATTTAATTTCATTTTGGTTCGTCACAAAAAATATCCACTTTCTTTTTTTAGAAACGTCAAGTTTACATTTTTATCATAAACCTATTCATTTATTTACAAAAAAATCACTCATGAGCCGCATTTTTACACTCACTATCCATTAGTATATTTATTTATTATCTCTATAGCGCATCTTTTAATTAATCTCATTATCTATTAATCTAGGCACTTCCTCCTACATCTTTTCCCCAATTTTGACTCCTGTTAAAAAAAATATGTTTCCGTTTCTAGCAATTGAGAAATTCATATCATGGTAATTTTAGCTGCTAAACTGATGTTTCCCTATTCAAGTTGACTGCATAGCTGCATTTCTAGTTTCTATTTTGGTTAATAAACCGTTTCGGCGCCTTAGAATTGCTCAGTGAAATCTTAATTGAAGAAAACTAGCTGGAAAGAAATTCAGACCTACTTTGGTCTGTCTTTATTATTCGCGATGTTCGTTTTTGGATTTATAATTTGAGCTCTGGTTGGGATGGTGGTTTGATCTATCACCGTCACCGACGTCAACGAGAACACGGTGGAGATATGACTTCATCAATCGATTGTGATGATGCATAGAAGATGCATCTTTGTTGGATATTTGGATTTATCATTAATGTGTTGTGTAGTTGTTTTAATTTGGTGGATTTGGTAACTAAATTGTGGAGTTTATGATGAATTTGTTGTGTTATTTTGTTGGCTAAATTATGGTTTTATGATGTGATGTTGAACATGTTGTATTTAATATTTGGATGCATATGTATTTAATATTTGGAAGCATAGGTTTAAATCGGTTTTATCCAAACCGAACCGAATATTTTGATTCGGTTTCGGTTCGATTTGGATATGTAATTCGGTTCGGTTTATTTTTAAGAATATTTCGTTTTTCGGGTTCGGTTCGGTTTTGGACCGAACCGCCCGAATGCTCACCCTATATAAATACCCCAAAGCTCTGCAAAAAAGAATAGCACATATTTTACAGCTTTGATATTTTTGTGGAGCTTTTGGAGACGAGAAGAGAGAACAAAAGATCAAGGGCTTGAAGATAGCAAGATTCTTACGAATCTCTCTACAGTTTTTTATTGTTTATAGTTTTATTTTCCTTTGATTTTATTTTTCTAGTTAACATGTCTATGTGTGACTAGTTTTCTATTATCATGGGGTTAGGAAGTAAACAAATGTGATTGTGGATACATTTTTGATTAATTAATCTAGTTATCTTCTTCCTTTTTATATTTTTGAATTTATTGTTTGCTTAATTGCTTGATCACCAATTTTTCATGATTTATTGTATTGGTTTGATATCGAGAGATGATAACTAATATTTGATTATGAATATAAAACATACGTTTCAATATTAGTTGAGAGGTCTTGAGATATGTGTGAGGACTTATAATTTTCTTCTTATGTTTGGAGTTGCATGTTTAAGTAACAATCTGGACACAATAGTCTTGCATGTAATCCACGATTTATTTGCTAGGAGAGTAGGTTCAAGCTATTTTTGTAATTATCTTAGGAAGAACTGAATCTGTAATTGGTCAATTGATATAGACTGGTTTAATTGTCTAAATCTGTTGTAACCGAAATTCTAGGATATTCGTTTATCTGTTTTAATCTCCAATTTCTCCATCTTTGTTATTTAATTTAATTGTATATTTTAGGTGTTTAATCACAACTCTGAAATTCTTAACTCTAGATAGAAGATTACAACTAGGGATAATAGTTAGTCATAATATTACAATCTCTATAGAATACAACCTTACTTGCTTCTATACACAATTATACTTGTACATTTACGATGTGAAAATAATTGGAGAACATTTGTAATATCTTAAATTTGGTTATGTAACTTATCCAGTTATCCTTTTATGGGAAATTAATACTCCAGCTAGCGTACGTAAAGGTCAAACTATTTTTTTTTATGAGGGGACGTAAAGTTAGAACTTGAGACACGAAATTAAAAGGTAAATGTTTTTTGTTTTCTTTTCTTTTCTTTTCAATTTACATATGCAATGATCCAGCGAAATTTCGTGCGCATCAGAATATAATTTTTACAAACATTGTAACTCGAGGCGGTAGCTTGAGTCAGCTACCTGAAATAATTGATTCCTTTCGTATTAGTTCTTTTCCCGCATGATTTTTTGCCTCCACAATCTGCATACCGTTTTATGGAAAGCTGGTTTATGTCTTATTTTTTTTTTTTGATGAATTAAATTTCATTAATTAAAATGTGTAATGTACAAATACTCAGGCATACCCGAGGAAACACAGCTGCAAGGCAGCAGGGGTGGGGATAGGACCGCACTCTAGGAGGGGTCCATCGAAAGCAAGGCCAAACAGGCGTCCAAAAAGAGAAGGATGAGTACAAACTCCTAAGTGATAGATAAATGTCCAACATATTACATCGCAACCCATTGCACGGAATGGGCGGGCCTCGTTAAAACCTTGTATGGCGAAAACCCAGTGGGAAAAAATATCATACAAGTAAAAGAGTACCCTCCTTACAAATCACTCAAACTGACACGAGGGGGAGGGGTGTGGCTTGTACGACCGTAAATAAACATAAATGTCCACGATAGCCAAGAAAACTCCCCAGGATGGACATACTTAGGGCATAAAACAGTAAATGATCAAAAATACGCATACATTGGAGACTTGATTTTAAGCACTGAAGATCACCATTGAAATTCTGAATGCATGGACATGTGAAGGGCTTTTATGCTAATCATGAACTGCTTATTATGCAAGATGACATGCGTATAAGCTAAATCCATAGCCCAAGACTTCTGCACAAGAGTTTTAGTCCCGAGAACAATTGTCCCATCCTTTATGAGCTAAAAGCATATTATGTTCCTACCCTAAAAGGGAGGGGACCCATCACACAACCCAAGTCCACCAGGGGGGACGTCTCATCACGAAAATAACAGTTAAGAGCAAGAAAGTGATAGACTACAATACACTTCCACGACATTTTAGGGATGTATCACATCGTTTTACAATTTAATTGAATATATATACATATATATATAGAGAGAGGAGAGATCACATGAGAATATATATTTTTGTGAGAAATGAGAATGAATTTCAGCCTTTTAATTAATTAGATCTATGATTTAGATTTGATTATATAAATGATGTGATTATTCAAACTGTGTGCTACGATTTATTATATTTTCGATTTTAAAGAGGGTAATATTGTATTTTTTGTGAGAAAAAATGTGGTAGTTCCTAATTTTATGGGATTAGATAATTAATGGAATGGATATGGTTAGTTTTCTTTACACGTTTAATATGTTTATTCATTTTCGCAAAAAACCTAATACATTTCAGAATTCATTACAGAAGACAATGGAAGATTTAGGTATCATTATGATTTTTCTTTAATTTTTGTTACAGTTTTTTGTTGTAATAGGTATCCTTAGTTATAACATATTATTGTATATATGTAGCACACAATATTGGTCTTATACAACTTATCAAAATTATATATCATATCTTGATATAATTATAGCATATGATTGTATATATGTAGCATATAATAGTAAGCGTAAAACATTTATAAAATTGGTCAAATAATTTTGTAGAAATATGTTTTTTCATTATTATGATTTTTAGTTGCACAATATTACTATTATGTTGCACATATATTGAATAAATATGGCATAATATCGAATATTGCATAATGAATACACATATATAGCACATACTTGTATTTACCTCTCAAATTTATATACTATCATTTTTCAAATTTGTATATCATATCTTGATATAATTTATAGCATATGATTATATATATGTTGCACATATATTGAATAAATATGGCATAATATAGCAGAAATAACATGTTTCATTATTATGATTTTTGGATTGCACAATATTACTATTATGTTGAACATAAAAATGTTTCACATTTTTACCCTTGCACGATTTTTTTCAGTTTGAATATGTGAATCAGTTTTTTTGGCAACTATAATTATGGATGAAATTTGGAACGTTGATTGTATTAGAATCAATGGATGTGATTTATTCATATTTCTTACACTTAATACATTTCTCACCATAACCTCCCCCTATATATATAGGAGGGTTAACGTGAGACCTATTTTTATCGTGAGAACGTGAGAACCCAAAAATGATGAATTCATTGTGAAAATTGATGAATCCGATGAGAAAGTTACTGAATCCAAAAAAATAGAATTTTCGCCCCTCATGGGATTCGAACCCGGGTGAAAAATTTCAAATTATAGAATTCAATAACTTTCTGAACGGACTCATCAACTTTCATAGCAAATTCATTTGGTTCTTAGGACAAAAGTGGTTCTCATTTGAACCTAACTCTCCCTCTCTCTCTATATATATATATATATGGTTAGGTTCCTGTAGTAGCTGATACTTAGATAGTATGTAATATCCAATTTAGACCACATATTTTGAACATGTGGTCACACCATAAACTGACACGTGGTAGCTCATTTTTCTTCTTCTTTTTTTAATTTTTTTTTCCACAAGGGGCAAAATGAGAAGAAATCAAATCATCATTCTTCTTCTTGACGGTGGCAACAGTGACGCACAATGACTAGGGTGAACAAAATTCCAAAAGAATATCCGATCCGAACCAAATCGAAATTTCAAATTCGGTTGGGATTTTCGGATCGGATTGAAGTTTTTCAAAATTTTGAATTTTCGGATCAGATCGGATTGGATTTTTTAAATTCGAAAAAATCCGAAAATCCGAACTAGTATATGATATATATATATATATATATAATATATTTTATTTAAATACTTTTAAATTTAATATAAATATATATAAGAATTAACAAAATTTGGTTTCGGATTTTTCTGTTCGGTTCAGATTTTTTTATAAAAAATTCGGATTTTGGATATTCGGTTCGGATCGGATTTTTTCTCTCTAAAAATTTGGATTTTCGGATCGATTCGGATTAAACAAAAATCCGAACCGAAATCCAAATGCGTAACCCTAGCAACGACGACGACGGCAGCACTGACGGACAAAAACATCAACATACACGAAGAAAAAGAAGAAGAAAAAATTGAGAATAAAAATGATGGATTTTGAGAAAAAATAGAAGATGAATTTGATAGATAATTGAATAATCGAGAGAGATGGTGGCTATGGCGGTGGTTCACGACGAAATTAGTAGATAATCGGAGAAAGGGACGGCGGAATTGACGGAGAAGGATGGATGAGAGATTTGCTGTCGAAAACCATAAAACTGCATTTAACAAAACATAAAATTGCATGTTGGCACGAAACAGAAACATGCATTTAACAAAATGCGTCCATGTATTTAATAAAACATGTTCATGCAACGGGGCGCTAAGGGGGTATGCGAGAGCGCGTCGGGGCGACCCGCGAGCACACGAGCGCACGTTGGACGCACACTTCTAACCTATATTATTACGTTGAACTGCATGCATTTTTTATTCATTTGAATGCATAGATTAGTTCAACTAGATGCATGGTTTGTTTTTCGCAATTACGTAACAAATCAAATTACTAATTTAAACTTGTTATAGCGAAATAAGCAAAATTAAGCTTAAAAAGTCCGAAAAATCTCCACTATAGGATCTATAAGATGAGTGGACGAGATTGAGTACTACATACTATCTCAGACTCGAATACTATTTGATCTCTCTCTCTTTCTCTCTATATATAAATATATTGTAATCAAAATAAATTTGAAAGAAAATGAGTTAAATATATTCTTTAAAATTAACCATAAAACTGAAGTAATTTACAATCTAATTTACCATTTATTTGATAGATTGAACAACTTTAGACCTATTTGATTAATTCATTATATATCCAATCACATGTATTTTAAATATTTAAAAGGTACATTAGAAGAAGGGGGGGGGGGGACATAACTCATAAATTTGCAAGAAGATTGAATATAATTTCGGAAAACTCGCTTCTCCATCTAACACAAAAAAAAAATTGTTAACGGATTTTTGTGTTTACAACTTACAATTCGATGACTACCAAAAATGTGAAATTAGTTATTAAAAAACAGTTCATATCCCACAATATTGACGTCAAGAAATTAAAGAACAACTAAAAAACTTTTAAGCGAGATCCAAAAGAGCAGCTACGAACCAGACCTCCTAGTTTAGTCTTTGGTATCATTGCCATGGCGGCGTCGACCTGCAAAACTCACCCCAACAATCTACGCAACGCAGCGGTTGCATTTCTCGCTCCTCTCCCCTCCATTCTCTTCTATCTCTCCTTTCTCAGCCGCTGCTCCGCTGCAGAATCACCCGATTCTCTCTCTCCTCTATGGGCTTGGTGCTACCACCACCCTTTTCTCTTAGCCAACGCCCTCTTCTTTCTCAATGTCAATCTACTTTTCTGGATTGTTGGTCTCCTCCAATCCAGTCACTGGGTTTGTACCTCGCTCCTAACTCCCAATCTCGCAATTGAATTTTCTCATTTCATTTCTTCTCATCGGTGCGAACCGGTTGTTGCAGATGATCGATTTGTATTGGACAGTCATACCTGTAATGTTGGCTCATTACTTCGCGACTCACCCATTAGCAGAATCCGATGCTTTGAGATCGAGGCTCGTGATTTTCTTGACGTGGGTTTGGTCGTTGCGGCTCACTCATAGCTACTTCCGCCGCGAAAGGTGGCAGTGGGGCGCTCGAGAAGACTGGAGGTTTAATGATTTGCGCCGCCAATACGGCAGAAACTGGTGGTGGATGTCATTCTTTGCTGTCTATCTTTCTCAGCAGGTAACTGCAGGTTAACTGCTTGATGAAATTCCTCACGGAACTAAATGCTAAAAATGTTGTTTTTACGCTTCTGATGAAATGGCAGGTTTTCTTAATCGGAATATGCTTGCCTCTCTATGTTGTCCACACAAAAGACAGGCAAATCAATCTCTGGGATGCAGCTGCTTCACTACTTTGCTTAACTGGTGTCACAATTGCATATTTCGCAGATACGCAGCTTCACAATTTTGTTAGCAGAAACGAGAGGCGGAAGCAGCTCGGCCAGGCATTCATGCCGAATCTTGATGAGGGCGTGTGGCGCTATTCACGGCACCCAAACTATTTTGGGGAGCAGTTGTGGTGGTGGGGATTTGGGATCTTTGCTTGGAACTTGGATTGTGGGTGGAGTTTTTATGGTGCGTTAGTTAATAGTTTGTGCTTGGCCTATGTCACTGTTCTTGTCGAGCAGCGAATGTTGAAGCAGGAATACAGGGCTGAGGCGTACAAGAAGTATCAGAAAACGACATCCATTTGGATACCTTGGTTCAAGACATCGTGTGTAGGGAAAGAGAAGGGAACATGATCGGCATATGGCGTTACTCCTATGATTTCTTTGAGTATGTCCACATCTACTCATTGCTTTTCGTGTTTTCTGTTGCTCTGTATTTGAAATGAATTTGGATTTTCTGTCAATCTGATGTTGCAATGTAATTTTACATTGTAGAATTTCATTTGATATTCGGCTGGTTGAACTTGCGAAGAGGATTTTAGGAGAATAATTTAATTCAAATAAATCCTTAATGTGATGAATTATGCTATTTCTTTAGGCCATATACTGTCCTAAAATGTTTAGGAGAGCTTGAGATCATGCATATCTGTTAAGATGTGGTGCTTTAAAATTGCTTATTGGGTCTTTTGCATCTCATCTTGTTGCGAAAAATGTTGAACCAAATCTATTATATATTGCAATGATCTAGCAAATTCTCTTATCCTGCAGTAATGAATTATGCACGCACTAAGACACCATGACTGCCGGACTATTTAAGTCCTTTAGCTTTGATTCTCCTGTTGTAAAGTTTCTGCCTCTACGTACCTTGCTTTACATATGGTGACACGGGTATTTCTCTTAGATCATTGGCATATTAGATAAGTAGTTCAATCAGTAGTAGAAGGTGTTATTTCTCAGAATCTGCTGGTAATATTAACTGTGTTGTGTTATCATATACCTCAGCCTTGAAAAATTATTATCTCTGAACTTGAAATAACTAAAATATCTCAATTTATTTGGAAGTAAACTCAAAAGCTTAGGTAAAGAAATTTTCTGAATTGATTGAACCAGACCTTATCACTCAAGGCAGGTGATTTACATAAAGAAAATATGTTAAAATAGATAAATTAAACTCACATACACTCTTTAAACATAAAAAATTGTTTTAGGCAGTTCAAAGCCGAGTAGCATAGCATACCTCACGCTAAGCTATTGACATATTTGTTTAGTATTTGATAGACAAGAACCTTGTATGCTCTCTCAGTGGGATGGTAGCTGTCCCAGAATACATACTTAGAGTCATCGCTGCACGTCCCACTGAATTTGTTACACAATATGACCACTTCTATATTTCCTGTCCCACAGCAGCCTTTGTCACTAACTTCAAACCCTAAAACAACCACATATAGAAATAAATAGAATTGTCAATACTAAAAATAAGGAAGTATATGTGTGTGTGTGTTGAGTGTAGGATGAGAACAAAAGTGCAAATGAAAAAGTGAAAATGATTGAAGATGGCTCACCATAATTTTGAGGGTGTTGGATGAGATCGAAAAGAGGGTCATAGATATTAATGTAAACAACCCTAGATTGAGGCAAGCTTTTGGTGAGTGAATTAAGTGTAGATGAGAGCTTGTCATTAACCAGTTGTGCAGCCTGATTTTCTTCCTCGGAACAAAGTCTCGCTTGACCGCCTGCAAGAGTTCTCTGAAACGGCAAACACCCTACCGGTGGGGCACCAAAAACAGCGATTCGTCTTGCCCCAAGCTTGTATAATTCCTGTGTTTTATTTGTAAACAAAATTTATCGTCTTCTTAGCCAAAATGTTTGTTCTATGTTACATTTTCTGTACCTGTATGAAGGTGGAAGCTGAGGACACCATGAGATCTGTGTAGTAAGCGATGTCGTATTGCTTGCGACGGAGGCCGATGGTGAAGTAAGTGTTTGCTAGATCATCACTGCCTGCTACCACCAGGTATAAGCTGTTCCTCAAGATATAGTTGCCTTTCTCTTCCCCAACTGCTGCTTTCAGCTTTCCAATGTATTCTTTGAAATGCTTCAACTGATCAGACAGTGATATTGCTGACTGCAGAAGTAAAAGAAATGAAAAAAATAACATGGATATGTGTATCAAATTCCTCTATTGCAAATGATGTCTCATTTCTTTTTGTAAAGTCATAGAGGTGACAAAAACAAGTCTAGTCCAGTCCGACGGGCCAGCCTGGTTTTGGGCCAGGTTGGGTCGAGTGAGATTAGGACCTATGGGTTTCGACCAGGCTGGGCCCACCCAGAATAAAAATCTGACGGGCTAAAACCCGTCCGGCCCAGCCAGAATTTTTTACACTAGAAAGTGTGTTTCAGGCCTGATTGGGTTCCATTATTTTTTTGGCTAACAACTTTTCAGCCAGGTCTGACCTGGTCTGATTTTTGTGAAAAGTCCATTGGACTTGGACTGGACTGGACTGGCCTGACCCCGTGTTTTGCCAACTCTTGTCATGTACGTATATTGAAGAGCTTATAAGCTCAACCAAACACCCTCTAAGAGATGAAATATTTTTTGAGAAAGACTAGCGTTATCGAACTTGTACCACTAATTGAGCAGTTTGAAGGTCAAAGCCACATCCTCCTGAAGCAAAGCTGACTCCAGTTGGAAGATCTTGAGCCTTCAAATTGGGATCAAGATAAGCTGGTATCAGTTCTTTCACTCCCAGTTCTTCAGCTGCAACAAACAACTTAATTTGGTCAAAAATTAGATCGAAATTAACTGAGTTCAGTCAGATATTTTATAAGTTTAATATTTACAAATATATATATATATATATAAAATGAGGTTCAAATAAAAATTATTTTTAACATGAGAACTAAGAACCACGAAAATTTGATATAAACAAAATGAATTCGCTATAAAGTTAATGCATATCCTGAGAAAGTTATTGAATCGAAAAATTTGAATTTTTCACCCAGGTTCGAATCCTATGAGGGGCGAAAATTCTATTTTTAGATTCAATAACTTTCACAACGGATTTATCAATTTTCACAGAGAATTCATCATTTTTTGATTTTCACATTCTTATAATGAAAATGGTACTCACGTTAACCCTCCCCTATATATATATATATATATAATTTGGAGCCCTTTTTATTTCTTACATCTGATCGATTGAGGAAAATAGTTGGGAAACATTTATAAAGGTAAAAAAGAGATAAATACATATTTGAAATAAAATAAAATTTTAGTACCTATTTTAAAACAAATTTTGTTTGTTATCATTTTTCTTTAGTACTCTTTTGAGAAATTATCCCATAATTAAGGATAAGAATACTAAAATAACATGTTATTTTGGTACACGATTCATGGAATATCTACTCGGGGTGGGGCCGGAGGCAGATCCTAAATGATTATATATACATGTTATATTTAAAATGATATTAATCAAATCGACGAATTGTAGTTTCCAAAGATGGGCGTTGGCAATGGCGGGGTGACGACTCCATTTTTTGGGTGGCACTTGTACCATTAAATATACTGATTGTGATTGCACTAATTAATGCATCAACAATTAAGCGTTGCAAAACTTCAATCGTGGATTAAAGTTGGCTGTTGGAGTAGGTTTGACTCGTCTATAATGAAACTATTTGCGTATAGTAATTTCCCTAAGAGCCAAACCTGCTATTCCAAGTTTTGTGTAAGTCTTGACGAAGCATTTTACGTTAATATTATTTACTTTTTAAAATAGAAAAGCCTATAATAAGACTATTAGTTGATTTAATTATCTGACAACTATTGCATCTTAAATCTGACCATTAACCAAAAAGAAGAAGAAGAAGAAGAATCATCGATAAGAAGAAGCCGCTAGTATATGACAAAAACTTGGGTGAGAGCAGTCTCACCATGCATTCATCCTTGTTTTTGTTAAAATAATTATATATTAATTATGGTGAATAAGGATAATTATATTTTATTAATTCAAAAATGGGATTTATTAATTCATAATTATGGTTTATTAATTTAAAATTAGAGTTTATTAATTTAAAATTAGAGTTTATTAATTCAAAATTAGGATTTATTATTTAAAATTAGGGTTTATTAATTCATAATCAGGGTTTATTAATTCAAATTTAGGATTTTAATTCACAATTAAGGTTTGTTAATTCAAAATTAGGATTTACTAATTCTAAATTAGGTTTTAATAATTTCAATTAGATTTTATTAATTCAAAATTAGTGTTATTAATTTAAAATTAGAGTTTGTTAATTCATAGTTAGGATTCATTAACTCTAATTAGGGTTGATTAAATCTAATAGAGATTACTAATTTTGAATTATAATTTATTAATTTCAATAAACATTTATTAAATATTATTTAAAATACTTAATTAACTAACTAATAAATAAATAATTAATTAAAATTAGGGGTGATCTCACCATACCCTCGCGCGCGCACAGGAGATCACCCCTAGTATATTGACAATTCTGATAGAATATATATTTGTTTTGATAAGTAGTACTAATAACTATCTTTCACTTTCGAAGTTAATAATGGTATTAATATTGAACATCAATCTTTCCTTGTTGATTTATTATAAATATATATAATGCTTATTATTATTTGATTGATCTTCTATCTTTCGTTGTATCCTAGAGAATGGAAAAGCATTATTTTCAGAAATTCCCTTATTCATTTTATGAGAATTTAAACATTCAGTTTAATAGAAACAAACTCGTGAAGCATCTTCTAACTAAATCAAAAAGCTAAGATCTAGACAAAAATGGAAACTTCTTATAACTACAATTCCGTCTTAATATATTCTTCTCGCATACGCACGTCACTTTTATATGAAAGATACTTCGATTAATCTGCAGAGTGACTAATTGAATCCTCATACACATGCAAGCTATAACTCTCAACTTCACACGAGAGAGAGAGAGAGAGAGAGAGAGAGAGAGTTAATTATTTACCGACTAAATCCGCAGGCGTCTTGCCGTTGCAAAATCTGCCGGTGGGAACGCCGCCGTTGAGATCTTTGCCGTAGGGCGGGAAATTGCATTTGACGAGAGTCTCCACCACATTGTTGTTTCCTTGATCCACGATCGAATCGCCAAACGCGAATACCGCCGGAACCGTTACGTTCGGCGGCAGCTTTACAGCCCCTTCACAACAACTCATTACATGCACAACTATAGCAAACCAAATCAGGCAACAATTTGATGATGATGAATTCCATGAATCCTTCCTCATCTTAACCTTTTTCTTTTTTGCTTTGGGTTCAGAATGAGAAGCTACATCTATATATATATATATATATATGTGTGTGTGTGTGAGAGAGAGAGAGAGAGAGAGAGATAAGAAGTGATACTCATGTAATTAATGTAAATGAAATCCATGGAAAAGAACATGAAGACATGTATATCTCGCAATTTTATTTATTTTTTTAATTAGGAAATAAAACCTTAATTATGATGCAAAAATGAATTGTAAATATATATTATTGTTGGACGACTTTAATCGCTCTTTTAGAGTCCATGCCTTTTTCTTCACTTGACATTTATATAATTATATATATTCTTCATATTTTGAGGATAATATGAGATATTTCGTGCTTCTTAACATATATACCTACCATTTTCTCGGTTTCTGAATTTGATTTTAGCATTTATCTTCAAAGCGATGAATTGTTTTTAACTATGGAAACATGTGCAGTTTTTTGAATAATATACTATATATATATATATATATATATATATATATACTAGCTACCAATCAATAATAATTAAATTTTGAGATGATCTCTCGTGAAAAGTCATTACATGAATGCATGGGCATCACACTCAATTAGGAAATGAAATCACAATTAATTAAAATTTTCTAATTAGCTATGGAAACGTGAGGACGTTTGACTTTGTGTTAAATTTTTGTTTTTTATGAATTATCATATTGATGCGGGGAAAAGCGTATGGATTAATATAGGGTTAATTTGTTGATTCAAGACGAATAACAGAAGAACACAAGTGAATCTGTTGATTCTATGAAATGTCAGAAATATGTTGATGTGTGTGGGTTGGCTAGTGGTAGAGTGGTTAATCTTGATCTAAGGTCTCGGGTCGAGTCCAATGTGCAAACATTTAAAATTTCTGTATTAAAAAAAAAAATAAAAAAAAAATATGTTGATATAAGAATGAAATTTCATCGATTCAAGATGAATATTGAAAGACTTAAAGTATTATTTTGTTGATTATTATCAGTTTTGCTATGTTTTTGTGTTTATTATTCTGACATATTATATACACATATATTGGTCATTTTGGTTGAACCATTTTAAAAAATATGACTAATAGAAAATATCAAAGTAAATATTGGAAATGGTTAATTATAGTTTATAGTCTCACTTTTAAATATTTTTTAGTTTATGGCCTCAACTTTCAAGTTTTTCTTAAATGTCATGAACTTTGAGAAATATACTAACTTATGGCCCGAATCTTTTTTCCGGTATCGGAATGCTGAGTAGAACGATGTCTTATTTGAGGTGGAATTTTTATTCCACCTAAGACGAAACGACGTCTTTTTTTGCATGTTTCTTGATTTTCTTTTGAAAAATAAAAAAATTCTATCAATGACTGTAAAAATCGAAAAGCTTTTCCTCCTTCAACAAACAACCTCGTCAAAGAAATCATAAAGTTGTCCCACAATATTCTTAACCCCAGCCTCAGTCGATCGAAATCGAAGTTTAATGGATTCAACAGATTTTGAAGCAGCGAGCGTTGCCTTTGTTTCAGGTAGGCATTCATGATCTTGACGGTGTAGCTGCAAACACTTACTTGGCTACCGGAATTCCATGTTGGACTCCACATCAACAAAAAAAATTAAAGAAAAACATGAAAAAACTCCTTCAAAACGATGTACAAACAGTGTTAAGTTTTAATCACAAAATTACTGCATATCATTTATTTAAAAATGCAATAAAAGATATGGCTTGGTGGCAGTGGGCATTGAAAAGATCAAATAATCAATGTATCTGTGACGCAGTTCGAAATCCTCAACTCATTTAGTAGATAAGTAATTTGATTATTCTGAAATCCACATTTTGATTACGTCGTAGGTTGGTCTAGAATGATCATGTTTTGCAATACAAACCAGTTTGGTGAGCTGCCTCCATTTTTCAGCCGCTTATTTTGTTGATTACAGAAACTGAAAGATTGAGATTTGAGTATTTGATTGACGAATTGAACAAGATTCATTATATACCGAAACAATAAAAAGTTTGAAATATTAAGCAACTCGCAAATTAAACAGAGTAATCGTATTGTTCTCTGGTCATCCTCATAAACTGAAGAATGACGTCGTTTATTAAGTGAGGTAGAATAGATAATAAATTTAATATAAGTTGATTATTATTTATTTTGGTTAGCTAATTGATTTTAAATTTGTTTGATTATCTAATTCTTTAAATACTCAGTGTTATATCTATCTACCACATTAATTTACAGTTTGATATCCGAACTATTAACCTTCTAATGAAAATATTCTGAAATATATATAATCACAATAAAATACCCAAACTATCGAACTTTTAATAAAAATATCTCAAGCTAATTTTTTTGGAGAGAAATATCTCAAGCTATACACAATTATAATTAAATACATGAAATTACAGAATTAACAAAATTTAATTTTAATAATTGCAAAATTATGTGGCTCGTTAAAAGCTGACCTGGATTTTAACAAAAATATATTAACAATGAGTAGCATCAAAGTAACATTGTTTCGCTGATTAATTTTACTTTTATTTTTTTAAATCTGAATGACTACATAAATTTTTCATCAGCGAAATTTAAATTTGAGATATTTTTATTAATTTTCTTTTTAAATATTTAACTGTGAATATTTATAATTTTGGATATTTTCATTATTAGACTAATAATTCGGGAATTTTGCCGATTACTGATTCTTGAAAAGTTCGGTAAACTGCCACACTGAATTAGCTTTTTATACAAATCCGCCGTATTTGCAAAGAGATAAGTCAAAGTGTATATCATTTTCTACATATGATTATAAGAAAATTCCATAATGTGAGAATGTCTGCTTGTACGTGTGGAATAATAAATAATTATATTATTTCGTAGTTTATAATTAAGGACGGTAGCGTTTTAGTTTTTTAATAAATATAGTAATAATTTCTTTTCTTTTAAAAGGGAATTATATGCTGCACTTTCACTTAAACGTAATTGAAATAAAAAATGTGAAAAAATACAGTTTGTTAATTTCTTATTACATCTGTAATAATCCGAAATGTAATAAAATCTCAACTGATGAAATGCTTATCGTGTAAGTTAAGAGGATGTCCGTGACATTAATTACATCCAATTTATAATTATTTAAGTTGGATATTTATTTTTAGTAATATTGTTGAGACGTCACAACAAATGCATTATTTTGGGTGTAAGACAATGACTTATCTACAACAATTATGTTAAATATATAGATAAATAAAATATTGCATGATTTTGGAGATATATTTAAATTAGTTATATATAACATTACCTTCCAAATCAATGCTAGCTAGCGTGCATGGTGGTTCCCACAACTATATATGTTTAAGAGTTCATAAATTTGATATTCTATATTTGATAAAAAGGTCAATCTGAACCTTTAAAGGAAAAAAAAAAAAACTAAAAGGAAAAATGAATTGACAAATTCACACTCTATGTGTGAAACGCTTTCTATATTTATTTTCTAATTGAGATTATGAATATATTAATTTATAAAGTAAAGTAAGTTTGAGCTCATAAAACATCACATTATTATTAGCATTTACTTAGTTTTATTATAATAAAGCTGAATTGGTGGCCAAATCAATTAGAAGACGACTAGAAAGCAAAATGCCCAAATCACCTAAAAAGATTAAAAACAAATTCTTTCAAAGATTTTTATGTAGTGTTAGTTTTCATGATATATACATATATATAGAGAGAGAATGGATTATATAATACCAAAGTTTTATGTTGTATGTCATACTTAATCTTATTCATTCATCTCATAAATCCTATGATAAAGATCTTTTCGAATTTTTAAAGTTGTTTTTCTCTTATTTCACTACAGTAAGTAAGGGGAGAATCAGTTATCGGTTAACCCGAAATTGAAACCGGAAGATTTGATTTTCAGTTAATCGATAACCGATTTTTTCGGTTTTAGTTCGGGTATTAGTTAGCTTTTTAAAAAAAAAAATTGTTATCGGGTATAACCAATCAACCAAAATTAATTAATTAATATATATATTTATCTAATTAATTATTACATATTTGAAATTATTTAATATTATGTTATGTATCAAGGGGATCTGAAGAAGAAAGGATAAAGTTTTGGTTTTTGTGGCTGAAGAAGAAGGAATTAGGGTTGGATGTAGTTGGGGCTTTTTGCTGGATGAATCTTAGATGAATAATAGTCCGTGAAATCGTGTGTGTTGAGCATGCGTTTTTACGATTTTCTATTTCTTTCAGTATTGTTTTAATCACTTAAATTCTTAGTTGCTTGTTTAGTGGGCCCAGGCTGTTATAGTGTTGGATCACACTATATGTTCACTTGTTTCCCAAGTTTTAAGCAATAAGAAAATTATCTCAAATTCTTCCTCAAATTCTCTCTCTCTCTTCCTCTCCTTCTCGATTGTTCATTCATACAAATCATCAGTTCAGTTTACAAAGGAAATTACATACATAAATTACTGGGTCCATTACATATTAATATTGTAATTTCGTGTAATTTTGATAATTTTAGAAATTATTTCGGTTAATTTTGGTAATATTTGATTTTTTTTAAATTTTAATATTATAATTTCTATTAGTTCGGTTAACCGATCCGACTAACCGAATCGGTTAACCGACTAATCAGCCGGTTTCGATTACAACTACTAATTTTTTTAATTTTTTGTTTCGGTTAATCGAAATTTCGGTTTCGATTAACCGAATTTTCGTTTCGATTAACCGAAATCAAACCGATTCTCAACCATAACACTAAGCATAGAATCATAATTTTATTTGTTATATTATATAGAAAAATAAAACATGTATGTAATTAAACAGAGTTATGCATGTAATAATATGGAATCCTATATGTAGGCCAACAAATCATGCATGTAGTTAAATAGAAACATGCATGTGACAAAACAGAATCATATATATAACAAAATAGAAACCGACATGTTGTTTCATGGTACGTTAGCGCACAACACTCCATTCACCACCTCTTCGCCGCGTGAGGCCATATCTTGCCGGGATAGTCATTTCTCCATTTTTTGTGTGTAGAAAGTAGAAGAAGGAGGGACTGGAAAGACCCTTATAATAAATAAAATTCGAACTCTGTAATAAATTTAAATACGTATGTGTGTGTGACGGTGAAGCGTGGTGCATGGATTATTTTTTTTTGGTCAATTAATACAGAAATTTTAAAGGCTGCGTCACGATGGACTCGAACCCGAGACCTTTGGCCTCGGACATTAACCACTCTACCACTAGGCCAACACACACACAAGTGGTGCATGGATTTATTGTATTATATTGTCAATCAGTATTTGCATGCATGGATGGTATGGAGATGACAGCTAATGATTAAGATAAAAAAAATAAAAAATCAACAATTTTGATACACCAATTTTCGTTATAATTGTACGCTGGAAAATGTGGTTATTAGGTTTCTGCATTAAGTTTTGAAAGAGCCACGAGTCATATACTTCAACTAATTCCTAACTACCCTCTCCCCATATACATTTTGTTTATTAAAACCCTTATACAACATTGATGTAACCCTCTTTTAAGAAAAAAATCCTCTCGCGTAATAACAGCAGTCAGCGGATCATGTCATTGGGTCTAATCATAATCGTTCACACCAAACGGAAATATTATTTTAGATTGTTATGGTTATAAATTTGGAAAAATATATACCCTTAATAGTGTTGGAGTATGGAGCTTGAATGGATTATATACTCAAATTCGATTCCGGTGATCTAACTCACCGCAGAGTTGGACGGGGATCTGGGGCGGTAGCCCCGAGCCAAATTTTTGAGCTCAGACGGAATCCTAATGGGCTTAGGGTTATGGTTAGGTTATTATCTATTTAATTGTCGTTTCTCCATGTAATCTTTATCCGAAACATATTGTGAAATCCCTGGCTTGGCGTCGCTCTCAGACGTAGTAGCAAGACGAACTCGGTAAACAATTCATGAGTTCTTTATTTTTCTGTGGTGATCGTGGTGTGTGTTTTTTTCGCAATTAGTTCCTTGAAAGTTAGGAATGTTAGTAATTAACACGAAATTAGTGTATTGCGCAATAGTTATCCCTAATTTAGTCACGAACACCTCACATCTTTTCATTTCATTTAAGTCGAATAGAATGATTTCGTGCTGGTATTGTGTTCCCTGCTAGACGACGTTTTTAAGAGTTGCCATAATTGTTTTTCAATGCATGTGGCTGTGGCTGTGACATCATTTATGTAATGCACCTAAAAATAATGGTGAAACTCACTACCACCCATCTATAGCTAATCCTTCTCAGTTGCCCTGGATTGATTTTTTTATTTTTTTGTATACATTTAGAATGTGGGTGGAATTGGTTGATTAAATTGCTCGCTCACGAAAGCGGCAGCCCAAATAATTGCGCAAAAGGGTGAGGTTTTATTTCCCCTAATGATGTGAAATTTGTGTAATTGAAATCACTCGTCAGAAAAATTTAATAATAATGTGATATTTATAGTAATTCAGATTAGACTTTTTTGTTCTATGAGAATTGCAGCGAGCAAAACAAATGATATGACCCTCTAAAAAAAACAAGTAAATGGCTATGCAAAAATATTTCCCAAATCGAGTATTTATAATTTCATTGTACAAGGGCCTATAATGCTTACAAAACACATCCCCCCCCCCCACTCTGTGGTCTTTCTAATTAAAAATTGGCTAGTGGCTTATTGCTATCGTATATTTTCCCACACAAAAAGTTTATCGACCCCAACTCATTGAGGATTGAGGAATGAAAAAAAAAATAATGACATGACAATAGCATTCAGATTCAAACGCATATTTTGGTACAAGAATCTGAAGGTAATTATTTCAAAATCCTCACAAATTTTACAACTTTTTAAGTTTCGGAGTGGAACTCAGCCATGTATTAAGAAATCAAAGATGATAAAAAAGCACATCATAACCTATTAACCAAGAATTATCATTTTCTGCAGCCTCACTTCGATAGGGGAGGGAGGATCATTATTTTCTTTTCTTTTGAAACTCCTCAAAAAATAAATTTGTAAGAGAAAAGCAGAATGGTTTGGGGATACCAGGAGACGGACACCATGCCTTGTTGAAACACAGGAGTCCTAGAATAACAGTGTTGTTATAAGCCAATCATCCAGCTGAACAACAATGACCTATCTATTCCCGGAATCCGGCAGACACTCCAACGGCATTTTCCATTCGATCATACCAATCACCAATGCGTGTATGCTCTACCATGTCTTTACCAGCCCTGAGGTAGCGAATGGATTTTAAGACACCAAAGACGGCAAGGTCGGCTAAGTTGGGCTTCGTTCCACCTGGTTCAATATGGTTATGAATGAAAATAAGCTGTAATGTTACATTGGGTGTAGTGTACTTAGTATCAGCACAGTACAAACTCTGATCAAATGAGACGAACCTAGAAAATCTCGACCTTGAAGAGCATCTACCCAGGTTTCAGCAGCTTCATACAAAGCCGTCCTCTCATCAGTAATGTTGTGTCTTTTCTTCAACCTCTTTGAAATAAAATACATTGCACCAGCTCCAGCATATTTTGCACTTAATTTCTCCATGAAGCTGAAGTTGCCTGCATTAATGCAAAACCAGAGACCAGGGCGCATAAGAGAAATGGGTAAGGAAAGCAATCTCAAATTTTGTTAACAGCCAGCAAAACCAGCCAATAGACAGTTTATCTGCATCAATCTAGAGATAAAGCATAACAAATAACAGCCACCAAACCCAGCCAATAGACATTTTTTCTCTCCGAGGTGAGAAGATTTCAAAAGCCAAGGTCAGAGCCAACATATACAAATCAGCTAAAACAACATGGACTGACACACATTACTTAACAGTTAACACGGCTCATATGCTAGCTAAGAAATACTACTAGCATAAAAAATGTGGGAATAAGCTTAATAAGAGACACATCAAAGCAAGACAAAAAAGGTCATGTCTTCAAGAAAGCAATAAGCATTTATCAACTAAAGGTAGTTCCTAGAATAACTGGAAAAGTTGACAGATTTTGATCAAATAACCTGTTCGAGGATATGGCTTTGTTTAAAATGTAGTATACTGGTTTGTGTCATTAATTTTGCATTTGCATATGCATTTATCCTACCTAGCTAGGCGTCTTAGAGATCTCCTTTTATATAATACAACATGGGTCCTGAGGGGGGAAAAATATTACAATTAAAAGGGTCTTGAGGGGGGAATATTACAAGAGCTGGGAATGCTGACAGATATAAGGCCACATTAGTACAAAAGATGAAACCGAGAAAGAAAATTGATGTAAAATCTTTCTCATGACACTAAGAATTATGTTTCTTTTTAAGGCTAAGTAATTCATCAAAATGGCCATTATCATGCACTAATTTAAAGATAGACACTAAAATACATCCAACTAGAAAGATATGATGCCGAAGGTGAAGCATACGAAGTAAGTAAATTAATGAACTCCTGAAATGCTCTTACATATAAAGATGGTATAAGAAATTTAAGAGCCTTAAAAGTTTCATTTTAGGATAGTAGAGTAGAACTTGTGATTTCACTTAAGATACTTCTGGGTATAAAATGTTTATATTTAAAAGGTGTTGAGAAAGTTCAACCACTTACGTAAAGTAAGAGCCCACTGATCCTTGTGATCAGACTTGTTGTAGATCAATTAAGTAAAGTAGGCCAGCCAAAACAATTAGTAGTATTACATATCTGGTGAATCACACGAGACCTTATTTGCATGCTCAGCCAACATACCAAGTAAAGAAACGAGAAAAAAAATAATAGTAATAAGAAGTGTGGCTAACCTACACATGAATGTTACAGTAATGCTTACTGCAAATCAGAACTAACCAACTCTAAGTTAATTATCGTTGGGTATTTGCAACTGGAGGTACAAAAAAGTTGCTTGAACCCTTAAGAGCAAACTTTTCTTGATTTGTCTTCCATCGAATCTGTGTCAATAGCTACGTTGTTATTAGTTTATCCGTTTCTGTTTTTCCATAGTTGGTGAAATTATTACCTTAACATAAACATCTTGTGCATCTATTACAGTGTGCCTGCCCTATGCAGCACTTGCTTTCTTATATATCATAACCATCATTCAGGAAAAATTTATATCAACTAAAAAAATAGTGAAAAATTGATCAATAGATGGATCATTTGACACCATTCCTCAAACTGAAAACACTACAAAAGTTGGAGAAAAGAAAATAACAATGCAATCTGCTCCAAAAGTGCACAAACTTAAAACGTATTTTCAAATTCAAATTATATTGCTAGCAACTTAACTGACACTAAAGAGATCTTACCCTTTGTAGTGATGTAGTCAAATGAATCAATAGCCTCGGAAATAGTTCGGTATATATTAGGAGATAAAATGTGCACCAAGTGATTGTCCACCCATCTGCAATGATAGTAATTGTCGTTACAGTTACTCCTCATCAAATAGCCATACTTGAGGTAAAACCAAGCCTTGCCCAAATGACAAACTAATGATAATATAAGGAATTAAGATTTGAAATATCTTCAGCATAATAAGAAGGGAGATACTGAGAACTAGAAACATCATTCTTACAAACATCAAAATGTTGATACAATAATAACAATAAATGCAAAAGTTCACCATAGTGTTTTGACATAGTTTATCATTATGATGCGATAAGGAAATTGTGTGTAAATGAGAAAGAGAAATATCGAAAAAGTTTGACATTATAAGAGTTAGAAGCACATGCCTCTGCCACTTCTTCTCTTCACTTTCTTCAGCAGAATTACTGGACACGTCAGGATTGATCTTTTTGTACAATTTATCAATTATATCTACATAGAGAGCATATGAAGAGAGTTAGGAACTTAGGACATACCTTTTTTATAAAATAATGGACTCTAGTTGCAAAGAAACAGAGATACATTAATGATCTCATGTTTTAATTATTCAATACCTGATGAGTCAACCATTTGCTCTCCATCAACCATCAATATGGGTACTTTCTTGTATTCAGACCACTTGGTTTCCTTTTTGCTAAGAGGGTTGACCTCCACAATTTTGTATGGTATGTCATAGTAATCCAGGAATGCTGGAAAGTAGAAGACAGAAAAATATTAAAGGTCCCCATGCTATAAATGTCAACACAGTCAGAAGAGAATGCTTAATAAGATTGACAATAGCAGCTAACGAGATAATGATCAGGAAAGAATGCTACAGGATTTAAGATGTGCACAGATTGCCATTTCCTTGCTAATAAGTAACATCAACTACTGGCATGTCATTTATATCATTATTTTTTATTGCAGTTGCAATCTTGATTTAACGCACATTCTGCTGATCAAGTTTAGGCAGAAGGCAGCTTTGAACAGTACATATTTGACATTTCATTACAAAATATAAGCTTCAACTGTTGGCGTTCGGATTAGTTTTAACCTAGAAGTTGCACATATTTAAACGGATTTGCTTTGGCAAAATTTAGGCAACAAGTGCAATAGCACTGGCTTCGAGAAGAGAGTGTATCCAAGCCCTGCAATCATATTAGACAACCTGTGTGGTCCAGCATGCTCTAACAAGTAGGGCAGAAAAAGAGTTATGTGAAGTCAATGACACTGTTCAATGTTCATGCTTGTTCAAATGTTATTGAGCTCCAAATTAGATTTGAGCTTATTTTATGACACAGGTCGAGCTCAAATAGTTTGACAGTGCCCAATTATTTTATCGTTAAACACTTGTCAAGCTCGGATTCAATCCGATCTTTGTTTTAAACAATTATTACCGAAACAAGTCTAAACAATTGCAACGGATAGAGCTTAGTTTGAGTTTCAGAACTTTAAACAAGGATCACAAACTAATCACCCAAAGTCGGTATCCCTTTCCAAATTGCAATTCCAACACCGCGAATGTACAATTCATGACTGAAGAAAACAACCCACAGTAATGCTTTTGGCCAGAATCGAAATCAAATACCTTTAACTTTATTGCAGAATGGGCAAGCTTCATACTGGTACATGACGACTTCTTTCGGCCGGAATTTCACGGTCTCTTTCGCGTGAACCTCCTCGATGAAAGAAGTGGCAGCCGTCGAGAATAGCATCGTTCCGAGAACAGCGTGCGTGGCGGCGCGTGATGCCTTCTCGCCGGCAATGCCGTTGTACGAGAACCAGTGAGATCTCGACGAGGAGTCATTGTTGCTGGCGCTGAAGAGCGCCGCCTGGATAAGGCGCTGGTGTTGGTCCGCAGAGGCGGCGCCGCCT
This sequence comes from Salvia rosmarinus, assembly GCA_036937905.1. Taxonomy (NCBI): domain Eukaryota; kingdom Viridiplantae; phylum Streptophyta; class Magnoliopsida; order Lamiales; family Lamiaceae; genus Salvia; species Salvia rosmarinus. Next base: position 115,070,152 of record CM072819.1, read on the forward strand.
ACGGCGCGGCGAACGGCGGCGATTCCGGCGGCCCTTCTCATCTGAGGAAACATAGGAATAATTTTTTGTGTGAAGGAGAAGGGTTTTAACTCACTACGTTTTCCTTTAGATTTATGTGGTTATAGGCGAGGGTTTTAGAAGCTGTACGGGCACGGTGCAACGGAGCTGAATTTGCTCCGCTTGAGCCCACAGCCAGAACGCTGCTTAAGTAGGTGTTTGGCAGATTTATTTTGAAAACTCAAAATACCTCGGATCATGACTCATGAGTGGTAGAGGAAAGCGGTTAATGTTTTTGGCAAAAATATTTAAGTTTGAATCTATCGCTACATAATTTTAAAATTAATTTACTAAAGAAAAGCTTCGTAGAAATCTAAAAATACGAATATTAAATTCGTGAATAATGATATCTTTGTTTTTGTTAATGATCACTGATATATTTTGTAATTAAGCTATCATTTAGATCAGAATAACATTATAAATAGAGAAATTTATAGAATTATAGTTAAAAATTTATAGCCAAAAATCATTTTCAAGCTATTTGCATTTGGGTTCGGATTGGCCCACCAGTCTGCCTCTAACGGTCTTCAACTTTTGGATTGTAATTTTCTATAAAAAGAATTGATTCATTAGCAGTTGATGACTCAAAGTCAAAGGCATTGGGAAACAAATTCGCGCATATATTATACGTTCTCAGATTCTATGCATTAAAAAAGTTATGAATATTGAAGTTGTGATCATAAATAAATTTAATGAGTCTATTTCTTTTTTTCTTTTTTCATTTACTCTGTAAACTCTTTGATTTGATCCATGTTACAGAAACTATATATAGTTCTTGTTATATATATAAGTACATTTATGAATATCTGATAATTTGATATTAAGATTTGAACATAATACTTGTTGATTTTTTTGTATTTCTTACATCAAATTTAAACTGGTGTTTTTTGGCTATTTCCCTATACTCTTAGGGGGTGTTTGATTTAATGGATGAAATAGATAAGATTGATAGGATAGAGTATGATGAGACTATTGAATTATTCTTATGTTTGAATTGATTGATTATGGTGTAAAATAAATTGAAGGATTATGATTAAAATCTAGTATAATACTGTAATTGTCTTTATGATATAGCAAAAATACAAAAGATTCAGACAAAGATGACCAAAAATAATTTTGATAATGATGTTTTTGAAATTTTACATTATGGAATGAATGAGGATTAAATAATTAATCCAAATTTGAACTGATAAATTATAATCCAAATGAATAATTAGAATATAGACCAAATAATATATCACATATTTAATCATGCAGATCAGATATGGAATAGAATATGATTGTTTAATCAATCAAGTTGTATCAATTAAACCAAACAACCCATTATTGTTCATCCCTTACAAGCTTATACAGCTATTCAATCTGTGATAATATTACATTCTTTATTAAATCTTAAATTATCTAATTGAATTGCGTAATAATATTATAACTTACAAATAAATAAGTAAGATCCGATGATGAAATCGATAATTTTAAACTAAAATTGAAACTTACATATGAGAAAATGATGACTTTTTTTTTTATCTTTTGTTTGTATGTATTTGTTCAAAAAATAATAATAAATAAAAATTTAGTCAGACGAATTAGTCTGAAATCAAAAAACTCAAGATATAAATCGATAATTTTGGTCTGATAAAATTTCAAGTAAAATAACAATTAATCAAATAGTTCAATATGGCTTATTTAAAATTGATTGTGTTGGCCCGACTGATATCTTTATTATAATATTATAATTATATATTTTGGATTGCGCCACCGAGCCCTTGGTTAGGATTCGGCATTCCTGGACGTTGGATTAGGATTTACGTTCAAAACCTACTATATTAAGACTGTATTTGCTTCATTATTTAATTCTTGATCTTCTCAAAAACCTAATTCAGATAGATTATTGGAGTCGTCACTTTCTTCTCTTCTAACGTGATAGCGAATTATCTTTGATTTGATATGTCACGGTGCTTCTCGTACCCTCCGCCGGGGTATATACTGAGCAGATAGAGACATGATGCCTGGCTCCAATTGATTAAGGCTTGTTTCTTGTGCAGACCTTGATTGATCGCTGCGCATGATTTTTCATTGGGTTTTGATTTCTTGCGCTAGGGTTTTCTTGATTGAGAGAAATGATTTAATATGTAGAGGTTTTGGGTTTGTTTAGAGCATCTGGATTCCTCACAGCCATTCAATACCACGACGGTGCGAGATGGCTGGCTATGGCGGTGGTGATGAACAGGGGGGGGCAAATTCATAATTTGAGTCAAAATTCTACGTACTTCTCACTCTAATTACCAATAATCCAAGATAATTTTGTGGAATTGGAAATATAATTTGGAATTTAAATTTTATATTTAATTACTCCAGGTTAAAAAAGGCAAATTTGTGAAAATGCAAATAACATGGAATTTAGATTCATATTTAGTGAAGCAGCAAATATGAACTAGATTTGGAACTCACTCTCCTTACGTTCTCCTTGTCTGATAAATATTGAAGTCTCTGTTGTGTTGTTATTGTTTGCTGCTGTTGGATTGTAAAATTGAAAAATTATTGTGGCTGTGTGTATGTTCAGCTGGGAGAGGAAAAGAAAAAAGAAAAGAAAAAGGAAAAGAAGAAGGAGAAAAGAGAAGATAAAAGGAAGGCCAGGAAACAGAAGAGACAATCAAAAGAAACAGAGCAATTCGACGGCAGCAGTCTGACGGAGGAGCTTGGACTCGCTGTTCTATCACCCTCTTCTTACGATAGCACGGGAAACAGCAACAAGAGGAAGAGGAACACTACACCGTCGCAAACCACCACCACCACCAGCATTGCCTTCACTCCTCCTAGAAACACAAGATTTTCGTGGCATGAAATGGAATTACAGTACAAGGATATGCTTCTCAACCTATGTTTTCCACCACAGCCGCACCTACATGATGATGCAATGGTTGATGCAAATTGGCTCTACAAACACACAAGAGGAGCCGAGGAGGAAAGGCAGAAGAGCTCTGCAAGAGACAATAGCAGCATATCCTGCTCCGGAAGCAGCTCCGCATGGTGGCCTCGTGCACAATACTTGCATCAAAGTCATGCTTTTGCATTACCTTATGTAGTTCCCTTTTGACTTGTAACTATACTCCTCTATTATATATATGTATATGCAACCATGCATTCATGGGTTTCACGATTAATTTCTTGATCACTCACGTAACCAGTCAAAGCTTCACCTCCCCTGCCTATTTTTGGATAAATTGCTAGTCTCTCATAAGACTATTCTGCATTTGTCGGGATGTGATGATGTCTTATCATATTCTCACAAGATTGCACAAAATAGTCATCTTAGTTTCAACTGTGAAAATATCTTCATAAGAAGCCCAACTAAATAGAACCAAATTGAATGTTTACATAACAAGTTATATTTGCAACGAAAAAGGAAAGTGTAGAATGAAAGTTTAGCAAGAAGGCTTAGTTAGGGCTGGAAGCAATCCATCTTCACAACTGTGACATCAAGTTGCAATATTTCTGCCCTGCATCCCAGGATTGAACCAACACTACAAACATGCGTACACCATCAAAATAGTGAAAATAACTTGACGCGCCCTACGGCCCCTACCAAATATGAAGGTGGTGAAGATGCTTTAATAATTTCTTGAATAATCCTTAATGGAATATTCCAAAAAATTCACAGAATCTCCTCTTCAGCCAACACACACAAACAATGTATACAAACACTTTTAAGTTGAATCGATGAATGAGTCCTTGTCGTGGGATTTGTATACTGAAAGCAGATTGATTGAGCTTGTATACAATGTTTTTGTTATCACTATTATGATCTTCAATCTAAATTGTTTACTTGATTGCATATGTTGTCTCATTATCTCATACAAAAGTTAGATCATACAGTATGTAAAAGATAAAATCAGTATGATTGGTTAAACTAATTGAGATATAAAAATAATCACAGTTGAAATAATTTGAGGATGAATTGTTGATATAAGTTGCAGTATAGATAATAAGTAATTAGATTTGGTTGTTTGTTTATGCTGGTATGTCTTGACGTATTGATGGATCAAAGTGAGATGAGTTCTTCTATCTGACCGTTATGAATAACCTAGATCTCGGTGACTTTATGTTGATTTAAACCTAGATAAGATTTCAGAAGGATATGAGTTACTGTCACTTTGACTTATTATGGATAAGGATTACATGTGATAATCCAATATTCTATGAATTTTGGGTGGTGACAGTGCTTGTATATCATGCTGGTTATATGTATCAAGTTATCGTATCTGTTTAGGATGATGACGTCCCCTTAAGGAGCCCAAAAAGTTTATTGTACTAAATCCTACAGGTTTAGTTAGCTCAAGTACGACTGCCCGAACTTACTCTTGAGACTTGACCAGATCTCAGTCGCGTCTGCCATCGACTGATGTTGCAGCTGAAAGCCATCTGACATTGTAGTCATCATATATCACTTAGCCATATTGTTTGACTTATGCCGAAGTCTGTTTGACTCTCGCTGCTCATCAGTTGATGTGTCAGTAAGGGCAGCGAGTTTGGGAGTAGTGAGCACGAACATGTGTTCTTCTGTGACAAGAACATACTCCATGTTTCATTTTCACTCGATATAGTTCAGAACCGGATAAGGGGTTTTGTGCGAGCATATTGATAATCGGAGTAAAGGACATATCTGAAAAGTAATGTAAACATATAAGCATACGATCGCACATAATTCGTAATAAAATTGTAACCTTTTGATAAAACAATATTGGTTGAAAAAGAATCCCACATGCAATCCACGCATGTGTACATTTACACATGAACCCCTCGACCAGATTAAAATAAACCTTTTAGTAGTTTAATTTCAATTCGTGTCAACTTATCCTTACCGACAAATGAAATTAATAATTGGACCTTAACTAGACCACATCACTATGAGGTGATGCCTAAATGCCACAATTTTGACAATAGAAATTGAATTCTTAGAATTGACATGCTCATGCGGATCATACCGCTTCCAATTCAATTTCGTTTGTCATCTCATTTTACATCTATCTCTAGAAATCTCACGCGGATCACACGTGAAACTTTCATTTCTCAATAGATTAAAATATTTTATTTAGAAATCTCATCTAACAAACTTATGATAAACAGTGCAAGCAAGCCACGCTTGTGAACGTTTACTCACAATACATATCACTTTGTTTAGAGATCAAAGAGTTGAGGTCTTGACGTGTTTAATTTAAGAATTACAACGTCGAGTTTTCTTGCTCAGTCTTTTTATTTCAAAAGGTTTGTCCATGTAGATCACGTAATCATATCATGCTCTTTCTAGAATTCAATATGTAAATCATGCTCGTAGAACTCTAAAACATGCTTTAAAACGTGATAATCCTAGCATGCTTGCTAAACGCAGTTAATCACAAAATATATAATTATATTTTCTACATAATTAAACATACATTGCATATTTATGTATAATTTAAACATCCTCGATATGCTATAAACGATAATAAATAAAATAAAATTCGTTCATCAGGGCCCAATCGTGGATCCTATACGTCATTGCCTAATTTATTACATAAATTTACACAGTACAGATCTTCAATTTTTCTTTGAAACAGACATCGCATGCACGGGCACGGACTGAACTCGTCAAAACTAGATTTGAAAAAAATCGAAGTTGGATCGGAATAGTGATTTGGGTCGGGTCGGGTCGAATGGGTGCAGTCGGTCGGGGTCGATTCGGGTTAGCCACAGTGAGTGCTCACACCGTCTTTGTCTTTGTCAAGCCACATCTGCCGCCCTTTGCCTCGTCGAACGTTGTGCGCGTGTGTGCTACGGTGTGCGTCGCGGTCGTCTTGCCGAGGCTGCACGGCGTGCGCGCGCGCCTGCACCGCTCCTGCCGACGTTCACACCGCCCACGCCCGTCGCCCGCTTCTTGATTGCCGAGCACCACCGCACTGCATGCGTACCGCACGCACGCATCGCGCGTGTCGTCGCCCGCACCCCATCGCCCGTCTGCCTGCTATTAGATCTTCATATATCACTTAAACATGAAAAATCTCTATGTGTTGCAATTAATTATATAAAAGTATGTTAGGAATATAATCTATGTATGATGAATAAACATCCAAAATATATCGTCGAAAGTAAGGAAAAATCATATTTCCCTATAATTCCCCCTAACCAAATACCCCAAGGTGTTTAGGAATTCAAGATAAGTTCGGAATGGAAGGACAATATGTTTTTAGGGGCCAATGACTTGGAAAGGTGATGTGTGCGTGAGAAATGAGAAAGGAAATAGGAAGACAAGTAATTAACAAAAAAAGATAGTAAAGTTTCAAAAGGTTCGGTTCAGTTACAATCGAACTCAGTATGGAAGTATAAAAAATTAAACAGGATTAATTCGGCTTCTCGATTTGAAACCGAACGCCGAATTGTTTCATAATTGAACCAACCCGATCGGAATCATATCGTGTATTCTTTTGGTTTTAGATCCCCCGCATTGAGTTTGAAATTGAAATGCCATATCTTAGAATTAATTATTTTTCAGACAAATCCTTCTACAACTGAATCAGCCCGCCAAAATCCTTTGATTCGATTTCTTGATCGGTTATGCTCATTCGCATTTTCTTTTATTTTTAGATTCTTCATGTTAAGTAGGAACTTGGAATGTCAGATCCTAGAATTAATTATTTTTTAGCGAAAAATAATTATTTTTCTTTATCATCGATTTAATTGCAAAAGAACTAATTATGCTAGTCAAATCCAAAAGAAGGAAAAATAGCTAAATCAGTTGAAAACTGCACTCATTTATAAAACCATTCATATTCTTCAAATTTATGTTACTAGAAAACCTTTCACATTCACATGTTGAATGAATGTGGAAGTGACTCTGTCGTTGGCATACCACAGCGTGGCTTTAAGATCGAAGGACCGGTTTCACAATTTGTCTTGTTTGTGTATTGTCAAGTTTTTTACTAAAATGGAAACAAATGATTCACCGACTTTAATCAAATTAAAATTTGCATTGTCAATTGGTAGTATATAACATACGTGAGCCTGAAAACAATAAAATCCTACATTTTACCTATGCACTATCCTCCCAAGAGCAACTTTTGCTACACACTCCATTTTTTGTTATTGGAAAAAAAAGTATTCATCATGAATTAAGGTTGTTAATGAAGCCCAATATACAAAGTTTCATCTTTTTCTTTTTCTTTTTTAATAGAAAGGAACAAATTAGATTTCTTATATGTAATACTGACGAGCAAATTGGAAAACATAGCATAAGTTATTTAAACAATTATACATGTGTTTGATAATCTATTACCATATTAATACACTGTTTTAAAACATTTTTTGGCGCCATTTTTAATAATTTATTTATGAAAGTGGGCTAGAAACACAATGGGCCGTTAATTGCGGGTCCGCCCAATACCTTTTGCCTCTTTCTATGCGTAAAATCATCCTCTTTTCTAGGGCTACTTATTGGGTAAGTGGATAACGGGTATTATCGAATCGAACCGATATCCATCGGTTATCGGTATTCAATAACGATTAATTGGATATTTGGTTCGGTATTGGATAATGAATTGACGTCAATTTCGGTTATCGGGTATACCGATAACCTAATGGGTATACCCGAATAACCAAAATTAAATAATTATTAATCTATTATTTTATTATTAGTAAATTAAATACATAAGTTAATAGTTAAGAACTTAATATGGTGAGTTTTTTCTGAATTTGATAATTTTGGGTATCCAATAACCGAATCGACTAGCCGATCGGTTAATCGGTTAATCAATTAACCAATCGGTTTCAATATCGGTTATTGGATTTGGCGGATATCGATTTCGGTTAACCAAAATTTCGGTTTCGATTAACTGAAACCGATCCAATAAGCACCCCTACTCTTTTCTTCCCTCTCTGATAAACCCTAACCCTAAACCTCTTCTCCCCTCAATAACAGAGCTAATCAACTCAGATCACCCTTATTCACCCATTTTCGTTGGAAAATTTTGTGTGGAAATTACAATTTATTGAGGATTACTGCCGTCAGCGTGACTTCATGTTCTGCGAATTGTGCGGGACAATGCTGTCTTTCGGCAGGCCCAAGTATGCTCAATGCCCATTGTGCAAATCCCAGAAGCATCTCAAAGGTAAAATCTTCTCCATTATTCCTTTCAAAATTTCCCAGTTATGCTAATTTAATAGTCTATTATCAGTATTTTGTCTTATCCCTTGATAAATGATTTGACTATTATTGAATTTGCTTCTTATCTTTAATACTGGATTTTGGAAATTATTGAAATCAATAAACAGCAACAGATTTTGTGCTTTAGCTAGCTTCTATATTTTATATTGAATTTTGGGAATATAATAGGTGAGGGATTATAATGGGCGTAGCGTTTTCCGCCTATTTCACATTTACTTGTGGATGGACGGCAGATGCTACGCATTTGAAGCTGCTTGGTGTAGCAAAGAGTATATCCCATTATTAGACTCTTTATATATTATCACTTCAAAGATAGATGCAATTGCTTGTTTGAGTCGGATTTATTAATACTGAAGTTGGACTTGTACTTTGTATAGTAGTGCATCAGTTTAATGATGAGATGGGTTAGTGATCTTGTATTGGCTTTGTAATTGATATCTTGATGTTTTTGAGTCTCAGGTTGAGGGTTGAGTTATGAATCTGATTCTTAAGAATAGCAGAATATTCTTGTGTTTTATGTTTCTCTTTGTTAAATTTGGAGCTAGCCATTTTTGCTTATTGATTGAGGACTTGTCCTTCTCTTTTCTTCTCAGAGATGAAGGGAAAAGTGATCCGCTATACAATCAGTGCTGAGGTATGATGCTTGATTTGGTTGCATAGGTGGTCTTTTTTTAACGTCAGAGATTTGTAAAAGGCATATTGAAGAGTTTGTTCATTTTCAGTGCTGTATAATGCCCGAACTTAATTTAAACAATTTTTGCCTTCACGAGTTAAGGTTATTTTCATGACAATGATGAGAGGAAGGATGTCGTATATTGACAGCATATCCTATATCTACTGAATCAGCTCTGATAGGCTTATGATTTTTTGTAAATGTTAAATCAAGACATGATGCTTATTTCTGAAAACAATTAGTGCGCTTCTCTTACATATTGCTGGATTTTCTTACATTTCTGGCTGCTGCAGAGTTCCTTGTTTTCATGTTTATTTAGCTGGATGTAAAAACACAGCATCAGGTTCTGAAGCATGAACACAAGATACAAGATCGAGATGCCTGAAATTCTCTTTAAAACTGATCTTCCTAGGGGTATAAAGCTATATGCCAGTGTTCCGCTAATATAGATAACCTTTGAGAAGTGGTCCATAGTCTCATAAAAGTTTAGGATATCTTCGATTGCTAGCAATTTTATGTTCGTGTTCTGCCCTTGTTATCTCATTATGGCTTAAACTCAGCAACTATCAAACCACATATCTTGCAGGATTTGAGGAGGGAGCTGGGAGTGTCTACCCTCGAGGATATAGAAGAGGAGAGGGAACTGAAACAGATGGTCAGAATTATTCGTATATGTGCTGCCTTTTACATCGTATAAAACCACTGTTGCTCATGTATATTCTCGTCATTCAAACAGGATTACAATGCGAAATGCAAAGCATGCCAGCACCTGGGCCTGGCTTACGTTGCTAGACAGGAAAGCTATCGGCTATTATATACAAGCACATATACCTTTCTCTTGGTGGCCTATGGCTGTCACTACAAAAAAACACGCGAACAGCGACGGAAAAATCCGTCGCAAAACATCAACAATCCGTCGTAAAACCAGATTTGCGACGGATCGGTAACAGTTTGTACCGTCTCTAAAAACCTCGTTATTCTGCAGAACAACGACGGTAAAAATTCCGTCGTAAAATTTTGAAACGGACTAGCGACGGACTTATCCGTCGTTGATAGATTAGTCGTTTGACTCGTCGTTTGTTACGTTGAATTAACGACGGAAAAGTCCGTCGTAACTAGCGACGGAAAAAATTCCGTCGCTAAATTATTTGGGTAATTAAGTCGTAGATCCGTCGCAAATAACGACGGACTATTTCCGTCGCTATTTAATTCCGTAAGTAATTGAGTCTACGATCCGTGCAAAATATGTTCGCTATTCCGTCAGTAAATCCGTCGTAATCTGCGACGGATTGTTCCGTCGCTAACGAGGTCCGTCGTAGATCCGTCATTGTACACCACGACCAATTAGATTACATTAAGTCTCGGAACCGTCGCGATTCAGACTTAATTCGTCTCTATTCGTCGCTATACTTAAAATATTTGAACAACTGTTTGAGATTATGTTTTACCCGTGTTTTTACATTCAATACATCCACAATCATCCACAATCATCACAAATCCAAATCCAAATCCAACAACATCCACAATCATCACAAATCCATCCACAATCCATCCAAATCATCACAAATCCACAATCCAAATCATCACAAATCCACAATCCAAATCACAAATCCACAATCCATCCACAATTATTCAATACATCCACATTCGATAATTCACAACAACTATTCGATACGGGTTATAAATCCAAATCAAATTCAACAATTCGACAATTCAACAATCGAATCCAACAACAACAATTGACATATCCATAAATGAAGTAAAAGCGTAAAGATAGGAATCAAAATGGTGGAGGGTGGTCGAGGTCGATCTGCATTGCTCGAGCAGATAGGAATCATTGGAATGCCTCTGTTGAGCTTCCATCCGAGCTTGAAGGCGTTGAAGTATCATGCATGCTCACTCTGTTGTGCTTGAATCCTCGCCTCGATCGCTCGCGTCTCTTTCTCCGTAGTAGTTGCTCGACCATATCTCTCTCTCTAACCGCATCTGCTTCCTCCATCTCCGTCGATCGCTCGATATCCGGGAGACTCCATACGAGAAGTCGGCTGCGAGCCGGAACTAGAGTCGCTCTCCATGAATGTCGTGAGAGAACCGACCAAACAATCTCTTTTCTTCGATGCGGCGCCTCAGGGATACCGCGAGGATCCGAGTCCTATCTCTACGGGCTCTCATCTGCTACGGCTTGAGTCAAAATCTGAACTTGGTCCTCCACCTCTCCCGTATTTGCGGTAAAATCGTTTAACTTTCCAAATAGAAGTTATTTTACATCATTACCATATTTAATATTTAATCTACTTACCGCGATGCTACGAGCCTTCCCATCGTATAACTTCCATCGGGGCGACATGATATTTCGAAAAACATCCCACCGGACCTCGAAATATCGACTCCACGTTCTCGGCCTATTCATTCATTCAAACATTATTAATGCACGTAGGTAAGTAGATTATAAGTATTTGTGTGCATATAATAGAGTACGATTGCTACTTAAAAATAAGAAAATTAAACAAGCTTCATTAATGATGTTTTAATCGATTAGTTTGTGGCGTCTAATAACTTAGCAATTAACAGATTATGATATATGTGAGTGAGAAAGCGAACAACATTAAAACCTAAATTGAATTCGAAAACTAAATACTTACAATCTTGGTAGCATAATCTAAAGCACATCGGGAGCCACCCCGTGCTTAACGATCCCGTCCCTCACCATCCGGCTCATCATCCTCTCTCCTCTAGCTTTTTACGCCTTAGTCCGCACCTCAGTGATTCCAATAATCACGCCACGCAGCCAATCCGATCCGGGAATGAATTGAGGTGGCGCGTCGTCGACTCTGTGCCTCTTGATCTTATGAATAAGATCCTTATATCTCATTTGCGCCTTTTGGCACCATGCACGATGACTACTTGATGAACAAAGCGGCGCGTCAGTAAATAATTAAAGCATAAATTTGAAAATGATACATTTGAAATGCACATTCATATATATTTTGAATTACAAAACATCACATATATATTTGAATGCATGCTAAGTGTATTAATGTTAAAATAAACAATTAACTATCACTTAGTGCGAAATAAACCAATATACTTAATGTAAATCAATAATACACGAAGTCTTGAAAATACATCCGCCTCGATCCTCGGGGACCAATTTCAAATGAAACCCGATGGTTCGCGACCTTCGAGCGACTCGGTGATCACATGTGCAACATCATGCGATGGACATAAAATCCTACAATTGAGTTAAAATAATATACATTATATTCAAATAAGTACAATTGAGTTAAAATAATCTAATTAACTATAGGTACCCATTCACGATAGTCAGGTCTTCTTCCCATCGTGCAGTGCAGGACCCACTGCTCGACCCTCTCTCCACCGATAGTAAGTCCTCCTGCCGAGGCGCCAACTCCTTCATCCGGGGAGGTAGATGCGAAATATTCCTCGATCACTGGGCGGACTCCTACCTCGTCCTCGACTTGCCATCCGAAAATAGATTTGATGCGTTACTTTAATAATTTTTATTCTTCAAAAGTTATCAATTGTCTTTGAATTTTGTTTCATTAGCTATTTGTTTAAACATTGTCATTGGAAAAGTTACATCTACAATATCTTTCAAGGTAATTCTTGTTTCTTTTCCTATAAAGCTTTTACAATAGGATTCATTGAAATGTGTTGTCTTGCAGAAAACTTATTTTCTTATGCTTCAGAATGGTTGTTCAGTTGTATTTTAGGCTTATACTTCTAAATTTGCCGGTTTGATGTTGTATTCGTTGATGTGTCCTATTGCATGATAATATTTGAATATTTTTGCTTATCACTGATGTGTACACATTCATTATCTAATTGTTATATCTAGGTCGAGTATCGGTCCTTGACCATGGTTCGAGGCATCCAAATCTGAAATCTTAAGGACCGAATTGTTATGTTTTGACTTGTAATGCATTAGTAAAGTGGGAGAAGAGGTAATGGTTCGTGAATTGTTGTGCTATCTTGTTATACTCGATAACCAGAATAGAGAGAAGCAATGGTTGTAGCAAAAGATGATCTGTTGGGATGGCAACAAAAAGAGAGAGAGAGAGAGAGGGTCCGAGGTATTGATTATACCTTGAAAAGTCAAGTGCGGGAGAAGTTCATCACTGCAGCAGACATAATCGACCTATTCATCTCCATCATAATCATCATCATTCGATGTATTATCATTTTACGATTAGATAATTCATATGAATCGATTCGACAATTCATCATCTTGATGATTAGTCATCCGCTTCTTCTATGTCCATCAAAGTGCCGTCGGGATGAACTCGTGTCATGTCATCATCAACCACTACACTTGTAATTAAAGGCATTTCATCTTCTTGAAATGGCGGAGGTACTATCGAACTAGATGATTCATCCGAGACTTCCACATTAGCTCTCGCTTTAATTTTGCATACATCCCACCAATCCTTTGTAGATTGTTTTAAACTCGGATAAGGACAATAGTATACTTGAGCGGCTTGTGTGGCGAGGACAAACGGTTCATACTTATTATACCTTCGCTCATAATTCACGAAACCAATTTGTATTCGGGATGCACGATGTCCCCAATCGTGATGGATCAAACCACTCGCGTCTAAACATTGTTACGGTCTTCATAGGTAGCCCATGGTATTCCAACTCACAAACCTCGATGTCGCCCATAAAATCGAGTTCATTCTTGTCTCGCACCATAAATTTCACCTTTAATGCACACACCATTGTTCATGGTGGCTCTTTGTGTCCCATGCTCTAACGTGTGAAATTTATACCCATTTATGTAGTACCACGGATACGTCTTAATCCTTTGGAGAAGGCCCTTTTGCTAAATCGATATGAATGGATTGACGACATTGTTGGTATGGTCTTTGACCTAAATCCAACAAATCAATTAACATCTATCAATCGGTGATTAAATATTACAAAGGAGGTTACGGTTAATGAGATTATATACTCACATATGTATCAAACCAATGTGAGAAGTTTCATCGATTTCCTTTTGAATCTCGAGAGGAGAGATGCGTGGATGTAATCTTTTCAAGAAATCGATAAACAAACTTCAAAACAAATAGTTACAATTAGTATTTAAATAGTTATACTAATTGAAAGTTATCTGACGATGAAATTATAAATACTTACTTTAAATAGTTCCCGAAACTTCAACGCAATTCAATAGCACATATAATCGAGCGACATCATACTCACTCGAATCTAGATATCTCTTGACATTTTTCTAAAAGGCGTCCACCTTGCTTGAATATTGAAAGCATATCCGGGAAGTCTTCATGCCTAATATCTCCCCACATTATAATTGCGAGGCACATTCTTATGTTTCGTTCTTCGTGACCTCAAAATAATAAGAGCAGAATGTTGATGCTTCTTCACTAAGTGCGCATTGCAAATAGAACCTCCACTCGAGCTTTATTTCTCACGTTGTTTTTCAACTTACGTAAGTATCTATCAATGTATATAAAAGATTAATAATTATATGTGTATATTTATACATATGGACAACAATTGTTAAAGTGAGCGTTTTACCTTTCGAATGGATACATCCATCGGTATTGAGCGGGTCCGTGTACGAGCTTCATCCGCTAGATGGATGGTAGATGTTCCATTGAATCGAAGAAACTAGGAGGAATATACGCTCGAGCTTGCATAAAATGACCGAATATTTTCTTGAAGTTTGCACATGTCCTCAAGTTTGATGTTTGAGAGGTCAAATCTTTGAAAAATAAACTTAATTCGTTCTTGCTTTCCAAACATTAGGTGGGAGAAGTTCTCGAAATGCGATCGGGAGTATCTGTTGCATAAAAATATGGCGATCGTGACTCTTCATCCCAAACATCTTCAATTTGGTCGTATACACACATCCCATATTTGAAACATACCGTCTGAAATCTAAGACCTTTCACCCATTCGCACAAGACTTTTTTCATGTTTGTCAAGTGTGTAAGAAGCTTTTGGATACTTGCACGTAGACTCATTCATCTTCAACTCGGTCTATTGCGATGCAAATTAAGTTCTTCTCTTGATTTGCTCGTATCTTTCGTCTTACGGAATATTCATCACGATGTTGAACACATTATCAAATACATTCTTCTCTATGTGCATGACATCCAATTATGTCGAATCAAAGAGAACTCGATCGGTAAATCCCGAATATACTCCGCTTCTCCAACCACTACCAAAATATTTGGAAACACTACTATTTATTGCATCACTACCCATTTCGGTCACCTTCACTAGTCCCATTCCTTCAATCCTAAATAATAGTTCTTCTCCGATAGCGCTTGGTGGACTACTAGTAATCACCGTATTCTTTCGAATCCTCTTCTATCCCTACGAATTGGTGATCGGGTTTAAAACTTTCGATGATTATCAAACCATGATTGTTTACCACTTTTGGTAAAGTAAACGCTTGATATCCTCCATGCAATGTGGACAAGCTAACCTTCCAAATTGTACTCCATCCGCACAACATAGAGTACGCGGAAAGTCACTAATTGTCCAAAGCGATGCAAAGACGCATCCGAAAATTTTGTTTCAATGAGACATCATAGGTAAGGACACTGCTTCCACAAATCTACTAACTCGAAATTAATGGTTGCAAGAACACATCAATCTTTTCTTTTGGATTACGTGGCCACAGCACTAGAATTGTGAGAAACATATATTGTTCCTTCATACACATCCATGGAGGAAGATTATAAGGAGTAACTATAACAGGCCATGAAGAATATTGTTGTCTGATTGACCAAAAGGTTGAAAACCATCGATCGAAAGACCCGATCTAACATTACGAATCTCGATTCAAACAAAGGAAACTTCATGTTCAAATGCTTCCATGCGGTGTGTCTGCTGGATGGCGCGACCCCATCATCGATCGACGATGCATGCCAACGCATATTCTCATTGTAGCCTCGGATGCATACAACCTCTGTGAGTCGAGGAGTAAGAGGAAAATAATACATCTTCTTACATGGAATTTGTGATTTCTTTCGAGTTTCGGATGCTCGATTATTGCTCTTGAAACGTGGATGCTCACAAACTTTACATCTCGTCAATTCGAATCTTGTCGCGATAAATCATGCAATTATGTGGACAACAATCTATCTTGTGCACAGCAATCCCATGCCACGCAACAATTTCTTCGTCTTTGTAGAAGTCATCAGTACAAGATTACCATCTGGTTTGTCTCTTTCATGAGTTACATTATTTGATCAAAACCTTTCTCGGATATATTATTCTCGACTTTCCAACTCGGAAGTCGAGCCACAGCAGACAATTGTGAATGGTTTGAGCAACTTTGGCCACAACGGTTTATCGACGGCGTCGACATGTCGTAAAATTTTCGTGCCTCGACATTTGGTTCCTCTTGAGCTCGGCAAAGTTAAGCGAGGACCAGCAGATCCATTACCATCGTCGATACGTGCTTGATTGAGGTTCGGGTGATCTGCATTGTCGGATCTATACTCACATTTGTCTCCCTCGAAAGATCCAGTGTTATAATTTGGAACAAATCCAATTTTGAAGCGTGATATCGCACGGTATCTTGTACTTGATAAGGTATATTATTGCACTTCTTACAAGGACACTTGATCTTTTCCCCATCCATGAATGATAGTTGATTACTAGCAAACTCAATGAAGTTTTCAAGTCCGAAGAAAATCATGATTTAATCCACCACAGTCTTCTGACGCTTATACATCCATTCACGATTCGACTCATCACGAGGAAGTGGAAATGAGATTCGAGAAGTGAGAGGCAAATGTTCTGTCATGGGAAATGGGATTACGGAAGTGAGAAGCAAATCTTGGGAGATGAATGTTCGCAAATGTTGGGAGATGAAGTGAGAGGCAAATATTCGAGTACCAACTACTAAGCCCGACTTTAATTTGGTTAATGATTTGGAAGTACATTTGGTTAATGATTTGGAAGTACATTTGTAAGAGGGAGATAATTTAGGTGAAAGAGAGATACCGCATAACTCTATTTATTGGTAAATAGAGGTATACGGCATAATTTTCTAATGTTTGGTTATGTTAGGATAATTTTCTAATTTGTTGAGGTATAAAATCGATGCATAAATATAAATCACCAAATAGAAAAAGTTCACACATGATTAGTCTTATTTCTCTTTGATAAAAGAGTAGTAATCACAAAAAATTCGTCTCCTAACCCCTTCACGTGTGGGACATGTGATGTAAATGATCACAACATTAATATATATAGCAATACATATAAAAATTAATGGTGTGATCACTTACATCACATGTGAAGGGTTAGGAGATGAATTTTTGATTGCTACTCTTTATCAAAGAAAAATAAGACTAATCATGTTTTTTCTATTTCAAATATGCCATGTTGTCCAGATTTTGAATTTTACGAATATGGATGAAGAAAAGTACCTGTTATTGTGTCACAACTCACATGACACTTCGCAAAATAACTTGCTTAAGCAACGAGATCCTAAATTCCTCTAGGGCTCGACCATTCTCAAGCCACGAGCACACGATGCTCCAAAAATTACAACTAAACCTAGCATGCTTCTTTAGTATACGTAAGCACATAAGTTCAATCAGTTTTGTTTCTTTATATTTTATTTTGATGGACCAACCAACCCAAGCACTCTATAAAACTACTAAACTGCTCCACTTGCAAGACACAAGAATTATTCAGGCTCGAGTTCTTGAGTTACATACTACTACGACCACCATAGGGTGGGTTTATAAGCTAAGGTCATATCTAGATGTAGAGGGAGTGTTTAGACTAAAGACATACTTGAAATATTATAGAATATTTTGTTGAAAATGCATCATTTATCATTGACAAATTGATGATATTGATTTTTACTAATAAAAAGGTGATAAAATTATTGAAACATTTCAATAATCGTTTGCAACTTTAAAATAAAGCAAAAGTCATTAAATACTTCAACAATTAATACGAACAACAAAATGAAAGAATTAGCCCAATATCGTCCGGTATGTCGATCAATTATCGCATCAATTTTGTTGATATCAAGGAAGCGAAATTGAAAAGCAATAAGATAATATTTTCAACTTTATACGATTTCATGAATGAAGTTTGACCTCTAGGCTCCACAATCCAACACATTTCATTCACAAACATATCATACAAAAATAGATTTTATACAAATACATACATATATATAAATCAACAAATATAAATTATTTGTATATATAATAAAACACAGACCAGCGGCGGCGGCGGCGGCGGCGGACAGCGGCAGGCGAGCAACACGGTGAGGGCGCGGTGTAGGATGGGGGCGGCGGCGGCAGGCTACGTTATGATCTAAAATTCATCAAAATCGATTTATCTTGATAAAAGGTAATTATGATCTAAAATTCATCAAAATTGAATGCTCACCCCTAAGTAAGTATATGTTCATAAATCCACAAATATGTTCCTAACCCTTATTTGAATTATCAAATGCAACTTCTTTTATCTCATAGAAACCAACAATTGTTATCTTGAGTGTGCCTTGAATAAATCCACAAATATACACTATATCGTGCAAACCACACAAAAGGGTAAATCAAATTTGACTTTTCTTGTTGAATCATTCAATTCGAGAATATAGAAAGCATTAAAAGCATGTAAATTTTCTTAACAATACGTACATATGTAAACCCATAAAATAAAGAATCATAACGAAATATATGATATAAATTTGAAGACTTTATGCGTATAATGTTACATCACACTTAAGTTCCATTATCTCATTTGATAATTCAAATAATAAATTATCTCAAGTGACATGCCGTGACTGCATGGCATCTTCGGGCTCTAACGACTAAATGATTTGACATGTATATTTTAACATTGCGGTCGTCTTACATAACATTAATAAATTTTGGCCTTAATTAATGATCCCTAATTTAAGGTCAATAATATTTTAAAGATAGCCACTAGTCGCTAGCTTTTCAATAATTGGAGTTCTTTGAGATAATCTTGTTTTATTTTTAATAACCACTAGCTATTTAGACTTATTAGTTACTACCTCAAACTCAAACTTTGAATATTTAAAGTCGACTTTTAACTTTCAATATTTAAACCCTTGAGGGAGAGATATTTTGTTTATTATATTAAATTGAACTTTTAATTCCTAAATAGCCTCCAAGATTTTGAGATTGATCCTAAAGTTTTATCAATTCGATCGAAAGGATATTCATTTTTTATTACAAATCACGAATAATTCGTTGAGTAGACATATGAACAAACATACATATTATGCTGTAAATTATTTGATTTCCTCATCCTGCTCGAAGCAACACATGTCATTTTGGTTCAATACCACCCATGCCTCAATCCCAGAACCCTCCATGTAGCCCATGAGCACAACGGTGTTGCTAAACATGGGCGGAAGCCGTTGCGGTCCGACGCTCGTCAAAACCGCCAATACATAATGAAATACTTTATGAACAGCAATGCAAGATGTGTCTGGTAACAAGTCAGACATGTTATGGATACAACTAATTCTTTTTAGAGATCTGGGAACATAACTAAAACAACAAAGAAAATTAAAATTCTCATAACTACTTGAAGAAACGGTATACTTGACCAAAATTAATTTCGCTATCTTCATTCGAAATCCATGTTTTGCGAATTAAAAGCATGCTAGTATAGTGTATATTCTGAGCAAGATTGTATCATAAAATATTAAAAACACCATTTCGGTTTGTGTCCAGAGTGGTTATCTCATGCACCATATCATATGTAACAATGAACTCGTAAATTTAAGTCTCAATCACCATTCAGCAAATCATACATAAGTTCAGATTCCTCTATTGCAGATTGAATAGTGTTCCTAGATCATGATCCATTTAAGATCAAGATTGAGCAATGCAGTTGATACTATCGCACATAGCTATTCTCAAAATCATCATTCTTCCTAATCAATGAAAATTAGAAAATCTATCAACATTCCACCACTGTAATCCACCACTGTAATCCATCTCTATTTTTTGAATATTATCTAAAAACAAAACATACATTGATGGATTTTGCAATTGATGGAAAACATCACCCATATATATACAAAGCATGTAAACCCATATATATAAATCAACAAATATAAATACATACAAATTTATATATAAACTCAAATATATATAAATCAACAAATACAAATACAAATACACACAAACACAGACGAGCGGCGGTGGCGGTGCGGCGGCGGCAGCGGCGGCGGCGGCGGCAACACGGCAGTGGCAGGGGTGCGGGGGCGGCGGGCGGCGGCGCGGGCGGGCGGAGGCGGCAGGCGTGAGTGGCGGCAGGCGGCGGCAGCTGGTGGCGGCTGGGCACGGCAGGTGCAGCGGCAGCGGCGGCAGGCGGGGGTGGAGCAGGGAGGGTTTCAAATTAGGGCAATAGCGCGAGTAATGAAATTGGGGAAGAAGGCGGTAGTAATATCATTTAATAGCGACGGATTAGCGGCGAAATTATCCGTTGTTATATTTTAAACCCTACAATGACGTATTAACGACGTAAAAGCACTTTAACGACAGAATAAATTTACGGAAACAATCCGTCGTTACAATTTGAGCTACGTTAATATAACGACGGAATAAAATCCGTCGTTAATATATAACGACGAAACAACGGTGATACATCCGTCGTTGTATTTCTTAGCGTAAAAAATAAAAAATATTTAACCTTAGCGGCGGATATATTCCGTCGTAATATTTATTCGAATAAAAAAACTAAAAATAATATTAACGACGAATTAGTCCGTCGTAAAAATAATTAAAATAATGAATAAAATCCATTAATTTCTGACGGATCGTGACGGTTATTTAAAGTGTACAATAAAAAAATTAAAAAATCTTTAATTTAACGACGGATTTTTTCCGTCGTTAAAATCAACGACGTATCAGAGACGTATTTTCCGTCGTTATATGTTCG
Source organism: Salvia rosmarinus (assembly GCA_036937905.1). Taxonomy (NCBI): domain Eukaryota; kingdom Viridiplantae; phylum Streptophyta; class Magnoliopsida; order Lamiales; family Lamiaceae; genus Salvia; species Salvia rosmarinus. Next base: position 115,091,022 of record CM072819.1, read on the forward strand.
CGCGAAATAATACCGCCAGATTCCGTCTCAAAAACGTCTCAAGTCCGTCGTTAATTTTTTTCGTTTGTGTTACGTCGTAAATCCGTCGCTGGAGTACGACCCTAATTTTTGGCGTCGCTAATCCGTCGCTGTTCGCGCGTTTTTTTGTAGTGTGTTCCAATCCTAATTTCTGCTTTTCAACAACTGCCTTCTTTGTCTTGTTCAGATTCGATCAGCTGATGAAGGACAGACAATCTTCTATTCTTGCCCCGTCTGTGCCCACAAACAGACCGAGAACTCTTAAAGGAGGCCTCTCTTGTATGTATAATAACAGTTCTTTACTTCATTTTCCTCAAAGGAAAGAAAAAGAATAGGTTAGCTGCGTATTCCTATGATGATTCCTGTCCAATGTCCTAAGGGTGCATTTGCGAATCCGTTTACTTTGGATGATGTATTAGATTGACAACATATGTAACTGGGTATTGGAAGGACTACATGATAAAAGAAAAGTTCAAAATTGTTCGAACCATCAAAATACATATACATATATTATTTCTATTTATCTAAGCTATGATACATAAAGTAAACGCTTCGTATGACTATCATCATATCATGTATTGTTTAGGCTCATTTTTCTTCAAGGGCACAACACCGACCCTTGACTATAATTGAAGGAAGCTGAATTCTGCCTGTTCACAAACCGGCGGCTTAATTGGTCGCCGACGTTTCGGACTTTCCTGTTGTTGAATGCCTTTGATACTGCCAAAATAGCCCCTTAATTGTTTTACCGTTTATTCCAATATTATAGATTTATAGTAGTCTTTCTCTACCAAGAGTGTGTCACTTGATGGATGACACGAATTTTGATAAAATGTTTGATATATTACTTGAATAGAGAAATGATTTCACCATGTAAGAAATGCGATTGAGGTTGAATTCTAAAAATTAAGTGTGGGCGGAGTGTGACATTTTAGTAAATAATGATTGATTATGAGGTTGAATTATAACGATTGAGTATCTCAAAAAGAAAAGTGACATATTCTTTATGAACGTTGAATAAGATAATTGTGATATATTCTTGGTGGATGGAGAAAGTATTTTATTTTATTTTTTGTTAAAGGTGTATAAATTTTGCTCCAGCTTAAATATAACTTGGCTTGATTATCTTCAATATTGACAATCTTTGATTTTAGTGAAGTAGAAGTAGAAAATTTGTTTGTTATTTCACATTTCCAAATATACGTAATGAATAAAATAATATGTATGAATAGGGCTTCCATTTTTTCTGCTGAGTAAAATATCTAAGTACATCTAATCGAAACATAACCAATTTCTTTCCAACGTAATATAGTAAAAGTTATATAATTGTTTTTCTAACACTAAATTTATAGCTGAATATATATTTGAAATTCAGATCCATTTATATGTTGCACTTTCAAGTCTCATATTGCATTTTAGGATCGTGAATATTTATAGTGCCTTCTACTATTTGACAGTAAACATACAATATATACAAGTGCTGCACAGTGACGCAAGTAAAACGCAACGATGAATAAAAAAAGTTCAAAAACTATTAGTGTACTGTAGAGGAGTGAGATGTGCATGCATAGATAACATAAATAGGAAATATTATTTGCATTACATGTATCGAAATTGGTACATAAATGCCGTTGTACAGCACCCAGTTTAAAAAGATAAGAGCTAGTGGTCGGGCACAAAGGTCTACATATTCAAATAAATATTACATTTAATTTAATACTATTGTCCATCACCCCATTTAAAAGCTTCATAGAGCTGGTGGCCATGAAGATTTAAGGGTCTAAATCAAACAACAAGTTAAAAGGAGTAAAAAGAAGGAAAATCTATGAAATATTCTTCTTATTTTCCTCCCATTTTATTTTATTTTAATTTTTTCTTTGGGATGAATAATTAGGCACATTCACTGCAGCCGAGGAAGCCGCCGGAGATCATCAGTGGCTCCGGCGTCTCTCCTGGCAGCCGCCGCCATTGCAGCTGAGCTTCGGCCTCAAAGAAAAAGTGGGCAATGGTAAGCTGTTCGGCGGAGGAGAAGCGATTGCGAGCACCACAGAACCCAAGAACATGTCCACTCGATCTCTGATCACATAATCTTTGACTGAATCATCGAAGCGTGCAACACTTGCAATATTCTTCGGCAGAGCTGCCGTCTGATCCGGTCTGAATTTGCTAGTTGATGCGACGGTTACTGAAGATCTTTCTGGGGTTGTTTTTTTCTCATCTTTTTTGGCAATAGTTCGGTTATTCTTGGACGTGGAAGAAGATTTAGTCGATTTCTTTTGGTCTCTGGGCTTTCTGGTGCCACTTTTAACGGCGGGAGCGGGGCAGGAGGAGGTGCGGCGGGGGAGCGGAAGGAGGGGCGGCTGCGGCGGTGGTTGGAGCGAGAAGGGGGTGGAGTGGAAGAGAGAGAGAGGTGGAGCTTTCAGAAGCCCCTTTGATGGAGAAAAACTGTATGAATTAGGTGTAGAAAGGAAGGGCTCCATGTTTCTGATATGGGATTTGTAGAGAGAGGGTGGCTGATATGTCCCATGCACTGAATCTCTCTCCATACGTTAAATATTAACAAATTCTAGGCAAAAACCATAAAAACATTACAACAAAGACAAGATCCAAAATTTATGATCAATTACTCATGGACTAGTGCAGAGAAGAAGATATATTCATAACTATTATATGTAACACACACACACACACAGAGTGGGAGGCAGCTTTCTTGAAGCTCTGACCTCTCTAAGATCTGTATGCCCTTTATACAAAGATGATAATTCTGCAGCAAGCACATATATGATATTTATCTATCTATTTATTAAATTAGTGCAATTTGTTAATTGTTTTAATGTGGTCGCCTAGAAATGTAGCGACAACACGAGGCGGTTTGGTGATGCAAGATTTTCACGTAGTAGTGATGTTGAATGGCGTGGGGCGGCGACCGCCGATGCGATGGAGGCCACTGGATTTTCCCTATTTTTAGAAATATCGGTGCTACAGATGCCGACTGTTGATTTTCTGCCAGGGACTTTTGGGGAAATCCTAACCCTCACGTTTACGCTTCAGGGAAAATGGGTTTACCCTGATTTAGAAGGAAAGTTATTCGTAAATGGGTTTCCGTGTATGGAGGATGAAATGTTAAAAGGGAAATTGATTATTATATTGGTGAGGAATCGTCATCATGTTGTATAGTGTGGTATAATAGGATTTTCTATCAAAAAAAGTTGTGATATAATAAATCGTTTAGTTTTATTTTATAAATAATGCATTTCATCTTTAATTGGTAGCATTAGTGAGGTCTTTAATTGTTGCCCCAACATGATTACTTACTAGTTCGTACTCCCTTCGTCTTAGAAAATTATTCTTTGATTTTGGCAATTGAGGGTAAAAGTTATTAGTTTTATGTAAAGATGACGTACAAAATGAAAAGTGAAGAATTTTTTTGAATGGATCAAAACGAAATTAAGTGAATATTTTTCAAAAACAGAAGGAATAATATTTAATTGGAAGTGGATTGTTTTCTTTTTATCTATTTATGATATAGTGAGACTATTTTTATTCCAATTAAATTAAAACTATAATATTCTATTACGATTGAACAATTTCATTATTATCTTTTATAAATTTGAGGAGGTTGGGGATGTGGGAGATTATCAGGGAGACAATAGTTGCACGACATCGTACATGACCAATTGTGACGTTGAACAATTTCCTAATGCATATTTATAAAATGGGCTAGGGTGAGTGAAGGGCGGTCATTCGCAAGAACCGTAACGGTCATAATTTTTGACATAGAATTAAGTAATATTATTATAATATTTTTGAAAGATACATCAAGATGAGCAATACTTTTAATATTTGTAGTTGACTTTATTTTAGTTTCTTTTTAGGATTTTGATTTTTTCGAATTAGAGTTCATTCCTAGGCCTATAAATATTTCTCTTGATATTTTACAAGGCAAACTTTAACATTATTTTTCAACAATAAATTGAATTTTCTTTTTTATTAAAGAACATTTATCTTCTACATATACCATTCTGGGTCAAATAGTGTTCCGTTTTGAGCGCAAACCGATGAAAAAATAATGCAAAACCAAGGGATGAAAGAAGGAGGGGCGACTGCAAGGGGAGGATAGGGGTCTAGCTTCGTCCGACTTGTGGCCGTCTGATAGGGCTGTATACGAGCCGAGCCAAGGCGAACACTACCAAGCTCGAGCTCGGCTCGTTTAAATTTTATCCGGCTCGCGTTTGAATTCGAGCTTTAAACTAAGCTCGAGCTCGATTCGTTATAAAATTTTTGAGCTCCCGAGCGGCTTGAATTCGGTTCGAGAACTACTCGTTTATGAAACATATTCGAACTCGAGCTCGAACTCTGCTCGTGTTCGACTTTGCTCGTTTTCGAGCTCGAGCTCAAGCTTGAATTCGGTTTGATAATGTGTTATTCGAGCTCGAGATCGAATTGAATTCGAGCTCGAGCTCGACTATGCTTAAAACACTATTTTAGCATAATTCACTCCATGATTCTATTAATTCAAATGATGCATAGTCTACTAATCAATCACAATCAAACAACAATTACAATAAGAAGTTTAACAAGATTCATTACCAAATGAAATTTTCACAACTAGCACAAGAAAAAGATGTCCGATTCTAGCTAGTTTTGGATGAGATTCATATTAAAAAAATATCTGATTCTAGCTAGTTTTGGATATAGACTATACAATATATAAAATAAATATACTATTTAATATCATTCGAATACATCTACTCCATTCATCTACTTGCAAATTATCATTATTATATTTATCTCATATAAATTAATTATGTAAGTTAGATATAAAATTAATATATTATCTAATATCATTAGAATACATCTACTTCATTCATCTACTTAAGAATTATTATTATTATTATTATTATTATTATTATTATTATTATTATTATTATTATTATTATTATTATTATTATTATCTCATACTAAATTAATTATGTAAGTTAGTTGTTATTTATTTTATAATCATAATTATAATTATAGAGATATAAATATAACTATGTAACTCATACTTGTATATTTATACATTATAATGATCTATATTGATATTTTTGTTCATAAGATAACTTAGTAGATCATGTTATTTTTTTTAGTTTTCCAACTCAATATTTCATTTGATTAATTGATTGTTAATTTAATGGTTTTATTTTATAGTACACATGAAAATTTATTTATTAAGATATGATTAAAATAAAAAAACACATATATAGTTGTCAAAAGTTTAAAGTATATGTGAAACATAAGTATTTGCTATTATGAACTAATAATATAGACTATATAATATACAAATTGAATATGCTATTCAGTCGTTCTATTATATTTACTTTTCAAAATCTACTTATGAGTTATAAATTATAATTGTTTAATCTCGTAGTTATTTAGTTATAGAAGGTAGATGAACTTTATATTAAAATTATGAATTATTATTATATTTATCTCATAGTCAATTAGTTTTGGAAGTTATTTGTAATTTATTTTTAGAGTTATAACTATAGAGATATAAATATAACTATGTAACTCATGTATACTTGTATGCTTATACATTATAATTATCTAAATTAATATTTTGTTCATAAGATTACTTAATAAATCATGTTATTATTTTGTTAGTTTTCCATATCAATATCTCATTATATTAATTGATTTTCATTTAATGATTTTATTTTATAATACACCTAAAATATATATTAAGGTTTGATTAAAATAAAAAAATACATATATAATAAATAAACTTAATATACTATTCAACATCATTCAATTACATTTACTTTTCAAAATATTATAAGAGTATAAATATGATTATTAGTTAATTATTTATATAAGTTAGATGAAATTTATACAAAAATATATATTTTATAATTTATTATTTATTTTAATTATTTAATATATAAATAATTAATTAACATATATTTTATAATTTATAATTTATTTTAATTATTTAAATATTTATAAATAATTTATTATTTTATACGTTCTCGAACATGTTCGCGAACTGATTTGTTTGAGTTCAAGCCAAACATATTCACGAACCTACGAGCCGAACATCTCTAAGCTCGAGTTCGGCTCGATAAACTTATCGAGCTCGATTCGAGGCTCGAGTTCGACTCGTTTACAAAACGATCGAATTTCAAACGAGCTTTTTTCGAACCGAACTCCGAGTAGCTCATGAACGGTTTGATTTGTTTACAGCCCTAGCCGTCCATGATCCAACTACATATTTTTTTTGGCCCACCCATTCTGAACTTTTTCAAGCCAATAAATAAATGGCCTAGTTAGATCCAAATTCATCGGTCATTTTTGACACCCCTATAAACAAATAATATGAAAAACTTTGTTTTCAATTTCAGAAGATGGCATGAGAGATTCAGTTTAATCATTAGAAGAATTTTAGCTCAATATTATCTTTCCAAGAGTACAATCTCAAAAATCCATGACCAGTTCTTTTAACAAAGTCAACAAATATTCTTTCAAACGAATAAAGTCAAGAACAAAATTGCAGGCAATTCCATAAGATAAAATTAGAAAGTTCTATATTACATAACTCAATATTAAGTATTTCAAATTTCTAAAAATTAGCAGGTGTGAGTATTCGGGTATTCGATCGGGTATGATAAAAAAATATCCGAATTAAATAACCGAAATTTTAGAAATGATATCCGAACCAAACCGAAAAAATTTCGGTTACCAAACTAAAATAACCGAAAATTATTTCGGATATTTCGGATATTTAGGTTAAAACCAAAATTTTGCTATGATTATGAATTCTAAACAAAAACATACAAAAAACATTCTAATACTCAACAAATAACTAGTTTGCAATATTCATAAATAACATTGTCAAATACTAAACAACTCATTACCAACAATCTTCATAAGTTCAAAGATTAAAAAACATTACCAAAACGAGTAGTGTGCGTACCTTCGCTTATATCGAAGACGGATACTCTCACGGTACCTTGACGAGAACGGATACCTTCGCTTATATCGAAGACGGATACTCTCTCACGAGGACTAACTACCTTCGGCGGATGAGGACGAGCTACCTTCGTCGGCACTTAACGCCGTAAGTCGGTCGAAGACCTCATAACGCCTTTGAAGCCACCCAAAGACTTCGCATAACATCTCGTTAGGCGACCTCAAGATAACGTGACGGGTATAACGCCGTGAAGTTGAAGCCAAAGACCTCGGCATAACGCCGTCGGTGAAGCCGGCCAGTTGATGGTAGGCCTGGGACGCGTGGCGTTGACGGCATGGTGAGAATTGAGAGTTGAGAGTTGAGAGAATGTATTGTAGAGTGGTTATGGGTGGCGCGACTCAGTAGAAGAATGTAGAATCATTTAGGTAGGTTTTTTTAGGGCAAAAACTATGTATATAATTATAATATTAATATATTATATATAAATATAAATTTCGGTATCGGATATTCGGGTAAAAAACTCATACCGAAAATCGAAAACCATACTACTCAAATATATTTCGGTTATAACGAATTGTCCCCGAATAACCGATTTACCCGAACCAAATTAGATATTTCGGTTTGATTCGGTTCGGTTATTCGATTATTGGACATTTTGCTCACCTAGGTGTCCTATAGAATCAAGATTCAGACATGCATGACCACTAAACTCATATATCAAATAATGTTCTTCCAATTATTACACATTTCGATATGCTATTTCATTACATAATAATTAGTAACTGAATGCTAATAAGAATAGTTACAGAAAGCCGTTATGTATGGATCCACCCTGGGTCGTTCAATGCAAGGAGAGGCAACCATTAATGTCACTTTTATTACATTTCTCGTAAAAACACCTGCTAATTTTGTTGCATATCTCCCATTTCAATCTCATTTGTCAAACTTTTATTTCCCATTGTAAAATTCTTCATAAGTTTTTTTTTTCTTTTTTTCAAAATCATAGTAAATCAATCCATTTTGAGGATGCCCCTTCAGGATATAATGTAATTTAGTTCTATTCGGTTTTCAATTTGAGTCCCTTTTCTTGATCAAGATTTTTAGAGACAGGTTTCTTGATATTTCCGTGGTTTGTGTGTTAAGCGGTTGAATTGTTGAGAGATTTTTTATATAAATAAGATCAGAGATGGGTGTTATAAGCACAATAATGGGCATGATTGGTTTTGGGATGGGTTTTTCAGCTGGGCTTGTGGCTGGATATTTCTTGTTAATCTACTTTCTCCCAAATGATGTTAAGGTAAATTTCCTCAGACTTCGTTTCTGTTTTAGCTAGGATGGACTAACTAATAATCTCATCTTTGTTCTATTTAATTTGATGTAATCATGTGTTACGTATGAGTCGTCACAGAATTTGGTTTCTTGACGAAATGTGAATTGGCTATAAATGTATGGTGGTGAATTGATTGAATTGTTTTGAGATTTACCCCATTGTGCATTCTTATCATTTAGTTTTGAGAAACTGATCAATTGTTTCGGGAGGGTTTACTTAGTGTGACAGCTTAGATAAATAAAAATAATACGGAGCAATCCATCTCGTATTTTAATAGGTTGAACAATTTTGAGCTTGTTTGATCATGTAATCCTCTGATTACTTCTAATCTAACACCCAAAGTAAATGCCCTCTTATGGAATGGGGATCAAGATCAGGAGTGTCCAGCCACACAAACACACACACACACACGAGGCACTCACAACTTTGAATGTTGATCATATGTGAAAGGACTTAGCTTTTCAAGATGAGACTACTTTATGTGTGATGAGCGTGATTTTGCTTCGAGAAGATACGAGTTTGTGCTCATTTGTTAGGTAATATCTGCAGGATCCCCAAGTCCGTCCATTAGTTGAGCAATCTTCTGAATTTCTCCAAACCCTGCTTCCAGAAATACCTCTTTGGATTAAAAATCCAGACTATGATCGAGTGAGCTCCATATTTTACTTCGAGTTTGAAGAAAATTCTGGTCATTGTTTAATATAACGCATCTCCTGCAGCTGGATTGGTTGAACAAATTCATAGAATGTATGTGGCCATATTTAGACAAGGTATGGTTCTTTACATACTTTTGCTGTTAACTTTTCAATATGATCACGATGATGATACAACCAAGTTCTCAAGGCTATATGCAAGACAGTAAAACAAATCGCGGAGCCTATAATAGCTGAGCAGATCCCACAATACAAAATTGACGCAGTCGAATTTGAACAACTAACTTTGGGTGTCCTGCCTCCGACTTTTCAAGGTTTAGACATTGATTGTTGCTCTAATTTTGCTTTCCTTAATCATTAAGATGAAATTTACCATGTTCCAACCAGGAATGAAGGTATACAGCACTGAGGAAAAGGAACTGATGATGGAGCTAGGCTTGAAGTGGGCAGGTACGCCTAACATTCTCTTTGCTGTCAAGGCGTTCGGGCTGAAAGCTACTGCACAGGTATCGTCTCTTTGTATCATTCCTCTAAAAATATCCAATCCAGAAGTGATGTGTCCCGCCCTTTTTGGAGTGTTTCAGGTCATCGATTTTCAAGTTTTTGCTTCTCCGCGCATCACACTGAAGCCTCTGGTTCCATCCTTTCCTTGTTTCGCAAATATATTTGTTTCTCTAATGGAGAAGGTATGGACCGACATGTATTTTTCTCTCGGTGATATATTATCTCTCATGCAAAGAAAGCATTGGTTGTTATAAGGATTTGACTCCATTTTTTGGCTTTCACAACACTTGCAATTTGTTGCACAAATAATTTTAGTAACAAGAGCACATGCATGTTTGATTAGCTTTTATTGTTTTCTTAGCCTCATGTCGACTTTGGAGTAAAGCTGTTCGGTGCTGATGCGATGTCTATCCCTGGTGCATATAGAATGGTGCAGGTAATACTTCAATATTTTCCCTTGCTCATAAAAAAAAAAAAAAAAAACTTCATTTATAGTTGCTAGTTAAGGTGATCTGCAGAATTTCTGAAGTTGATATAGGTTTATGAGAGGCGAGATTCAAGCAAACGACTTGTTAATTTGGGCTGAATTTCATGGCAATGTGTGTTTTACAACTATGGCGATGTGCATGTATGATTCTGTCCATGATAAACACTTATTATGCTTCTTCAGGAAATCATCAAAGATCAGGTTGCTAACATGTATTTATGGCCTAAGAGGCTTGAAGTTCAAATAATGGATCCTATGAAGTAAGTTGATAATTGGCTTTTAGCTTAATTTTCTACATAAATCATATGTTACTACAGCCTAACTCATTTGATGATTTGCTAATTGACAGAGCAATGCAGAGACCAGTTGGTGTTCTGAACGTGAACATCGTCAGAGCAACGAACCTGAAGAAGAAGGATCTCTTAGGCTCTTCCGATCCCTATGTGAAGCTACGCCTTCACGATGACAATCTGCAGTCGAAGAAGACAACCGTGAAAAAGAACAACTTGAACCCCGAATGGAATGAGGAATTCAGCCTCATTGTCAAGGACCCTCAAGCTCAAGATTTAGTGCTAACGTTGTACGACTGGGAAAAGGTAGCTCTCGCTTCTCATTCATCATTATCTGATATGATCCACTACGCGTTTTACTTGTATTTTTTCTCATACAGATTGATATTTGTAGGTTGGATCACATGAAAAGATGGGGTTGAATGTAGTTCACTTGAAAGACCTCACTCCTGAGGAACCAAAAGTCGTAACTCTCGACATTCTTAAGAATCTGAATCCGGACGACGCTCAGAATGAGAAGGCGCGAGGGCAGCTCGTAGTCGAAGTCAATTACAAGCCTTTCGGTGAAAAGGAATTGGCAAGCAGCACTATTGCTGTAGGCGAAGTAGAGAAGGCTCCTCAAGGGACGCCCGAGGGTGGTGGTGTGCTCGTTGTTATAGTGCACGAAGCTGAGGATTTGGAAGGCAAGAACCATAACAATCCGTCCATACGTCTACACTTTCGAGGGGAGATGAGAAAAACCAAGGTAATCTTCTGCTATGACAAGTAGAATTGGTTGCAATCCTTCAACTAAATCTGCAGATTTTTATTGTGTTAAAACTGAATTAGACTCGGACTCGGCAACTTTTCTTGCATCATGATTAGAGCCTAGAGTTGTCAAAATCAGCCCGCCGTCATAGTAACTTCAGCTCGATCCTTTGACAGTTCTAATCAAGATGCCTTTTACTTAGTGAACACTAATTATTTGTTTTTACTTTACATATATTCGTAGAGATTGAGAAAGACCAGAGATCCGAGATGGGAAGAGGAGTTTCAGTTCGTGCTTGAAGAGCCGCCTGCCAACGACAGAATCCATGTTGAAGTAACGAGTTCTTCTAAGAAAATGGGAGGCCTGCGATACCCCAAGGTACATTGTTTCAATAATTCATTCCATATGTAACTGCAAATAGTGATTCAAATTCAAGAACTGCATTTGATTGAAATACTTCCATTTGTGGAGGTATTTTGTTTCATGATTTGATCAACAGTCCGGATTGACCGCGTTGTTTTCCTTATCAGGAAACTCTTGGCTACACGGATATACACCTAGCAGACGTCGTCAACAACAAGAGGATCAACGAGAGGTACAACCTTATCGACTCAAAGAATGGCCGTATCCAGATTGAGATGCAATGGCGAACCGCATCTTAGACGCTCTTGCAAACTGTTTTTGCTCAATAATATGATGATCTGATAAGTGTGAATTGCCACAGTTTGTTTAGATGAGGCATAGATTTTGTTTATGCTGCACTAGTTCTTTTTCTGGATTAGATATATAGTGATAGATGTTGATAATATGTGCTAATAATTGATCATTTAAGATGTGAATTAGGTCGCTCAAAATTATTCAGTACCATTGCTGATATAAGTTTCTTGTTAGGAAATGTAGTCAAGACATAGATGTTGTTTGCCTAAGCTTATAAGCTCTTCAAAACAGCTTATAAGTTGTTTAGGAGCTTATAAGCTCATACAAAGTGTTTGGTAAAATAAGCTCATAAACAACTTATAAGTTGTGAAAATAAGCTTAAAGATTATAAGCTCCCCTAAAAATAGGCAACTTATTTTTTCATAAGTTTATAAGTAACAGTGAATTTATCAAAATAGTCTTACTATGGTTCGTTATTTTTTACATATACACTATCGACTTCACCTTTCGTCAATTTCATCTCTCTAACTGTGATTTTCTCTCTCTATCTCACGATCTCAATTATCCAAACAGTTGACAACTTATAAGCTCTTCGAACATTATGTTTTATAAGTTCTTGAAACATCTTATAAGTTCTTTAAAATAAGCTTAGCCAAACACCCTCTATGTCTTGACTTAGTATTTGCTTAGTATTTTCCATGCAAGGAGTTGAGAAACTTGTGTTATTTCAGATTCGACAATATCTCAGTTGATTTAAGTGATGGGTATGGCAATGGGATCACAATCATATATTGATAAGAAAAAAATTAATATAAATAATCATTTCCAAAGGAATACACGTTATGGGATTAGTCATTCATTCACCTCCTCCTCCATGGCATTAACTATTACCATTTCCATTCATCTTGAAATAAATTTCATTTCATATTTTTGTGACAAAACTATCCATATTTATTTTTTATTTTGACAGATTGGATCTCCTATACTTCATAAATCTTATAAAAAATAATTTCTTTACATTATTAATAAGATTACTGTAATAAAAAAAATTAGAAAATGATAAGAAATATGAAAAAACTTCTTTCTAGAAAACTTAAATTTAAAAAGCTTATAAATTTTAGAAGTCGATATAAAAAAATCAAGATATTCATTTGTAAAGGTTTAGTGAAAAACTCAAGATTTTCTTTTGAACTATAAAAATGAAAATCGATTGAATTAAAAATTATAAAATATAATAATATATCTCAATATAGTTTTGATTATATGAGACACTTTCAATTACTGTCAATTAAAAAATTACAATTTCATTGAACTAGAGAAATGTATTATTTCATTGATACCAATTTCTTATATATACTTGCTAAAGAATCATATATTTATTTTACTCATTATCATAATTATTCCATTCTCAAATATATTATATCTATCTAATTTCATTTTCATAAACTTCTCCCTTCTCTAATTTCCATTCTAGTTTTTTATTTGGTACGTCCTACAAATTTCTTTCCATTTCATTTATGAAAACTATTATAAAATACTCATACTTATTACATTCAACAATACTATTTATTTACATATTTTACCACCTATGACCTACCACTAATCACTATCCTTTTTTTTTACCCTCAATAACATAATTTCTTTATATCTTTTATCACTTATGGTCCACCACTATATCTCCTTTTTACCTTCAATAATATTATTTATTTATAATTTTTACCACCTATAATCCACCACTAATTAATTTAACATTAGACTTATATGAGACTTTTACTTCACTCACAATGCATATAACAAGTTTTATGAAAATTTATATTGAAAATTCGCAGAAAGAAAATTAAGGAAGGGATTGAGTATTAAGTTACAGATGTTTCGGATATTTTTAAAATTCTAACTATTTGTCGGTGAGGAATGATGGCATTGGCGGGTATGATATTTCTTGAATGTCTTTAGAATGTGAAACTTTTATAACATCTATTAATATTATATCCCGTTACGCATTCCTATCACCTCATTCATCTACAATCATACATGGCATTACAAGAATTTTTTATTTCTAATTTTCTAAACTCTCCATTGTATGTCTTCTTAACTATAAATTTTAAATTTCAATGATTATCAATCATTTAATACAGACCTTAATTACAATATGAATGCATTAAATTTAAATTACAGTTACTATGTGCATTTGTATGGCAATATATTTATTCAAGTTTCGTTTGTTATATTACATAATTATAATTGTATTCTCAATTAGAGTATATAGGTATAGAATGGTAGTTTCCACACAAAAAAATAAAAAATTTGGGGATGCCAAAGTTTATTAGTCATACCATTTTAGTTACTTAACTTTATCTATATTGTACCTTAATTACATGTAAACGTGATTGTATCAAAATTTAGATTCATATTTTTGGAATTGTTATATATATACCCATTGTATATATACATGTTAATATATGTTGAAATAAAAAACAGTGATGTAATTGCATGTGAAATATTTTACAAGATATAATCAGTAGCGACGCTATAGAATTTTTGTAGGGATTCCAACTAATAATGTTAAAATGCAATAAGTAGAACTACAAAATAAAATTCGAAGTTAATATTAATTTTAGTGCAATCATAAATTCTAATTATGTCACAACAATAAAGAGATCGATTGAATCTCCACGACATGATCAAACATTTTATTAATTGATTAACTTAATACTAGGGGTGGGTATTTGGTATTGGATATTTGAGTATCTATATAACCGAACCGAACCAATGGATATCGGTTAATCGAATAACCGATATCATTGGATACGGTTCAGTATTTAGTATGTGATTTTCAAAAAAATCGGTTATCGGTATACCCGATAACCGAATGGGTATACCGATGACCGAAAATAATTATATAAATATATATTTATTTAATTTTATAATTAATATTTTAAAAAAACTGAGTATATTTTAAAAAATTGAATATATTTATTTAATTTTATAATTAATATTTTAAAAAACTGAGAATATTTTAAAAAACTGAGTAATATTTTTAAAAAAATTGGATTTAAAAAACCGGTTATTTGGTTAACCAAATAACCGATTGGTTAAATCGATCGGTTATTTGGTTAACCGAATAACCGATCGGTTTGGTTATCGGTTAGTATCCAAAGTGCATAATCGGTTTCAGGTAACCGAAAATTCGGTTCGGTTAACCGAACCGAACCGGATACCCAGCCCTACTTAATACCTTATCTCACTCTTTATCTTGCTTATACACTTTAGATGTGCTTAGGTGGCTGATAATATTTTTAAATATAAATATATATCCTCTTTAATTCAAGTAATTAGTAGATATTACTATACATATTGATAATTGAACAAATAATACTAATTATTGTAACAACTTATATTTAAAATTTTAAATAAGTTTGAGTAAATATGAGTATCAGTACGTGTTTGTGATGAGAACGAGTAATATGGTCACCTTTTAATCTGATTGGAACGAGTGCATGTATATACATTCTAGCTAGGTTCATATGACTGAAATATTTATATATGAAAGTATATGACATCTTTAATTCGAATAATTAATGGTTATTATTATACAAGACTGATACGAGAATGAGTAGTAAAATTACTCTTTAATCGAGTACGAGACATATACATATATATACATTCTAAACATATTTCATAAAATTTATAATTTTGAAATTTATACTTTGAATTTAATTTGTATTTTTAAAGTCACTTTTAATCAGATTTGAGACGGTATATACATTATAAATGAGTCAGTTGGCTGAAATTTTTGTATATCTAAATATATGACATCTTTAATTCGGATAATTAGGTACTATTTCACAAGACCGATACAAGTACGAGTAATATCCATTATTGTAAAAACTTATATTTATAGTTGTAAGTGTGTTCAGATAATTATGAGTATCATTATACGAGTTTCAGATGATAATTTCAACAACTTTTTTATATTTTGGAGAAATATTTATTTAAATTAATCTTTACCTTTTATATTTAGAGCAATATTTTATTATTATCCTTTTAAATATATGTATAGTTAAATTTCAATAACTCCACCCATCCACCAAAATCGTTCATTGATTTTGATGGCACGAGTTTTAATAAATTGTAATGAGTGTAAAGTAAGTGAGTATAAAAAGGTGTGGCATGTGGGGATAATAAATGAATATATTAATGGATATTGAGTGTAAAAAAGTGGGCCATAAATGTTTTATAAATAAATAGATATGTTTAGGGTAAAAATATAAAGTTGATGTTTCCAAAAAAGAAAAGTGAATATTTTTCGTGGACAGACCAAAACGGAATTAAATGCACGAATTTAGTGGACGAAGGGGGTAGTTTATTGCAGACAAACAAAGTGGAGAAAATCAAATAAACACAATCTTTGATTTATTTTTATATTATAAATTTATTAATCCCTCAATATTTCTTCCAAATAATTGTTCGAAATACTAATACTTGTAATTATATTGTGAAGTGATTTCCATCCAAATTCGAAGGATTTAATGATTCTTTCTCCTACATGACATCATATATATAATTAAGAGGATCTCATATCCCATATTATTTTCTAACCAAAGTCCAACATGAATAAGATCTATGTAAATAGGTGTATATTTTTTCACCCCACAATTAATTTTACACCTCTAATTTAATTTGACCAATTAATTAATTATTTGGGAAACCATATAGTTATATCTTTTATTGAAATTTTTTATTTAATTTGACTAATAATATTATTTTTAATTTTTCATGAGATTTTAACGATTTTAACAATTTAAGATATTAAAAAAAAGATGTTTTTTTATATATTTTTAAATCTTTTGTTATTTATATTATTTGGGTTCAACAATATACATCTAGACGGATGCAGACATTTATCGACATATTTATGTGAAATTTTTTAATCTCACAACAATTTATCATAAGACTTCACAATTAATAAAAAAAATTGAAAAAAATAGTAACATTTAGTATTTAATTGAGAGGATGACCAATTATTGGAATCAATTTATATTTTATTAATAAATTGGTTCGGATAGTTAATCAAATTTAGGACGGGTGCGGGTATGTATATGTTAGACATGTTCTTCATTTTGTAATATATTGTTATGTATATTGTTTATTATTAATATTTATCATATAATGTTCGAGTCGTTATTGAGATAGATAATTAATTACTTTAACAACTAATATAAAATATGAACTTTAAATATATTTGGATAGTTAGCGGGTATTAACTACACGAGTTTGGAACATGAACGAATTGTAAAAATACTTTTTAATCAAACTTGGGACATGTACGACTATAAAAATTCTAAAGGATCCTAACATCAATTTACATGCCTGCGTGAATTTTATTCAATTTTTTTGATATTTTGTTATTTATATTATTTATCATTAATGTTTACTTTGTAGTGTTTGATTTTTATCGAGAAGAATAATCAATCACTGTAATAAATTATATTTATAATTTTAAAAAAGTTAGGGTAAATAATCAAATTTAAGATGGGTACGCATATATACATTTTAGACGGATACGAACAAGTATCAACATGCCTCGAATATTTACATTTCTATTGATAAATTGATTTTTCATTAGAATTCGACGGAATATAACTTATATATATCAAATTAAAATATATTACCCTGATATAAAGATTATTTCATTTACAATAACAATAAACACAACGTAAAGTTTTCCCGTCGAAACTCAACGAGTTACACGCTAGTATGATATAATTTCGATCATATGTGTTGCATTAAATATTGGACACATGATGCAATAGGACATAGGGATAACGTCTGAATGATTTTTGTGTGGGAGTGAGTAGATATGGTCCATCTTCTGATCTCTCACAAAAGCCTATGCTACTTTTTCCTCTTTTTGTTAAACATGTCATTACAAAACTAGTCAATTTAGGGATAGGGAGAAAAAGGTTATACTCCATGCTCTTAACTATTTTTAGAATTTCTCATTCAAAATCTCTTTTTTATCTTACATTTTATTTTGAGCATTGTTTTTTAGTTGGAGGAAAAGAAAATTGAGTTTTCTACCATTTCTTTCCTACAAAACTACAACTTTAGAAAGAAAAAAAAAGCAAATTAGTGCGTGAAGTTGTGGATATCAATAATAAATATATTAAAAATACATCAGTCTTTTCATTTTGATAAATTTATTGGATACAAAATAATTGATTATTCTATATGAAATATCTATACATATAAGTACTTTGAATAAGAATATTTTAGGTATATCAAAGTTTATAAGAATATACACTTTTATTGTGGTAATAGAAATTGATAAATTATATTTTGCTCGACCTTGATTTCTAGTCAAAATATGATGATTATCAATGTTTTATGTCAACTTTTAGACTGGTAATTGATTCTCATCTCATATGACGCGAAATGATTGAATCAAATATATATATTTATATTATTGTGGTAACTATGACTTATATACTAATTAATTTATATTCACACCACTATTTTTATGTACACTTCACGTCATCAAGACTAACTAGAAACTGTTTATCAATCTTGCAAAGAAGAAAACAATCTTAGTAATCAGCATTTTTTTCAAATTTAGACCCTAAACAAATGTTTAGGTCGCGAAGTTTAGGTGATACGTTCTAAAAATTATCATAGTTTAGGTAGCAATTCCAACAACCTCTTCTTCGTGAATTCTTTAGTTTTATCCTTTTGACTCAAAAGTCCTTTAGTGTGTATTTATTTGATTTAGTTTTACAATATACCAAAATAAAATAAAGATTATCACATTCAATTGGATATTATGAGTTCAATTTTTCAACCACCAAAATTAAATAAATTCAGTCCAACTTTACAATGAGAAAGAGGGGTAAAAGGATGGTAACTTTTAAGGATGAGGGAGATAAGAATTAGGGATTGAACTTTGTCTGTTTGTTTGGGTAGATCCAAAACATTTTCTCAAAGATGCTAATAAGAGTACTCTTTTTATCATCATGGATTTTACACAATAATTCATGTGTGTCCTGATAAATAAGTAATAATTATATTAAAGAAGAGTGATAATTATTATTTTAAAATACCAGCTTGAAGAAAAATAATAGTTATTTTAAAGAAAAGTAACATTTTTTTTTCTAAGTTATGAATTGCATGCGTTTAAGTCGGATTGGATTCATGTGCACAGTACATCTCTTTGCAATGGAGTCCATCTCTTTGATTAGGGCGGTCAATTCGTTCGTGTCAGGTCGTTACCGTGTCGACACGCTAACGACACGACACGATAAGATCAAACAAGAACACGACTCATTAAGGATATGTCCGACAAGAGTTAACACGAATACAACACAAAATATATTGACACAAACACGACACGAACACAAATATGACACGATTTTTTTTTTGTGTTGACACGACACGATAACGACACAACACGACACGAAAAAATAAATTAAAATTAAAATTAGAAAATAAATTAATAAAATAAATAAAAATATATAAATATAATTAAATTAATATTAAATATATATAAATATTATTGAATTATACGAAAATGATAAGATCCTACACGAACATGAATGTAACACAAAAATTACCTTGTTACACGAACACGACACAAAATTATCTTGTTTTTATCGTGTCGACACGATAAGATTGGACACTAACCAGTTAATTTCGTGTGTGTTCGTGTCGTGTTCTCGTGTCGTATCAAAACTTATCAGTCCTATCTTTGATATAATATGTGATAGGAAAATCAATACAAGATCTTAATATATTTATGAAAAACTGACAAGATTTTAAGTATATTGTGCTTATAATTTAAAATTGGTATTGTAGCCTGAGGTTCCATTACCCTGTTCGGATTGAGATAAACTAAAGCTTATATGCTACAACTTAGAGGGTGTTTGGCTGAGCTTATAAGCTCACAAAGCAATTTATAAAATTGTTTTTAAAAAAACGGTTTATAAAACTTTTTGGGAGCTTATAAGCTCAATGAAACACCCTCTTAATCTAACTTGGGGGATCAAATAATATTCTAAAATAATTTGGAATGCCTTAATACAGTATTGCACCGTACAAACTGCCAAGAAATTATTACACTATTTGTGGAATATATATCATGAACACCGCTAACATGTAGTACGGCCTTATCATTTGTTTTCTTTTTACATTTCAAAAATTACTAGTAGGATCATCAAATTTACAGATTACACAAAATTCAATACTTTATTTATCATTTTCTCTTTTAACTTCAAAAAAGAGGAATATAATTAATAAAGAATTTAATTTTTATTAATTTGATTATCACAGCCATAACTTTTCAGATATAAGAGAAAAAATAAAGAAAAATACTAACGGTGATTGTATGTAAGCAATGCTAATTGTAAGTGTTCACAAATATTATGCGGCAATCTTCTTAAAACCAATGAATTGATATAATTGTGCAACATCTTCTTCTCTTAAAGCCAATTGATTTATAGTATAATTTATGATAACTCATGGGCCTTTGTGAACAACTAGATGCAATCTCTCTCTTTTATTAACACGAATCAAATATTAAAACATTCCCAAAAAAGCAAAAAACGGTAGTAATTACAAAATGATATATAATCAAGCAACAACCATTTAATTCTTTTAAATCACAATAAATTTCTTCGTATATGAAACTTATCCTTTTTTTAATGAAATTTATTTACAAATGTAACCCCCGTTGCTTTAAAAGTACTTTTACATTTTTTTTATAAGATTTCTAGTTGGTAAAATTGGAAAATTTAAGGCATCGTTTGGTAAGCGAGATTATAGCAGATAAATCATTTGTCTGATTGGTTTTGTAGCTCACGGTTGACCGTTTGTATCCAATCTGCGCGATAATGAGGCTATCGATCGCTACGCTATCGTGGCGATCGATAACCTCATTCTGTCGCGATTGGATACAAATCAAATCAACCGTGAATCTAAAACCAATCAGACATAATGATCTCTTGTAATTCTCTTTCAAACGAACTTAAGATGAAGAATAGAACCAAAAGAAGCCATCACTATTTACGTGCAGGATTTGGTCCTACTTTATAAGAGGAGACAAGGAATAATAATGAAGTTATAAATATTAGGCATTGACTCATCACATATACAACGAATACTGTGGTTGAAGACGAAGATGAGCATTGAGCACTCGACACAAACAAAAATGCCAGTTGACTTTTGATTCGGTTCCAGAATAGAGTCAGAAGGGTACTTCTGTCTTATTGCATCACGACAAGCCCGGCCTTTCCCGGGTCCCTCCCGAAACACTAATAACCCGCCACGTCATCTTTACCACTGACACAAAGACCAGAGGTCAGCGTGAAATATAGGTGATTTTTGCTCGCTTGTTTATTTCAGCGCCCAGCCAAAGCCAACATCTCCCTCTCCTTTCTATAAACCATACAACAAAATCTCATTTGCCATAGAAAAAAATATAATAACAATGGAAAGAAAATCTTGTTTTATTTTTATCATCTTCATATTTTATCAAACTGTATACCTTCATGCATTATCGGATCTTGAAATCTTACTGATGCTCAAATCATCCCTAGTCGGGCCGTCCGGTTCGGGCCTTGACGACTGGGTTGCTTCTTCTTCTTCTTCGTCGCCGCCGCTCTCTGCCGCCGCGCACTGCTCATTTTCCGGCGTAACATGCGACGGCGACGGCCGCGTAATCTCGCTCGAAATAACCAACTCCCCGCTCTTCGGCACTCTTCCGCCGGAGATTGGGCTTCTGCGCGGGCTCATCAATCTCACACTCGCCGGCTCCAACCTCACCGGCGCTCTGCCGAGAGAATTATGCATGCTAACTTCTTTGAAGCAATTGAATCTTAGCTCCAACGCATTCAACGGCGAATTCCCTGACGAGATGGTGCTGAAACTGACTGAACTCGAAGTCTTCGACGTCTACAACAATAACTTCGCCGGCGAACTCCCAGTCGGATTCGTGAAATTGAAGAAGTTAAGGGTTTTGAATCTCGCCGGAAACTACTTCTCCGGCGAAATACCGGAGGTTTACTCCGAGTTCAGAAGCCTGACGCACTTGTCCTTGCAAGGAAACAGCCTCACCGGGAGGATTCCTGCCGGTCTGGCGAAGATACCGAATCTTCTAGAAGTTTCTCTCGGATACTTCAACACCTATTCTGGCGGTATACCACCGGAATTCGGGTCGATATCCACGCTCCAGTTACTCGATCTCGGAAAATGCAATCTCAGTGGCGAGATTCCGGCGAGCCTCGGGTCGCTGAAGCGCTTGCACAGCTTGTTTCTTCAGGTGAACAATCTATCCGGCCAAATTCCGGCTGAGCTGTCGGGGCTGGTGAGCCTTATGTCGTTGGACCTCTCCATAAACAATCTCTCCGGCCAAATTCCCTATTCATTCGACGGATTGAAGAATCTGACGCTGATTAATTTGTTTGAAAACAAATTCGAGGGCCCGTTTCCTAGCTTCATCGGCGATCTCCCCAATCTCGAAGTTCTGCAAATTTGGCACAATAATTTCACGCTCGAGTTGCCGGAGAATCTCGGGAGCAATGGCAGACTGGTGCTGGTCGACGTCAACAATAATCATCTCACCGGAAAAATCCCCACGGAGTTATGCAGAGGAGGGAGGCTGAAAACTCTGATTTTGATGGATAACTATTTCTACGGCCCGATTCCGGAAGCACTCGGGGAATGCAAGTCGTTAACCCGAGTTCGAATCAGGAATAATTTCTTGAACGGCACGATTCCAGCCGGCTTCTTCGCTTTGCCGGCTCTGGACATGCTTGAGCTCAGTGGTAATTATCTGACAGGTCAGCTTCCGGCTCAGATTTCTGCAAGTAATCTCGGCAGTCTTGATTTGTCGAACAACTGGATATCTTGGAAGATTCCGGAATCAATTGCGAATTTGAAGAATCTCGAGTTTCTATCACTTGATACGAATAGATTCTCCGGTGAAATTCCGAGCAACATTTCTGATCTGAAGAAGCTGTCGGTGCTGAATTTGAGTGGCAACGCCTTGTCAGGGTGGATTCCGGGCTCCATTGCTCATTGCTCCCACTTGACATTCTTCGACGTTAGTCGGAACCAGCTCGATGGTGAGATTCCGGTGGCTATTTCGGTGCTTCAGAATTTGAATGTGATGAATCTGTCGAGAAATGGGCTCGTTGGTCCTATTCCGAGTGAGATTGGGCTCATGAAAAGCTTGACATTGTTGGACCTCTCTTACAATAATTTGTCTGGGCGAAGGCCGACGACGGGGCTGTTGAAAGATATGGATGATCGTTGCTTTGTTGGGAATCCCAAGCTCTGTAGCTCCTCGTCGTGTGCTTCTGCTCCTGCTCCATCGGGGCCAACACATGTCGAGTTTGATGATTGCAGTGGTGACAGTGCTGGTGGCTTTGTTTTTTCTTCCTACGATCTGGATCGCGGTCAGAAGAATGAAGGTGGATAAGGCGAGGAAATGGAAACTCACTGCGTTTCAAAAGGTGGAAATGAGAGCTGAGGATGTGGTGGAATGCCTGAAAGAGGAGAACGTGATTGGAAAAGGCGGAGGCGGGGTTGTCTACCTCGGATCCATGCCTAATGGGAGGGATATCGCCATAAAGAGAGTGGTTGGACGTGGAAGTCACCATGGCTTCACGGCAGAGATTCGCACTCTGGGGAGGATCAGACACAGGAACATTGTCAGACTCCTGGGGTATGTCTCAAACGAGGACACCAATCTGTTGTTGTACGAGTATATGTCCAATGGGAGCTTAGGTGATATGCTTCATGGCTCCAAGGGGGCTCATCTACACTGGGATCTGAGGTGCAGGATTGCACTCGATGCGGCCCGAGGGCTGAGCTATCTGCACCACGATTGCTCGCCCTCCATCATTCACCGGGATGTTAAATCCAACAATATCTTGCTCGATGCCCATTTTGAGGCTCATGTGGCCGACTTTGGTCTAGCCAAATTCTGGCGCGATGCTGGCGCCTCTGAGTGTATGTCCGCCATTGCTGGTTCCTACGGTTACATTGCACCAGGTGCGTGTACTTCTGTTCGATTACTCTGGTTGAATGCATGAATGCAAATACTTGTGTTTGGTCGTCTAACATGTCAATACTCACATTCTAGGCTATCCGTCAAACGAATTTTAGTCTGTGATACTCGTCTCTAACAGCTTGACTTTTTATTTTTTTAATAAATTTGTTCTTGTCACAGAATATGCCTATACACTAAAAGTCGACCAGAAGAGTGATGTATATAGTTTCGGGGTAGTGTTGCTCGAGCTGATCACGGGGCGGAAGCCCGTGGGGGAGTTCGGGGACGGGGTGGATATAGTTAGGTGGGTAAAGAAAACTACGGTGGATTCTGCGGCAGTGGTGGCGGTGGTGGACTCGAGGCTGGCAGCGTACCCGGTGGCGGATGTGGTGAATTTGTTCAAGATTGCGATGGCGTGTGTGGAGGATGAGAGCTCTGCCCGACCTACAATGCGGGAAATTGTAAACTTGCTCGCTACAATTCAGCAAGCTACACTTGCCACAGATCATCTTCTTGTCAAGGACTGAACCATTAGGAATTTATGTATGGATTGTTATTAATTTTACGTTTATTATAGCACATAATGTCTTTTTTAATAGACTAAACCTTATTGATTAGAATTTCCAATTGTAATACTTTTATACAGTTACTAAGTAATATTTGGCATTATAAGACATAAAATGCTACGGCATAATTAGGGGACCAAAAATGCATTTTAACCCAATTTCGCTCCTTTAATTGTACAATGGTTTAAGAATGACAAAATCCAGCCCTTAATGCCGTCGTCAGCAAACGCATAATATATTTGACCGTTAAAATAGGGTGGAACTTCTAATTAATTTGGTAGGTATACTGATTAGTTGGAGATTTGTTTGGGATGAGTTTACATTTGGTTTTATTTTTAGTTTTTGGAAGGAGCTTTTTTTTTTGATAGACTTCATCATAGTTGACTTGCTTCTCAATTATTTATCTTATTTTAATCTGAACCATATGATAACAAAATTTGGATTCAGTTTCTGGATTGTCAGTAACCCGTGACTCCGGCATGATTATTATTTAACATTGTCAATAAATCTTAGTTGGATTTTACTCGAAAATCAAACAAGATCAAATTGGAAGGGTAAAAAGCATCGGGCCAGTCAAAATTAGCGTCTTCTGCTTCTACCAGAACTTTTCTTTCAAGTTGGCTCAGTTACGTGTTGATTAACCTTTTTGAAACATATGTAATTTGATACCATCTTTGTACGAAAAATTCTATAAAATATATAGGTGTATTACATCATGTGAGAGATAATGTAGTATATTTACACGTTCTATGGAAATTCTCGTCTTTGTAAGTATTGATGATTTGGTGTAGATATGACGAACTTATATTGAATTTCTTGGTCCATATTTTTATAATTGGTTCTACTGAAATTTTAATTGGCTTATCGTAAAATCGAACCATGGACTGCATTCCATAGTAACTTGATTCTGTAAATAGGGATCAATATATGTATGAAATGATAGGTTTGGAACTCAACCCGTTGGTTTATTTTGGTGCTCCTTAAAAAAAGATCTGCTTAATATGAAGCCGTTTGAAGTCCCTCATATATAATATCGTAAATCAAAATTTGTAATTCCAGTACAACTCAAACTGAATTCTAAAAAATGATATGTAACGACATATATAATATATAAACATATCACTTTCATAAAAAATAAAATATTAACATATGACATATTCAGTGAATGAGACTCAAACATATTTAAGTGACATTAATTAATGTGACTAGCTAATATTAAGTAAATGGTTTAGGTTATATTTTCGAAAATGTGGGGCCATTTTGTGTGTACCCAAAATTATTTAGATGATATCTTGTCACCAAGACGAGTACCTGTTCTGCAATTTCACAATTTAAATAGTCTCATTATTTAAGGGGGAAATAATTATGAAGAAAAGGAAGGAGGAGCAGCTTTAACGACTACTAGATTCTAGATCCTCGACTGTGAATAACCCTTTTCACTTTGAGATTTGCAAAACAAGAGTTATGTGAATATCTCAATCTCTCTTTTTGGGAAAATATTGCACTTTCAAATTTTAAACTTTAAAGTCTTCGATTATCTTCATCTTTTTGTATTATCATTGTCTCTATTATTTGAAGCTTTTTCCTTCTACATCCTCAACAACTTTCTCATGATCTAGTGATAATTTGACTGGGTGAGACATGTTTAAAAAGATAGAAACCTCAATTTCTCTGAACTTAGACCAAACCTTGTTTACATACAAATATACAAACATCCATTTTAATTTAATTTAATTTAATTATAATTCATCAAACCTAATTAATTTTTTTATTCCCAATTGGAAAATTTAATTAAATTATAATTCATCAAACCTAATTAATTTTTTTATTCCCAATTGGAATTTATTAATCACAAGTTTGAGTCCAGATGTACTGAAGTACTCCTCTCGAACCTATTATATGCAATTGAATTTAATTGAAGCGAATGGACCATGAGTCCAGAGATGTACTGAAGTGTACCTCCCAAACTTATTATATGCCGAATATATATAAATTGCTCGATGAAGTATTCCTAAAAGTGCTATTCATTAGTTCATTTATTTAGTAAAATTTAAATTTGTTCAAACTCGAGAGTCAATTATAAGTTTTCCAACAGTGACCTCCAACTTGGCTTTATAGCAAGTCAAATTCAAACATATCAGTACTCAAACCCACTCTCCAAAAATCTGGGACAGCACAAGCTAGAAAAACTCATGCATCGAGTTAAATTCAGTTGGACACAACTGCAACTTGCAGCAGTGATAAAATAAATATACTTACTCCAATGCTACTTACACAATAGGGTATTTTGAAAGCAGCTTAGAAATAAGTTGCATCTATTAAGGGCAAGTTAACCTTACCATTCTATGTAAAAAAGCAATTACTTTGATGTTTCACAGGAATGAAACCTTTTAGCCGTTTGAAAGTTTCATCCCAGCATCAAAGATTTAGATGAACGTCATAACCAGCAAAACCCTGCTCCCGTAAATGCTAAATAGAACAAAATGCAAAAGAGAAAAGAATTGAAAACGAACAAAGCTTAAGCATCCCAAGGATCTGCTTGAAAAGAATCACCAAGGATCTACTAACAATTGACATATTTGTGCCCTCCAGGCAACTCAATGTTACCATCTCTCACAGAAACTCACTAAAACAAGGACAAAACTGAACTGGATATAACACCAAGATAGAGATCTCTTGACATGTTGAAACGGGACAGCTTCTGTCACTTACGACATAGATCGACCAAGCTCACATGATGTCCAAGTCTCATTTCAGCCTCCAATAAAAAATAGTTCTAAATCAGATTCAAATCCTACAAAGAACTCTAACCTACAGAGAACTTTCAACAACTTCACTCCCGTAATGAAACATAATATGCTTTTCCTTGCCTACTATCATCTCTCCGATTTGTCTGTCCTACCCAAGCTGCAAATTCACTTACGACCATTACAAGCCTCAAAATCAACATCCACTTCAATTCCACGAAAGTCTAGAGTTTGGCAAGGTAATTACATTCGCTCAGTTAGCATACAATCTATATAGTGAATATAGAAAAAAAATCTATATTACCTATAGTGGGTAAACAATATAGCACCCAAGCATCTTGAGGCAGAATTTGCCTGGATTTCGACCTATATACTGCAACCTAGACTCCCAAAGTTTAGCACAACACATCATTTACTCAATGCAATGTAAAGTATAGTAAACTAAAACATGAACAAATAGCTATCCACCAATGACACGAGCATTCTTAGTTGATGTGATTTAGAAATAAAACATGATGGTGAGTCCTTGTCTCAAATAAGAAGCACAAGTAACACAGATTAGCACAGTCAAGAAAATGATGAGAGAAGTGGTTTATCATATGGAACTTATTGGGAAATTTTCAATCATAAAGTTTGTTATTTACAAACAAGATAGTACACAACCAATGTCCCAATTGGAAAAACTAATGAAATCCATCACCAAACACAAAGCTACAATCTAACAAGACAATGTAAATCAAGTGCATTAATTTAGTGGCATACCAATACACTTACTCCAAGGCGGAATCAGGATTATCACCGCCACCGCCAGCAGCAGCAGAGGGAGAGGAACTGGACGAAGCCACCGTCAATCCAGCCATCACGACTCTCTTCTTCCTCTGCTCCTCATACTCTGGATCATCTGTGGGCAACTCAAACCTACATACCGGACACGAATTCCTCGACCCGAGCCACGGCACAATACATTCGCCATGATATCCATGCCCACAAGGCAGATTTTTCGCAATTTCTCCCACATTCACCGTGTCTTTACATATAGCACAAACAATTGTGTCCTCTTCCTTGTCAATCTGAAAACCCTCCAACCCCTCCACCGCTGCTTTCGCGGCCGGAGGCGCCCCACGCCGCGCTCCACTATCATTCTCGGCTAAGTTCTGCAGCAAGGCCTCGTATTCAGAGGCGTCGACATAATCCCCTGGATTCCCGACATAGGTATCGGAATCCGGAACCTGCAGTGTCAGCTCGATCGAGTGGTTCTCCAGCCCCATCAGCACATCTGCCCAATCGAGAATCCGGTTGCGTCTGCTGGCGGCGCGCGAGGCGAAATCCCTGAGGCGGAGGCGGAGCACGTCGCGCCGCCGCCGCCGCCGCATCTCCTCCTCGTCGTCTTCCCCGCGTGGCGCGACCACTTCAATTTCCTCCTCCTCATTATCATCATCGCCGTCGGATCTATTATTACCCTCTCCTCGCTCGCGATTCTCCGCCTCCTCCTCGCGGACGACGATTTCGACTGAGCGCTCATCGTCGTCGTCTTCCTCTTCCTCCTCCTCATCGTCGTCGTTGTCCCATTCGTCCAGCTCGATTTGGAGGTAATCGTCGTTGGACGGATCGGAAGGTAGCGGGGCCGGTGCGTCCTCCTCCCGCGCCGCCTGGGCGATGAGGCGGAGCACCTGGATAAACTGGCTCCCGAAATTCGGGTCGTCCAAGGGATCTGCCGCGGCGGCGGCGGCGGAGGGGACGGCCGCTGCGGAAATTGACTCGACGAATCCGTTTTTGCAGTCGTAGCAAACGACGTCGGGTAAATCCGCGAGGGTTTCGACGGCGACGCGCTTGTCGCAGTGGTAGCACCAGTACTGCTGGCCCGATCCGGGGCGGGATTCGGGATGGGTTCGGGCCGGGGACTGATCCGCTGGGGTTTCTGCCATCGAGCTCGCTCTCCGATAATTTTAGGTTTCGCCAAAAAATAAAATGGGCCCGAGAAACTGAATAGAGAGCGTTTGTGTATGTGAAATGGAATTTAAGGATCGTGATATTTTTTTCTTGATTTTTGATTTACTTTATTTTTTATGTGGGATTTCTCTACGGTTCGGTGGAATCAAGTTTTCGGCGTTGCGAGTTGAAGTCGTGTGTGTGCAATTGAGGAAAAGGTGAGGGTGTTGGTGAATGGTGATGGGAGGATTGGTAGACGAGGTGGAGCCACCTTAAAGTTTCAGTGAATTCCTAATTGATGTGTCGGTCTCAATGATTGAGAAGTGTACAACTTTAAATAGCGGCACGTACTATCACTGTTTGTACATCTTTGGTTTTCTAGAGTTCCCGAGTTTTGGATGTTGAAATGGACTACTAGCTCGTGTAACACGAAAACTGAAGAGAAAGATCGGTCTTTCCTATTTTTATTTTATAAGCCAAGAATAAAGTTATTGGATATTAGTAGGATTTGAATATATCACTTGGCACTTGGAACCAACTTAATAAAGAGGTGGATTGGCTCAAAAGGAAGACTCATTTGCAAGAAAATATCACGTATTTTAACCTTGGTTCATAAAAGAGCTTCAATTGTATCAATCTCTTTGGAGAGTTTAAACCTAGAAGAATTTTTGTTTGTCTATTGGTAAAGTAAATGTATTAGGACTTGTTTATTCTATATAGTCTGCAATTTCTTTTTATTGACTTGCAAGTTTATGTTCTTATAAATATTTGAAAAAGTACTTATCAATATGAAATGTTCAAATACCACTTTCAACTATTTACTAATAATAGTACCAGGCCCGCCCCTGAAGGTGGGCCACCATGGGCGACGGCTCAGGGCCCACCATTTCAGGGGCCCCAAAGTTTTTATGTATACATACATATATATATTCACTTGGTCTTACAAAATTAATTATATTTATAGATTTAAGATTATCTGGGCTCAAATCCATTTTTTTTGTTTTGAAGAAAACAAAAATACGTTCTTGAGTACACGGTTGTACACGGTAGACATATTATGCATCACATATGATATTTGTGTTGATTTTATGTTAATAAAGTGATTAATTTAATATTTAGGATCATTTAATAAGTTAAATTTAAAAATAT
Source organism: Salvia rosmarinus (assembly GCA_036937905.1). Classification (NCBI taxonomy): domain Eukaryota; kingdom Viridiplantae; phylum Streptophyta; class Magnoliopsida; order Lamiales; family Lamiaceae; genus Salvia; species Salvia rosmarinus. The sequence continues at coordinate 115,121,095 of CM072819.1, forward strand.
GAGATGCTAACATCGAAGCAGTGTATAGTACACGACTATATCGTGCATCGATGAATTTCAAACCGTGCACAAAATTCATCGATTACGGGTTTATAAGCCGTGCACGATCGTGCACAAAGCATGGTCCGTGCACGGCACGCGGCATCGCAGTGCACGCCAGTCACGGCGCACGCGGCCGTGCATGGTCGTGCATCCGTGCTGATCGTGCATTCCGTGCATCCTATGTATATGACCGTTATCTTTATATCTTATTTTGCAACAGATGTCTTGCAACGTCTTATTATACGTCATGGTGGTAGTTGGGACGACGAGCGAGTATATAGGCGGCGACGAGGTTCTCGTATACATGGTCAGAGAATGATTTCACGTGCTAATTTGCTAAGAGAGATTCATGAGCAAGTAGGCAACAATGGTGGATCGGATTATATGTTTTCTATACAACGCTAGTGATGGAAGAAGAATAAAAGTATCGTTGAAAATCGACACCGATTTGTTCCGATTGATTGTGGAACAAAAGGATGATCGATTGTGTATGTGATTGAAAAGGCAATCGATGCGCACCACAATACACACGAGACACCGGTATTATATGGTTCACAACGATCTACGCCTTACCCGAGTCTAATGCAAGATGTCTTGGTTCACTATACTGAAGATGAGCCGTTGTCTTGAATGATGAGGAAGGCGAGTGGTGTATTCGAGATGAAGAGAAGACACGAACCGATGTAGAGATATATTTGATTCATTAGCTCTTGAATTTGGTGCTTGGATTCGACAACCGGGACATCTTGATAAGGTTATCGGACGGTATGAACTTCACTCCGAACAAAGAAGATGATGGTGAGGCTCATGCTACAACTTCACGAACCGTAGAGGATGATACAACGCATGAGTTGCGAATCGGGTTATTCCACTACTTGATTGTGACATGCATTACCATTAGATTGGGTAGAACCTTGTGGAGCCCATACCACCAATTATGCGTTGATTCGATATTTAAGACGAAAGATGACTTGGCGATAGCCGTGGGATTGTACCACTTGGAGAATCATGTAGAGTACGTGGTCGATCGGTCAAGTAAAACACGTTTGGGGTACGTTTGCAAGCATGGCAACGGTTGTCCTTTTAAGCTACGAGCCGTCCAGAGGGCAACGATATGGAGAGTAATTAAGTTGAACAACGATCATACTTGTCACTTGATTTGAATCGCCTTGCTCACGACAGTGCCTACTAAGATTGTTGGCAAGTATTTTGCATGGAAATTGGTCGATGAATGTGTGGTACTGAAGCCGAAAGAGATGATTGGAGAGATGCATCGACAATTTGGCATTGAGATGGATTACAGCTTTGCTCTCCGAGCAAGAAACGTCACTATAGAGATGACGTATGGCGATTTCGAACGGTCCTATCAATTGTTTCCATCATATTTGCATCTGTTGAGATAATCAAACCCCGGGACACTATATGATATTGAGACAGCTCATGATGGAGAATTTCGATATTTGTTTCTTGCTCTTGGACAGAGTTTGTATGCTTTCAAGCATTACCTACGGCCGATCGTCGTTGTAGACGGGACTCGTCTTAAGGAAAGAACAAAGGAATTTGTTTTCATCATTACGAAGGATGGAAATGAAGGAATCTTCCGCTTGCTATTGGGTTAGGTCCGATTGAGGATGAGGAGTCATGGACTTGGTTTTATCTCGGTTGCGTTAGTGCATTGGTCATCCCGATGATCTCTTAGTTGTGTCTCATCAACATAAGGGCATCGAAAAAGTGGAGTCCGTGTATCCGAACGTCGCGCATGTTTTGTGCTTTTACCATTTGCAGAAGAATATGGCACGATTTGGGTCGCATGTTTGTACAGTTATCAAGTCAGCTGCATATGCCTATCGATCAGAGGATTTCTACTCTCCATTGGGGAGCATAGGTGGTCTAGGTTGAAGTGTCCTGTTCGACGCTATAGTTTCATGACTTGAATCGCGCAGAGTTTCAATAGTCGGTTGTTGTGGGCTCGGCGTCTACCGCTTGCTCGTTGCTTGAGACTTTCGATCTATTACGGAGAAATGGTTTGACGTCTGACGAGCTAGTGCAGCAGATGGTCCGATGAGTTGATCGAAGTAGCCGCATCGAAGCTACATGCCTCTGTCGAAAGGCGTCGCTGGTTGTTCGTTCAACGACGACACATGTTTAAAGTTGAAGAAAAACACATCATACGTGGTTGATTTGCAGAATGGGACATGTGAATGTCGTGAGTTCAATTTGGACGAGATCCCTTGTTATCACGCTTGTGCTGCTATTAGGTACGGTATTTATCTAAACGTAAAGTTCAACTCATACGTTGTGGTTAATTTCTTTTGTGTTTAATTTATTTTGTGATTAATTTCTTTTTTTTAGGCGTGCTGGTTTACAAGTCACTGACTTTGTGGCTCAGTATTATAGACAGTCTGTTTTTGCGACAACTTATTCTTATCGAATTGCATCTGTATCACATCCCGGTGCATGGATTGTACCAGACTCTGTATCAGCTTACATTATTCGACCTCCAATCATCATACGTCAGGCTGGGCGTCCTAGATTGAGTAGGATGCAATCGGTTGTTGAGGGTTCGTCAAGATCGCGTCGTCAAATATGCACATGTTGCAAGGGTCAAGGCCACAACAAACGCTCATGCACAACATTTATTGCCATTAGTGATGAAACATGTGTGGAAAGGACACGACGCAGGAAAAAATATAGTATTTGTCGAAGTGAAGAGCATACAAGGAATTTGTGTCCTCAACGGCCTCGTGAGTAAGGATATTTGTTGAATTATGTTGGATTTTGTTGAATTATTTTGGATTGTTGTTGGATTATGTTGGATTTTGTAAAATTATGTTGGATTTTGTTGAATTATGTTGGATTTTGTTTGATTATGTTGGATTTTGTTGGATTTTGTTGGATTATGTTGGATTATGTTGGATTATGTTGGATTTTGTTGGATTATGTTGGATTATGTTGGATTGTTGTTGGATTATGTTGGATTTGTTGGATTATGTTGGATTATGTTGGATTTTGTTGGATTTTGTTGGATTATGTTAAATTAAATTAAATTAATTAGGATTAAAATTAAACTAATTAATTTTAATTAGTTAAATTAAATTAAATTAATTAGGATTAATTAGTTAAATTAAATTTAATTTAATTTAATTAATTATGATTAATTAATTTTAATTATTTAAATTTAATTTAATTTAATTTAATTAGGATATATTAATTTTAATTAGTTAAATTAAATTAAATTAAACAACAATTCACATAATTCAACAAAATCCAACAAAATCCAACAAACAACAATTCAACAAAAAACGAACAACAATCCAACAAACCAAAAAACCAACAACAATCCAACAAACCAAAAACCAACAAAAAAACCAACAAAATCCAAAAAAACCAACAACAATTCAACAAAAAACGAGACATAATCCAACAACAATCCAACAAAATCCAACATAATCCAACAACAATCCAACAACAATCCAACAAACCAAAAACCAACAACAATCCAAAAAAAAACCAACAACAATTCAACAAAAACCAACAATCCAAAAACCAACAATAAACACAAACAAAAATATCACTAATACTGATAAAAATACTACAATATCCATCATAAATATAAAAAAGTCGAGGAAACTAAGCAAAACGAGAGAGTAGCCAAATCCTACGAGCTATCGATGCACGCTGAAGTAGTATGTAATGCCGACTGTTATGTAACCTCTGAGGCATACCTGTGATGAGGCGATACATATAGAGGCATGCAAAGACACCGCAACTCACTGAGTCAGTCTGCCTGTCTTCGCTCATCATCGGCACCTCCGCCAATGTCGATACCCGCATCGGCGCCCTCAATGGATTGTTGCTCCAAAATCCACCTACCTCATCGATCGAGGAAAAGCCGAATAATGGGCAACATCGGTAATGTCTCAACGCCGAGAGTCGGGGTTGTCTGACAATGAGTCGTACACCTCAAGAGTCCATGCAACAAGAGATATGCGAACCGTGACCCGTTGATTGCCCCAACGTTATGGATGGCTAGTATCGCAACATTGATAATTTTAAAGCTTACATTCAATTGGATAGAAAATAATAGAAATGAGGCAATAAATTTACCATATCAGCGCACAACCACAATCTGGTATGCTCTGCATCATCTCTCCTCGTACCATCGCTATCAAGTCATCGAGTACTTGCCATCGTGGATAGGTGGTATTTGATACCACATTATAGCCCATATGATCATTTGGATGGTTTATCGAACTCACGCTGGCGTTTGTCGCATAAATGAATAAATTTAGTCGGAAATAATTTATACCGTCTTGGATGAGTTAAAATAAATTTAAGGACATTTCAAACTTACATAAAATCCATCGGTGCTATAACGCATCGGCGTCATTGATCGTGGGCAATAATACATTGGAAGGATGATGTGGGTTATTACTTTCCAATATATACAAGGTGTACAACTCCATAATCTAACACACACATAAAAAAAGAACACAATTAATTGAATTATAAATATATAAACAAAATTTGAATAAATATTGTAATAAAGTACCTCGCCCGTGAACTCAGAATCTGGGTTGGTAATATGATCGAACAGTGCTTGAGTCATAATATGTTGATTCAAAGTAGCCACGACATAAGCATCTGGGCCTGACTGCCTAAAGATCTCGAAGTCCCTTGGTCGTGCCCCAGGGGTACTATACTCTACGGGATCTGGGTGCGAGGTCTCCAATGCAGGGATCTCCGATGCCGCCTCCCCACCATAAGACGATCCATCACCCTCATGCGCGACTGGCTCTCGAGCTGCCGATCTCCGCTGGCTGGCGTGACTAGACTCTCGACGACCCGATCGTCGGTGGCTAGTGTTGGGCCTCTCCTCTGGATCGACCTGCCGTGAAGCAGATCGTCGGTGGATAGTGCGGGCCCCCTCCTCTGGATCGACCTGCCGTGAAGCAGATCGTCGGTGGCTAATGTGGGCACCCTCCGGATCTACTGCGTGTAGCGGATCGTCGTGGCTAATGCGGGCACCCTCCTCATCTTTGGGAGGCGGCGCCTCGGTGACATGCTCTGAATAGCCGGCATAGCTCCCACGTGCAGATATAGGGGTACAAGATCTACGTCTCAAAGATCTGCGCCCGAAGAAATCCGCCAACTTCTCGAACACACGTCGAGCCACTCGAGCTACGAGGCCCCTCTCCGAATCATCGTCCACAATGGCACGACGGACAGTCTCAGTCATAGCAGTAATGGAGGCCTCGTCTAGTCGAGCGCTCCTGGCGTGTTCGCAGCACACGTGGTCTGGCTCTGGTGCCTCCTCATGTCTACGACGCTTTGACTGCGATCGAGACACGCTAGGTCGACTGGGTTCATAAACACGAGATGTATCTCGGCACTTCAGCTTCCCAGCCGCCTTCGCCACTCGCTGCATGACCGGGACATGCTCTGTCGCCCTCCTGCGGGGCACTCTCTCACGCACAGGCACCTGCTGTGGCTCAGGCGCAGGCTCATCATGTGCGCCTCTGGCATGCCGCCCCGCAGGCAAAAACCGAATAGCCATCGGATCGCCCTCGTATAGGCTCAAGTAGTATGCCTCTGACAACTCGGTCTAGAGCGGCTCCAGCACACGATGACATAAACGCTACAAAAAAAACATATACACATTATTGATTATAATGTATTTAATAAATATATAGAAATACTAAACATCGATTAAAATTACCGCCATCAAAAATCCAAGATATCTTGGGTGGGGACTTCCATGTAGTCCACATCAAGCATCTCGAAATCTATATCTCGCTGTCTCGGCACCCACACATACGTCCTAAGTCGGGGATGGTCTCATACGACCAAATCTGTAAGGCCCAAACAGGACCATAGAAATGGTACGTCTTCCTCGAAGCTGCCACCTCGCTCGGGTGCCTCTTGAGCACATCAATCCCGTGACAGAGGACCTGGAATGAATAGGAGCCACAAGGAAAACTCTGCCACATATCCAAATCCTCAACCAACGCCCAAACCCAAGGCTCGATGGCTTCCCTATCGCGGCAAAGGACAATGAGATACGCTACTAATATAAAAGTCGCCTTCAAGTAATCTGCGGCATCATCACCCAGCCGTTGCTTGATGAATCGGCTGCGGAGCTCTGAAATAGTAGTCCTCCGACCCCGAAACAACCTATGGAACATGTTGGTCTGGGGAATATCGTGCCTCAAGTTCGGATCAAAAGAAGACGGTCCAAAGCGTAATCCGGAGACTAGGCAACTCCAAGATCCCAAATCGATATCGGTTCCACATCGTGAAACCAAATCTCGAACTCCGAAAACTAGGATCCACAACCCGTCGGGACATCAGTTGTGCAGCGCATTATTTGCGCTTTCCTCTCCGAGACGAAGCGGATGCCCAAAGCGACTCTCTCTCAATAGTCAAGACATCCACTGCAGTAGACATGTCCTCACCTCGCTAACACATCAATTGGATGTATTGATTGATCGTTCGACATAGCCTTGCATATGCGGTCGTAACCACCTATAACGAGGTGTAAATGCACAAGATTAATCAGTATACAATAAATGAAGTTCTAATCGCACACGATTCAAATCGTGTACGGTGTGATCTGAAGGATCTATCGATGACGCGAACGGAAGAGCGAACAAGATGGAATATCCCAAAACCTCTCGAATCTAACCTCAGTGATATAGGTCAAGATTTACCTATAACCCAACTAGATAGTTGACGCACAACTCGGGGACAATGAATGACACACGAATGAGGGATGAATGTCTCGTCGATACGTCGATAATTGAATTCCTTGGCAAACACAAGAAAATTCAAGAGCTAATGAAGAGAGAATAAAACTCACATTTATTGATCAATTTTCATATGCTTACAAGCCTTTATATAGGCTGAAAAATAAAGAATCATAATCCTTATCAAATAAGGATTCCTAATCAAAACAGGAAAATAAAGAACCCTAATCCTTGTCAAAGAAGGATTCCTAATCAAAACAGAAAACTAATTAATATAAGAGACCTAATTAAACTAGGATACTATTTAATCTAACATCTAAATGAGCTGCGAAAATAATTAAAGTTAAAAACATGCCCAACAATATCGGACTCCATCATTCCTCCTCTTGAGAAGGATTTGTCCTCAAATCCAAATCGTCACCTATATCAACCGATGACTTTTCCTTATTCATCACCCACTTCAAATCACTAGCCCTCACAAGACAAGACTTTGGATTACTCCTTTCTCTTTACATCTATCACTTTGCCCAACCGACTTCACCAACTTCGACTCTTTTGCAACAACACTTGATCCTCATAAACTTGTTTTGGAGTAAGAGGAACAAGTGACACTTTCTTTGATTGAACTCGAGGGAGTATTTGTTCAGTAAACCATTATGCTTCACTTTTCTATCAAACCGCCACGGTCGTCCCAATAGTATATGACTTGCTCGCATCGGAATCGCATCACAAAGAACTTCATCCTCATACTTTCCAATGCGAAATGGAATCTTCACTGCTTCGTCACCTTGACAATGCCATTATCATTCAGCCACCGCAACCGATATGGCTTGGGATGTTTCACTAATGGTAGCCCTAACTTCTCAACCATGGTCATGCTAGCCGCATTGGTACAACTCCCACCATCGATGATCACGCCCACACCTTATCTTTGACATGACACCTCGTATGAAAGATGTTCTCTCGTTGCTCAGTATCACCATCGGATTACAGACACTCAAAGCTCTCCTAGCAACAAAATGAGTGCATCCGGTGCTTCAATCTCTTCAACATCGAATCCTCCAAGGCCGGCATCTCGGATTAGTAGTATCTCCTTCATCATCGGTCACCACCTCTCCATCATCCCGAATGATCATCACCTCTTATTCGGACACTCTATAGCAATATGTCCAATTCCATGACAAGTAAAACACTTCAAATCACGGTTTCGGTGCCGTCGGGGTTAGCTTGAGTTGTGTAACTCGTAGGATCTGTTCTTGGCTTTTCAAATGGCCACTTCTCCTCATTCGGATGCTCATCTTTCTTCCATTGGTGCCCTCTTGATGAAGAACCACTAACATTTTGGGGCTGCTCCAATTGACCGATTTTGCTTCGTGTTACCGCCATTACCCTCCTCTTAAGTTGGTTCTCAATCTTTATAGCCATGTGAACCATATCCTCCAACTCGACATAATGTTGCAACTCCACTCCATTGTGAATCTCCCAATTCAATCCAAACCAAAAATCTTGCCATAGTCGCCTCTACCTTCAACAATCTTGGCTCGTATCATGGCTACTTCCATCTCCTCAAGTAGTCATCCACACCTCGCCCTTGCCTCAAATTCGTAATTTGTTATACACTCACGATAATAATGATTAGGCACAAATCGCTTCTCATCACAGCCTTCATCTCGTCCCATGTGGATAGGCGCTCTCGATTCCTCCTCCTACTACTCACCAATTGATCCCACCAAACAAGTGCATAATCGAGAACTCTATTGTTTTAACTTCACCTTCGAGCTCGGAATAATTATAGCAATCAAACATGAGCTCCAACTTTCTCTCCATTCCAAGTATAATTCAGATCATTTTCCCTTGAAAAGAAGGGATGTTCATCTTGATCTTGCTCAGATTGTTATCTTCTCGATCTCTTCCTCTAGCCGCCTTTCATCAAAATTTGGAAACTCATCTTCCTCATTTTCACCTCTTCGTATCTATTTTCTCGATGAAAATTTCACGCCTACCTCCTCTTCGCTCTCCACCTCGTTGATACACAATAGATCTAGCCGACGTCGTTCCTCTCACGAGGTCTCTCCTCAAGTCGATGATTCGATCATGCACTCTTCCATCTCTTTTGTGATTATCATTCCCAATTCAGAACGCAAGGCCTCCATCATGAATTTTGTTTGACAACTGATAGAATCATCGTCGTCCTTATGACATGATCCATCTGATTCCACCTTCTTAGACATTGCTGCAGAAAACGTTAGAAAAGAAAAAATAACAGGAACCTCACCAACTCACAAACGCTCGTGTATTATTCAAATGAGTCACTCAAAGACTGTGTATCACTCAAAATTTGTTTTTTTTCAATCCTCACAGAACGTAGATGCGGAAAATCTCAAGAACGAAAAAAATAAAGATACGGATATTGAATGGATAACGATATGGATAATGTATGATATGGATAATGTATGGTATGGATAACGATATGTATAATGATATGGATAATGATATGGATAACGATATGGATAATGAATGATATGGATAATGTATGATATGGATAACGATATATATAATGATATGGATGACGAACGAATGGATGGACGAACGGATGGACGATTTAACCTGCTCGATACAAATGATACGATCCTCGCTGGTACGTAAGGATCTATCGATGCTGAACGGAAGAACGAACAAGATGGAATATCCCAAAACCTCTCGAATCTAACCCTCAGTGATATAGGTCAAGATTTCGCCTATACCCCAACTAGATAGTTGACGCACAACTCGGGGACGATGAATGACACACGAACGAGGGATGAATGTCTCATCGATCGTCGATAATTGAATTCCTTGGCAAACACAAGAAAATTCAAGAGCTAATGAAGAGAATAAAACTCACATTTATCGATCAATCCAAAGTGAATATTTTCATATCGCCATGCCCTTTATATAATTGAAAATAAAGAACCATAATCCTTGTCAAATAAGGATTCCTAATCAAAACATGAAAATAAAGAACCCTAATCCTTGTCAAATAAGGATTCCTAATCAAAACAGAAACTAATTAATATAAGAGACCTAATTAAACTAGGATACTATTTAATCTAACATCTAAATGGGTCATAAAATAATTAAAGTTAAAACATGCCCAACAATATCGGACTCCATCACGGTGCTAACTGTGTCGAAGAACCGCACAGTTAGCACCGTGTCTTGACCAACCGTGCACGGTTCTTCAGTACACGGTGCTACCGTGTACTGATCTTTAGTACACGGTAGCACCGTGTCTTGACGAACCAATCTAATTTTAACAGAATGTCAACAACATAGCAATCTAATTTTAATTTATAAGTTTCTAAACACACAAACTATCGAAATTTCATCACTATCGTGTCATACATGAAAATTATCGTGTCACACATGAAAACTATCGTGTACATAATACAAACCAATTTTAAATGCACGATTACTCACCGGAGGCTGTGTTGCTCCTAAATCGGTGTCGGAAGTTCATCGACCCGAAGCAGAAGGTCGACGGCGTGCTTGCGTGCGCGGCGGCGACGGCAAGATTCTTCCACCGTGGAGGAGCTCTCTCCTTCGGCCGCCGCTTGCTCGGCCATTTCCGGGGAGTACCGTGGATCTGTATCCATATCCGTATCACTCATGTTGTGGTTTTGCGTGAGTCGTGAGAGTGTGTGGTGAGTCGTGGGTTTTCCGGGGAGTGTGGAGGAGCACCGTGGGTTGTGGGTTTATGTTTTTACAGTGAGAGAGAGAGAGTGAGTCGAGTGAATCGTGAGAGAGAGAGAGAGAGATAGAGAGTGAGCGAGAGAGACGGTGAGTTCAGTTTTTTTGTTACAGTGAGTGAGTCCGTGAGAGAGAGAGAGAGAGAGTAAGTGCGAGAGAGAGAGAGTGAGTGTTCAGTATATCCGTTTTTTTTTTAAATTTTTCCAGGGATATTTTGGTCTTTTTAAGCCAAAATGACTATAAAACTCATGTTTTTATGGACTAGGCTATAAAACTCTTATTCCTATTTTTTTGGCTACTTACATATAACTACCTAAAAGATTCATGTATTTATATGGCTTTGTATTTATATGTATTTATATGGGTTAATGCTTTGAATATTATTTTAAATTGCAGCCGATTTTGTGTGGCCGTGTGGGTAGATGATCTATAAAAAAGCTTGGTTTGTGAATTCAAAGACGAGAAATGATGAAATGATGAAAAAGACGCTCGCTCAGGTTCCACTCAAGAAAAGAAAGGAAAACAATTCATTTAGCTAATAAAATAAAAGATTAAAAGAAAATACTAAAATATATAAACCAAATTTCCACATACTCTGTGAAGTCAAAGATGAGAAATGATGAAATGTGTATTTTGTCGATAAATTCTATATTAATCCTTTAGAATTATATATATATATATATATATATATATATATATATATATATATATATATATTATTCAATCAAGAATACTTTGTGGTAATCTACTTTAAAAATCCATTGGTTAGATTTAATCTTATTAAATTAGTGTGTATAGCAAGAGTGTGGCACTAATTTTATCTATTTCTCTTCGTGTTTTGGAATCCATTAAGTAATCTCGGATCCTATACTTTTCAAGTTCCGTGTCCTATTGTTCTTTTAATTTGTTTCTTTATACTACTTGATTGTTTTTATATCAATAACCAATTATAATATGTTACCAAAAAAATATTTATCTGGAAGTGAAAAAAGAAAAAAGAGAAAACGAGAAGATGAATTAAGAAAATCACAACAATGAGCTCTTGATAGATTTGTTATTCAAAGGGTAGACGTAGATTCCAATGACAACTTGAAGCACTCAAATGAAAATTTAGAAAATCAAAATCATGAAAATGAGAATAATCAAATTGATGATTTGAGTGACCCTATTGACGTGCCAAATGAATATAATATTGATAATCTTTGTGTTGATAAAGAACAAACTATTCCTCATTTTGATATTTATGATCCTAGAAATTGGGGAAATCTTGATAATAAATCTAGAGATATTTTAGTTGAAAAATGCCCTATAAGAGAAATTGATCTTAATTTTCCCATGGATAAAAATTCTAGACATTTTTCAAATGCATATTATTCAAGAAGACTTAGCAATGGTGAGACTAGTGATAGAAAATGGTAAATTTATTCCAAACATGTTGACAAAGTATATTGTTTTTGTTGTAAATTATTCAAATCTATTAATAATGTCACTTTGTTAGCAAATGAAGGATTACGAGATTGGAAACATCTTAGCGAAAGGCTAAAACAACATGAACTTAGTGCTGAACATATGTCTAGCATGAATAGTTGGAAAGAATTGAGAGCAAGATTGAATAAAAATGAAACAATCGATAAATCCTTACAAGACGATATTATGAAAGAGAAAGAGCGTTGGAGACAAGTTTTATATAGAATATTTTCTGTTGTCAAATGTCTGGCTAAGCACAATCTTGCTTTTCGTGGTTCCAATCAAAAACTATATCAAGACAGTAATGGTAATTTTTTAGGATTGATTGAGATGATTGCCGAATTAAATGTGATAATGCAAGATCATGTTAGACGCATTCAAAATCGCAAAATTCATTATCATTATCTTGGGAATAAAATTCAAATGAGTTTATTTCTCATTATCCGAAAGTGTTAGAAGTTCTATTGTTAAGATCATCAAAGATGCAAAATATTTTTCAATAATTCTTGATTGTACCATCGACGTGAGTCATCAAGAACAAATGACTTTGATTGTTAGATGTAAATATGTTAAATGATAAAATTAAAATTGAGGAATTCTTTTTAGAGTTTTTAAAAGTTGATGATACATCTGGACTAGGACTTTTCAATGCATTACAAAATATTTTGAAGTCTCTTGACCTTAATATTGATGATGTGAGGGGTCAAGGTTATGATAATTGTTCTAATATGAAAGGAAAACATCAAGGTGTTAAAAAAAGATTTCTTGATATAAATCCGAGAGCTTTATACATGCCTTGTGCTTGTCATAGTCTTAATCTTACTCTTGGTGACATGGCGCATTCTTGTGTTAAAGCTATTTCTTTTTTTGGAGTTATTCAACACATCTATTCATTGTTTTCGGGTTCTACAAAGAGATAGAATATTTTACTTGATAATGTCTCCGGCTTAACTATGAAATATTTGTCTAATACTCGTTGGGAGAGTCGAATTAAAAGTGTTAAAGCTGTTAGATTTCAATGTCCACAAATAAGATTGGCTTTGATGAAATTATATGAATGTTGTGATAATGATGCAAAGTCTAAGAGTGTAGCAGAGAGTTTGATTACTACATTAGAAAGTTTTGAGTTTTTACTTGGCATGATAATTTGGTACGATATTTTGTTTGCTGTTAATATGGTGAGCAAGAAATTACAATCTAAGTCTATGTGCATTCACAGTGCTATAAAGCAACTAGAAGGTGTATTGTCATTCTTTGAAAAGTATAGAGATGAAGGTTTTATTAAAAGTATAAATGTTGCTAAAAGTGTTGCACTTGAAACGGATATAGAGCCTATCTTTCCAACAAAAGCTCGTGTGATTAGGAAAAAACAATTTGAAGAGAATAATGAGGTCGAAGGAGATCAATCACCCGATGAGTTATTTAGAATTAATTACTCTTTGGTTGTTGTGGATATGGCAATTACTTTTTTAAAGAATAGATTTGAGAAATTGAAAATATTTTGGGATTTTTATACGATTCAAATAAATTAAAGTCATTAGATGATAATGAATTATGAGAATGTTGTGTTAATTTTCATTCTACCTTTTCTCACGGTAGTTTGTCAGATGTCGATTTAGATGATCTTTTTTTCTGAATTGAAAGTGTTGCAAGTGACTTTGCCTACTGAATTAATGCATGCCATTGAAATTCTTGAATTTGTCAAATCTGCAAATTGTTATCCGAATATTTCAATTGCTTATAGAATTTTATTAACTGTTCCTGTATCTGTAGCATCTGCTGAAAGAAGTTTCTCAAAGCTTAAATAATAAAAACCTACTTGAGGTCATCAATGTCACAAGAAAGGTTGACTGGTTTGGCAGCTTTATCTATTGAAAAGAATATGTTAGAAACTATTGATGGTGATGTGATTATTAATGATTTTCATCATCAGAATGCTCAAGAAATCGTTTCTTATGATATTATATTGCCTTTATTTTATGAGTATAATATAAGGGGGCCTTGTATTTTTTTATTTTGCCTATGGCCCATAATGTAATACCCCAAATTTTTGGTTCGAAAATAAAGAAGGAACAGTACAATAGGAACGAGTATGAAAGTGAACGTCGGTAATTGTCGATTTTGAATAAATCGAAATTTCTCTTGAAAATTTGAACAAAATAATTTTTAAATATGTTTTAAGCATATTTAGGATAGTATTTACACTAAGGATAAAAAGAAATATTTTCCTTATTTATTTGTTATTTTCAAAATATGGTGAATAAGTGGTTAATTTGTGATTCAATATGTGATCACTTAATTTTATGTGATGAGTTATCATGTTTATCTTATATTATATGATAAGATAGTTATCTTAAACACCCAAGCATGAGGTGGATGTGATAAGGTTTGATAATGACTCTTAAGAGATAAGATAAGGTTGAAAATGACATTTTAAAGATAAGTATAAACTAAGATATTTTATTTAAGAGATAAGATAAGGTCATGTTTATCTCTTAGAAGGGTGTAGTAATGTGATAAACATCATAAAAGATAAAATCTTGTCCTTAGTGTATGGAATTTTCAAATTAGCTTATGATTTTATGTGTGATTTTTGAAAAACACAATTAATGTGATAATTGTATTAAATAATTTATTTAATTATATAATTGATAAATATCATGATTCTAGATCAATCTTATCTCCTAGAAATTATAAAAATTTCGAAATTAAGGAAATATGGTAAGAATGGAATTTTATGAAATTTAATTCCTAGAAACCCTAATTTTCGAAAAAATTGGGGAAAATGCTTAGAAATATTCTAAAATTTTATTTAATGATATAATATCATTATATTAATATAATTACTCATGAAAATAATATTTTTATGAAAAGAATCATAGTTTGATAATTTATTTGTAATTTTGAATTATTTGCCGATAACTTTACATTAGTACATAGAAATGACCTTAATTAATTTTCCTATGATTGATTTCATCATCTAAGATTATTATTATATCATATAACTATTAATTGGAGAAAAATAAAATATTTGGCATATTATTATTATTATGGCCGAAAATACTAAAGGATAAGGTATGAGTTGTAATTCTTATCTTTACACCTAGCTATGAGATAAGATATGATAAGATTCTCTTATACAACTTGCATGGTTCAAAAATTAAGGAGATAAGATGAGTTGTAATTTTTTACCTTACCTTAAGATATTTTATAAAGTAATGATTATAATCATCCCATAATTCCTATAAATAGGAGGTTACCCCTCCCATAAACATCATAACCGAAAATAGAGTGGAAATATGAGAGAAAATAGAGAGAAAAAAATAGAGAGTGTTCTTCAGAGCGTTCTTCGATCGTAGATAGAATAACGTCGTCGACGTCGATCGAATCCGATCAAAAGGTTAGATTTCTTACGAGCTTCGTATATACGTTATAATTTATGTTACGAGCTTAGTTTATACATGTGATTTTCGAAAATTATGTGACTTATGCTAATATGTTTAGATATTATATTTATATGATGTTATTAAGCATATGGTATAATAATATCACAAAATCAAGCATGATATCAAATTTTATATGTGGACCAAAACTTGAAGGTGTAATATGTTGATAATTATGATTTTAATTGATGATTGAAGCATGAAATCATAATCTAGGTATTAGTTATGCTTGTATGAATTTATGTAAAATTTTGGAACACTTTGGTACCTAAGTCTATGATTTTCAAAATATTAGAACATGATATTATGTTGAGATATAATCCATATTTGAGTGTTATCATAGCATATCGATAGTGTAGATTCATAAAATAGTGTTGTATGAATTTATTGGATTTGTTAAAAAATTATTGGACCTAAGTCCAAATTTTCAAAAGTGACTTAGGAAGATTAAATTCAATAGTTCACAATAAATAAAAAATTATGTTATAGTAAGGATGCTTATAGATGAGTATGCGTTATGTGATTTTATTGGAATTTTTGGAAATTATTTGCTTAGTTTAATTAGGGTTTTCAAAAATTATAGGTTAAGTATTAATGTTATAAAATTATTTTATGAGATATAATTTCATAATATGATCAAAAATGATGTTTTAAACATATTATGATTTTATGGGAATTTTTAGAACAAGAATTGCACATAAAATTATAGAATTACATAAAAGGAATTAAAAAGTCAAAATATTGACTTTAGTCAAAATTATTGACTAAATGTTGACCAAGTCAAAATTGTTGACCAAAAACGTTGACCAATGTCAAAGCGCACGAAATTCGATAATACGTGATCTATGTGACGTAGTACGTTTGGTAACAATGTAACTTACGTTACGTAAGTACATTAAAACGTACATTATATACTAAAGAGATGGAATATCTCTTATATGATGAGCGATGTCATAATCGACATCATTTTTTTAGGAAACGTCAATATAAGTCCGACGTTAGCCTTATTTGATGCATAGGACGTTATAGACGATGTTCGTCTCTATCGAAAAGTATAGCGATGTACTAAATCTCGTTTTCACATTGAAAAGGGTCCCGCCGTATGAGAAAGAAAGACGATAATTAAGTACTAGTGACGTAAGAACTATAAGTTCTCGAGGTGGGCTTTCTTACCTAAACCTTTGTGGGCTTTCTTACCTAAACCCTTTGTGGGCTTTCTTACCAAAAACTAATTACGAGCTTTTTGGAAAATGTTTTACTGTTATTACTTTACTGCTTTCTGCAAAATTTTAAATACGATATTGTCTGCCAAAAATATTTTAT
Source organism: Salvia rosmarinus (assembly GCA_036937905.1). Lineage (NCBI taxonomy): Eukaryota > Viridiplantae > Streptophyta > Magnoliopsida > Lamiales > Lamiaceae > Salvia > Salvia rosmarinus. The sequence goes on from CM072819.1 coordinate 115,137,845, forward strand.
ATTTTGTATATATCCATTCGGGTTGCTTGGGGCAACAGGAAGTTATTACGAATTCGGGTCCTACTGGTGAGATGCTAGTTAGGATTGTGTACACAGTAAGCATTTGAGTCGTTGGGTCGCTCATTTGCTTAGACATCTGAGTCATTGGTCGCTTCATTTGTTGTGCGTCCGGGTGAAGAGAGGCCTCCTCCCGCTGCTAATCCATATGCCGACTTGGAATATACGCTGTAGTGATGTGAAAATGCTTGCATAGCGATGTTTTGAGAAAATGAAAATGTATTTAGTAAGCACAAGGCCTTTTCAAATAAAACCCTCGGTCTTCTTGTGATGAGGGCGACAATATTTCGTAAAGTAAAATGTTTTCGGCATGTGTCCACCGAGCATCTTTGTACTCACCGCATATTTGTTTTAAATGTGCGGTTGAGCGATGATGAATGAGCAGGCGGGAGTTGAGCGGAGTTCTTTGTCAACTCGAGTATGGAATATCTTTTGGTTCGCCTTGAGAATCGATCTTCATATGCATGTCTCACACGCTTATTCTCACGCCAAACTCTTGAGACTCATATGTTTTGTTTCTATGTCAAGCTTTGTAAAGTCATGCTTATTGAAACCATGGAACCATATTTTATATATATAAGCTATTTTGATTCATCATGATTCTCGTATCTTTTGAAACATCTATATTTCTTCGTAGATGAAATGAGTTGAAACCCTTATTCTTTCATATTCACTTAAACCGAACCCCAAGTCACGGTCCAGTAAGGATAAGCCGAACCGGGCTGTGACACATAAAATATCAAGAACATGACTGAATAGTACGGCAACGAAAGTCATGTTAGATCCGATTGGTGAATTGGACTTTGTTACTCCATGTTGTTAACTATATCCACTAAGTTGAATGGCCTTTATATGAAGAAGTTCTTCACCCGGTTTTATTGATGAGATATTGTAAATATGGATATTGATTGAAAGCATTGAACGTAAATTTTCTAATAATACCCAAAATTTATTAATTGGATTATTGGACAATACAATATGAGGGCTTTTACTTTTCATAATAAGATAGATTGATAAAATATAAGATTGAATATTTGAAGGATAAGATTATCAAATAAATTTAAAATTAAGTTATCCATCATTAATCTATCAAAATAAATAGTGGATTAACTTTGATTATTTTTATCACCACTTTATCATGAAAAGTAAATGTCCCTAACTGGAGGAAGAAGTCTCGTAAGCGAGATTTAGTTTGTGTGACTTTAGTCATTTAGGAACTAGGTGACTCTACCATTATTGTACTTCGACCTCTTATACGTTTTCTCAATCTTGTTTTGTGTTTTACATTGGAGCTCAATAAGAAATATTTATGTGTGTGTGTGTTGGCCTAGTGGTAGAGTGGTTAATGCTCGAGGCCAAAGGTCTCGGGTTCGAGTCCACCGTGACGCAGCCTTTAAAATTTATGTATTAATTGACCAAAAAAAAAAAAAAATATTTATATGATTTTTTCATTGAGGGTCTTATATTTTATTTTAAAAAATCTTAGTAATTTCTCTCATTGAAGTTTGTAATTAGTTTCTTAATAGATTTTATTTATTTTTATCATGTTACATAACAAAAAAAGTTGTGCTTATAGTAATAAATATTTAAGTACAAAAGATAAATCCAATAATTTTTAATTTTTTTAATTATCTGTTACAAACATCCTATAATTATTCTCTTCAATAATGATATACAAATCTTCAATGAAAGCAAGGCGTTATCTATTTGAACTTTATATAGTTATTTTGTAATATTAATTCGAAGAATTTTCATGTTATGCGTGAACCAGGCATTATAATTTAAGAATCTTGGTTAAAGCAACGTTTTGGTTTTAAGAGGTTCTTAAATGCATTTGTCTTTGATTTCTTCCAATGATTTACGTTGATATGAATTAAACATAAAAATTTAAGTACATTCAGTAGTGCTAATGGTGGGTCGTTGGACTTAAATCCAACAATTATGAAAGGTGATGTTGGGACATACACTAGCAATCTGAAACCAAGAACAATATTAGAACCAGTGACGGAGCCAGGAATAATTTTCTGGGGGGCCCAAATAATTACTCCATCTGTCCCATTTAAAATATATCTTTTTTTTTTGTTGACCCATTACAAATTTTTCATTCCATTTTAGGAAGTAATTATCCCTTCAAAAAGTGTGAATCGTATTAACTTTTTTATCACTTTAACAACTTTATACATTTTTCCTAAATATTCGCGTCCAAAAGAAAATGGACACTTTGAATGGTACGGAGGGAGTATAATTTTGAGAAGTTATAAATTAATTTTAAAAATAAAGTTAGAAATTAACTATAATAATTTCAATAATAGTTTATTATTATTTGAATTACATGGAAACGTAAAAAAAAGACGATCATCTCATAATGTGGATCTAAATCCAATATAAGCACCATTTTATATAGATTTTGCACTGAAATGATGCATTTTCGCACTCGCACAAAATTTAGTGCAAGTGAATAACTTTATGTAAAACAAGTATGATTGTAATAAAATATGATGAAAACAACATAACATTTGAATTTTAATGCAGTTTAGAGTTGGACTAAAACGATATATATTCGATATAAAATTAGATAAAGAATAATTAATTTTATTCTTAGACTTTTGAAAAGAACTTATGATAATAAAATGTGTTAATATTTATATTTCTAAAACAAATTACATAAGATAGAAAAAAAAACACAAAATAAATAAAAGAAAAGCAAGAGAGAGAGAAAAAAAACGCAAGATAAAGAAAATGAAGCGTAAGAGAGGCGAGAGAGAGAAAAGGAGAAGAGAGAGAGAGAGAGAATGCCCCGCAAATAAAGGAGAAAGAAAGAGGAGAGAGGAAAAAAAAAGAGAGAAAAGAGAGAGAGAGAATGCCCTGCAAATAAAGGAGAAAGAAAGCAGAGAGAGGAAAAAAAAAAGCAGAATGGCAATGAAGAGAATCGAACACGGTCTATCAAAATAAGAAAAACTCTTAACCGGCTAGACTACTACAAGCTTATTAGTATGCTATTACATATTAAATATATACTCTTTTTCACATAAGTTGGGGGGCCCATGGACCCCCCAGGACCCCATGTGGCTCCGTCCCTGATTAGAACCCTTTTAGAAACACCGATGAAGATGTCATTCGAAGGGTCTCTGACGCTCCAAGTAAGTATGATGTTCTATAATATTTCCTCTGTCCCATTATTATTGGTTCGTTTTCCTTTTTGGGCTGTCTCATTAAGTTGGCTCGTTTTCAAAAAAGGAAACAATTTTACACTAAAAAGTGCATCGAATTTCGTATCACACACTACTTTACACACAAAATACAACTTTCCTTAATCTACGTACAAAAAGAAAAGAGCCATGATTCATGAGACGGGGGAAGTATAAGGCAAAAGATCAAATAAATCAGGAATAGTTGAATAGTAAATAAAGGCAATGTGAGTAAGCCGGGCATGTCTCATTACTCATTGGGCGGGAATGTCAAGTTGGTGAAGAAGGCGGCAGTTGTATGGGTAGAATGGTCAGGTCGATCAGACCTCCTTATATTATGATTTTATCATTATTTTTGTTTAGAGAGATGTCAGGTAGAATGGGTTGACAGAAGGTTATGTTGTGAGTCAGGGGTGAGCATTCGGTTCAAAATCGAACCGAACCCGGAAAACCAAAAATCGAATTTTTAAAAACCCAAACCGAACCGAACCGAATTATCAGAAAAATCGAACCGAAACCGAATCAATAATTCGGTTCGGTTCGGTTCGGTTTTAATCGAATTAAAATTAAAATTAAAATTAATATAAATATTATAATATATATAATATAATATATAAATATAATTATATATATATATATAAATATAAATATATATAATATTAACCAATTTAAATATTAATAATATAAATAACACATATATATATATATATATATATAAAAATAAAAAATATATAATAATAATTAATCAAGCGGTTCGGTTTAAAACCGAATTTTTTAACCAAACCGAACCCGAACCAATTAATTTCGGTTTTGAAAATTTGAAACCGAATCAATTATCGTTTCAAAACCGAACCAAACCGCCCATTTCGGTTCGATCCGATTCGGTTTTGCTCACCCCTAGTTGTGACAGTAGTCTAGTTACATAATATGCATGATAAAAGGGACCTAAGCAAATGCGATAGGCTATTTGGGCCCGAATTTGAATGACGAAGAAATCGAAAACCTGCTAAGCTGATTGCATTTCTTTTTTTCTTTTTTGATATCATGGGAACCCGCACCGCTACCTTAGGTGCGCACTGGGTAAACCCCACGGTCCTGTGCAATAGCCTGCAAACCACACAGGACAGGTTACAAGTCTCGATGGGGACAAATAACTCATTTTTGGTCTATCTATCCAACTCTTTTCTAAAAGCATTTGATTATTATGCTTTCATGAAATGGGAGCCCCATGTTCCTAACTGATCGACCGTCCCAAGTGGTCAGGTTGCATTTTGTGGATTTCAGGCGCTCTAACATACCCCCTTCCGCGTGCCCCATGTTTTGGGGCCAAATGCTTCGAAGCTGACGACGTCCAATACAATCGAGTCGTGCTAATTGTGCAAGAGATTGAGGCGTCTAATACCAGTCGAAGCATGTGCTTTTGTGGGCTTACGGGATAGAGTCTGTTGGATTTGTATACTGAAAACAAATTGGTTGAATTTATGTACAATGCTTCCTATTACCACTATTCCGGTCTCCTATCTGAATTATTTATTTGATTGCATAAACAATTTTCGGCCACCCTCTTATATCCTACTATGATTATGTTCTTATTATTATATTATTTATTTAATACATCTCCTAATCTAGATAGTTATTATCTCATATTATTCGATATCAAGAGATGATTATTCTAGAAATGAATTATCATCATGTAAGAAGATTATATTTATTAAATGTGTAAGAGTCCTATCACATTAGGATTATAGGTTAGAGCACTATAAATACATGAAATGATAAAATCAAATCATCTATCTCTTCACTGGTGATTTTCGAAAATCACCAGACAAACACAATGGGCAAAAATTTAGGTGTTCTCCATAGATTACTCTCACTCGATCAAGATCGTATATCCGGGATACAGCCTGTAATATTAAAGTTAGAGTCAGCCATTGATCATATTTATCAGAAATTCGCAGATAAACACGAGAAAACTCTTATGTATTGTAATTAATTATATAATAACATGCTAAGAATATAATCAATATATGATGAATTAAACATCCACGATAGATTATCGAAAGCACGGGCAAATTAAGATTTCTCATCGAGCCTTGTTGGAAAGTCATGGCCTATGGGCAATGAGTGATACGCGCAGCCCGCGAGCAGAGGCGACCAAGCACCAGCGCTAACTAGCATGTCCAAAGACCGTGAGTGTCTCAGGTGGTCCTGAGCCTTGGGATGGACCCTCCTCCGAATTAGCTGCTTCACTCGCTTTCCATTTACTCGTGCTTGTTAGGGCATCTCCAACGCTGCAACAAAATAGCGCACAACGCTATTTTGCAGCTGAATCCTCCTCCAACCTTGCGCTATTTTCTTGCTCTATTATTGCAACAAAACCTATGTTGCGCAATAGATCTGACAACAACTGTCTTCTTCTTTGCTATTTAGTTCCAAAACTAAATGATCTGCATTGCTTATTTAGTTCCATAATTAAATGATCTGCATTGCTTATTTAGTTTCATAACTAAATGATCGCATTGCTTATTTAGTTCAATAACTAAATGATCCGCATTGCTTATTTAGTAAAGAAAAAGAAATTTTAGGTGTGTTAAAATATACCAAGTGTGGTCTATTTTTCACCGCTCGAACACCTTTCATTTTTCCCATTTCAATTTTTGTTTTTATTTAATTGAAATGGTCGACTGTGTTGCTCAAAAAAACCGATAAAGATGGTCTAAAGATATACAAATTGAAATACAAAATTACATAATTAACTCAAACCAAACAATAAAATAACTCAAGCTTAAATAATAACTAAAACCAAATAAAATTACATAAAATAACTAAAGATGACATAAATTTAAAATACACAACTAACAATTAGAAAGACAACCAAATAAAATTACATAAATAACTAAAGATAACACAAATTTAAAACACACAACTAACAATCAGAAAGACAACCAAATAAAATTACATAAAATAACTAAAGATAACACAAATTTAAAACACACAACTAATAATCGAAAGACCACCACCGAACCTCCAACGTCCGGAAATAAATTCAAAATAGCTGAGTCTTCTTGTGGTGTTATTCCTCGCTTTGAAGAACTTTTGTTGCTCTTGCGAAAATATTCACGCCGTGTCGATCACGAATCGTATCCAAATCAATCATTAAAATATTATCGCCTCTCAAGAACATCTTAACTTCGGTTTTCATTTGAAAAGCCAATAGTGTTTGTCAAGTTTCATTTTCTTTTCAAATATACCAAGCAAGAGACATGTCTTCGCTTCTTCTTTTTTTAATTTAGCTTTTAACACCATCCGTCTCGGGATGAAGAACCACCATCGGTAAATCCTTCATCACTATCTAAATTGAGAGAAACGAGGACAATGAAGGATTAGGGACTCGAACACTTTCTTCAGTCCGTGAAGATAATCCGCTTGAGTGTCTGCTTGTACAAAATCTTTAGTATAGGCCACACATGCTCAAATTTGAAGCCATTCTCATATCCTTTTGTTGTATCAAGAGGTCATTTGCTCGCGTAATCATGTATGACATATAAAAGAAATTTTTGAGAAATAATAGACAAACCGAGATCAAAATGTAAATAAATAACCTCGTGAAATACTACTTACAAGATCGGTTTCATTTGCCCCACTTGGATTCATATATTCAATTTGTGATAGACACCCATTGAATTTTCTTGTATCCTTCAAGATAGTTCCCATTCGGCATTGCAAAGATCTTTGAGTACGAGTTTTTACTTTGATTGGAGGTTGGGCTTTTCGCAGTGGAACTTTTCTTCAATCCTTTTCCAAAACTCGATCTCGATTGGTTAATGCCAACTATTGATCTTGTGAAACATCAAGAAATATGTTACAAAGGTGTCGATCTTCACCAATAGAGTAGTTGGAAGAGCGTGACATTTTTTGGTTTTGTGTTGATGTTAAAGAAAAAAAGTAAGATTGTAGTGGGGAAGTGAGTCCAATAACATGTGTTTGTTATATAGTCATAGATAAATGCTTTTGTGAATTATGAAGTTTGGATTGATCAAAATAACAACGGTATACATGTGAGTCATTGTGAATAGTTTTGCATGTGATATCTTAACTTTGCAGGTGAGTGGATAAGTTATGAATAGTTTTTGCATGTGATATCTTAACTTTGCAGGTGATAGCTTTGCAGGAGTGGATAGCTTAGCTTTGCAGGTGATAATTTTGTAGGTGAGTTGATAGGCTTTGCAGGTGATAACTTTGCAGGTGAGTGGATAGCTTAGCTTTGCAGGCGTGAGTGGAAAGAGATTGGCTAATTTCAAAAACCACAGATTGTGCTTTTGTGAATTAAATTAATGGATGAGATTGATTTATGTTTTTCTGAATTGAATTAATGGCTGAGATCAAAACCACATGTATTGCATCAAACAATTATATATTCAAGATCTTATTCAACATTTTATTCACATCAATCCTCCTACTTTTCTCCGAAACCCAAAAACAAAAGCAACAACAATGAATTCCAATTGGTTGCATCAAAATCTTATGGCTTTTCTCCATCCGACGATGATGGCGAACAATTGGTTTATCAACATATACAAAACAACAATAGTATATGCTCATTGATGATGGGACAAAGTTCCGCCTCGTGGAGGCTCGGTTTGGACACGTAACAATCTTTCGTGATCGAGAAGGAGTCTGCGAATCTCTTCAACGACTACTTTTCTAAAACTCCAACGCATAATGATGAGCAGCTTTACGACGCTTTCGAATGTCTCGTGAGTTATTCTTGCGAATTGTTGATGCCAGTAAAAATCATGATCGTTGGTTTTTGCAATAAGAGATGAATCGCGCATAAGGTTTGTCTACCTGCAAAAATAATCTGCATTTAGATTCTAGCATATGCACTTCCTGCAGATGCAACTGATGAGTATATCAAAATTGCTGAGTCGACAGCAATTGAGTGTCTGAAGAGGTTTTGCAAAGCAATTCGAGAGATCTTTGTGCCACAATATTTAAGAACACCCACTGCTGCTGACGTTGCTAGACTTCTTTATATTGGTGAGCAACGTGGATTTCCAGGGATGTTAGGAAGTTTGGATTGCATGCATTGGAGATGGAAGAATTGTCCGGACACTTGGGTGTTCTTATGCAGGTCGAAGTGGACACCCAACAATTATTCTCGTCAGAGTCGATTATGATCTTTGGATACGGCATGCATATTTTGGGATGCCATGAGCTAACAATGATATTAATGTGGTGGAGACATCTCATCTTTTCACTAATCTTGCTAGAGGTCTTGCTCTCCTGCTGCTATATGATAAACGGAAAGGATTTCAATATGGGGTATTATCTAGCGGATAATATATACCCCAAATGGGCAACTATTGTGCAAACAATTCATGCACCGGTTGGTCCCAAAAAGAAGTATTTTGCTCAAAAACAAGAAGCATGTAGAAAGGACGTCGAACGTGCCTTCGGAGTCCTCCAAAGTCGTTTCGCAATTGTGGCAAATCCAGTACGTTTTTGGGACAAAAATTATTTGGGAGATATTATGACTGCATGCATAATAATGCATAATATGATAATTGAGGACGAACGAGACCTTGATGCTCCAATTGAAGTAGCAAGAGACCTGCCACCTCCAGATGTTGAATTTGATCTACCTGAACCTGATCGATTTCAAGATTTTCTTGCTCGGTTTAGACAAATCAAAGATGCACGCCATTTCACGCTCAAATGCACTAATTGATCATTTGTGGAATGAATATTCTAATTCACAGAATTAGAGTATATTTTATGTAACCTATGTTTTTTTTCTTCTTTTGTGTAAGTTTTAATTGTGTTTTTTTTTATGTAAGCTTGAACTATGTATTTTTATTTATGTATGTTTTAATTTTATGTTTAATTACATTAATATAATATTAAGTTTTAATAATGGAGTTTTTTATTTTAATTATTGGAGGTTGATATAAAAAAACTGAATAAAACATTTAACTTAAATAGAGAAAGAAGAAGATTCTTTTTCTGCTGTAAAATAGAGTAGATGGTTGGGGATGAATTACTGTTTCGACTGTAAAATAGAGATAGAGATGCTGGAAAATAGAGCCAACGGTTGGAGATGGTCTTACTTATTCATTTCTTCCTGTTTCTCCAATCTAACTAACTTTTGTTTTACTTGTATTGCGAGCATCTCCTGTACATGAAAAGGCATGTTGAAGAGTATGGTAGGCCAACCGAAAACAGTAGAGGTGAAAATTTGGATACAATTAATTGGATAATTGCACAATCAAACTGAAAATTTGGTTATAGGTTAATCGAATAACCGATTTTAATGGATTCGATTCGATATTCGTATAACAATTTTAGAATGTGTTCGATTCGATATTCAGTATAACAATTTTAGAACTATCGGTTATTGGTATACCCGATAACCGAGTGGGTATACCGAATAACTAAAAATACTTATATAAATTTTATAATTATTAATTATCAAGTTGTTATTGTAACTTAGTTGGTTTGGGAGTATGCCTAAATTATCCAAAGTTCGATTTTGCTTCAAAGTAAATTTTTGTCTTTTTTTAACTAGTAATCGATAATCAATAAATATAATTAAATTGAATATATTACAAGTTGCTAGCATAGTTCAGTTGACTATAAGAGATGCCTAAAGTCTCTCTTCTTTGAGAGGTCGCGAGTTTGAATCCTTGTTTGAGCATATTTTATTATTATTATTGAATCGGTTATACCGATTGATTAATCGGTTAGCCAAAATAATCGAACGGATAACATTTAAAGAAGAGCTATGGGTGGCCAAGACGAGTTGGAAGGAGCTAGAGGGATCCATGTAATGGATGATGTACGAAAGACAATGGGGGAACAACAACTTGAAGATATTGGCATTGAGACAGTAATCAAAGTCCAGAATGAGATATGCCAAGGGAAGCTGAACATGAAGACTGCGAAGGCGATCTGGGAGCGGTTGATAGACCAGGCCGGCTCACTTAACTTAAACTTAGGGTGTGTTTATTTTGTATGATTAGCATTTTGAAGGATTGATTATTTGATGGATTGAATATGTAATAAGATAATTTTTATCTATCAATCATTTGTTTACTACAAAGGATTAGTGAATGATTAAAATTAGGATAAATAATTCTCCCTTTATTTGGAGGATTATTTCAATCCTACATATATTGATTGGATTAAAATTAATGAAGAATAATTCAAAGGATTAAAATAATCCCGGGTTTTGGGATATCCTCAAATATTAATCCTTAAAAGTAAACACTTGATTAAATTGGATTAATTTTATCTATCCAACCTAATCATGTAAAGTAAACACCACCTTATTGTACAATTACTTAGAGGGTGTTTGGCTGAGCTTATAAGCTCTTTAAAACAGCTTATGAGTTGTTTAGGAGCTTATAAGTTGTTGCAAAGTGTTTAACAAAATAAGCTCATAAACAGTTTATAAGCTGTGAAAATAAGTTCAAACAGCTTATAAGCTCCCATAAAAATAAGTTGGTCAACCCTAACTTATTTTTTCATAAACTTATAAGCAACCATGAATTTACCAAAATAACCTTATTATAGTTCGTTATTTGCTACACATACACTATCAACTTCACATATCATCAATTTTATCTCTCTAACTATGATTTTCTCTCTCTAACTCACGATTCTTTCTCTAGCTTATAAGATCAATTATCCAAACACTTTAACAACTTATAAACACTTGAGATATTACCTATTATAAACTCTTGAAACATCTTATAAGCTCTTGGAGCTTATAAACTCTCTAAAATAAACTTAGCCAAACACCCCCTTAGTTGTCTTCTGGACCGTCGGGAGATTGTTCGGTATTGTTGATTTACTTTCATTTTGGTTAAAATTTCACCTAATGGACATAAGGCCGACCATGTGGTAAGACTGGTTTGTCTGACACTCTTGCCTCTAGGTGTTCCTGATCAATACTTATACGAGATGTGTTGAATGAATGGTAATCTCTAAAAAGTGTTATATCAATTCCCACCCAATGTTACTAATTAAACATACCGATATCAGACCCCTCGATTCTAAGTAATTCGAATTTGACACTATTTATTTTAAATTGTATTTTTCTTATATTTAGGTAGATTTGAACAAATTTTTAGCAGCGCCTAAACTAACTTGAAACTGAACCCAACTAACCTAATAGCCTGAATCATCACCAATTCTCAAGCGTTTATAGAATTGAAAATACTGTTAAATTTTGGGGGAGAAAATACATTTACCATCTGTTGTACAATAAAATCAGAAAGCAAATATATATTATCTAAAATATCTTATTTATATCCCTGTATATCACAGTTTTAGTCTACAAAAGAAAAGGTGATAAAGAGTGAAGAGGCGACATAAGATTATTATTAGTAAGATGATTCCTAATAATCTTTACTGTGAGAAGTAGTTGATTGATTTGTCGGGTTGAGCCCTTCAGATGTAGGTATATGTTATCACCTAAATGGGTTGCGTTGATATTTTACTGCGTTTGCTATTTGTGTTCCAGTGAATGTTCAAATCTTAAGTAAGAACATTAAAACCGAAATTTTTATTTGTGGTGAATTAATATAAAAATTTTCAAAGTTGCGTCACAATAAATTTGAACTTGAGATTTTTGACATCATGTTAACCACTTTATCACTAAACTAATATACGCAAACAAAGATGTGTATGGTTAGAAATTTCAATTATTAATACACATATAACGAATTAAGGTACACAAATAATATTGAATATCAAAATTAAAAGTTATATATATATATATATTAGACTCAAGAACTAAGTATTCGAATAATGTAAACTTCAAGTTTATTTTGTTCATATCATCAAATTCAAATGAACTTTTTTCCAATTGAAATATTTGTCTTTTGCAGACAGTCCAACTACAACCTCAAGTACAAAAGCCATAGATGACATCTTCATAACTTCAATATTTGATTGTAACTATAATTTAGATTATCATTTGTTAAAGCCGTAGATAATATCTAAATAACTTCAATATTTAATTGTGGACACGTTAACATCCTCACCAATAGATAAACTCATCGTTATCCGGTATTCAGACTTCCGCTGCAACGCAGTACCATTCACCTATAAGATTTTAGTAGAAAAATGCAGAATTATTTAATTCTCACCGCCATTCCTCTGGTAGACATGTCCCCTTGAGTTGAAATTTAATATTTCATAATTGATATTTTTTTTTTTTGTATCATGGAGAATCCGTAGTCGCTATCTTAGGTATGCACTAGGTAAATTCCACGTTCTTGTGCAATAACATGCAAATCACACATGACAGGTAATTAAACCACACTTGGAAAACCAGGTGTGATAGGCTCAAACCAATAGAGACGTTTGGTGGGGTTCGAACATGTGACCTCTCGGCCACAGGAACCCACCTTAATCATTTGGCAATCCCTATGAGACATAATTGATATCTTATTTTATGTGAAGTTATTGAACTTTGGGTATATTTTGATTTTTTTTTCTCACGAACTTTAAAAATTGTCAATAAATACATGAATTTAACATCATTGTGACTTTTTCCACAAATTAAATAACGATCAAAATTGAAACTGACGTGACAGTCGATGTGGCCTCACTTTATCAAAACAACGTCGTTTTATTTATACAATATATATTAATTGACAGTTAAATATATGAATTTTAGGTCTATTTTGATTTTTTCCACAAACTTTAAAAATTTATCAATAAATACACATTTAACATTATAGTAATTTTTTGTACAAATTGAATGACGGTCAAAATTAAAGTTGATATAACAATAGACGTGATATCATATTATTAAAATCATATCGTTTTCTTATACAATATGTATTAAAAAATTTAAATTCACCTTAACTCACACCCACACCGCACCCTATCCCAGCCTATCTCTATTTCTCTAACATCAACTTACGATAAGGTTTGAGTTAGAGAGAGTTATGAGGTGTATTTAAGATCTTTTTTAAATACATATTATATAAGTAAAACGATGTCGTTTTGATAAAGTGATGACACGTTGATTGTTATGTCAGCTTTAATTTTGATCATCATTTTTGTGAAAAATATTGCAATAAAGTTAAGTTCGTATATTTGTTAACAAATTTTTAAAGTTCGTAGAAAAAATAAAAATAGACCCAAAGTTCATGTATTTAAGCGTCAATGAATATATATTGCATAAGTAAAATGATGTCGTTTTGATGAAGTGGTGTCACGTCGACTACCATGTTATTTTCAATTTTGACCGTCATTCAATTTATAGGAAAAATCATAATGATGTTAAATTCATGTATTTATTGATAATTTTTAAAGTTCATGGAAAAATCAAAATATGTCCAAAATTCATATATTTAGACGCCAATAACTCTTTTATGTTTCATGTTTAATTTTTTCTTTTCTTTAAATTTTAATTTTGTATTTTTTAGTTTAGTTTTATAATTATTTATTAAAATTTATTCTACTTAATTGGGATATATAATTATTTTTTATAATTTAATTTCACTCTATTAGTTAATAATTCAATAGTATGATTGATAAATCTAAAATTATGGTATATAATTTTTAAAAATTATTTTCTGAAATAAAAGTTAAATATGATTTATAATATTATAATAAATTTAATTTTTATAAAAATATTATTAAAATAATAATATAATAACTAACATTAATTAATTAACTTAAATGCTTAAAAGAAAAATAAAACATCAACCCAATCCTAATTAATTTACAAGTTTATCTTCAAAAAGATTAAAACCAACTCTACGCAAAAAAAAAAAAAAAGAATACCCAAAATAATGGCTCATCTCTTCCATCTCTCTATAAGTCTCACTTCTCTCAAAGAACCCTAAATTAGTTCACCTCATCTCTCCTCTTTCTGCTGTCATCTCTGCCCTCCGTCATCGCCTCCGCCGACGACAGCAGCGGCTGCAACTCTCCCTCATCTCCTTGTCTCTATCCGCCATCTCTTCTATTCCCACTAAGCGTTACTCTCAAACATAGAAATCGGAAATCCACTCTTTCCTCATTTTTTACTCCACGCCACCGGCAACGATAGCGGCGACAACCGCCTCGTTTCCATCCCTTCATCTCGCTTCTTCTCTATATTCTACCGCCTTCTCATCTTGATCATCTCTCTCCATCGCTCGTCTGTTTCACTTTCTCGCTAATCTCACACAGAGATCTAAGGCGAGCAGCAAAAAAGAGAAACGAGCGGACGAACAGCGGCGGGAGGCGAGAAGTGTCGGTGCAGCGTGAGAGGTGAGAGGTGAGAATCGAGACTCTAGAGCTAGAAATAGAATAAGAGATTATCCGGGCCTGCGGCAACAAGAGGCGGCGGTGCAATGTGGCTTAGATCTAGGCTCGCGGACTCTTCACACATGAGCGTCCCGTTCGTCCTTAACGGAGGATGCAGTGGTGGGAAGGTGGCAGAAGTGATCTCGGAGAGCTTAGAAGAGAGAAATAGCTACAATAGACAAATCAAGTGAGAATAGGGCATCTCTGGAATTTGGTATTAAGATCGAAGTTGATCAAGTAATCAACTCAAATTTGGGATGATTAATTTCTAATTGGATGATAAGTGTATGGATTGAGTAATTAATTAAAAGCCAAATAATACCAATCAAATATGTGATTAAGCTAGATTATTTATCAATTATGCATAATCATTCAAACCAAACCCCTCCTATATGTCTTAAAATTATTGAAACGAAAGGTTTAAATAGAAGATTCCAAGACAAAGTCTTATGAAAGTTCTCAAGTAAGGTATGTAGAAAAATACTTATTTAGGATTTATTAATTTATAGTTAGAATTTATTAATTCTAATTAAATATGATTTTTACACGTCCTGCTGACTATTTCCACAATCAAATTGTGGGAAACTATGATTACTCCACTAGTGTACAAAGTTATTATGAAATTATATAAAATGTCTACTAATATTTTAAAATTTGAATAATGCTAAACTATAAGGTTTTGAATAATGCTAAACTATAAGGTTATAAGAAAAGGTTCTACAATAAGAGGCTAAAGAATTATGTCTAACTTTATATACTCCTTCAGTCCCACCTAAGATGACATATTTTTTTTTGGACTGTCTCATCTAAGATGATATGTTTTATTTTTAGGAAATAATTATCTCTTTAAAAGTTGTGGGACATACCTATTTTTTCATCACTTTAATTACTTTATACATTTATCTTAAATAACTGTGCTAAAAAAAAGGACCGTCTTGTAAGGGACGAATGAAGTATATTTTTTAAGTAAAATGTAAGATTGAGACACATACAATAAGGGACGAATGAAGTATATTTTTTAAGTAAAATGTAAGATTGAGACACATACAATTACTAACTAAACTAATGTTTGGACTAATCCCTTAGGCCGGAAACAACTATGATAAATGTTGACACCTTATCTTCTCCGAAGCATATAAATCACCATGACACGCCACAAAGAATAACCAACTATATAAATATATTAAAAGGTTTGGTGGGAAATACTATATTATTTATATTGCAAATGGCCATTTCATTTCGTATATACAGAAATGGCTGCTAGAGAATTACAAACACACAAAAATTTCACCGCAAGAATCTTCTACACTTTTATTTACACAAGGCAAACGCTTATGGCTTTCAAGGATAACTGCGTCCTAATTACAACGGCTCTTTACCAAGGAAAACAAGAAACAAAAAAAAAATGTTGAAGATAAGAAACGAAACCAAAATTGGTTGACTTTTCTATAATTTAGTTCTGCAGTAGAGTTGGACGCAATTCTGATCACAGGTATTGGTGTTGAGGGAGGCGGAATTGGACCTGAGACGCCGGCGATTTGACGGCGACGCCGTGCCAGCAGATGCCGCCGCGGCACATTTCGTGGCCGCGATCGGGCATGGCGGTGCTCATCATCAGCGCCCGCGTGGCCTTGCGCGAGACGTCCCAAGTGAGGGCGGCGACGAGGATCAGCGCCACCACCGCCGTGGAGAGGACGAGTACGCAGCTGCTGCTGAAGCTCTGCCCCGCCGCCATGCCGTAGGCCTTGATGGCCGCAATGACGACCAGGTAGAGAGTCGTCAGATTCCCCACCACCGCGTCGGAAATCGCCATGGCCGCCGAAGCTTCTGGAGCATGAGAGCTTGCTGCTACGCGCGTTAAAGATAGAAAATTGGGAGTGACCTAGAATATAGAAGAATTGGGGTGAAGTAAGTGTGGGGAATTGGCAATTTAATGCTTGGGTTTGGGGCGATTGATCATTGAAGTGTGAAGGGAGTGATGATGATTGATGAGTGCGGATGGGGATTATCATTTATAAAGGACAAATAAATACATTGATTTTGGATAAGTTTTGATTTTTTCCATAAATTCTAAAATTATCATAGAATACATAAATTTAATGATTTTAGTGATTTTATCATGATTTCAAATTTAAATCAAATTAAATCTGACTTGACATATCGAAAATTTACTATTGACAAAACAGTTAGTGATATAAACAACATCGTAGAGAGATGATATCGGTTCTTTTGATCTCAACTAGAACCAGACGATGAAACAAACGAGAAGACTTGATTTTCATAATGAGGGTTGATGCGATGAATCTCACAAATAAAAAAATTTGATTTATTTTGATGGAACGACGATGTTTTATGTCTTCTCTCTACGATATCGTTTATACCACTAACCGTTTAGTCTATAGTAAATTTTCGAGATACCAAGTGCACGGCATATCTAATTTGGTCTGAATTTGAAATCGTAGTAAAAACACTAATGTCATTTATTATATGTATTTTGTGATAATTTTTAAAATTCATGTAAATAACCAAAATTAATTCAAAATTGATATATTTATGAGTCAATAACTCATTTATAAATCCCTCACAATATTAGGTTTGTAAACTTGTAAATTGTAATCAATATTTCTTTCTAGATTGTCTATACAAATAACTCATTTTGTGATTCTATATTGGATTCACATGAGAACTCATTGAAAGGCTGTTGGTACTTTTCGTGGATACCAATATGAATATTGCTATATTCTGGTTGAATATATATATATATAGGTATATATTATTATATATGTGGAAATATGTAATTATTAATGTGTATTGGGTATATTTTAGTATAATATCCTACAAACCATACAATTATACAATAACATACAAATTACATAGAAATCATTTTTAGGGTGCATTAGATAAACTTCTGATTTTGTATGTGATAAATTCAAACCTATAAAGCCTTCGATCGATCGAATTAAAACTTGAAACTTTTGGACTCGTAAATACTCACACCAATACTATGTCATTCCAAATAGACAAATGGAGAATAGCATATGTATGAATCTTTGTCAGTTATAAACATGTGCGTTGTTATACGTATTATAATAATAAAAGACATTGTTGTATATATTTGTACTAGTAATGTAATTATGATGCAAATTTACTTACACGTGATACTTATTTATGATGTATAAATTTGTTGATAATATTTAAAGCATACATGTAATGCATATGTATGTGTGGGCATGTAGGATCTTTCTTTAGTGTGGAAACTAGAATCAATCTCAACCATTCAATACGTTGATCTGAATTACTAGTAATTACTAAGAAAGACGGTGAAATTTTTGTAAATATAGTCGCATCATAGAAAACATAATGCTATAATAGATTATGCATATACGTTTTTGTTTCAGCATAAATTGTAAACAGAAAAAATTGGAATTATCATAAAAAAATATCATATATATTGTCGAGTTGGTTTTGAGTCTCAACAAATAATTAATTAAATTACTAAATAAAGTATAGGAAATAACGAAAACCTGATGGATAAAGGAAGATAAGGGGAAAATATTGAGAATACTTGAGAAGAAATTCTGGATGATAACATTGGCCAAGCGAAAGAGTACGTGTGAAATCGAATATTGGGGAATAAAAACGGAAGATAAACTTATGTTTCAAGAGTGGTAAAAAATGCGATCAGGAATCAGGATATACGGAGAATAAATGATTTCTTTATTTTTGTCTGGATTTTGACAGAGTTTTTGCATACATTTTTCTTATCTTTTTCCTATACAAAATCGTACATTATTTATAGAAGATACATGGATGAGGGTAGGGATGTCAATCGGGCCAACACGCTCGGGTTCGGGCCAACCCACTCGGGTTGTCGGGCTATTCGATTCAAGTTATTCGGGTTGATATTTTTTTCGGGTTAGAAATGTTCAACCCTAACCCTAAACTCTCGGGTTTCGGGCTAACCCATCGGGTCAATCATACAAAAAGTTTAAGAAAAAAAATAAAAAATATATATTTTTATTGATAATGCTATATTTATAACAAATATTTTATAAAAAACATTGGAGAAAATAAACTATATACATTATATGTGTATATTTTATTGATAATGATATATTTATAACAACTATTTTATTAAGCGTAAGAGTACAAAGAAGTGAAAATAAGTATAACTTTTGAATATTAAACCATAATACATTCCAAAAGTTTTTTAATCTTATTATACTAACTTTCAAGAGAAAATAATGAAATTTGAAAATAGTGCTCATAACTAATTTTTTTATATGCTTTAATATTCATATTCTATATAACTAAATGATATTTAATAATATAATACAATTATAACGGTTAAAACTTATATCTTGAAAAATTCAATAAGTTAATTCAATATAGTACCATTTAAATTATATTACAATATTAAAAATAAAAATAACGCTCAGAACTAAATTCTTTTTTAATATGTCTCAATATTCATATTCCATAATAGCTAATTCACTATTTAATAAATATTTAATAAGTTAATTCACTATAATACCAATTAAGATTTATAACTTGAAAAAATTAATAATTTAATTCACTATAAGTAACTAAATAAACAATCAGAATTGCTATAAAGTTTAAAATAATTAAACATGAAAAGTAAATTGTATCAATGTATATATCTAAAAATATTGGGATATAGAAGTCATATATTGATTCTCAATACTAATCCATCATGAATTTCAAATTTAAATTCAACCTACATTGAGAAATAAATATACAATCTCAAATAAGATTAACCACAAGACTTAAATTTTGAAATGACTTAATTTTGAATTTCTAACTATTAGACAAAGGAAAAATAAAGAAAAGAAAATAATTTTTTTCCCGACCACTGGTGACCAAGAACCCGGACGGGCCAGCCCGATTAACATACCGATCCGAATGGGCTGGCCCGAATAGCCCGATTTTATATTCAGGTTACGATTTTATAGCCCAACTCTATAATTTTATCGGGTTATTCGGATCAGACCATGAATTTCGACCCATATTGACATCCCTAGATGAGGGTAGTTTCATCGTTTTAACCTTGGACGTGGGAATGGCAAATATGTCCTTTCAGATATGATACGCCTAATTTGGCGAGATAGGCGTGGTCATTTTTGGGGCTTTACGTGCATTGCACTAGCTTTTGGGACCAGCTAACGACGTGTCCTTGCAAGCCTCCTTCTAGCTAGGGTTATCAATTCGTACGTGTCGGGTTGTTATCATATCGACACGACATGATAAGGTCAAACACAAACACGACCTGTTAAGGATCTGTCCGACACGAACGCGACACGAACGCGACACAAAATATACTGACACGGACACGACACGAACACGAATATGACACGATTTTTTTCGTGTTGACATGACATGACACGATTACCTATTACCTAAACAATAAATTTAAATCAAAATTAGAAAATAAATAAATAAATAAATAAAACTATATAAATTAATATTAAATATATATAAATATTATCGAATTATACGAAAACGACACGATTCGACATGAATACGAATGCAACACGAAAATTATCGGGTTACACGAACACGACACGGATTCGACACGAACACGACATGAAATTATCGTATCCTTATCGTACAGACACGATAAGGACACGAACACGATATGACTGAACACTAACCCGTTAATTTTGTGCATGTTTGTGTTGTGTTCTCGTGTCGTGTCGAAAATTATCAGCCCTACTTCTAGCTGAATGTAGCGGGCATAATCCTTGATCTCAAATGAGGAAGGGCCACGTGTAAAGAGTGACATAGAATGTATTTTTCCTCTTTGCTCGTAGAAAAATACGCGATCGATTTTCAGGCTAAGTCTCTCCAGCTGAGCGGGGCATCGGAGCCCTAGATGGTTTTGTGGCCTTATGATTTATCCCCATCAGACATGCAGGTGACCACCATTCATAGGGGTGTCTAAACGGTTTTGGTAGGTTGGGAAACGGTTTTGCTTATCGGTTATCTCGAACCGAACCGAAACCGTACCATGTTCGTTAACCGTATACTACATATTCGGTTTACTGGTTCGGTTTATGGTATAATATTTTAATTTTTTTCGGTTTTCGTTAACCGATAACCGAACAGTTATTAACCTAAAACCGAAAATATTTTCTATTTTATTATTTATTTTAATTTTTATAAATCAGAAAACTAATTACTAATATTAATTAAAGTTAAACCCTATTACTCTAATGTATCAAATTATCGAATTACTCTAATGTATCAAATTATCATTACATGAACATGATAGTTTGTTGATGGATTGATGTTGATTGCTTTGATTTATTTTGAATTATTAATGGATATTGGATGAATTTTTTTATGGACATTAAAATTTGAAAAGTTTACACATCTGATTGCAAAGTTGTATCTTATGACATATCGTTTCTTATAAATTCATGTAATCTCCAAACAATTTTTCGGTTTTTCGGTTAACCGAAAACCGAACCGCACTAACCGATGCGGTTTTTGGTTAACCGAACTTAATAAACGGTTCGGTTTCGGTTATTAAATTTATGAAAATTTCGGTTCGGTTAACCGAAAAAATCGGTGCGTTAACCGAACCCAACCGCTTCCCACCCCTAGTTTTCGGTTAGAACCGAATCAACCAAACCGACAAATTCGCTTAACCAAAACCGACAAATTTGGTTATCGGTTCGTTTCGCCCAGAGTTGAAAAAATTTCGGTTATTGGTTAACCGATAACCGAACGAGTTCGGAACCTTAAAACCGAAAACCGTTTTTTATTTTTAATTATTATTTCAATTATTAATTAATTAATTAAAATTATGAAAATCAATTTTAATTATTACTTTATTAATTATTGTTAAATATTTTATCTATTTTTAATAAGTTTCAGTTTTAATTATTATTTTATTTATTTTAATTATTATTTTATTTGTTTTATTATTATTTTATTTGTTTTATTATTAATTAATTTTAATTGGTTTTCGGTTAATCAAAACCGAACCGCCGAACCGATCGGTTTTCGTTAACCGAAAATTTAAAATGGTTCGGTTTGCCCACTTTTTCGGAGAAATTGGCTCGATCAACCGGAACCGAACCGTTAGACACCCTAACCATTCGGATCTCGGCCATGAGGCTCTCAACCCTTCTGATCCAACTCAGACAGCCTCTTCTAGTGCTTCGTCCAAGTCTAGCTAGATTATATGTGAACCTATGGCCAAATCTTACATGTTTTTAACGACTTTTCTAGATTTGACTCCTTATTTCATGCATAATCAACTTTTATATATATATATATATATATTAAAATAGATTAGAGTTTCTATTATAGTATAGTAGAGGGAAATAAAAGGGCTTTTGGGGCCTTTGGGCTTTGGATTTTCTATGTCCTCTTCATTGAACTAGGCCCAATATTAGATATTTTAAAAAATTGGAAAGAAATATCAATTTTCTTGAACATAGCCATGTTCGATATCGCAGATTTGAGTTCCGCTAGTTGAAGAAATGCATTTTTTTTAATTACGTCTACTTCTCCTAATTTTTTTTTTCTTTCAGATTTTAAGTTTAGAAATGAATGTTATTTTTGATTTCAATTGAATCTCAACATTTTTTTAGTAAATACTTACCAACATATCTTACACAAATTAATATTTACCAATTTTTCTTACACTTTAGCATGTTTAATTTCAAATTAAAGAAGTAGTCGGTGCATTTGTGTTCCTTTTAAGGTAGAAGTCAACATCAACGCAACTTCTTCGATTGTCATTAAGGCAATTTTATTTTTTTTAAATCAAAATGACTAAAAAACTCACGATTTTATGAAGAAGACTATAAAGCTTATTCCTATATTTTTTTAGATAATTCTATACATTTGCACTTAAAATAAAGTTAAGGGGCTATATGCCTATATCTTATTAAATAGATCTATTTTCTCTTTATAATAAATAAACCTTTTTCTTTATATATTAATAAACTATTTGTATTTTTGGGTTTATATTCTTTATAATAATTTAGATAGATAAAAATAATATATGTTAATCTATCACATACTTTAATAAATTAAAATAACTATACTTGTTTGATCAAATTATGCTTCATATACTTAATTCTGTGTATTATTAATTTAACCTATCATTTTAAGTAAATATCATTTATTAGATTATCATACTTACATTACAATTTAAGTGATACTGATGCTTACTATATATACACATGTATATATACTTCAATAGAAATGAACGGATGCTATACTTCTACGAAACTTATTACATCTATATAATATTACTAGTTATATTATTGTCATTTATTACTTTTTCTTAAAGTAAATTTATTATTGGTATACACTACTTTTTCTTAAAGTAAATTTATTGGTATTACATATATTAGTCCCTTTAAAATATATGTTCTCGTCAATCATCTGCCTTATGCAAAACGCAAAGACGAAGCTTCCAGAACACAAAGAGCTACTCCACGTCTAATAAGCAGACTCTGCCAATGAGAGCCTTACACGTGGAATTTCAGACCAATCAAAACGCTCTATCTCGTGGCACCCGTCAACGAGTCTCCTAAACCCCGGCTGAATAAATCTCACTCCCCACTCCGAGAGCACAAACAACCTCAGTCACAGATATTGCAGCAATCAAAATGAGGAAATGGACGAACTGCGTCGTTTTGTTGCTACTCTGCTTCTTGTTTCTTCTACCAGATCAAGGTATTCAATTACTATTTCATGAATCATTAGTTAAATGTGCTTACGTTGAGAATCATTTGATAACTGATTTGTTGTATGAGCTGGTGTTTATCATATTTGTGATCTAGGATCTGTTGAAATGTAGTGATTTTCGAAACTAGATGGTTTGATTGATAAATTTGTGGAACTTTTAGGTAGGAATTTACACGCAAATGCCGAAGCTGATTCGGATGCGCCGGTCGATCCGCCGAAGGTGGAAGAGAAGATCGGCGGCGCCGTACCGCACGGATTATCCACCGACTCTGATGTCGTGAAGAGGTGATCTGCGGTTCATTTTTTTGGTATGTGAATTGATGAATAAGTGATTTTCATTTTAATTGGTTTATTGCTGGTGATGTAGAGAAGCTGAATCGATGTCGAGGAGATCGCTTCGCTCGAATGCGGAGAAGTTCGAGTTCCAAGCCGAGGTGTCGCGGCTTATGGATATTATCATCAACTCTCTATACAGTAACAAAGATATATTCTTGAGAGAATTGATCTCCAATGCTTCCGATGTGAGTCTCTCTCTCTCTCTCGCCTCCTTTTTGTGTTTTATGGTAGTTTTAATAGTAGATCTCATAAAGTGTCCGAGTATGATGTGTGAATTTTGTGATTATTCAGGCTTTGGATAAAATCAGATTCTTGTCACTTACTGACAAGGAAA
Organism: Salvia rosmarinus; assembly: GCA_036937905.1. Classification (NCBI taxonomy): domain Eukaryota; kingdom Viridiplantae; phylum Streptophyta; class Magnoliopsida; order Lamiales; family Lamiaceae; genus Salvia; species Salvia rosmarinus. The sequence continues at coordinate 115,161,803 of CM072819.1, forward strand.
TTTTGGGAGAAGGTGATGATACCAAGCTTGAGATACAGGTATGCTTCGTCGCCGAGCAATGCTTGGGCTATTTTGATATACTCGGCTTTTGAAGTTATAATGTATATTTGGATCATCCTGAAATAGTAATTTACTTAAATGTTTTCTCACGAGAATGTTAAGCATTATATAACTAAAAAAGGTGGTGTATACTCCCTGGTTGTACTTTAAGGCCAAATGCTGTAGTAAATGGAGATATTTGAGCAGTCCCATGTCGAAAATTCTGAAGCAGGTCTCAGATTAATGTTGAACTGTAATAGGAAATTAATAAGATTTTCATTTAATTATGCAGATCAAGTTGGACAAAGAAAAGAAAATACTGTCAATCCGTGACAGAGGTATCGGTATGACAAAGGAGGATTTAATCAAGAATTTGGGTACCATCGCTAAATCTGGAACTTCAGGTACTATTTGGAGTTGGCTCTAGTGGGGTGATTGTTTTAAAGCTAATTGGTCTTTAAGTTGCCGGTGTCTCTGTTTAAGCAATTTTACTCTATTAATTTTTATAATATGTTCTCAATGCAGCATTTGTGGAAAAGATGCAGACAAGTGGAGATCTTAACCTTATTGGGCAATTTGGTGTTGGATTCTACTCCGTGTATCTTGTTGCTGATTATGTCGAAGTTATCAGCAAACATAACGATGACAAACAGTATGCTCTTTGCAACATTTTCCTGGACTTGTAATATCCTTTGTAGGATGTAATAATAATATGATTGATGTTGAAAATTTTGACTACCTACAGGCACGTATGGGAGTCAAAGGCAGATGGAGCTTTTGCAATCTCAGAAGATACATGGAACGAACCACTTGGTCGTGGGACTGAAATCAGACTGCACCTTAGAGATGAAGCACAGGAGTATTTGGAAGAGTACAAATTGAAGGTTAATAATTTATATGCAGTTCTTTTTTCTTCATGTGCTGCTGTGCATAAATAGTTGTTCTTAGGTCTATCTGTTTATCGCTTAAATAAGTTATAGGGCAACCATCTGAACTTGGACTAAGTGGCTTTTAGGATTTCTTTCTGCCTCAACCCCTGATTTTCTTGCCTTTAATCTGTATATAACTTGGTTATAGTTTTTACTCTCTTTTAAATTGGCGTCAATTTGCTTTTGCCCTCTGTAGAATCGCATGTTCAGTGATTTCATCTGGTGTGAGAAAGCTATAACAGTTCGACCTTCTGTCTTATTCTTCTAGGATGGCTAAGCATTGTTGAGTGTTTTGTTACCCCTTTATTTGGTTAAGGATTGTTAATATATCCCATAGAAGATTCCTTGAAACCTACCTCGATGAGGAGATAATAGGATCACTAGGTAGTTTGACTCTAGCTGGCATCTTTTTGGAACCCTTGTAAATCTTTTTTCTTTTTCTTTTTGATCAATTAAATACATAAATTTAAAGGCCACTTCATAGTGGATTCGAACACGAGATCTTTGGTCTGGGGAATTAACAACTCTACCACTAAGTTAACTCACGCACACATCTTTTCTCTTTTTTTTATAGTGGGTTGGAGGAGGGTGTTGTTTTATCTACACTAGTGTGGCTTGTACCATTGGTGCACTAATTTAAGAGATGTAAAGAAAGTGGAAAAGGCCAATTTTTCGTGCTTGTTTTATCATCTATTTCAGCATACTGTTCTTATTTTCTCCATATTTCTGATTGTTGCAGGAGTTGGTGAAAAAGTATTCTGAATTCATTAACTTCCCCATACATCTTTGGGCTACTAAAGAAGTGGAGGAGGAGGTTCCTGCTGAGGAAGATGAATCCAGTGATGATGATGAGGAAAACGGTACGAGCATTATCTGTGAAGCCTTCATACTAATTGTGCATATTTTAGGGTTTTGTTTTCATAATAAATATGCACATTTTTATTACTGGTTCAATACAAGATAATTAAAGTGTACATACATACAGTTCTTGGTGCTTACCTAATCCACGTATAAAATGAAACAGCTGAAAGCAAATCTTCTTCTGAGGAAGAGGAAGAAGATGCTGAGAAAGACGAGGATGAAAAGAAACCCAAAACAAAGAAAGTGAAGAAAACTACCTCTGAGTGGGAACTTTTGAATGATATGAAAGCTATATGGCTACGGAGCCCAAGGGAGGTGACCGATGAAGAATACACAAAATTCTATCACTCTCTGGCTAAGGTGGGCACCATGAACAATGTGCAACCTAATCTTCCTGTACAGCAGTTTAATTCTTTTAATTAAAATTAAACTCTGTTGACAGGACTTTGGTGATGAGAAGCCAATGACATGGAGTCACTTTAACGCTGAAGGTGATGTGGAATTCAAGGCTGTGCTCTTTGTCCCACCAAAGGCTCCTCAAGATTTATATGAGAGTTACTACAACGCCAAAAATCCAATTTGAAATTATATGTCAGACGCGTCTTTATCTCAGATGAGTTTGATGAACTTCTGCCGAAGTATCTTAACTTTTTGTTGGTAAGTTTGTTTCCTAACTATTCTAATAAGTTGCACTAATTGAGCTATGGTACCTGTTTCTTACTATTATTTATTCATGTGGCCAGGGTCTTGTTGATTCTGACACCTTGCCGCTTAATGTATCAAGAGAAATGTTACAACAGCACAGCAGCTTGAAAACGATAAAGAAGAAACTCATCCGGAAGGCCCTTGATATGATCCGCAAACTAGCTGAAGAGGACCCTGAGGAATCTAGTGACTCAGACAAGAAAGGTATGGTAAACAGAAAGAGATGTTATAATGGACTGCTGTAAGAGAATTTCTGCACAGAGTTGGCTAGTTTCCGTACTTGTCTAATTGATGATGTGCTTTTTAAGTGCGGTGCTTAAATATTATGCATTGTATTTCGCATGTGCTTAACTTGTTCTGCTTTGATTATGAAATTTGATGTGATCCCAGAAATCGAAGAATCCAGCGACAGCAATGAAAAGAAGGGCCAGTATGCAAAATTCTGGAATGAGTTTGGCAAGTCAATCAAGCTCGGTATTATTGAGGATGCAACTAACAGAAACCGCCTCGCGAAACTGCTTAGATTTGAAACGTAAGCATATTTACGTAATTGAGATAAATTTGATGTCTATTGTTTGTCTACTTGATAAATTAATGGTGTTTTACTCTCTTCTGCAGTACCAAGTCAGATGGTAAACTAACTTCACTTGATAAATACATAGCAAGAATGAAGTCAGGACAGAAAGATATCTTTTACATTACTGGAACAAGCAAGGAACAGCTCGAGAATTCTCCATTCCTTGAAAATCTGAAAAAGAAAGGTTATGAGGTAAGCTTTCGTCTGTTCCAGAAATTTGATTTCCACTAATAATTCATGTTCATTTTGAAAAACTGATTCAACCTGTGGCACAGGTCATTTTCTTCACTGACCCCGTGGATGAATATTTGATGCAATACCTCATGGATTACGAAGACAAGAAATTCCAAAATGTATCTAAGGAGGGGCTCAAACTCGGGAAGGAATCGAAATTGAAGCAACTCAAGGAGTCGTTCAAGGAGCTGACCAAATGGTGGAAAGGCGCTCTTGCTAGTGAAAACGTTGATGATGTGAAGCTCAGCAACCGTTTGGCAGACTCCCCATGCGTGGTGGTGACATCGAAATACGGTTGGAGTTCAAACATGGAAAGAATCATGCAGTCTCAAACTCTCTCAGATGCTAGCAAGCAAGCCTACATGCGTGGCAAGAGGGTCCTTGAAATCAACCCCAGACACCCCATCATCAAAGAACTTCAAGCCAGAGTGGCCAAGGATCCTGAGGTATCTATATTTCACCAACTTGTAGCTTACTCTTCACACTTTTTCACGTTGTCTCAATCGATTTTTAATTGGGTTCTCTTGTTCAGGATGAGAGCGTTAAGGAAACAGCGAAGCTCATGTACCAGACCGCCATCATGGAGAGCGGCTTCATTCTCAACGAACCAAAGGATTTCGCTTCCCGGATTTACAGCTCGGTGAAAAACAGCCTCAACATCAGTCCTGATGTAGCAGTGGACGAGGATGACGATGTCGAAGAGACAGAGACGGAGGCGGAGGCGGAGGCTAGTTCTAAAGAAACGGAGTCTTCCTCCAAAATTGAGGAGGCAGCGAACGATGAGGACATGAAAGATGAGTTGTAGGCGGCTGTGATGATGTTTTTTTATCTGGATAGGAGATTCTAATTTTGCTCTTTAATTTCTTTCATTTGGTTGTCGCGGAAACTCTCTTGTCTAGTTAGTACCATAGTGCAAATACATATGCTTAACTGAGCTATGCTGTGCGCATTCTCGTGACACGCGAGATCTTTTAATACAATGGTGTAACTCTTTTATTTGACTTACTTTCAACATATTGGTTTTGGGGAGGTTAAGAATAAGTAAAAAGCTGAAAACTTGACTAGGAAAGATTGATGGGATTAATATTATATTTTCAAAAGGTTGGACCCCATTGGTTGCTATACAAGGCTTCGACCTTGTGCATAAGTGAGGTGTCAATATCGAATCATCATCAATATATATGCTGTAGCCAGCCACTCAATATGGTGATGAAAGGCCTTCAGAAAGAAGAAACGGATCTGCTAACGTATTTGATTCATTTTGCCTCTAAGTAGTATGTATTTAGCCAAAAAAAAGGATTATGTCTACCAACTTTAGTTATTGCATTAATTAGCATATCCAAGTTTACAGCATAAAGAGGAAAATATGTAATGTCCCATTAGAGTAATGTGTGACTACTTTGCTGAAAATGGAATGATTGGTTTGCAATATCTTAGGCACAAATGAAGCCGTTAATTGGAGCCGTCCAGCGATAAACAAATATATAATCACCTATGTGCGAGGGGTACCAAAAGAAGCCTCCGATTCGTAATTAACGCGTGATTAACACGATTAGGTGATTCACAAATCACAACTGTCTACGGAGTTGGAGTCTTATCTGTCTAGGGATTTGCCAAGTAAAGTAAGTAATAAGATATTCCCCAAAAATTGAAAGCCAAGTAAAATACTTTTACATTTTGGTTGATTATATATCTCAGTTTCAGTTTTCTATCAATCTAAGTTTAGATGTGAAACCCCTTTATGTTTTTATGACTTAATACTGAATTTATCTTCTCAAATTTTGTTTTGGCTTTTTTCTACTCCATCTTCTCGAACGTGGCGAAAAAGGTTAGCCCCGAGTGTCGATGTTGAAGGACGGGATCTCTCGTTTTATATTTTACACATACACATGTTGTACAAAATTACATTATTGTAATTTATACATATAAATAAACAATTACAGCAGTTTTGTTGCCATCAATTTGCTACGTCATCGGGAGGAAAATTTTCCTCAATCTTACACTTGATCTTCAGCTATATTTGGGTACTGGATCCAGTAGAATGATTGGTCTTAATTTGTATTTGGGGTTTGTCGGATTAATACAATATTGGGTTTCAATAATGTAGCTTAATTAAGACTTTTCGAAGGACAAGTTAAATGTATTAACTAACAAATGCGTATTGAAAACTATTATATGTGTATGTTTGTAACTTGGGTAGAAAAATACACCACTAGCTAAATTAAGGTTGATGGCGGGGCAGAGTTACAAAAGAGAGGATAATTGAGTTATTTTATTTTTGGGAATAATTTAGTAATTTATTAATCTTTCTATATATATATATATATATATATATATTGTGTTTTATATATTTGATCTCGGATAAGAATCTTTTTGTATCTAACATTCTTCAAAATTTTGATAAGATTTATCTATTTTTTTAATATTTTTTATGTGTGTGGCAGTGCTGGTATGATTTTTATTGGAAAATCATCAATGGCATTGATTCTCTTGTTCTTCTTTGGGTGTATATTTCTTCATCATATCCTACATGAGGTCTCTCTCTTGAATAAACCAGTCTGATAAATCCAGTTACGTGAGTATGCGAGATTTATGTAAAGCAATAAAGAACATCAAGGTTTTTACGTGGTTCGATCGTTAATGAGATCTACGTCCACGGAGGAGTGATTCTCAATATTTTCACTATGATTTGGAGTGCGGTGAGTGTAGTTACAAGCTCTTAGCATTCAATAAGTTGTCAACCCTTCATCACAATTTTCCTTCTATTTATACATGTTCGAGCTGCGCCTAAAGGCGTGCTCAATCTCTCCATTGGCGGGACTCTTCCGGCGTGCCTCCATCGGCGGGCTCTTCCTGGCGTGTCCTCCATCGGCCGGGCAGGGACGCCGCCTTCCGTGCGCCACGTGGAGGTGACGCCGACTTTGGTTCTGGGGCTGGGGTTTGGGGTGATTAGGGCTCGCTTGGGCTTAACCGCGTGGGCCCGCTACCAACGTTAGGCCCACTCGTTTGGGCTGTTAGTGGGCTCGATCGGTTGGGCCACATCCCATCATAGCCCCGAATAGTCGAGTAAATGATGATGCCGAGGTGGAGTGAAGAAAGCGCTTGCGAGGCGAGGTGTTGCTCATCGAAGTTGTCGAAGGTGTTGTCTTTTTACGTGAGGGTTTATTTGGCGATCCGTTCCAAATCGAGTTGGGTGGTCTGTCGCTCGGGTATGCACCGCTTGTCGAAGACCGGTGAGTTGTCTGTCGCTGGACAAAGATATGCTACGGATGGAAGTCAAGTCCGACTGATGACGACCCCCTGCGTAGGTTACGCCGAGGTCCGATCTGGATGGAGACATTCTCGTAGGGGGCGAAGTCCGTTGATAGGACGCCGAGGTCCGATCTGGGTCCCCTCGTTATTTGGGGGAATGCCGAGGTACGACCTGAGGCGCCGCCATCTGGAGGACGCCGGGGTCCGTGTGATGATTGCGAGGTCAGACTGGCGGTTTATCTTACGCTAGCGTACGTCATACGCGCCAGGCGATAGTTGGGCACTCGAACCGTGTGCGCGCGTGGACTCCACATCCAATCACGGGTAGGCACGTGTCGAAGTTGAAACGGCAGTTTTTAGGCGCCCTCTGTCCTATAAATATGCCCAAACGAGGCAACTGCTCACTTTCCCTTCGACGCTTTGTTTGAGAGATAAAATTCGAGAAATTTTCGACTTCTTCCCGATCTCATTGAGGAGCCATATATTCCGTGAAAAGTAAGTATGTTTTCTTCATCTTCTTCTCCGCCTTCTCGCCTCGAAAGTTCTGCTTACCTCGGGTTACGGCCGCCTGCTCCCCGATGTAAAGGACTACATGTGCTATAATCGCCTGGGTAAGTCCATAGGACTTAGTCCTAGGGTTCCGCCAGTATCATCGGTATGGGACGGACTTAGGGTGGGGGTGGCGAGGTCGAGCTTGACACTGGAGGAGCTTTTTGAAGTAGTGAAGGAATACCGGATCCCGGAGGAGGCGTGGTGGTGCCTGCCGCAGCCGGATGATAGGGCGATGGCCCCTCCGGAGGGATTTATTACCGTATATGTAGATAGTTTGAGGGCGGGTCTTAGGTATCCTCTGGCCCCAATTTTTCTTAGCTTTCAAGAGTATTTCCAGATCCCCATTTGTCAATTGACCTCGAATTCCATTAGGTCGGTGGTGGGGCTAGGGCTCTCCTGCTATGGGATTGCCGAGGAGTTCTCCTTCGAGGTATTGATGCGCTTTTTAGTGTCAGACCATGGGAGGTGTACTATCTGTCTCCTCGCTGAAATTTAAGGTAGCGGTGCCTCTAAAGTGTCCCATTAGCGAATAGGTATTTTTCCCCGCAGGCCGAGGGGCATCCGAGGTATGAGTGGGCCTCGATGCGATGACGGACCAAAATCAAGCCCTTGGGCCACATGGAGGAGGTCTTGAGCATTTTGGTGAGATTTTATCCATAAGTTACACCGAGGATGACCAAGAAGGCCGGCCGAGTGTTTATGGGTCGGAAGCGTCGGGATCGAGTCGGACGGGGTGAGGGCATCCCCATCTTCTTAGTCCTTATAAGTCCGATTTTGCTTGTGCTAACACGACTTTCTTCGTCATGCGCGTGGCCGACGGGGCGGAGGAGGCTCACGATCGCCGAGCAAGCGAGCTGCGAGGAAGAAGGCGGCGGGCTGGACCTACCAAGGTCCAAGAAGTTTGACAATATGAGGCAATCGATGATTGGGCCTCGGTGAGGTCCACCCGGCATCGAGTCGCGGCCTCGGTAGCGGTCCACCCGACATCGAGTCACGGCCTGGGGCCGCCTGAGTTCGGGTACCGCCTCAAGCTTGGCCGCACCCTCCCCGAGGTACAAAAGTTCTTCCACATTTGGTTTGTGCGCTCTTGATCGAAGATTAACTAGTCTTTTTTTTTTAGGGTGGGAGCTCGGTGATGGGGCCTGCAGCGTGTTCTTTGGGGCTGAGTCGCCGGGGCTGGTCGCCGAGCTCGGCCGGTATGAGGTGCCGAGGGAGCTTGCCGCGACGCGGGCGGATGCCGAGACCGCGTGGCCGCGCGGCGGGAAGCCGAGGCCGCAGGCTGCCGCCGAGGCCCCCAAGAAGAGGGCTTGGGCACTGGAGGCCGCCGGGGAGGTCAAGAGGTTCGTGAGGAGTTGGCGGGGTGAAGAAGGAGCTCATGGACGAGGGGGTGCTAGGTCGGCCGATCGTGGACCCTTGCGAGGGCCTTTGCCAAGCGTGCTCATCGAGTCGGAGAGCTTCTCGACTTTATTGCCGATCTTACCGCCGTGCTCAAGCCGGGTGATGTCGATCACTGGGCAGCCGGCGCCGCCATGTCTCGACTTCGATAAGGTCAAGCATGGCCGGACCGAGGTCGACCTCCGAGCCGAACAAGGCTTACGCCCGGTGATCTCCGGGTTGGCTCCTTCCGGTCTTTGAGGCCACAGGCGTCGGTCCGACCTCCCGACGGTTGAGGTCGTCGCCCGGTCAAGGAGGACGAAGATCCCGAGCTCAGGAGCTACTTGCCGAGGTACGGGCGGGCGGGAGGAGGAGGAGGTGGAGGAGGAGTTGGTCTTGGAGCTCCCGGTGGAGGCCAACCGCAGGAGCATCGCAGGGCGCAGGAGGTCGGCGGTCCGCAACAAGCCCGAGGTCGGACTGATGTAATAGGTCGAATCGCCGGGTCGATAGGATCCCGAGCCTTGTAATAATTTCCCACCTTTTGAGTAATAAACACAACATTTTGAAATGTGTATTGTCTTGTTTATTTTAGCACTTCACTCGAATACATCGGACTTGATCACGACCGACAAAGCCGAAAGAAGTCCGAGGTGCTCGCCGAGAAGGATGAAGAGGTGACGATCGAGGAGGTCGGTCTCACGAATCGACCACGGTTCGCCAAGATGGATGTCACCGCATCGTCACCGAATCGAAGGGAAGTTGCATGAGGCCGATCGCAAGTGGTTCGCCTCCGGCCGAAAACGAGGCTCTTAAGGTAAGGATCACTCGGCTTGGAGCTCGGGGCGGATTATCTGCCGACATGATTCGAGGCGCCGATACAATGCGAAGAGTAGCTCGAGATGACGACGAAGAAGTCGGCTCGGATCTCGGAGGAGCATACCGAATATGAGAAGGTGATCCGCTAATCGGTGGGGTCACCATATCGAGCCGATGACCGAGTGCGAGCTTGCTCGCCGAGGCATGGTGCCGAGGGACGAGGAGGACCTAATAGCAAGAGCTTTAAAGATCGCCGACTCCATCGTGAGTATGCCCGGCACGAACTTGTGCACAAACGACGCTTGCCCCGCCCGCAACAAGCCTCGTAGCCGCCCAAGCATTAGAGCGCCCGAGGTGGGAGGCGGTTATGCTGATCATGCCGAAGTGCTCCGATTGTTTGGCCTGCCCACTTTCAAAAGAGCGAGGACCTCGGCCCGTGCTCCGTGTCCGCGGGAAGGAGAGCAGGTCGGGGGCGTGGTCGCACTTCGGGTCGGGCGACAAGCCTTGGGAGTGGGAGCTCATCCTTTCCAGGTCGGGGTGGCCCCGAGGTCACACTGAGTGTCCCCGAGCAGCCGGGGGTACCGGGGTCTCTCTTCGTGTCGGGTGTCTCCGGCACGCGCCCAAGAAGCTGGAGTAGGCAGGGACGCCGCCTCATTGACTGGGTCGAAGGCACCGAGTTCATTCAAGGTGTACATCGCCGAGCTGGTGATTTTGTTCAGATCGTGCAACTTCAAGACCGGCGAGGTGGAGCTCGGAGGCCCGAATAAGTTTGTATATAGCTTAGACTTTGTATATAGTCATAAATGTATTTAGACTCGTTCAAGTGTATATTTTCCCCTGAGAGGTACAAACATAGCTTAGGACTTCGCTTGGTCGTAAATGTATTTAGATCAGATACATGTATATTTTCCCAAATAAAGGGGTACAAACGAGCTTGGAAGCCGGTTGACTTGTATATGGCTTGGAACTCGGTTTGTAGTCGTTAATGCATTTAGATCAGATAACGGAGTGCATATCTTCCCAAATAAAGGGGTATAAGTTGGCGAGATCGGTCCGGATGTCGCGTGCATGTAGACGCCCAACTTAATGGGTAATCAGATGCTTTGCATGTAGACGCTCAAATTAATGAGTAGTCTCATGTGCGTACCCTACTTAGTGGGATTTTCATCTTCGTAAGGCGTCCCCTGTGAAGGTTTAAATGTGGTATATCCAAACAGATGTTCACATATGTATGAGACGAAGTGAAATATTCATTAGAAAAACAAATGTTTTATTGAATATGTAATCAACATCGTACTTTGGCAAAACAATGAATGGACTAATCATGATGCCGATCTTAAATCGAAGCTATGTAAAGTACCTCCTTAAATGAGTGATGTGCCAGGTTCGGGGGATAAGTGCACCGGATAGGTGCGCTAGCTTGTAAGCCCCTTTGCCGAGGTCCTCGTGAACGCGATATGGGCCTTCCCATGTCGGGTCCAGCTTGTTAAGACGCCACCTCTTGGCTTCATTATTTAGTAGGACGAGGTCGCCTAGTTGGGCCGGAGGCTTTGACCCTTTATTGTAGTACCGCGCGACCGGCCCTCAGACAGCTTCGTTTATGAAGGCGAGCTCGCGCTTCTCCTCGAGGCGTCGAGGTTGGCACGCAGTCTTCCTCGCCCGGCCCGGTCGAAGTGAAGAGTGCACGGGCTTGGTGCGCCGATCTCACCGGTATGACGGTCTCTGCACCGTGACCGGATCGAAAGGGGTTTCTCCGCGAGGTCCGAGGTGTTGTCTGTGGGACCGAGAGGACTTGAGGAGATTTTCAGCCCAATCACCCTTAGCTCGGTCAGCCTTTCTTCAATCCTTGACGATCGTGCGGTTCGTCACCTCGGTCGACCATTCGCTGCGGGTGTGGGACCGAGGTGAGCGTTGCTCGATCCGGAGCTCTTCACACCACCCTTGAAATTTTTGTCGACGAACCGGGTGCCGTTGTCCGAGACCGTATCAATGCGATATGCGGCGGCGGACTATATTTTTCCACACGGGTCCGAATCCTCCCGCTTGTGAGGCTCGAAAGTGGCTCGGTCTCGACCCATTTTGTGAAGTAGTCTCGTGGCTACGACTAAGTATCGGCCGACCGGTGCTCGGTCGAACGGACCAACGATGTCGATCCCCACCGCATGAAAGGCCACGGCTCTGCAGTCGCCGGATCGGTTTGGGGTAGCTTTTGACCACAGGTGAAGGCGGCACTTGGACACTTTTGACGAGCTCGGCCGAATCTTGAACGAGGGTAGGCCAGTAATATCCTGACCTCAGCGTCTTCTTTGAGAGAGCTCGTGACCCGATGTGGCTTCCGCAAGATCCTCTGTGGATCTCATTGAGCACGTAGTCGGCTTCTTCTGGCCCGAGGCACCTCAGGAGGGGTTGAAGGTAAGACTTCCGGTAGAGTGCGCCCTCGTGTATGAGGTACTTCTGGGATTTCGCCATCATCTTTTTGGCTTCGAGCCGATCTTGAGGTAGCGCGCCATCGTCCAGATAGGCCTTTATGGGAGACATCCAATTCGGCTCTATCTCGGTGATGATGCCGATGTGAGACTCCGCTATGCTTCTGGAATGAACCTCCTCCACTGGTGAACTTGTTGACGACGCAGCTAACTTGCTGAGGACGTCAGCTCGGCTGTTTTCCCCCCGTGGGATTCGATGAATACTGGAGTACCTGAATGAGGTCAGCATCTCCTTTGCCTTCTCGAGGTACTGCTTCATTCGATCCTCCTTGGCCTCGTATCTGCCTAGGACCTGGTTTACCACGACCTGGGAGTCTCCGAAGATCTGGACATTGTCCACTTTCAATTCCTTTGCGAGGCGGAGTCCTGAGATCAGCGCTTCATACTCCACCTCGTTGTTGGTGGTCGGGAAGGTAAACCGGAGGGCGTAGGTCACTTCTTGTTTGTCCGGGCCAAGGAGGAGGATGTCGCTCATTGCCTGCTTTACATAAAGCTCCGCCCACGTACATCCGCCAACGCTTATCGGGCGGTGCAGGGGCGGACTCCTCCGTGTGGGCGGGCGTTGGGCGACCTCACCGGTAGAGCCGATCTCGGTGAATTTGGCTTCCACCAGAAGTCGGTGAGCTGCCCTTTATGGCCGGTCCTAGGGAGTGCGAGATGTCGTGCTCACCGAGTTCCAAAGGCCCACTGCTATGCGTCTGATGACTCGGCTTGGACAAGACTTGTCTCAAAGGTAGGTCGGCTTAGTACCGGACGAATGAGCTTGAAAGTAGGGTCGGAGGTGTCGCTTGCTCACCAAGGCCGATGCTACCTTTTCGGTGGTGTACCTCGCCTCGGTCCTCGAGAGCTTGGCTAATAAAGTAGATGGGGAGTTGTCGCCCTCCTCATCTCGCACTAATATCAGACCGATGGCCTCGTGCGAGGCGCCAAGTATAGAGAAATGAGTTCACCGGCTTCGGGCGGACGGGGTCGGCGGTCGGCGAGATACTCCTTCACCGTGCGAAGGCGACCAGTGTTCTTCCCGCCAGCGAAGTCCGGAGCTCCCTCAAGATCTTGAAGAAGGAAGCCGCTTCTGCGGCTCGAGATAGGAATCACCTGAGGCGGCTAGGCACCGGTGAGTTTGTGGATCTCACGGATGGTCCTCGCACCGCATGTCGATCACCGCCTTCACCTTGGTGGGATTGGCCTTCAGTGCCCTCTTGAGAAACCCAAAGATCCCGTGAACTTGCGGTCTTCACCATAAATGTACATTTACGGGGTTGAGTTTGAGGTTGGCCGACCGAGGAGCCGGAGAATAGTTCGAGGTCGCCGGCGCAGCTTCTCCGTCTTTTGACTCTTGACCACGATGTCGCCAACGAGACCTCAACGATCCGCCCAATGTGATCTTTGAATACGGCGCCCACCATCCTTCGACAGGTTGCCCAGCCGTTCTTCGCACCGAAGGGCATCTTCGACACGCAAAGACACCAAGTCGGTGATGAATGTTGTCTTTGGGCGCCCTCCGGCTCATCGGGACTTGGTGGTACCCTTTGTATAGATCTAGAAGTGAAGGTCTCATGGCCCACCAAAGCTCCACTTTTTGTCGATGTCGGGAGGGTAGCGCTCTTTGGGCGGTGCTTGTTGAGGTCGGTGTAATCGACGCACATGTGCCACCCTCCCTCGCTTTGGACCACGATCGATTAGCCATCCAGTCGGGTATTTGACCTCAACAAGATCTTGCCTTCAAGTTGAGTCACCGTCCCTTATGACCGGTTGCGCTCGCCGCGAATATTCTTTTCTTCGCGGACCGCTTGGTAGCCGGGTCAATGTTGAGGCGATGAGTTATGAGCTCGGGCGACACTCGGTCATATCGGCGGGGACCACACGAACACGCCCTGTATTCCCGTGGTTGTTATGCGATACGCCGCCGGATGTCGGTTGGGCCACAGGTGCCGACTGGATGACCTTCGAGGATCGTCGTCGCATAGTTGAAGCGCTCGGTCGTCATCCCGGTGTCGGTCTCCGAGTGTTCAGAATTGCTATGCACGGGCGAGGCCGCATCTTGGGTTGAGACTCGTAGGCATTCTTTTCGCCGCTTTGGTCGCCTGGATGTTAGCACTCCCACCGGGTGGGTATCTCGACGATAAGGTGGTAGACCGACAGACGGCCTTAGTGGCGTATAACCAATCTCTTCCGAGGATGATGTTGTACGGAGCGAAGCTTGGACCGGGAAAAACTTAATGGCCTTTGTGACCGACTGGAGCCCGCCCTACGGACCGGAAGGTGATGACACCTTCGGGTCGAACCGCCTCCGAGTGAAGCTCCGTGGCGGGAGGGCGCGGGTGTACCAAATACCTCCGACCTCAAGTTTATCCAGCAACTCGAAGATGATGTCGACGGAGGCACCGATGTCGATGTAGACCCGGTGGACGTTTGTTGCCCACCACGGCTTGATCGAATGGCGTCTTGGTGGGCATGATTTTGGGCACCGGTCATCTTTGGAGAACACGATGTCCTCACCATCCCGTAGTCGCTTGTTTTTCGGCTCCTCGGGGCCGGTCTCCGAGCCGTTTTCGATGGACGACCTCGTTGTCCCCATTGGCGTCCGCAATAACGTAGACCGCCCATAACATCGGGACCTTCGCCCGCCGCCTTCGTCGTCGGGTCGTCGCCAAGGTCGGCCCGCAGCTGTTGCCACCGTTATTCTTCCCCGCTTCTCGCTTCCGCCCACCGGCGAGGTATTTCTTGAGGACCCACCTTGACGAGCCTGCCGATCCGCGAGCCTGTGTTCTCGCAATCCTCGGTATCATGACCATACCCGGTGATAGTCACAATACTCCTCGTGGACCTCTTCGATCCTCCTTTCATAGGAGGGCTTTGGAAAGAGCTCGGCGTGGAGCTCGAATATCTCCGCCTGATTTGAGCGGGGAGCGCCGCCGCCGGGGTTGGGCCGAGGTCCGAGCCCGATTCCAGCCCTCTCTTGATTCTCGCGAAGTCGCTTGGTGATCGCCCGACTTGGCCATCCGACTTTTTCTCTCGCTCGCCGTCCCGCATCTCCTCTTCTTCCGATCCGACTCGCCTCCTTTGATGAAGTTGTCCACCGTGTTCCAAAGCTTACTCGCCGTCTTTGGTTTCTCCCGGTGATTTCTTTGTTCAACACCGGTCGGATCCGTTTTGAACGCGCTGATGATGTAGAGATCACATCGTCAATTTTGAGCGACTCTTTGATGAACCTCGAGACGAAGTTCGACATCGTCTCGCCCCGCCTCGGCGGATTGTGAGCAGGTCGGAGGAAGGTCTGGCGGTGGCATCTTCGATAGAAGCGCCATTTGAATCGATCCATGAGGTCCCAAGGCGGTGTATCTGCTCGCGGCGGAGTGAGGTGAACCAATCGGGCGTTGGAGATCAAGACTGGGAAGATTTTGCACATGTGAAAATCTTCCATTCCTCGATTCGCCATGTTGGTAGTGTAGGCGAAAAGGAAGTCGGAGGGTCTCCCAGCCATCGTAGTGGCGCAATGTTGGGTGCCCGTGATATCGCAAGGGCGGGCGTGTCTAGAATTTTCCTAGAGAAAGGGAGATGATTCTCCGCATCGATCGAACCCCGGAGATCGTTGCCATCTCTTTCGGAGGGTGGGGACCGATAGCGGTGCCTATCGCCCCTCCGGGGGAGTTCAACCGCCTTTCTTCTCTCCCTGCTTTGCTCGGCTCTCCGTCGGCATAACGAGGCGGAGAGCTGCTCCGCGAATGGCGCGGAGGCGACTGGTGGTGGCGGCTCGTCCGTAGTGAGCGGCTCTGCGAACGGGGACGGCGGCTCGCCGCGATGGCGGCTCCGTGACGTCGGGGTGTGATGCACGTTTTCGCCATCACGCCGAGGGTGGCGCCGGCCGCCGGAGGAGCGACCTCGGGCGGCCGTGATAGTCGGTTCGGGGCCCTTGAGGGGCCCGCCTTTGTCCTCCGGTTGAGGAAGCTTTGAATCGCCAAGGTTGGCGTTGAGGAACTCGGTCACGGCTCGGCCGAGGACCTCGTGGGACGAATGAATCTGCTTGTTCGCCCCGTTGAGGTCGGCATCTCCCCACGCTGGGGCGCGGTCCCGAGGGTGTATAGAGACGTTTCCATGTTGCCCTCGTGAGTGTGAACGCTTGGCGTCTCGCGATCTCCTTCCCGCGACGCCGAGTGACCACCGGTCGCCCTCAAGACGGTTGTTGTCGCCGTGGGCGGCGGTTGTGCGTGTTCTTGCCATTAAGTTGTAGAGGGAAACGAAGCTTTCTTGTTCAGACGTTCCCACAGACGGCGCCAATGATAAATCCAGTTACGTGAGTATGTGAGATTTATGTAAAGCAATAAAGAACACCAAGGCTTTTACGTGGTTCGATCGTTAATGAGATCTACGTCCACGGAGGAGTGATTCCTCAATATTTTCACTATGATTTGGGTACAGTGAGTGTAGTTACAAGCTCTTAGCATTCAATAAGTTGTCAACCCTTCTACTGTCAATTTTTCTTCTATTTATACATGTCTGAGCCTGCGCCTAAAGGCGTGCCCAATCTCTCCATTAGCCGGGACTCTTCCCCTGGCGTGCCCTCCATTGGCCGGGGCTTTTCCCCTGGCGTGTCCTCTATTGGCCGGGCCAGGGACGCTTCGCCTTCCGTGCGCCACGTGGAGGGTGGCGCCTGACTTTGGTTACGGGGCTAGGGTTTTGGGGGGATTAGGGCTCGCATTGGGCTTAACCGCGGGCCTGCTACCAACGTTAGGCCCAGCTCGTTTGGGCCTGTTAGTGGGCCTGATCGGTTGGGCCACATCCCATCACAGTCAAATGAGAATACCACTATAAATTAAATTAAATGTTATAATACAACCCAACAACTATCAATACATCACAAGCTACCTTGTTAAATGAAAAAAAGGCCAAAAAAGTTTATTGAAGCGTAATTCTCTTGTTAAGTTTGTATACAAAAAAAATATTGCTTTGTTTGGCACTGTGCTCCATTTCCTAATAATAATTTGCTAAGCAACAATCCGAATCCTAAAACTGAAGAAATGTGAACAATATTAGTGTCGTCGCTGCACAAATAATAAAATGAGGGTTCATTGCAAGACGTGATGAGCCTCCGGTGACAAAATTTGGGAGCCATGTGGTCAGACTATCTTCTGCAGGATGAGAATGCGAGCCACCAGCCGCCGCCGCCGGTGGTGGTAGTCCATTTGTTGTTGGCGACCAACTTGAAGATTTTTTACTGAAAAATTTGATAGATGGATATATAAGTTATATAATGAAATCGAATCTCTTAGACAAAAACTTCTTATGTTGATATGAAATGTCCATTTAAAAAAGAAGTATTAAAATGAAATGCCGGGTCAAATTTCTATATAGTTAATTAGATTTTTCTAATATAGGATGGGAAAAATTCTTTTTATTATTGCATTATAATATTATTGTATTGTGTTGTATAGAGGAACACTTTCATGATTTACATATCATGATTGAAATATTATTTAAAAAATATAAGATCGATGCAAGACAGGAGAAAAGGCACAATAGGAAACGTACGTATACTAATACAATATAAGCAAAAGTAAAGATTCTTCTCATTTTTCCAGCACTACTAGTACTAAGTTTTCCATTCAACCTATCATAAATAAACAAGTGCATTATATAATTATTTATCATCGTACACTTGTATATAAAAATATATTATCTTCAATAGTAGATATGATGACTCGCTTTCGTAGAGAAAACTAATTAAATATGGAGAATACAAATACTAACAAGTAGGCATGCACTAATCTGTATTTGAAAAATATAACGCGTTATTATTCAAGATAATTAAAGAAGAATGTTTATTCATGCAGAAACCACTTTTACGTTATGACACTAACAATTAATTTTAAAATTTATGTTTAATCATTTTGTAAAAATACTAGCTAATCTATTAGTTTATACGGCGGGAAGAATTTTGATTAAATTTATGTAAGAACTAAGTAGTTTTTTTCTTTTTTCTTTCGAAGTAAGGTAGTTTATAAAGTACAATAATAATATAACAAGATAGGACTAAAACTAACAAGAAAACACATCGCTTTCTCAAGCAAAAAAAAAGAAAAGAAGAGAAAACCAAAATGTCCATCTGCAATTACGACTATAGTATCCATAGATCAAAGAATAGAATAAAAATCAGAACAATTAAGAATCATATTTATATTTCCACACAAAATGAATCTTGCATACCTTGTGAGAGAAGGGCAGAATGTAATGGTATAATCCGCTCCACTACACGTGAACGTACTCGTAGCATCATCGTATGCGTAGCTATACGATCTCGGGCAAGCATTCTTGAAAATCTCCGAATACGCCGACGGCCGGCACTTCTCCGGCGACCCAAACTCGCCTTTGCAGCAGTACTCCGGCGTTCCGAACGCCTCGCACGCGCTCTTGCACCCCTGCCCGTCCCCTACCCGCAGCTCATCCGGGCACATCCGGTTCAGGTCAGTCACGCACCCGGTCGAGCCGCACGCCCCCGACCCGCCGCTCGCCTCCACGATCATGGGCAAGTTGTAGCCGTCGACGAGGCTGACGTCATAGAAATCTTGGGCTCCCGACGATCCCACCGTGAATTCGGCTAGGGTGGCTGGCGGAGCCGCTCCGGCGCCATTGCATTCCATTTGGTTGGAGCCGCAGTCGCCGGTGGCGCAGCCGCCCTGGCCCGTGGCTGGGTCGAATGAGCAACCGGTTCGACCCCAGAAGCGGCCGGACCATCCCGGTTGAGCTTTGATGGGCCGGGTGGCGCCAGGCTGGAGCTCGAAACCGGTAGTGTCCAGACTGGGGCTGCCCCCGTTTGATAGTATTCCGGGCCATACTATGTAGTCGCATCTATTGACCAATAAGAATGTAGTCCCTAAACTTCCTGAAAAACATAGATGACGTGATAAGAATCGGTAGATGTTAACTGCTGAAACATATCGATGAAATGAAATCCAGAGTTATAATATATGTACCTTTCACCATGACGAGGAATATGAGGGTGATGTAGAGAGCACAAAATGTCGACAGCATTTGGAGGATATTGGAATATTTCCAAACTTTTTTACTAATTATTAGAGAAAATTTAAAGGAAAATGTGTTGTGATGGAAGAAAAGGAGTAGAATTGATGGAGATGAGAATAGCAAGAATTGGATGGATTAGTGTTCGTCTATAGCCCATACAATTTTGTTCAAGAGAGAGATATAGAGAGAGGCGGTTTTGGGAGAAGGCTGAGTAATTAATGAAATAAGAATATTGAAGTGACAAAGAGGTCCTATATATATAAATTTATTTGGGGAATGGTATTTATTTATTATTTTTTCGCTTTATGTGTGTCCATCGTATTTATAATTAATGACAAAATTAACGATGTGTTAAGGTGGCAGATGTTTTCATTTGCTTCATTTTTTTATGAAATACAACATATATCATATTATAATATTATAATTAATCAAATTAGTACAAATTAGATCATATCCAAATAAAATAAAAAATAACGTTAACCCACATATCAATATAACATGGACCAAAAACTTCTTGCTACAAATAAAAATAATAAATTTTGAAGATATCCAAAACAAATAATATCATGTTGAAATGAAAACATAGGATATCCAACACGAGTCCATAGCTCAACTATATATGTAGAGTTAATAGTAGACAAATAATACTCGGAAGTATAAAAACATAAGAAAACTACTCATTCTTTGTATGAATTGTCAAATTTGTCTTTAGTGAAAACCTATCATCCACCGCTAACCCTCCGGACAATGCGCAGAATAATTGAATGCTTGAATATCTACAATTACACGAATGCACGAACAATTTGTTCAGGCATGCATATATAAGTTCTATTACTGTGCATCTGTATTATATATAGGGAGGGTTAATGTGAGAACCATTTTAATCGTGAGAATAAAAAAATGATAAATACATTGTGAAATTGATGAATCCGATGGAAAGTTACTGAATCCCAAAAATAAAATTTTCGCCCCTTATGAGATTTGAACCCGGGTGAAATTTTTTGAATTTTGGAATTCAGTAATTTTTTCAACGGATTCATCAACTTTCATAGCAAATTCATTTGATTCTTAGTTTTTAGGATAAAAGTTGTTCTCATTTGAACATAACTCTCTCTCTATATATATATATACACATATGATACTATATTACTCCTTCCGTCCACTAAAAACTTACATTGTTTTTTTGAAACTTGTTTAAATAAATTATAGTAAATGGAGAAATGGCCCACATCGTAAGTATAAAAACATGTCCAAAAGAGAAAAATATAAGTTTTTAGTGGACGAATCAAAAATGAATTAAATATGAGATTTTGATGAAAGAAGATAATATAATTTATTGATATGCAATAAATTCAATATTAAATTATGACGAGACACGTTCTAGAAAATCCATTCTAATTAAGATGTTGAGGCCCCTCTCATCATCATACAATCATAGTATAGTTGATAACTAGATGAACTATTTATATAATATTTTTTTTAAGATACTCAATATAACTAGTAGAAGACGTCTCTAATATGAGATCAATTATTACAAATTAGTAATTACATCTCCTATTTCACTATCAACAATGCACAATGTAATATTTGATACATCATAAATATCACATTAAGTGTTGATAATAAAAAAATGAGATGTAATAAATGTGTAATCGATTAATTAAACTTGGTAGAGTATCAAACGCATTTGAAATCTCTAACCCACGTTTTTTTAATTCTCTATCCCATTTTTAATATCATATACACTTGTGTTTCACTATTAATTTTCTTTAACGTCTTTCTCCGATTTAGTTTTATGTTCTTTTTTAAAATATTAATTAGGATTGGTAATTATTTTTAGTTTAGTTTTCTAGTTTAGTTAATTATTGATTGTTAGAGTTAATTATTCAACAATTGGTTCTAAAATTTTGTAATTTGTTACTGAGTTTCAAAGTAAATTAAGTCATTCTCTATAGTTTTTCGAGTTCATTATTATTAATTTATTATTATTATTATTATTATTATTATTATTAATTTATGGGGAATCGCCATACGCTACTTTCGGTGCGTACTAATAAATATCATATTTTTGTGTAATAACATGCAAATTACACAGGACATGAAAACTATATTTTAAAAATCAGGCGTAACAGACTCAAATATACATAGACATTAGTAGAATTCGAACATCTCACATTTTTGAATTCATTATTATTATTTGATAACGTTTGTTAAATAGCCAGGCGGTTAGATGGCGAACCAGCCATTTTAAATACTCATTTATCATTTGATATTGTATCTTCTGAGCATTGATGGATCAGATACGAGTTTGGTAGATTTTAGCTCTTAAAATGGTCACAGTTAAATTTTGAGAAAGTCAGGCAGCGACAGCACAGGCTATTATACGAAAGATTGAATAGATTTGAAGGGCCTCCCAGAATTGTTGAAATATTTTACATAAATATCCCACTCATTCTTGGTCTCCAACAGATTAACGATAATAGGCCCACATCCCTATATTTGGGCACCAACGGATTTACTGAAAAGGGGAAATATCCAGTGGACCAGAGTTGTGTGTGTTGCTGCTGTCGTGTAATGAAGCAATGCATTGCGTGAATTAATTAATCACATGTTATGTTAATATTCAAAATACAGTACATAATTAATATTTAGTAATATTAGCTAAACTAGCGTTAATTATGGATCTTAATTTTAAGATCATCAAGATCCAATCCTATATAAAGTCGTTGAAGTCTAGTTCAAGTGGCAAAATTAAAGTACCAAAAGTCTATATCCAACAAGGGGTTTCCGTAAGTTCGAGTCTGATCGATGTGTGGATTGTATTTTCATTTTATTTGAATATGATCTAGTTTGTACTAGTTTTGTTGATTAGGCGAATTATTAAAAAATTAGTAATTTTTAATCAATTCATGATATTATATGTATCTTGTATCGTAAAAAAATGTCAATCCAATATATATATTGAGAAAATCTTATATAATTTCTAGAAAATGATCGTTGAGAGTCTTAAATGATAATAATGATATCACTTTCTTGCATAATTGATAATACAGTACTTCATAGTCAATTCTGTATTTTATTCTTTATTAACTATATAGATACAAGACTACAGCGTTATTAATATAATATATATAGTTTAAATTTGTAGTTCATTTTTAATGGATATTCTAACATTTATAAATTATAAATATCTTCTGCTACAAGTTGTAGGTCGGGCATGCAGCTTTGAGCTGAAAATGAAGTATCACTTATCAGGAAAAAAAAAAAAAAAAAGTCAACATGTATGTATAGTTGGTTCCGATGCATAGCCTTTACAGTTGAGATAAGATTTCAATAAAGGACGTGTATGAAAGATAGCATTCTGTAACATTAGAATTTCAATAAAGATGATGCAATCTTTTGTATTTATATATTTATAATTTGTTTTGTAAAATATAAAAAGAAAAAAGCATGGCAACATGTCAAGAATCAGCAGGTGGGTGACATGAAAAGTAGGGCTGCTTACACATCAAAAGGAATTGCGTGTTGATAAATATACATACATTTCCTTTTTCTTTTTTTTTCATCTCATAAAATGTGGTGCACTCACAAATCTACTTTACAGAATGTTTTTTCGCTTCCTTTTTTAGGATGTTATTTGAACTTTATACATTCAGATTTGGATTTTTTATCTTTTACTTAATTGAAAGTCATCTGTTAAAATACTATGAATAATATGCGTACACTCTCACATATTTAGCAATGTAACTGGTGTTTATTTTACATGATTAGATTGAATATATAAAAATAATCAAATCTAATTCAACGTTTTACTTTTAAGAATTAATATTTGAGGATATCACAGTTCGGGTTATTTTAATCATTTGGTTTATTCTCCATTGATTTTAATCCAATGTGAGATTAGAAAAATTCTCCAAACAAAAGAAGAGTTATTTATCCCAATTTTAATCATTCACTAATCTTTTGTAGTAAACAAAAGGATTGCATTGATAGATCAAAATAATCTTATCATATATTTAATCCATCAAATACTTAACATTTCAAAATACAAATCATGAAAAGTAAATTCGAATTTTTAGGCTACATCTATAAGAGTAATTGATTTATTCATGTTATACCTTTTTGAATCAAAATTAAAAGAATTCGTTAAGCAAATGCCAACTGCTCCAATATTGTTTAACTATCTAGAAAAGTCTGTTGTCCACAAAACTAGAACATAATGATTTCTCGAGAAAACAAGCAAGTGCATGAACAACCAATTTGCTATTCTACGTACATGGGCAACAAAAGAAATAAAATCCTGCAATATTCTAAGCACACAAATGGAATATAAAGATTTCTCCAGAAAACACCATGTGCATGGGCAAGATGATTTGTAATTCTAAGCACATGAGCATAGAAGTAAAAGAGTCATATTATCCCATTGAGAAGACATAGTGGTAAAGTATATTCCTGTATTCAAAATGGTATATGCTCGAATCTCACTAACACCTTTATAGATAACCTCTTTAGTTTCTTCGTCAAGAACGTAAGAGCAAGACGACATGGTGAAGAACTATATCAATAAAATGAATAAAAGAAAATGTATTAAAAGTATCCAAAATACAATGTTAGAAATGACGCATGTTGTACCAATCTTGAAAAAGAGCAGTGCAAAAGATTGTTTTCTTTCTTTTTCTTTTTCTACTTTTCTATCGATATAGATAAACCTCAAATCTTACATGAAGTCACTGTTCAACAGGATAATCTTTGTATTACGGGCCCATCCATAATGCGACATTTAGGATCATTTACTTTTAAGTATTTTGAATTTTTTATTTTTAGTTAATAAATGATTATTATAATTATTAAACTATATAGTTTTTAAAATTTTCCATTTCTAATTATGATTAGTCATTATATATAATAAGTTTTATTTTAAACTAAAATATAATTGAAACAATTTAATAGTGCATGTGAATGAGATACGGAAAATTGTATGATAGAACATCTAAACCTATATGAGAACATGCTCTCATAAGATATTTGATCAAATTAATACAATTACGATAATATATATATATATATATATATATATATATATATTTGTGTGTGTGTGTGTGTGTGGCATCATATAAATATTTTAGCGAATTTATTTTAGCAAATGTTATAAAAAAGAAAGTGTGATATCAAAGCAAGACAGCCAGCAATCACGTGGAACATACGTGCATGGGCATGGACATGTTGGCTATCGTGTAAAGGCCCGCCACAAAGGATTATATTTTTTGCTTTTACATTATCTTTTTCCGGTTTTGCTTTTTCTTCCTTTCCTTTTTCTTTTTCATACTTGAAAAAATTTAGGTCATCCATGGAGAAAAGCTAAAATTATTAATATCGAGGAACTTCTTGCTTATGTATAGTGCGGCCCTTCTTCATATAATTTGTTTTTACAATATGATTTCGTTAATACATCAATTGTATATATGTATAATAAAATAAAACACGAGATAAAAACTAATTAATTAAATAATGGCGTGTAACTTCTGTCTAAATAAATTTTGCCTTCAATTCTCGATATCGATGCATAACGTTATGACAATGTATATTTATGTATCATATATTTACAAATAATATTGTTTTATATATTTAGTATATGCAACAAAATTAACTAGCAAAATGACTTGAGACATAATCATCTTTTTATTACTATAATGAGTCACGATTATTTAATCACTAAGCACCTTGAAGTCGTAGAGATTTTAAGGTCCAAGCACACAAAGTACTTATTCAAATTTTATCCTAAAAATAATAATGAATCTATATTATAAAGTACAAACTAATGAATTTGTACAACTTCGTTGTTAAAATTGATAAAATCGCTATAAAAGTTAATGAATTCAAAAATAGATTTTTCGAGATTCAAACCTAGGTATACGAATTTATCCAGCATAGTGATGCATTCACCATTGATCTTCACGATCGATAGAGCTGAAAATAGTTCTTATTTTATATGTTAAAATTGATTATTATTAGATCTAATTCATGGGAGTGATTATCGTGTAAACACTCCTTATAGTGTAAACATGAGGACAAATATCAACTCTTGATAAATCAATATGGATGTTTCATTCAATGCACAAATTATTACGCAGATGCAAAAATGCAAAATTATATGCAGAAATATATATATATATATATATATATATATATATATATATTATATATATATATATATATATAACTAATTAAGATACATACTTAAAAATAACCATTAGATTTTCAAGTCTAATGGACATGATTTGTCCTCATTTATGTATGTTAAAGATTATACGTACATGAGCCAATTCTTTTGTGTGTGTGTATAAAGAGATTCAAATGAGAACCTATTTTTAAAATTAGAATTTAGAATAACTTTCAACCTTTTGATTGTGAAAAACTATGGTAAATGTGTCACTTCACTGGATGATGCATCATCTGCGTTCGAATATCATGAATAGAAAAAATTCTAATTTTTTTTAGTACAATAACTTTCACGGTCAATGCAGTGACTTTATACATTCGATGTAGTAATGATCGATTCTTACAAAAGATGTGGTTTTTATTATAATCACACCCTGTTAGTCCCATTAATTATCACAGCCGATATATCCTACAATATTTTAATTAATTGATACAACGCTCTAACTTAATTCATTTTATCAAAATTGGACAATTTTTATCCTTCAAAAATGTACTTGAAAAAGAGTCAGAAGAAACTGTTCGATCCTCTTATCTTGATTTCTCGAACTGACGGGAGATTCATGAATCGGGATCCTGATGCATATAGATACAAATGATCCAATGAGAGCAAGAATTTCCAGGAACATTGGAACATTTTTATAGTACGGGGAAAATATAACAAGAAAATATCATTCCATCCACCATATTTTTCATTTAATTCAATTTCAGTACGTCCATAAAATTTGTTCACTTTCTTTTTATAGGCACGGACCTCATCCAAAAAGTCAACACTTTTATCCACACTCATCCCATTTATTTACAAAAAAAATATTCATGACCCATATTTTTCAATCACATAATATATTTTATTACGTAGATCATATTCTTCACTTAATTTATACTCATTGTATTTATTAAAATCCGTACCGACAAAAACTAAGACCATATATATAAAGGAGTGTGGGAGTAATCAATTGATACAACCCATTAAATTTAACCTTTATATTAGACCTCTCAATTTATCACAACTGGTTGGATATAGTGATATATTACATGACGAAATTTAACTAAAACACAAAATTGAAGTCAAAGAATGGGTGAGCACCAGAGTGATAGTTATGGAGAATGTCCATTATACTATTGTAATACCTTTTGCTCCCATTAATAGTTAAAAAGAATGTGTAAATTAATCATCAAATTCAATTTCTTCTAAGTTAAGTCATCTGTTGTCTTGTCCTCTTGTTTCCTCTTTCTTTGTACACTCATTTATATACATATATATGTATACTATTATATAGTCAGGTAGTAAAAGCAGCCATTTGATTAGCTTTGAAGAAAAGGTTAATTAGATGCAAGTTTACTTTGTGTAATTACAAGATTACTGTATCATGTGATGACCTAATAAAGCGAACTTAAAAAATGGTAATCATTATCTCATCTGAATCAGACAGCACTAATACAATTGTGATGACTTAATTAGTAAATCTGGGATTGCACGAAATTATCCAGTTTTCAATATTGTGACATTTTCGAGTTATTTTCATGTCAGTATCAGTTTCGTTTATATAAACTCGTACTAGTTTTAGAAAACTGGTAGCTGAATTTATTGGGTTGTGTTCGAGTGGAAGTTTTGGAGGATGAATTCTAAACTTAGAAAATATGTTAGTGTGGTTTAAACGAGTTTACCCTGTTTTAAATTTTATTGTATTGTTTTAAAAAAAGATGAGTTAATTTTTATTATTAATTTGATAACTCACCTTCTTTTAAAATAATCTTTAATGGGATGATAACAAATTAATTCATAAAATTATGGAGCTGTCATGAAGGACATCCAAGCAATGAATCTCATCTGTATAAAGCACCGGACCAACTTACCCAAATTAAATAATTAAGTCCCAAATTAAATGATTAAAGTCCAAATTATGTTTTAAAATCGTTTTTGTTTTTTAATTTTACTTTTTTTGAGGAAAAAATGATTTATGGGCCTGAAATTGGGTAACGGGCCACAAAAATATCCAAATAAGTGGATCTAATTCATAGAGTAGAGCCGATGAGCATGGTTCTCGTGGTCGCTCGGAAAAAAGCCCCTTTCTTCAACTTTTATTTTTAAAAATAACATGTCCAAGAAGTCAAACCATTTTTGTAGCGGCCCCTAAATCCTAAGTATGATTTAGCAGGGATTATTACTCTAAATAGGGATGAATAAACAATGAGACCATTTAACATTAAACTGTAATACATATATCAAGTATGTTTTTGGACATTACTACATAACTTATGTTCTTGCAGCGGAAATCATGTGATATGTACATATGACGATGTACTATCAAGGTATAACTTTCAGCGACAACCTTCCTATTGCTCAACACTGCTCCATCGCATCACCAACTCAATCTGCATATTTAAAAATAAATATGCAGGGCTGAGTACAAGAATGCATTTAGTGGACTTATGCCGAAAACATTTTACCATCTTTAAATTACACTGCCCCATCATGGTAAGACACAAGGGTTTTATTTGAAAGGCCTTGTGCTTACTAAACATTTTCATCATTTTCATAAACGTCAAATCGCCGGACATTTTTCTTGTATGTATGATCCATATCCTTCATCTCATCATAACATTATCATTTAACGTCGTGAAGGAGGCCTCCTCTACGTCGTTGTGACCGCCGTGAATTGTCCTTACAAAGACACAATACCATTAAGTGTACACGTTAATCATAGCTGTATAAGCCTTCCCAATAGGATCCGATATCGATTTCATTCTTAAGTTGGGAGCGACCCAACAACATTCATCATTCATTCATTCATGGATATGATACATACATAAAACATAAATATTTTGGGCAGGTAATTTCATCATCATTTCATAATCATTTCTCAAAAGAGAGCATCATAAATAATTACTTTTCATTTCGAAGAAAGCATCATAAATAAAGCATTTTATCCTTGAGGATAAGAAAAGAAGCCCACCTGGATTGTAGACTTTCTTAATTCGATTTCGTTCTACGCCAACGATCGCATCCGCGTCTCACCTTTACGTAAAAACGATTTCGGTATATGCACACGTTTTTGAGATTTTCAAAGTTTAAAATAAAATTTGATAACTTATACTATAATAATTTGAATTCCTTAACTAATTCAATACTGCTCAATCGCGTATCTTAAACTAAGCATTTCTCATACTGATAGAAACGAGATATGTTCAACTATTTCATTTGAACCTTTTAGGTTAAACGCTCAACGATTCTAACGTTTTTCGATATAAAGATTTCAATTATGAAATCTTTTCTCACCAATGAGATTTTCTTATAAACTTAATACGTTTTACATGTATTAGCGTATTTATCGAACGTATTTCGTACGTTAATTTCAAAAGTCAACAATTTTGACTTTTCTTATAAATTCTTCAATAATTTACATATTTAATATTTAATTTCCATATAAATCGATTTTCAATCGATTTCTTTTCATAAAGCCATAATTCTCGATTTTTCACGCAAATCGATAAACTTTATTAATATTTTTCTTAAATATTAATTAACTTATTCTTTAAACATCGTTTTTCATTTCTAACGTTATTTAATATAACGTTTCGCCATAAACATAGTATTCTATGTTTATAAAATTTCATAAATTCTTAATATGTCTAAAATAATAGGCATATAATGTATTATTTTTCTTGATATTAAGGATTTAAAATCCTTAATTTATTTAAAGAAGCTCACGGCTTCTTGAGCTTATAAATTTCAATCTTCTTCCAAAAATTCTTCTAAATTCATATAGTGTACTATTTTATCATAGTATCACTAATATGTATTAACATGAACTATAGAAAATTTGGGCATCACCTATTTATTCCATATAGGTCACGATTTTGTCCAATATTTATACTAAACATTTTTATAAAATTCCAATTAAATTACACTATGCTTATACACTATAGTGTAACAACATTTCATCATAACATTAACTAAAATCAACTAAATCATCATGTATTCAAGCTTGGAAGCTTTCGGTCATTACAAGAACTTGAGCATTAAATCTTCAAAAATTCGAGTAAATTCACATCTCACATAATAAATACCCTAGATCAACAATATGCCATAACATTAATCAAATTAAAATTGTACACTAACTTAGCATTTTCTCATATTTTCGGTAATTTACAAACATGTAGTATAGGATTTTTAAAAATTCCCAATAAATTACTATATGCTCCTATAACCATATAGATCAATAATCCATCCTTAAATCATTCCAGAAAATTTTCGATCATCAACAAAATTTTCATAGCATGCTTAATTTAATTTTAAAAAAATGATATATGCTCATAGTTCATCTTAGTACACATTATTAATGAACAAGCTATCATATTAGCAAAATTTCATAATTAAGAATCATGCTTAAAACATAAGATCAAGCCTTTGAAAAATTAAAAACTTAGTGTATAATCGAAGCTCGTTCGATTTCTAACCTTTTTAACGGTATTGATTTTACGTGTTCAAGCTTTAGATCAAGCTTTGGCTAATTGAAAGACAAGAGCACTTAAGGTTTTTCCAAGAGGAAGCTCACGGTATTCTTGTTTGAAATGAGAGAGAAATGTTTTGATTTTCTTTGGATACATATTACTAAAGTAGATGAAGTAATACCCTTATAACCCCTCTCACTCTCTCTCTCACGGTCATTCTCTCACTCTCTCACACATTTGGAAGCCTTTTCAAATATAGCTTTGTGAGTCATAAGGTATACATCATCATAGTTAATGCATGCTAAAAGTTTTTGAACCAAACAAATTTATTCCTTTGGCTTTGGACCCAAGAGCCGTCGGCTCTCATCACACACACAAAAATCTTGGTGATGACTCACTATGTATTATGTCATGGGAGTAAGTATGTCTTACACAATTTTCTTAAACAATTCAATTTGAATCCTCTTTGTTGAACAAGTGCCGTCGGCACTCTTGTGTTTCAAGAGGAGTGAATTAATTGTTTTGTCTTGATTCATGCATGTATAAAAAAAAATCCTACACTCTATCCCAAATATAAGAATACATCATTAAATAGAGTTGTGTTGAATCTTCTTTCTTCATTTGGAAGCCAACATACACGGTTGTAACAAACCCATGTATCCACTTGATTCTACTTGGTTAATGTGTACACTATATATCACTTCATGATTTAATCACAACATAGCAAATGCAAGCACCAAATTTGACGTGAACTTGATGCTT
Source organism: Salvia rosmarinus (assembly GCA_036937905.1). Classification (NCBI taxonomy): domain Eukaryota; kingdom Viridiplantae; phylum Streptophyta; class Magnoliopsida; order Lamiales; family Lamiaceae; genus Salvia; species Salvia rosmarinus. The sequence continues at coordinate 115,192,081 of CM072819.1, forward strand.
CACAAATAGCTCACGGCTATTTCAAATTCTTAAGTACTAAAATTTGATTTTTCATGCTACTTATAGATATATACCATAATATATATCTTAGATGATAAATTATATCATAGGAAAAATTATTGGTATCATTTCATGTGAGAAAACCCTAATTTTCGAATTAGGGTTTTCGAAAATTTCATATTTGTTCAATAATTAATCCTTAATGTTCTAGCATTTTTTTAATGCTAAATAATACTCTAATTACATAAAATAATCATAGGAATTTAAATATTATAATTCCTTGATCATTAAACTCATTTTCTATTTATCTCTAAACGTTGACGTTTGAAACGCCTCAAACGCTCATTATCGACTCATCTCAAAATGATCGTAATAAAGTCGTAATTACTTTATTAACTCATTCCATTAATAATGGAATTTAATTCTAAGCTTCGTCACTTAGAAAATTTTATGAAATTTTAACTATCGATATTCAATCGACGTTAAAATATTACTACCGAAACACTTTATATATTTATATTCCTTAATTCACAATCCTTAGTGAATATAAAATAGGAATTCATTATCTCATAATTAATCGAAATCATTATTCGATAATTTACTAATTCAATTATTTAGTGAAACCCTAATTTACGAAATTTAAATAACGTAATTAGCCTTAAATCTTCTGGATATTACAATTTTCCTTAAAAAGTCAAACGGAATGATAATTTTTCTTTCTTATACTTGAGGACCAAGATTTCAAAATGAAGCACACATGAATCGACAAAATTCAAATGGTAGGGTAAATAAAAGTGTCGATAGGAAAACTACACAAATGGCATAAAAGATATGAATAAATACCCAATCGTTATAAAACATGCAACATCGGGAAGATATACCCCAAATAGCCTTGAAAAACATCGTCGATGAAGGAGGTGACTAAAAGTGAAAAGGTCATCGAATGTTCGGAAAAGTAGAATCGATCGACGATCGGATTCGATCGGATTTTCTCACCGATCGGATCCGATCGATTCAACTTTGAAAACAAACGAGTTGACATAAAGCTGCGCACGCTGCGACGCCGAAAAGGTCGCGAAATCCTGTGGAATCTTGATCGAGTGGAATCCGATCGGATGAGTGGAATCCGTCGGACGATCGGATTCGATCGGATTCTACTCTAACCGATCGGATTCTTCTCTATCCGATCGGCTTCTTCCTCAATATATACCAGACGAGTCCGTCTCTCTCATTTCACTCCCCCTCCCGGATTCGAGACTCCCCTTCACTCTCCCTCCCCGTAAATCACTCGCCGCCGCTCTTCGCCTCTCGCCGAATTCTCACACCACGGCTTCGTGCACGCCGCTCTCTTCGCTTTCCCGACGGAATCCGATCGGTCCGTTGACTAATCCGACCGTCAAACGGACCGATCGGATTTCTTATTTTGATTAGTTAATTTAGTTATTATTTAGTTAGTTAAACGTGCTTATGCTATTATTTTGAATTTATTAGTTAAACGCGTGCTTATTATCATAGTTTATTAGTTAAATCTGCTTATCATAATTAAACCTGCTTATCTTAGTTTATTAATTAAATCTGCTTATCATAATTAACCTTGCTTATCATAGTTTATCATAGTTTATTATGGTTTATTAGTTAGTTAAATCTGCTTATCATAATTTATTAATTTTAAACGTGCTTATCTACAAATGAAAAAGTAAATAAGACCCACACACGCCGACTTAACCTGCTTATCATAATTTATTAGTTAAACGTGCTTATTTATTGATAATATCATAATGTATTAATTAAACGTGCTTATTTATTAGTTAATCCTCGCTACTTAATTAGCACACATGCGTTTAATATGCTATTATTTATTTAATATGTTAAAATGTATATTATGATTTATTATGCTTAATTATGCTAAACGTGTTATTATGCTTTATTATATGTTTTATTTTATGATATTTATACACTTTATTGTTTTTATTGTTAGGGTGATGTTGATTATGTGAGACCGAGATGATTAATGTTGTGGTCCAAATTAGCACATACTATAGGATCAATTATTTAGATATCATTAAGACTAGATTATTGGAGATTGGTGGTGAAGAGTTCTTGGATAGGTTTGCTAGTGGATGCTTGATCATTTACTTGATTGGGCCTCGGTGCAAAAATATCACGGCTTTGCACCACGTGATTTCCGTCGATTATGACGAATGATGGTCTAGTATGGTTTCATATGAACAGACGGAACATTTGTTTTATCGCTCATGACTACGCACTAGTCACCGGTTTAAGTTTTGGGCTCGTCTTCAATCTTAGTAGAAACACCGGTTGCAACGTGTTAGAGTGTTTAGAGCTTTGCTCGACCATATATCTATTATGGACTTAGTAGGCGTTTTTTCGATAGGGCGTGCATATAGATGATGCGGATGGTAGTTTATACCTCCGTCTTGCACATATTATTATGTTATACGGGATGCTATTATCTCTAGATCCCGTCTTCGTGGAGTCGTGGGTCCAGGCATTGGTCGATGATTTGGATTTATTCTCTAGATTTCGTGGGGTGCATATTCGTATCGATTGTATGCGCTACTACTTATTTCAAATTCAACCAAGAAGAAATACCATTTTATGGACCGGCTTGGGCATTGGTTGTTTGGTCGCCGAGATCATACCAGTCCGGGTGGGTCATTGGGAAATATGTAGACCAGTTTGCCTACCCTAGATACTTGAGATGGAGGTTCAAGAGCAAGTCCTCAGTCGATGATTTATCGATTTTGTTTGAATCTCAGGTACTACTTTTTACATATCCTAAAATTTGTGTTATAATTTTTTATTATAATTTTGATTAAGTCTTGTTTATTTGAATTGTATATAGGATTATCAGCATATTCAGATGATACTGGCTACGGAAGAAGAAATGGACACATGGTACTGGGTATCACTCCGACACGACGAGGCGTTTGGTGTGCCCTATATAGAGCCACAAAATCCGTTGAGGATGGGGCAGCTTTCCACGAGCACGAGTGATTAGTGATGACGATGTGGGGAATTCTCGTGCCTCTGAGGGTACTTCTCGTTCGCATCCGAGACGTGGTGCGCGACGGCATATTATTGAGGAGACAGAGCACAGCGCACATGGTATCGAGGGCTCCGATCGGAGAGCACCGTCCACATCTCGTCAGGCAGAGCCACAGAAACGGGGCCATCCTCCGACTTCTTCCTCGAGCAGCGATCACCTACGACCTAGTGATCGTCAGTTCCTAGAGGACCTATCAGAGAGGCATGCTCAGAGGGTGACTGAGCTATCGAAGAAGCACCTTGACGAGGTTGAGGTACGGATGACGACGAAGTTGAAGGGTTGGTTTAAGAGTTGATTGGTGCTTACCGTCATCGTCCTTCACGACGCACACCGACCCATTCTCCATCCGATCATCATACTCATCCGTGGCACGGCAATCGCTTGATGAGGCACGGAATCACCGATGGCGGACATGCGACGCCGCCACCGACATTCTCGTGCACGAGTTTGGTAGGATCGAGGCCATGCCATCCTATCGAGCCACCTCGTGCTTCCTATCGTGAGCCACCTCGTCTTCCTATCGAGCCACCTCCTGCCCTATCGCCACCACCTCCTCGCTACTATCGTGAGCCACCTCCTGCCTCCCATCGCCAGCCACCTCCTCGCTTACTATCGAGAGCCACCTCTTCTTATCGCAGACCACCTTCACTTCATTCACCGATATGTTTGATATTTTTAGTGGTTGTGGACAAGTAAGTGTAATTTAATTAAATAATTTAAATATTTTGTGTTTATTTAAATATTTCTAAGTCAAATGATATTTTCTACGCAGATTGTGTCGATTGGGATGACCTCCAAGTCCCGCAGATCCACTACTATAGGAATATCCGATTATGGACACGATGGATGACTTTAGGGATGCCCGCTCTCGGATCACATCGGGACGACCAGAGGATGACGAGCACTGTGGTGACACCAGATTCACACCTGTGAAGAGTGACCGACAACGATTCCCATCGATGGCCCTAGCATCTCCATATGTTATTCTTGCACACCGCGTGGACTTGATCCGACGTTAGTCTGTAACTTCAAAGACTTCCTTAAAGCCCGCCGCACGCATTTGTGATGCTTTCCGAGAGTGGTGGAGTTATTAGTCGGTCATTTTCATGGATATTCTTAAGCGAACAGCTTATTATCTTCGACGTAAGTATTTTGAATTTCTAAGTATTCGTAATTTATTTTAGTTGAATTGATTGATTAATACTTATACATTCAATTGTTCTTATTGTAGACGATTGATCCGCTCATGACGAGTAGAGTGAGGTCGATCAAGGCGATCTTGTATTGTCCACCATGAACAATGCAAACACGATTGTATTGGACACCGACTTCTATGTAAGTATTGATTTCAATAATTTACATTTATTTATTTATTGCTTTGCTCAATTCAATGTCCGATTAAATCATTTGAATGTCTCAATAGCGAATCCTTCAAGTTGGTTGGGAATCTTGTTCAAGCGGTTGGAAGGTGCCCGAGTATTATTTCCTGATCAAGGGCACGACGGAGTATCCACTATGACCGATTGGTCCAACATGCAACAGTGATTTTGTAATTCAATATCATGTTATATTTAAATTTTAATATATTTGTTTTAATAATTCATATATTTTGTAATAATTGTGTTATATAGGTGATTATACCTATCCTTATCGATGGACACTACGTCGTCATTGTTATCGTAATGCTTGACCGACGCTTGATCTATATGATTCGATATATTGGAGATTAGAAGATCATGCGAAGAGAAAACGCGCCAACAGATGGCTCCGATATTGCATTTATTTGGATTCATCTTGGATGAAGTCGATTATTGAGTTTCAACGATACGGGCATATCGAAAAAACCGTGCCACTTGAATTATCTATCCGTCACCGCTAACCGCTTCTCCCAAAAGACGGCCGCTTGTGGTCCATATGCATGCATGTACGTTGAACGTGTGATATCCGGATCGCCGAGTATTACTTGGGGGAATACTCACCATCCAGCATATAGGAAAATTATAGCTGCTTCTATTTTTGAGTTGTGTGAAGACACTTAGATATGTAAATTTAAATGTGTAATATCTTAAATTTCAGTTTTATTAATATTTGTAAATTAATAACTATTTAAGATTTTAAACTCCTATAGTTGCTTCTATTTTTTATTTATTTAAACTCCTATACATTTCAAACTGACTCTGCTGCATTCAATAGACGTGGTAGAACTTGGACCCCAAAGATCCGTATGCACTAATTGAAAGTGTGAAGAAGTTTTATTATTATTATTATTATTATTATTATTATTATTATTATTATTATAGCACAAGATATAAAGAAGAATAACAATAAAAGGTGCCGAATACAATATTTCAAAATATTAAAAAAAATACAACTTTAATTAATCGCTTATGCCTTCATTTATTCGATTTGGACATTTCCTTCGTATGTCCCGGTTCCCTACAATGACCGCATTTCTTTGGTGCTCGGCTCATCTTGTTAGACGATTCTCCCATATCGTTTGTAGGCACTCTTCTTGTAGACCTTTCACCACCGGATGGAATCCGACTTGTTCTAGGTCGTCCAACTGTCTTGTCACAATAGGAGGCAATACATTCGCTTGAGCTACCTCATTTGGAACCACCACTCATTGTATTGAGGACATGATTCATCGCACCACCGTATGTCTCAATTAAAGTGTTGGTCGTGTAGTATGATTCGACGTAATTGTGGATGGATTCTCCTACCTCACCGTCAATGAAAAGTATTAGTATGAGTTACATGAAAAATAAAACGACGGTAGTATTAGTATTAAACTTACTTAATGGCAAAGAATTGCGTGTGAACACGGCATCCCGCCTTGGTTAAATTCTCGACAATCACACGATTTTAGTTGAAGATCGACCGAAGTTCCTAACGCCGATCGCACCCTATATTTTGCATTTGTAGACCTCGTCGTGAGTAACGACGACTTTTGGACACCGCCATCGTAAGCTTTTTCACTTTGTTTCCTCGGTGAGATAGTTGTCCGACCCACGTCGCCGCTCGTCTATCGTTGAACCACTTCTCAATTACAAGTCGATTGCTTCCAACATTGAGCATATTGGAAGACGCCCGCCCATAATAATCGAGAGTTAAACGACTCTGCTGCATTCGATGTTAAGAAGCTAAAAGCGGCTCACGGGACTTTGAACGGGCCCATTTTTCTGGTCCTACACGGAGCAGTTTGTGGTATGCTTTATCATTTATGCTTTCGATAGCAGACATAGCACGTTGGTATTGTCTGGGCTCGTATGCATAAGCAGCTTCTTGGAACATTTCCACCACAGTACCACTACGAAACTGTTTGATCTTGTTCGATGAAGTGGTAGAAGCATAAGGCGTGATGAGCTTGTGGAAATACTCTCTCGATGGCGTTAGCTATGGACACGTGTGCGTCCGAGACAATTAAGAGTTTTCCAGTATTTCCAAATACCCGTTGGATGCGTGAGATAAACCACGACCAAGATTCATCATTCTCAATCGCCCAACACCATACGCCAACGGAACACTTGCTCATTGGCATCCTTCGTTCTCGCAACAAATAAAATTCCTTATTCTTTCCTCGAGGTGAGTACCATCTACGACGATCATCGGTCTCAAACAAAATAGAAGGGCAATAGATGCAGCGAGAGCAACGAATGATGCCGAATCGACCATCACCATCGACCTCATAATCGGTAAATGTACCGGATTCGCCTCGTGTCAACATCCGCAGATAACCCGGCAAGATTTGAATGATCGATCATGCCGACCAGATATCAACTCAATCGCAGTATGTCGGGTCGCAACGCCACATCATAACCGATGCGGATACCAAAATCATGTTTCAACTCACCATAATTGATTTAGGCTTCATGATTTCACCACAGCGCATTTTTCGAGCATAATACGCGCAACTATCTTTGAATGAACCTTCAATGGTCCAACACAACCCAAATCACGGTGACATTTGTGTTCGATATAAACTTATAAACTTTCCAAATATTACCTCGTTGGGCAGCTCGTAACTCAAAATTACACCTCTCGTAGTGCTTGCATTTAAATGTCGATCGTGTTGTATCCGAACGACCAACAACGTATTCCGCCCCTCCCATATGCCACACACCAACAAAGATAGAGGTCATCTTTGCTATAGTAATATGAATTACTACTCAATTCTTCATCCCTTGTCGGGTCCATTTCACTAGCAACAAGTGAGGTCATAGCGTTGAGCGGAATGACCTAACTAACCATTAGTTAGTTCTTCAAGATCGGGTGGGTTGACATCTTCGGATAGGTGCTTGGATTAATCAAAGATAATAGTTTGGGAAGTCCTCCTTCTTCTTGAATCCATCCCGCAAAATCAATAAACGATTATTTAAAATTGATTGTTCGGGATGGTCGCTTGAGGCATCTGAGTCGGTCTCTTCGAGATCTTCGGTCTCGTGTACATATTCTTCTTCTTCTTCTTCTCCATCAACATCATCATTCGAATAGGAGTTGTTGGCCTTGTTGTCTCCGTAGCGTGCCTTTGGGATTCGTAAAACCAATCACCGTAAATCATACTTGGAACATTTTGTGAATATTCTTCTTGCAAATGATTGGGCTCTCCTGGTTTGATCCACTCGCAATATTTGTAGTGTTGTGAACTACATAAACGCGTGGATATTCTTCGTATACATGCACAATCGAGCAAACAGTTCATCATCGGTTAACAATGATTTTATTATCCGACCATATCGAGATGTGGATAAATAAAATAATTGATAATCCGTGCTCAATTCATTAACTGCAATACGTGATTGATATAGTATATGAGGTCGCAAAGAAAACGATCCGAATTTGGGCAATTTGTTGATACCGCCAATATACGTACAATCACTATCAAACTCTCCACCATAATTCACAAGAATGAATTTCCAATTGTCCATCTACATAAAGAAAGAATAAATAAAAATATTAAAACAAAATTCCCAATCAAAATATACGTACATGTAAATATAGTATATCTTTGGGGTTCTTGGCGAATTACCTTTGATATTGGAAAATGATTGAATTCTCCGTGGTTTTCCTTCAAATCTGCCGCTTCAACTTCAATAGAAAATTTTGGAAAATGAAGATATGAGATGTGAATGAATGAATGAATGAATGAATTCACAAATTTTATAGAAGGTAAACAACAACAAATAATGGATGTCTCGTGTATCATTCACGTGAAATTATCAGTAGCTACAATGAATTCGCACTCATTATTGTACAAATTCTTCAGAACAACAAGAAAATCGCACCTATTATTGTACTAAATTGCACCTATTATATCGGTTTCACGTGAATAAATTGAATGCTACAATAATTTGAGAGAAAATTCAAAGCAATAAAATTAAAAAAAAAAAAAACGATCGAATCCGATCGGATTCGGCCGCACCGATCGGATTCCGCTCTTTCCGGTCGTCGGCCGGATTCCGTCGGATTTCGGTTTTCATCGAATCCGACCGAGCTCCCAATAGAGATTTCCATTTTTAATCCGCGTTATTTTACAATCGAAAACAAAGTCACCATGAGGGTATATTTGTCCATACAATATAAACCTACACCGATTTTGCATGTTTTATCCCATTGGGATATATGCATATCTCTTATGAGATATGGGTATACGTCATACGCCCCTAAATAAAAAGTAAAATTTTAAAAGAAAAGAAAAAGATCAAACAAACAAACTTATCATATATTTCATGATTTCTTTCAATCCGGTGAAATTCTTGCGATTTGAGTGGGTCATACAGAAATTACGGCAGATTTGCCAGTCTTGTGAAGTTTTGAAAATTATTCGAAATTTTGAGAAGTAATAAACATAATACATTACCTACCATACAATAATGCATTGCAAATAACGCAATAATGTACTATACTGCAAATCTAAATGCATCAAAAATTATGTGTCAGTTATCGAATGATATGTATGACTAAGTCAAATCATACAAATGTATTTGATGCTGTTATATAAAGCTGGTACCCTATAATTCTCGATGCTCCCGTCAAGTGTGATGCACATTTCGCACTAGTCTATATATCATAGTAAAGTGATACTTTTGAAATATCATTTGGTTTTGTTGATTTTGTTGAAATGATAGAGAATTTCATCTGCAAGTATCATTTTTGAAATTTAACCTGTTTTCTATTAATTTTGTTGATTTTGTTGAAATGATACTTTTGAAATATTAAGAAACAATTTTTACTATATATCATAGTTAATATTTCATTTGTGTTATGTTAATATCGTATGATACAATTACAAGAATATGAGCTTCTTTGCTTACCTAATTTGTCTATGCTACGCGTGCTGATTAAAGTCATGATCATGCGTTAGGATATATTTGAGTTGGGGTTTATAGTCCGACTCAAATTTTACTTCTAAAGTAATTCAGATTTTACCAATTTTTCATATTCAAATTAGTGATTAGTTTGATTAAAACTATTAGCCCATGGATTTGTTTATCTTTTTATTCGAGCAACTAATAGCCTTTGTTTTGATTAAATTAATTAATCAAGTTTGATTAATAACTGGTCATAGTTTTATTAGACTAGAGCATTGAACAATTGTGTTTTGATTAGTTTGATTATATGTAATACCACAATATGTTTGATTAGTATGTTTAAATAATAATAACGAAAAAAAATGAGAGGGAAAATGGGAAGGAAACGAGAGTCATCCCACACCGTATCATATAAGAGAGAGAGCGTGGTGGGAGTAATATAAAATGGTAATTAAGTAAATGTAAAGGGCATGATCCTTCAGGCAAGTTTTGAAAGGGATGTGATGAGTGGTAAGAGCTCGCAATTAAATATGCGAGATGGGTGCCCGCTCCGCCTGTTACGACAATGAGGCACTCTCATTTTCACCAATCTGATCCCTCTTCTTTTCAAAAATTCTGCTTTAACCCTCGCCCCATGGCTTGGGTTTCGGAGACTGTTTTGTTTGTGGAAGCTCTATTTTTTTGTGTTTTACGAATCTCATTATATTTTTGAGGTTTAGTTGATAATTTTTTTGCTAAAGTGCTTTAAAAAGAGGCTTTTTGCCAATTGTAGGTTTTTAAGAAATTTTATAACCATTTTAAAGTGTAAATATTGGAATATTTCCTAAAGCTAACAAGCCATCTGCCTTAGCTTCATATCACATCCCATTTTAAGTTTTTTTATTTAATCTGTATTTATATAGTTTTATATATTCAATTAGATATTCATGATGATTTAAGATATAATAAAGTTAAGGTTTGGTACATAGATGCAATAATAGATAAAAATATAAAAGGGTCATAATTTTCAAAGTTGTTGAAATTTGGCAATTATTAAAAAAAATGTGGCATATATTTTAATAGAAAATCTATACTAAACAGAAAAAACTAGGAAGTGAATAAACTTATAATTTCTAGCTTTGAAAATTGTAATGGTCATGAAAAACATATGAAAAAAAGACAGATGTATAAACCAAAATAAAGTGATATTAAACTAAAGTTAAACAGACAATAGTAGTTCCACTGAAAATTTAACTGTGTCGAACATTTGCAATATATTCTTAAACTGTTGTATATGCATTTGTGTAAAATATCATTCAAATTTAAAGCAGTAGACCGGTTTGTTGTAGTATACGGATGAGAAAGTTGAGCCTTATAAAATGTTTACACATTTTTCATTGTTTGATATATAACATAAAACTATATAAAATATAATTAATGTATCGAAGCCATTATTTTTTCTGCATGCATATTTAAATTATAATTATTTAATTTAGTTCAGCATATTTAAATTATAATTAATGTATCGAAACCAAAGATTAGATATTTCTATATCTAGATTATATATTTTACGGCTCATTAAAATAAGCAAATATTACTAATGTATTTTACGGCTCATTCAAATAAGCAAATTTTACTAATGTATTTTGCGGCTCATATAATTAATGAGCCATGAAATATACAATATTAGTCTAATAAATTAACTATATAATAATTGATTTTGTGACAATTTTAATTCATAATTGAATTTTGATTTTGAAAAGCGAAATGTGTGTGTGTCAATAGGGGAAACTACACAAATTTCATAAACGAAATGTGGATATACCCAAACGTCATAAAAAACATGCGAAATTAAGAAGGGATACCCCAATTACCCTTGAAAAAAACATATTCTGAGGAGGGAATGACTTAAAGCTGAGGAACGAATGACTTAAAGCTGAAAATATTCCCGTTAGGCTTCGTCCATATACGAAGCTCGGAATCTTGACTGAAGAGTGGAATCCGATCAGATTCTTCATTACCGATCGGATTCGATCGGATTCTTCCCCTATTATATATCCGACTTCTCTCTTTTGGATTTCTCACTCGGATATCTCTCTCCCTCTCGGATTTTTTCCCTCTCCCTCTTGGATCCCTTTCTCCCTCTCGGATTCCTCACTACATACCAGTGCTCTCTCGCCGGAAATCTCGTACCATGACTTCTCAGGTATGTCGCGCTCCATTATATAGTTTTGTATGCAGAATCCGATCGAATCGACCGGTCGGATTCCTCAAACTGACTGATCGGATTCCTTTTATTTTATTATTAAACATGCGATTGTGCATTTAGATGCGATTATGATAATGATAAACAATGTATTTAGATGCGATTATTATTAAAGAATGCCGACCTAATATGATTAAATATGTTATTATGATAAACGTGTATGATTAGTTAAACATGTATATTTGTTAAACGTGTATGATTAGTTAAACGTGTATGATTATTATTAAAGAATGCCTTAAACGTGTATGATTTGTATAATATGCCATTATGATTAGTTTTATTGTCATTTTATGATTTAATATGCTAAACGTGTATGATATGTTAATTATGCATATTTGTATAATTCGTATTGTTTTTAATATGCTATATTTAATATGTATTTAATATGATAAACGTGTATATTATGATTTATTATGCTATCTAATTATGCTAAACGTGTTATTATGATTTATTATGCTATCTAATTATTGTTTTTATAATTAAATATGTTTTGTATGATTTATAATTATGTCATTATTATATGTTTTATTTTTATGATATTTATACACTTTATTGTTTTTATTGTTAGGGTGATGTTAATTATTTGAGACCCGGGATGATAAATGTTGTGGTCTAGATTAACACATATTATAGGATTAATTACTTAGATATAATTAAGACTAGATTATTGGAGATTTGTGGTCAAGAATTACTGGATAGGTTTACTAGTGGATGCTTCGGTCACTTACTTAAATGGAAGCCTGGGGCAAAAAATATCATGGCTTTGCACCACGTGATTTCCCGACAGATTAGGACAGATGATGATCTTCTATGGTTTCATATGAACGGGCGGAGACTTTGTTTTGCTGTTCATGACTATGCACTAGTCACTGGTTTAAGTTTTGGAAGCTCGTCATTCAATCTTTGTAGAGAGCACCGGTTGCAACATGTTCGGTGTTTAGAGCTTTCTGTCGTTGTGACCATATATCTGTTGGGGATTTAGTAGCGCGTTTTTGTGATCGGAGTGTGCATATAGATGATGCGGATGGTAGTTTATACATCCATGTTGCGCATATTATTATGCTATATTGGTGGATGATTTGGATTTATTCGTCAGATTTTCATGGGGTGCATATACGTATCAGTGTATGTGCCACTACTTATATCGATTCACGAAGAAGAAATATCATTTCTATGGACCAGCTTGAGTATTGGTTGTTTGGTCGCTCGAGGTCATACCTGGTCTTGGTGGGTCATTGGGAAATATGTTAGCAAGTCTGCGTACCTTAGATGCTTGAGATGGAGATTCAAGTGCAAGTCCTCAGTCGATTATTTATCGATTTTATTTGAATCTCAGGTACTATTTTTTACATATCCTAAAATTTTTGTTATAATTGATTATTTTAATTTTGATTAAGTCTTGTTTATTTGAATTTGTATATAGGTCGATCAAGATATTCAGATCGTGGCCATGGAAGACGAAATGGCCACATCCTACTGGATATCACTCGAACACGGTGAGGCGCTTGATGTGCCGTATATAGAGCCCCAAAATCTGTTGAGGGATGGAGAATAGTTTCCCCCACGGGCACCAGTCATTAGTGGTGACAATGAGGAGAATTCTCATGCCTCTGATGGTACTTAATGTTCGCGTCCGAGATGCGGTACGAGACGGCATATTATTGAGGAGTCACAGTACATCGCACATGGTATTGAGGGCTCCGATCGGAGAGCACGGTCCACATCTCGTCATATAGAGAGACAGAAACGGGCCCATCCTCCGACTTCTTCCTCAAGCAGCAGCGATCACCTACTGATGGAGTCCAAGGTTCGTTGACATAAGACCCGGTTCGTGTTCCAAGTGGGCCAGTTACAAGAACTCGAGCTAAGAAGTTCAAGGAAGGATTGCATGGATTGAATGAATGAATTCGAAAATTTTATAGAATGAAAACAACAACAAATGATGGGTGTCTATATAGCATTCACGTGAAAATTATTCGCCATCAGTAATAATAGATGATTTAGATCAGACGAAATTACCGTAGCCACGATGAAATTCAAAGCTAGTTATTGTACAAAGTTACTGTAACAACAGTAAAGTCAGACCTATTATTGTACTAAATTACTATAGCAATACACGATTCAGTACATTAAAAATTCAGTTTCATGTGAATGAATTGAATGATACAATAATTTGAGAGAAAACTCAAAGCACTTACAAAGCAGCGCTACATTGAAATAATAATAATTTAAAAATATGAAACCGATCGGATCCGGACGATGTGTATATCTCGGATTCCTCACACACGATCGGAATCCGATCGGTATGTAAGGGAATCCGAGCTGCGCAACGGAATTCGATGAGGAATCTGATCGGTATAGCATCGGAAATCTCTATATGAGAAACCGATGGAATCCGAGCCCAAATCTTTCGGATTTCGGGCGTAGTTCGTTACTTTACACAGAAAACCAAGATAGTTTTGTCAACATTTAAGGGTATATTTGTCCATACAATATAAATCTACCTGATTTCGCATGTTTTTATCACATTCAGGTACTTCCACATGTGGCTTATGAGATTTGGATATTTGACCATTCACCCCTTCTTAAAAACTGAAGACGATTGGTACCCTATAATTCTCGATGCTCCCGTCACGTGTGATGCACATTTCGCACTATATATCATAGTAAAGTGATACTTTTGAAATATCATTTGATTTTGTTAAATGATAAAGAATTTCATCTGCAATTATCATTTTTAAAATTTAACCTGTTTTCTATTGCTTTTGTTAATTTTGTTGAAATGATACTTTTGAAATATTAAGAAACAATTTTTACTATATATCATAGTTAATATTTCATTTGTTGCCATATACTACGTAATGGGGTTACTGTATTCCATCTATATTTAAAAGGAAAAAAAAAAATCATCAGTTTGATATGTTAATATCATATGATACAATTACAAGAATCTGAGCTTCTTTGCCTACCTAATTTGTCTAAGCACTGCGCGCTGATTAAAGTCATGATCATGCATTAGGATATATTTGAGTTGGGGTTTATGGTCCGACTCAAATTTTACTTCTAAAGTAATTCAGATTTTACCAATTTTTACATATTTAAATTAGTGATTAGTTCGATTAAAACTATTAGCCCATGGATTTGTTTATCTTTTTTTCGAGCAACTAATAGCCTTTGTTTTGATTAATTAATTAATCAAGTTTGATTAATTAATTAATCAAGTTTGATTAATAACTGGTCATAGTTTTATTAGACTAGAGTATTGAACTATTATGTTTTGATTAGTTTGATTATATGTAATACCACAATATGTTTGATTAGTATGTTTAAATAATAATAAAAAAATTAAATGAGAGGGAAAATGGGAATGAACGAGAGTCATCCCACACCGGTAACATATAAGAGAGAGAGCGTGGTGGGAGTACTATAAAAGGGTAATTGAGTAAATGTAAAGGGCATGATCCTTCAGGCAAGTTTTGAAAGGGATGTGATGAGTGGTAAAAGCTCGCAATTAAATATGCGAGATGGGTGCCCGCTCCGCCTGTTACGACAATGAAGCACTCTCATTTTCACCAATCTGATCCCTCTTCCTTGCAAAATTTCTGCTTTAACCCTTGCCACATGGATTGGGTTTCGGAGGCTCTGTTTTGTTTGTGGAGCTCTTTTTCTTGTGTTTCATGAATCTCATTATATTTTTGAGGTTTACTTGATAATTTTTAGCTAAAATATTTTAGAAATTTGGTAACCATTAAGTGTAAATATTGGAATATTTCCCAAAGCTAACAAGGATGCCTTACCTTTCATATCACATCCCATTTTAATTTTTTTTATTTAATCTGTATTTATATAGTTTTATTTATATATTCAATTCGATATAAATGATGATTTAAGATATAATAAAGTTAAGGTTTGGTACGTTGATGCAATAATAGATAAAATATAAAAGGATTATAATTCAAAGTTGTTGAAATTTGGCAATTATTAAAAAAAAATATGTGGCATATATCTTAATATGTATAAACGTAAACAGAAAAAACTAGGAAGCGAATAAACTTATATTTCTAGCTTTGAAAATTGTAATTGTCATGGAAAACATATGAAAAGAAGACAGATGTATATATACCATAATAAAGTGATATTAAACCAAAGGTAAAACAGAATAGTTGTTCCACTGAAAATTTAACTGTCGAACATTTGCAATATGTTCTTAAACTGTTGTATATGCATTTATGTAAAATATCCTTCAAATTTAAAGAGTAGACCGGTTTGTTCTAGTATACGAATGAGAAAGTTGAGCCTTATAAAATGTTTACACATTGTTCATTGTTTGATATATATAACATAAAACTATATAAAATATAATTAATGTATCGAACCCGTTATTTTTCTGCATGCATATTTCAATTACAATTGTTTAATTTAGTTCAGCATATTTAAATTATAATTAATGTATCGAAGCGAAATATTAGATATTTTTATATCTAGATTATATATTTTACGGCTCATTAAAATAAGCAAATATTATGAATATATATATATATATATATATAATATTAGTCTAATAAATTAACTATGTAACAATTGATTTTATGATAATTTTAATTCGTAAGTGATTTTTTGACTTTGAAAAGCACATTTGGCATCGAAAAGAACATATGATCTATAAGTAATTTTCAACGATATTTTTGAATTGTGATTTCTATATATCATTTCTCGATACCAACTTTGTTTTTTGATACAAAAAATCACTTATGGTTTCACAAACCAATTCATTAAGCTTAATTGAGAAATTTATTGATTAATAGATTAAGAATATATCTAAACCAATTTGTTAGACTAAAATTATGTATTTTCACTTAATTTATTTATATGTTATCTATTATGTAAATTGTGTATTTTTTTTAATTTATTTGTTTGTGATCTATTAATCTTCATTCGATTGTTATGCGTAATTAAATAATTTTAGGTAAAGCTAATCATGTTATGTTGGTGAATTACATCAAATAACTAATAAAGTTTTGACCTCGTTTGAGAAAAATGCTAGTATATTTTTTCATATATATTCATATTCATGAATTTTGAAATTTTAGATCACAATGAATAACATGTATTTCATTATCCAATTATTCGATAACAAAATATGTTAAATAGGTAGTTGTTCTTGATTCTTGCTGTGCGTTCTTCTTAAACTTTATTTTAAATATCAGTCACGCTCAGCAAATCATAGAATGGCTGGTGTTCTTTTGGTATACATATCTATTGAAAATTGAGGTTTATGTACTAATAGAATACGGAAAATCACAGATACTGTACTGAAACAATAAAATCATTTATAAAATAAAAAATCTTCAAACAACCAAAATTAACTGTTCAGGGTTAAAAATTCAGATATTGAGATAGCACTCGGAATGAAAAGGACATGTGCATTAGAGATGAAATTTCAACGATCAGTAGCTGATCTCATCAAATGCTTCTCTTCATTGTGCTATCTGTATTAGGACTATAATGTAAAATTATGAATCTAATTAAGAAAGCAATTTTAAAGAAACGATTCTTCAATGAAATAAAAGAATTATATATCACAATTGATAAATTCAACACAGTTGAATGCCTGAATACTAAAAAGAAATATCTCGAATTTATGAAATACAGAATAAATTAACATAAAACAACGGCAGATAGCTCTCAGAATGAGTAGGAGGTAAATTATCCATTCATAAACTGTCGGAATAATTTGATTTTCATCATCATTAAGCCAGCCGTTCTAAAATCGAACCATGATAATTTCAAAATAATTTTTTTTTCTTTCAAAAACCATGATAAAAGAGAGCGAAAATCCATCAGAAACAAAGGATTGTGTATACATCAAAGATGACACTCAACGTGCCTCAGACGACCGTCGTGAGATATTTCAATCCAAAATCATCATTTGGGGAAAATGATTGAAATAATAAAACCACAACGAAATTATACAGCAAACACATATACCAGCAACGAGAAATAAGATGAAGAGAAAACCGACGAAAGGCGCAATTCGTGGAAATCGATTCTCTATGAGGTGTTGTTACTGATGTAGCAGAATTCAACAGATTTAAAGGGGAGAATTGTTGAATTAGGGCTTCTCTTTCCTTCCGTGTAGTTACGGTTCTGCCCTTGGGCTTCTGGCCCATTAGGCCCGTAAACTTTACATGCTCAAAAAGGGTATTGGCCTTATTTCCCTTCTACTGTACTAATAAAGGGAAATAAGACTTGAACTTTTACTTCTTTCTTAGCTGACTAAATTCTAATTAAGTTCGAAAAAGAAGTAAAAAGGATTGGAGAAAATCATTAGGGTTCAATAGGAAGATAATTATGACATGTTTTAGTATTAAATAAATAAAAAGGAAATGACAATAATGTATATGTTCCCAATAAACTAAGTTCAAATAGACAAGAAATCATATGGGCTACTTGCTAAAATTCTCACAAAAATTTACCTGATTTCACTTTTCGACAATTTTAAAATTTGTAATAAAATATATACACTTTTGATACTTTTCGATCACAACTCGTTCTTTGAGTGATAAGTGGCTAATTCACGTAAAAATATTTGCTAGAATGGAAAAAATTAATGTCACATCATATTTTCGGAGGTTGTAAAAATTTAGGCGTGTCTGTTGCTACATTTAAACGTGGTGTTATGTTATATTTAGGGGTGAGCATAATTCATTTAACCGCTTATTTGTTATATGAAAAAATTCAACATGCGTTTTTTCATCGATTTGATTAATTAATCGCTAAAATAAAAACCTTTTATATCGATTAATTCAAAATTAGTTTGATTATTCGTTTATCTAACGATTAACCATAACAAAAGAAAATTAAAAGTGTTTTGATAATTCAGAAAATATAATTGAAGTTTTATACAATTGATAATCAACTTTGTTCGTTAATAAATAAAGTCATAAATAAGATTTATATGATTCAAATAAACAAAGCCTAATCAAAGTTTATAGCCCAATTGCATCAAAATAAACAAAGCCATCAAACTTTGGAATACCATTAATAGAATCAACTTTACAATTGAGAATTTCAGAAAAACTCAGCTACAATTGACGGCTTAATGCAGGTAGTGGTGGGCCGATGGCAACTATAAACTTTGAACTCGCTTTCACGGCTTCAGAGTTGAGTTTGATGAAATTTTTGAGACTATATATATATATGATGCAGTAAAAGATTATGATTAACTATTTAAATTAACTTGTAATATATTAATATTAAATAATATATTGTTAATATTTATATACTTAACACTGACTTTTAAAATAAAAATCGAAGAAACTTAAACTGTATAATCGGTTTTTAAAATTTAGAAAAAAAAAATCTAACCATTCAATTTGATTAACCATATACTCAGTGCGATTACAGTATGATTTGTCAGTGGATTAGGTTTCTCTGCCTCTTTTGCTCAACTCTAGTTATTATTGCAACACTTGATTAATAATATGGAAAATTAATTTTTTGTGAATTTTAAACAATTAACCCAAATCAGAATAATCAAGAAA
This sequence comes from Salvia rosmarinus, assembly GCA_036937905.1. Classification (NCBI taxonomy): domain Eukaryota; kingdom Viridiplantae; phylum Streptophyta; class Magnoliopsida; order Lamiales; family Lamiaceae; genus Salvia; species Salvia rosmarinus. Next base: position 115,211,251 of record CM072819.1, read on the forward strand.
GCCTTTTCAAATAAACTTGGCCTGAAAAATTCTTATATTAAATGAGTAACTTATCATTTATATATATAGGAATGAGATGAATATAGCATAATACTTTTTAAATATTCACGACTGCTATTAAAAGTGCGCAGACGTGTCGAGACAATAACGGAGCGCTTGGAACATCTCCCTCCCTCACATTCCTCTCTGCCTCAGTTTCCTTGGATGAAAACATCCACCGCTTCATCCCACAATACTCAAAAACACACAACACGCACAAATACGCAGTGGGAAAAGAAACGATGAGAGAGATCCTTCACATTCAAGGGGGGCAATGCGGGAACCAAATCGGGTCGAAATTTTGGGAGGTAATCTGTGACGAGCATGATGTCGACACTTCCGGAAAATACAAGGGCGACGACGGGGCCTCCCACATGAAGCTCGACCGCATCAATGTCTACTTCAATGAGGCGTCCGAGGGGAGGTACGTCCCACGCGCCGTGCTCATGGATCTCGAGCCCGGCACCATGGACTCCATCCGGGCCGGGCCCTACGGACAGATATTCCGGCCCGACAACTTTGTGTTCGGGCAGTCGGGGGCCGGGAATAATTGGGCCAAAGGGCACTACACAGAGGGCGCCGAGCTCATCGACTCCGTGCTCGATGTTGTTAGGAAGGAGGCCGAGAGTTGTGATTGCATGCAAGGTATTTAATATCATTAATTATTGAGAGCGTGCTTTAATTTTTGAGTGTGTTTTTTTATCTATATATGCGTATTTAGATGAAGCCAATTTTACATGATTGAGTTGTCCAATTCAAAATCAGTGAAAAGATTATGCACATGGCAAGAAAACAGTTTCAATGTTGAAAGCAATGATAGATTTAAATGTTATATTTTACATACTACGAACACAACAATCTTCACTAGCAACTAGTCAATCTTCTTCTTCATTTTGCTAAAATGTTTATTTAACAATCATCAGTGGCAGACGTATATATGTAAAAGTTATATTTATATATCCAATTCTCATAGCATTGGCTGGTCACCGAAAAACTTTCAAATACTAGTATATATGGTATGACGTGGCAGGATTCCAGGTGTGCCACTCGCTAGGTGGCGGCACAGGGTCCGGCATGGGGACCCTTCTAATCTCAAAGATAAGAGAGGAATTCCCCGACAGAATGATGCTCACCTTCTCCGTTTTCCCTTCTCCAAAGGTCTCCGATACCGTCGTCGAGCCCTACAACGCCACCCTCTCCGTCCACCAGCTGGTCGAGAACGCCGACGAGTGCATGGTTCTCGACAACGAGGCACTCTACGACATCTGCTTTCGCACCCTCAAGCTCACCACTCCCAGCTGTGAGTACCAATTAAATACCCGATCCTTATCACTATAGATTATGAGGCACATTCCGGTACGTCCAAATTAATGATATATCCATTCTCTAATATTGGGATTCCTCATTCCAGATGAATGCACCATACATTCGAATACATACAAATCTTTGGAATATTATAACATTAATTTAGTCTTGTGTTTCACCTCACCAATATACGATCTACCCTTTTAGTTGGGGACCTGAACCACCTGATCTCGGCCACAATGAGCGGGGTCACGTGCTGCCTTCGGTTCCCGGGGCAGCTGAACTCCGACCTCCGGAAGCTGGCCGTGAACCTCATCCCGTTCCCGCGCCTGCACTTCTTCATGGTCGGGTTCGCCCCCCTCACCTCCCGCGGGTCCCAGAACTACGTCTCCCTCACGGTTCCGGAGCTCTCCCTGCAGATGTGGGACGCGAAGAACATGATGTGCGCGGCAGACCCACGCAACGGGCGGTACCTGACGGCGTCGGCCATGTTCCGGGGGAAGATGAGCACCAAGGAAGTGGACGAGCAGATGCTGCACGTGCAGAACAAGAACTCTTCCTACTTCGTGGAGTGGATTCCGAATAACGTGAAGTCAAGCGTGTGCGACATACCGCCCACGGGGCTGAGGATGTCATCGACGTTCGTGGGGAACTCGACGTCGATCCAAGAGATGTTCCGGCGCGTGAGTGAGCAGTTCACGGCCATGTTCCGGCGTAAAGCGTTTTTGCATTGGTACACGGGGGAGGGGATGGACGAGATGGAGTTCACGGAGGCCGAGAGCAACATGAATGATCTCGTGGCGGAGTACCAGCAGTATCAGGACGCTGTCGCCGACGAGGAGGAGTATGAAGACGGCGGCGCTCAAGATTATGAGAACTAAAATACACAACATCGGAATACAATATAGTATACTTTTTCTCTTTCTAGGTTGCATTTGTTGTCTGAAATGTTTGTCGATGTTTGTTTTTTAATTGATATATCTGAGTTTTCAATTGTTAGAACGTTGTTTGTGGATTATGTTGTTAATTAGACTATGGATTCTACAATTTGTTTTGTATTAGTGGTTGAATATTATGAGTTGATTCTACTACCTTGTTTTTTTATTAATCGTCTGTATTTTTATTGTGGCTGTCCAATCGAAATATCATTTTGTCAGCTGCACAAAATGTCCTACAAAAATGTAACAGTGAGTATCATGCTTGAATCAGTTTTTATTATACTCCCACTCTTTCCACCATATATATTCTTAGTTTTTATCGGTACGAGTTTTAATAAATGCAATGAATATAAAATAAGTGGAGAATGAGACTCACATAATAAAATATATTATGTGAGTGAAAAATATGGGTCATGAGTAATTTTTTTTGTAAGAATTTTAATAAATGCAATGAATATAAAATAAGTGGAGAATGAGACTCACATAATAAAATATATTATGTGAGTGAAAAATATGGGTCATGAGTAATTTTTTTTGTAAATAAGCGAATTGAGTAAGAGTAAAAATGTTGACTTCTGGGTGGAATCCATGTCTACAAAAGGAAAGTGAACGAATTTTATAGACGTATCAAAATAGAATTAAATAAATAAATATCGAGAAAGGATGGAGTAATACTAAAATGCAACCATAAGTATATGCCAGAATAATTATTTCTTTCTATTATGTATCTAAATGCATGGTGCATACATCCAATTAGAATTCATTAATCTTCAATTAAATTTTATTAATCTTAAATTAGGGACAAATATACTGTGTATCCAAATATACCTAGGACCACCTCTTCTTCTTTATATTTGGTGAATGACTTTTCAGTTTTTATTTTCTTTTGCTTATAAGACAACCCACATTAAAGTCATCAATGTCATCATAAAAAACAAACAACATTTATTAAAAAAAAAAAATCGTGACTTTTTAAGTTGAGGGGAGTCTGCCAACCCTAGGCAATTGAATGTTATGCTTATGTGGCACCCTTTTATTGGGTGTCATTTAAATATTTATTTAATTTATATTGTTAAAATTTAATAATTAATAATATTTAATAATTATTATTAATTAAAAAATATTACATTTTGAAAAAAATTCTCTATATATAGGACTTGAAATTTTCATTTTTAGTACATCAAACCAAAGTATTTTCTTTGTTATTCTTATTTTTCTTCTCTATCTAAATAGTATTTTTTTTTCATTTTGAAGCCATGAATCCAAATGATCCCAATTATTATTCAACTTTGGATCTTTTTTTTATCCTCAAAATTTTTCAAATCCAGAACATGTTCAAAATTTCGAGTACCATGAAAATTCTCAATTTTCTCCACACCTCAATCAAATTCCTGCCTCTCACGAGTATTCTATTTCACAAAATATCACTCGTACCTTATTTCAAGATATTGAACAGCCAAAGAAAAATCCAAAAGCTCCAAAAAATATAACTTTGTGCGTGAAAGAAGATGTACAGGGGCGGATCCAGAAGTTGATGATGAGGTGGGCTGAAAAATAAGTACTTTGGCGTATTAAATATCATAAATGCTAAAATATTTTTAGGTTTTTATAAGTTGTCTTGCGAGATTTCAATACACAAAATCCATCAATAATTGAGTTCATATCTATATTTTTAATAAAATATATTTCAATATAAACTTTTATTAAGCGTAAATTTTAGGGAATCCATCAGCCAAACCACCGGTAAAACTTGGTTGCGATTGAACTTGAACTTTGACAGCTTCGAATGGGCAAAGAGCAACATCAGCAAACACTTGAGCAGATGCAGCACTAAGGAAGAATATGACACATTTGTTTGGCTAATTTTCGCGACTCATATGAACCTTTGAGGATGCAGAAAAATATGGTATTCTAAAAGCATCAATATACGTCACTCGTAGGCACGCAATAATGAGGATACACAAAATTTTAACATGGAAAACCTCTCAAAACGAAAGAGAGAAAAAAAAATTACGGGACTACTAGAACCGTTTAAATCAATTATAATCAACAATGGAGCAGTACCCAATCTTATCTAGATTATATTATAGGCATACAAAATATCATACACTTGAAAATAAGCACATCAAGATGTATGAAATCAAAATCGAGCAAAGATCAAGAAAAATATCATCAGAAATTATCCTATATTCAGATCGAAGACCCGACCTACGAATCTCAAAATCCGATCTCCACCGTCCACAACGTTCGCCCAGATGCTGTGAAGCTTCTGACCAAAAATCACGCTAATCTAACGGTTCAATCTCCGGGAAACAGAATTTTTCTGAAGCTGCGCGTTGAAAATCCGAGAGGGGGAAAAAGGGCTACGAATTTTTCTATTTTGACTGCTCCAATTTCTCCCTTGTGGCTGACCCTTTTCATTGGGCTCTATGGATTTTTCTCATGGGTCAAAAATATAAAAAAAAACCCAACAATAACAACTTTGTTTTAATTTTTTAATTATTTTGGACTGTGCTAATTTTGAATTGGGCTTAATATAATACATAAATGTAAGAAAAAATTTAGGACTTGCACTGGGCTGGAGCCCGGTGTAGCCTATAGCTAGATCCGCCCATGAAGACGTAACTCTTATGTCTTCTTAGATCCGCATTAGTGAAGATAGCAAACGAGGAAAAAAACAAAAGAGGGCGACGATGTGGGCACGTGTGCATGAAATGTATCATGAAGCTCAAAAAGAAAGTCCAGACGAGATCAACGAAAGGAATATCGAGTCAATGAAAGGTCGTTGGAAATGACTTAATGAAAATGTAAATAAGTGGGTTGCTGTTTGCAAAGAAGCATATGCTAGGAAAAAGGAGTGGAATGAGCCATAAAGATATTGAGATGGAAGCTCACTCAATTTATGAAGACGGTGGCAATTGATCGCTAATATTCCTACCAAATAAATGATAGTAAAACAACAAGTATATTATATCGTATCCACAGGGACTGCGATTCGAGAACACATCAAATAATCAACACAGAATCTTGATTATTATTCAGGCAACAATTTATCAAGAGAGAGATAATAATAAAACTAGACTCAAAATATAAATAAGGAATAAAACCAGATATAAAAGACTGATCCTAGAGATGTACTTAACCTAACAAGATTCACACAATAAACCTATTAATTTGTTTGCCAATTTAATCCACATTCATATGAAGGATCATTAATGTAACTATAGTTTCCGTCAGGACAGCCTATAGTAGTAGGTTAGCCTAAACTCTATCTCCGTCGGGTCTCAAGAGAAGTAAGCTAATTACCAAAAGCACACAAGATTTAACCTCCTACAGTTCACCTATCTGCGCCAGGTCTCAAGGCAAAAACTGTATTATGAATTCAAGATATCGATTATACAATTAATTCCGCCAAGACATCAATCACATAACTAGCATGCATTAATATTGGCCAGATACCAACACATGAGAATAAAAGCTAAGAATCATAAATCATGAATGAGACGGCAAAACAGTATCAATAGATAAATCATACAAATCTAGTCAGACATACAAACCCTAGGATCAATACGGAATTTAGCTACGCATAATTACATTGCCAAAATAATAAATAAATGAAGAAAGCATAAATTGAAATAGATAAATAAAACTGTAGGATTCCACGATAAACAATGTAGCACTTGGATCTGGAAGGAAAACTGAAATCTAAATAAACTCGAATATGAAAACTGAATCAAAATAATACTAAAGACAAAAGCTAAATTAAATTCTTTGTAAAACCAACGTCAGAAGAAATAAAAAGAAAAGGGAAATTTGTTCTGTTCTAAATCTACGTCCTATCTCGTCTAATGCGTCTCATCTGGAATAAAAACTAAAGCCCCCCGTGTGATGTGCGCCCTCCTATGTATATATGCAACTCTAGGGCCTCGCAAAGCGTGCTAGCAACCCTTTCCCGAGAAGGAGTCTCGTGAATGCTTCAAAAAGTGCTGCAAATCCATTGCTCCTCGCGAGTTAGCCTCGCGACCTCAAAACTCGCGAGTCGTGCTTTCTCGCGCTGCGCATTGCGCGACTCCGCTGTTTCGCTCTGTTCTCTCTCGTCCGGACTCTGAATTACGATCCGTTTGCGCCTATGGACTCCTATCGAGATGCTATTTAATATTATAAAATTTTCACATCCATCCTTATCAAATCCATTTCATCATATTTATCGTCGTATCTAAATAGATATTCTTCGCGCGAGCTCGCGACTGCGCTAGTGATTCCTCTTTATCGTGATCCACCATTTTGACATCAAAACCTGTGCTAAAATGACATGAAATACACACGGCATAATATCTTCCAAGGTAAACATAAATATATCGAATGACAGCTCAAAAGATCACTTATCAATTAGAAACGAAACGAATATAGCCCTATAAATCAGGTAAAAATGAGGCTTATCAACTCCCCCAAACTTAACCTTTTGTTTGTCCTCAAACAAATCAGAACAAAAGAGAGACGACCAAAGACAGACAAAGAGTCGAACGACAAAAGCAATAAGCCTCAAAGCAATGAGCAATAAAAGATTCAATCAAATGAATCAAATCACAACATTTTTCGTTAAACTCCACATATCATAATAATCATAAGCACAAGCCATTTTAAACTTGAATCCTCACAACATGGATGTATATATAAGAAATATCAAACACTCAAGTGTATCAAGGAGGATGTGTATACTCTCAAAGTTTAAAAACACATGGAATCTACCATAGGCTTGCAAATGGTCTAATTCTCCATTGCTCAAATATGTGCTCAAGAACTAAGATCAAAAGGTCTTATAAAAGGTTATAATGTAGGCTCTTTGGTAAGGTAGGATATATTTAGACTAAATGACTCATAATCCCATAATGAAAAACACCATAAGTATCACAAGACACCATTCCCAAACTTTCACAATTTATTTCAATTCTCCATACCAAAAAGTCATTTTTCTATTAAGAACTTCCATAATTATTATATAAGTGATATACTCATCTCAAGCGCTACCTACTTACCCATTTATGTTCTTTTCGCACACTTGTGCTAACTTTTTTATTCTTCTTTTTTTTTTTTTGAACTTATATGAGTAAGCAACTATTTTTAATAATCACTTTCTCCTCATTTATTTCTTTTCTTTCCTTTCTTTTTCTCAACTCTCAATTCAAACAACCAAAAATCACACTAACAACATAACCCAATCCACGGCTATATGAAAGAATAAGGTAGGCTCAAACGGACTCATCAAAGGATAATAAAATAACAGGTTAGTGTTTGGATAGTGTATAGGCTAAGAAAAGAATGCCTAATATCATTTCAAAATTCTTAAGCACATCGATGTAACCTCGAAAAAGATCCAGCGTAAGTTCTAGAGAAACACATGCTATTTCAAACTATTCACACAGAAAGAAACAAGACTGAAAAGATATGACAGTCAAAAGCTCAAGACTCACAGGTTTCAAAAGTGTGATCAAGTTCTCAAATGCTCAATACTCACAATAATCATAACATGCTTCGTCTCACAAAATCAGTTGCAATCAAATTTTCTAATAAAAACAATTCTCATCATTGGCTGCTCGTCATTCAACTCATCCCACAAAACAGACACAAAACACAAACACGAAAAACAAACAAAAGGAAAACAAAACAAAAAGGAAAACAAACAAAACAAAGGAAAGGAAAACATTGGGTTACCTCCCAACAAGTGCTAAATTTAAATGTCTTTAGCTAGACCAATACTAACCTCGATCAATCTGGCGTTTTGGCAGCAGATTTCTTCCCAACTCTATGCTTTTCTCCATACTTTGCATTCACTTTAGACCACCACTGAGTGGAAGTGGCCTCCCCCAAACTTGAACAAATCACTCGAAGTTCCATGCCGAGTCCATCTCTTCTTTGTAGCACACTTGTCAACTGGCGGTTGACATCCAAGCTCGAGATTTGGCTAGCTGCAACAATGGTGATTGAATGACACTCTTCATGCTCTGAACTATCGTGTTGCCTGATGGCATCATATATTGAGATTTTCAGCTCCTCATCATTGACACGAAATGTAAGATTACCTTCCTGCACATCAATTAAAGCACGACCAATTGCTAGAAAAGGTCGACCCAAGATTAGTGGTTGATTTTTAAATTCAGGAATGTCTAAAATAACAAAATCTCTTGGAAAGACAAAATCCAATTCTTACCAACACATCCTCAACTATTCCTTAGGGTATCGATCGACCGTCGGCCATCATTAATGAAATTGAAGTTTCTTCATTTTGCCCACTCAAGCGGTTGAACACGATAAAGGCATCGGTTTATGCTCGTGTGTCACTCAACACGTTGGGAATCTCGCTCTCAACGTGAAGCTTCCCGGGTCTTTCTGTTTCAGTGACAACTTTCTCTGCAAGATAGCACTGCATTCCTCAGAAATGTTGATTTTGTCAAATTTTCCCAACTTCTTCTTGCTTGCCACTGCGTCTTTGAAAAATTTAACGTATCCGGGCATGTTTTTTAGCGCGTCAAAGAGAGGTATGGTGATGTTAACTTTTTGGAACATCTCTTTGAATCGGGCGTACTCCTCATTATATTTCGTCTTCCCGATGCACTGAGGAAATGGAGTTGTAGGCTTTGGGAGCGTCGGTTGACTCGCGGCCTCAGCTTGCGCGTTTTCCTCTCTATCCTTCCCTCGCGAGACGCCTTCTCTGAACTCTATCGCGACGCACTCTCCATCAATCTTCGCATCTTTGGCTCGCGATCCTTCATCGTGAGGGCGCGTTGCGAGGCCCTCTCTATCAATCTTCGCAAGTTTACTTCGCGGTCCTTCATCGCGAGGGCGCGTCGCGAAGCGAGATTCTTCCTCTGGCGAGTCTTTCCTCACGATTGAGTTTGCGTCAGAGAATCGCGAGTGTCACTCACGAGGCGATAATTCGTCGACTCGTACGTATGATCCTCTTCGCCCTTTGCTCATCCAACTCTTCCCCTTCATGCTCCAGATGATTAGTATATGATGCCCCGCTCCTCAAATATATAGCATTGCATTGATTTGGAGGAGTGTGATTCTTCGGATTTTGCTTGGTATTGCTTGGGAATTGACCTTGCCTATGCATCCCAGCTCTCTCATTGGCCATCTGCCCCACTTGGTTCTCCACCATCTTCAGTTGTTTTCCAAGGGCTATCACTGTATTGTTGATGGCGTTGACTGTGCTCTCCAGAGTGTTCATCCTATTCCCAAGCTGCTGGATCTGAATATTTTGCTGAGCCACAATTTGTTGGTGACTCGCTGCTATTTGCTGATTGCTCGGCAATACTTGTTGCATCATATCTTCGAGGCTCGGGTTCTTGGGCTCCATAATCATTCCATTATCAATAGCAAAACTAGGTGGTAGTTGCTGAGCATTCTGCGCATTGGCATAGGAAAAATTTGGGTGATTCCTATTATTGGGATGATAGGGTGGATTCCCACTGTGATTTCCTTGGCCATTACTCCTTTGGTTCACGTATTGAACCTCCTCGATATTTTGCGCCATGGCCACGGTCATCTGCCCTTTTCTCTCGACTTCATACTCCTTCTATAGAGATTTAAATTTTTCTAACAGATCATCGTATCTGTTGTCAAGTTCTATGACAACTTTCCGATCGTTGTCTCTCCATCGCCATCGATAAGCGTTGGATGTCATCTCCTCAATTATTCTCAACGCTTCATCTATTCCTCTATTGAGAAGGCATCCTCCGGTTGACGCATCAACAATGCTCCGGGTGTTAGCATTGAGTCCACTGTAAAATTGGGTTACTTGCTGCTCAGGTGAAAACCCATGCTCCCAAGCTTCAAATAACGACTCGTCTCCCACTTGTAAAAAATTGGAGATCTCGGCAATGATTTTCTATGCCTTGGCAGGTGGAAAGTATTTAGACAGGAGGAATTTCTCGCACAACTGTCCTATGTAGTGATTCAAGATCTATCTAAGCTCTTGAACCACTCTTTCTCCTGACTCCGCAACGAAAATATGAATATCCGCATCCGGATGGCGTCAGCTGGCACTCCATTCTGCTTGATAGTATCACATATATCAAGGAATGCCTCTAAATGTGCGTTGGGGTCTTCAGTAACCCTTCCCCAAACTGCTCCACTTGGATCATGCTGATGAGGGCAGGTTTTTGCTCAAAGTTGTTCGCATTGACGTTCGGCCCCCATCCTCCACCTTGAAACTGATCCGTCGATGGTCTGTACATGTGGTTGAGCGGTATGGGATGTGCTCGTCCACCAACCGGGCCCATCTGATTATTCAACGCCAGTTGGCGTTGCATTGCTGCTAGCATTTCCTCCATCTCGGCCATTCTATCATGGCCTTGGGGTTCTCTTTCTGCCATTGCTTGTTGTCTTCTTTCTCGACTCTCTCTCTTATGTGATCTTTCAATCTCAAGATCCAAAATAATAATTTCTTTCTTTTAGGATCTTGTAATCATACACTGCACAGAGAGATAAAAATCAGATCAGATCTAAGAAGCAACCCAAAAATAATATATATATTTTTTAATTATTTTTTTAATAAGTCTGAATTAATAACTACAATCCAAAAAATTATCACTATGCAATCTAAACAGTCCCCGATAACGGCGTCAAAATTTGATCGCTAATATTCCTACCAAATAAATGATAGTAAAACAACAAGTATATTATATCGTATCCATATGGACCGCGACTCGAGAACACATCAAATAATCAACACAAAATCTTGATTATTATTCAGGCAACAATTTATCAAGAGAGAGATAATAATAAAACTAGACTCAAAATATAAATAAGGAATAAAACCAGATATAAAAGACTGATCCTAGGGATGTACTTAACCTAACTAGATTCACACAACAAACCTATTAATCTGTTTACCAATTTAATCCACATTCATATGAAGGATCACTAATGTAACTATAGTTTCCGTCAGGACAGCCTATAGTAGTAGGTTAGCCAAAACTCTATCTCCGTCGGGTCTCAAGAGAAGTAAGCTAATTACCAAAAGCACACAAAGATTTAACCTCCTCAGCTTCACCTATCTCTGCGCCAGTCTCAAAGGCAAAACTCAGATTATGAATTCAAGATATCGATTATGTAATTAGTTCCGCCAAGACATCAATCACATAACTAGCATGCATTAATATTGGCCTGATACCAACACATGAGAATAAAAGCCAAGAATCATAAATCATGAATGAGACAAAAAACAAGATCAATAGATAAATCTTACAAATCTAGTCAGTCATACAAACTCTAGGATCAATATGGAATTTAGCTACACATAATTAAATTACCAAAATAATAAATAAATGAAGAAAGCATAAATTAAATAGATAAATAAAACTGTAGGAATCTACGATAAACAATGTAGCACTTGGATCTGGAAGGAAAACTGAAATCTGAATAAACTCGAATACGAAAACTGAATCAAAATAATACTAAAGACAAAAGCTAAATTAAATTCTTTGTAAAACCAACGTCAGAAGAAATAAAACGAAAAAGGGAAATTTGTTCTGTTCTAAATCTACGTCCTATCTCGTCTAATACGTCTCCTTTGGAATAAAAACTGAAGCCCCCCGTGTGATGTGCGCCCTCCTATGTATATACGCAACTCTAGGGCCTCGCAAAGCGTGCTAGGGACCCTTTTGCCACGAAGGAGTCTCGTGAATGCTTCAAAAAGTGCTGCAAATCCATTGCTCCTCGCGAGTTAGCCTCGCGACCTTAGGTTGCGAGCAAAACTCGCGAGTCGTGCTTTCTCGCGCTGCGCATTGTGCGACTCCGTTGTTTCGCTCCGTTCTCTCTCGTCCGGACTCCAAATTACGATCCGTTTGCGCCTATGGACTCCTATCGAGATGCTATTTAACATTATAAACTTTGCACATCCATCCTTGTCAAATCCATTTCATCATATTTATCGTCGTATCTAAATAGATATTCTTCGCGCGAGCTCGCGACTGCGCTAGTGATTCCTCTTTATCGTGATCCACCTTTTTGATATCAAAACCTGTGCTAAAATGACATGAAATACACACGGCATAATATCTTCCAAGGTAAACATAAATATATCGAAAGACAGCTCAAAAGATCACTTATCAATTAGAAACTAAACGAATATAGCCCTATAAATCAGGTAAAAATGAGGTTTATCAATAGCAAATTCCAAGACTTTGTTGTTTTCAATGATGTTATGATTAAACATCCGAAATGGAGCTTAACGTTCAATGAAGTGGACGATGATGAAGAAAGTGGTGGTAGCACGAAGAGATCTAAGACTTCCGAAGATGGTGGCTACTGTATCCCTTCCAATCTAGAAACTCCAACTACATGCGGTTCTACTATTTCTCGACCTATAGGCAGAGACAAAGTTAAAAGGAAAGGAAAAGGTAAGGCAACAACTTCTGAATCTATTAATAATGAAATGTATGAAGAAATTCACGCATTGAGACATAGTAGAGATCGTGAAAATGAATTAATGATTGCTAAAATTGAGTTGGAACATGAAAAGCTTAAAGTAAATTCTCTGAAGATGAAAAAGAAAATGTTGGTCACATTGTTGGCTAAGGATCATTTATCTCCAGACGAGGAAGAGGTGAAAAGGCAGCTCATTGCTCTTCTATTTGGAAAGTGAAGGACTTAGTTTATGTAGGTTTGATTTAAGTAATTTTCTATTATGTAATTTTAATTTATGTAATATTGTACTATGTATTTTCACTTTTGTAGTTAATTGCTTGGATTTGAATGAGTCTTACTTTCATCTTACCAATATGAGTTTTCATTTCAACTAGTCAATTTGGGAATCTCTGACACTTCACATGAGATATATTAAGGGACACTATTCACATGTGATATTTGGGAATCTCTGACACTCTATACAACTTCTAATGAAAAATAAAATTTCTTACAAATGTGTGCGGATGAGGCCGCAGCGCCGGATGAGACCGTAGCTCCGGACGAACACGGTTGGAGAACGCGCGTGGAAGAGCGACATCGCAGCTGGCGTTGGGGTAAGTCCAGCGCTGGAAAGGTGCATGTGTGCGGGCGAGGCGACGCGGATGAAGCGTCGGTTGGATGCAGAGCGGGCGCTGGGAAAGCCAGCGTCGGTTGGTGGAGGTGCAACGCGAGCTGGGGAGGGAAGAAAGAGGCTGAACGTGCGCTGTAGGAGGGCATTGGGACGAGCTCAGGGCCATGTGAGAGCCGGTTGGCTTGCAAACGCACGTTGGGGCGTGCCCAGCTCCTGCACGCCGGACGCGCTCGCACGTGCACGATTTCACTGTTTCGCTCCGTTCTCTCTTGTCCGAACTCCAAATTGCGATCCGTTTGCACCAATGGACTCCTATCGAGATAATATTTAACATTATAAAATTTTCATATCCATAATTTTCATATCCATTTTATCATCTTTGATTACATCTTTGCCATGTGCATCGATTATCACCTGAAAAGCCTACAAAACACTAAAGAGGAACCCCAAGAGCATAATCTTTCAAAAATAGCTAAAAGCATTAATATCGACTATATAAACGCACTTAAACCAATCTAAATCATCTTAATATAGCATTAATAAACGAGTAAAAAGTGCGCTTATCAGTCCAAAACATAAAATTAAGGGACACTATTCACATGTGATATTTAAAGTATTCATACAATTTTGTCATAATGAGATTTGTTCTGACGAAGGAAAAAATTTCTTACATTTCTTACAAATTTGTCTAAAGTATAAAGCAAGAAGACACTCCTGACAAAGATGCATGTGATTTCTTCCATTATTTGTCCAAAAAATAAAGTTATCTGACAATATTCACATGTGATATATTTATTTTACTTCTATAAACATATCTCTTATTAGTTAGCTAACATATTCTATAGCCAAAATGTCGAAAAATCTTCTTCTTCATCTTCATCTTCATCTTCGGATGAATGGGAAAAACAACGTTATCACCAAAATCGTCAAATTGATCGCATTATTGGTGATATGCTCCTAAACAATCCCAATCTTACATTAGGAAATCCTTCTTCCACCACTAGAAGGAGGTATTGTGATAGGGAACGTGAGGTGGGTGAGCAGCGTTTGATGAGCGACTATTTTGTCTCTAATCCGACATATACTCCGGAGCTCTTCCGGCGTAGATTTCGCATGCAGAAATCGTTGTTCCTTCGCATAGTAGATGTTGTCACCGCCAATGATGATTATTTTCAACAGAGACCCGATTGCACGGGTAGACAAGGCCTTTCACCACTACAGAAATGCACTGGAGCTATGAGGGTGTTGGCTTATGGAACCGCAACCGATGTCGTTGATGAATACTTACGAATGAGTGCAACGGTCACGAGGGATGTTGTCATTCATTTCGTAGAAGGTATCATTTCTTGCTTTGGTGACATGTATCTTAGAAGGCCTAATCGACAAGATTTGCAAAGACTACTCTATGTCGGGGAGCAACGTGGTTTCCCCGGCATGATTGGGAGTATTGATTGCATGCATTGGGAATGGAAAAATTGTCCTACTGCTTGGGCTGAATAATATTCAGGAAGAAGTGGAAAACCAACAATAATCTTGGAAGCCGTTGCATCATATGATTTGTGGATATGGCATGCATTCTTTGGAACACCAGGTTCGTGCAATGATATTAATGTACTCCATCGATCACCAGTTTTTAGTGATATCTTAGAAGGTGGAGCACCAAAAATAAGTTATGTAGTCAATGGTCGCCAAAATGATAGAGCATATTATCTCACTGATGGCATATATCCTTCTTGGGCTGCATTTGTCAAGTCAATTACAAGTCCAGTGCTTTGAAAGCACAAGTTGTTCGCTCAACACCAAGAGGCTGTAAGAAAAGATGTCGAGAGAACCTTTGGAGTCCTACAAGCTCGTTTTGCATTTATTCGACGACCATGTCTCATTTGGGATAGGATTTTGATGGGAAAAATTATGATGATTTGTATCATCATGCACAATATGATAGTAGAGTATAAACGAGATACATATCAAAACTATTATGATCCCACATAATTTTTAATGGATGTGCCTTCACATGGAGACGCATCTTTTCACTATTCAACTGATAGAATTGCAAGTCTATCTACTTACATGCATAACAGAGATCAACCCCGCAATCGAGAAGCTTCCAACGCTCTTCAAAAGGACTTAATTGAGCATATATGGGAAAAATTTGGCCCAGCTAATTGAATATGTATTGTATCTGTTGTACTTGTTATTTAAATTTTCTATATCTATTTGTAATTTGGTTGATGTATTTTAAATGTTATATTAACTCTTGTAATTTCCATTTTATAATCAAGTACATTATGAGTTTTTTAATGTATGGTAAATTAATTTGATCTTGAATACGAATTTTATAAATAATTTATATTTTTTCTATTTTTCAAAATATATTAATATATTTTAAATTAATATAGACAATATAATAATAAAAATAAAATAAAATAAAATAAGAAATTTTAGGTCATGTGAATGTCACTGATGAGAGTAAAAATAAGATGAAGGTTGGATTGTATAAGTGAAAGAGAGAAAAATAAATATTTTAATTGAGGGTTGGATCAAGGTGTCATATTCCATTGTCAGATTAGTTTTGTAGATGCGAAAGCATCTATTTGTGTCCAAGTAGATTAGATAAAGAAGTTAGATAGAAAGTGGTCCATGTTTTCGCCAAATGCGTCAATACGTGACCCCCGGTAGTGGGGAACCAAAGAATATTAAATTTAATTAATCACGATAGGTTGATGAATCTTTAATTAGTGTGCCTATGTATGTTGACCAAAGTCATAGAGTAAATTCAAATAAATCCTAAGATCCTGATATCTTTTTTGTATTTCAAGTAATCATTATCTAGATTACTATGACAGGGTAGTAGGAAATCTAGTTTAGTTTCATGTGTCTAGGACTCTAGGCACGAACACATTCCATTCGAGGCAAGAGGATCGAGTTTAAATGCTTTCAATTATTTTTACAGATAAAGATTGTTTATTTAAAATAATAATAATAAAACATATTTTGATTAATTCAACCAAAATAAGAACTATATATTATTCAAGAAAAATTATGGAATAACGAGAGAGAAAAAAAATCTTAGTTTCAATCGTGTTAAACATGATTTTTAATGTACAAATACGCTATATATTTTTATTGAAAATAGAGAACTCATAATAAATTTGTTGAGAAAAGAATAAACTTGATTTGTATAGAGAGTTCTAGAAGAATTATGTAGAATATGTGAGAAATGAGTAGAATGATGTAGAACATTATAGAAGAGAGTGGAAGGATGAAGAAAATTAGAGAAAAGAGAAGAAGAGTGTAGAATGTGGCATTGAGTAGTATAAATAGGGGTGCTTGTGTGTTGTAATAGGTAAGAGTGAAGATTGAGAAATAAGTGAGTTAAGAAATTCTATAAAGTTTTTCTCTCTAAATCACAAATACACACACGTCCACACACAAAATCAAAATTTTCCTCCAACAAAATTTCCTTCCCGAAATAACCAAGAACTCAAAACAATGTCATCAATGTAAGTTATAACGAAGTAAATTGAAAATTAAAATTAGAAGTCTAAGTTTTAATTTGATTAATACGAAAAAGTACATGTAATATCTTGACGACTTCATTCCAAATCCCTCCCTCATCTCATCTATATGTCCGAGATTCATTCGAATCCATAGCCCTAAATCAAGATTTTGAATTTAATTTTATGCGGATTTCTTTAATTTCACAAGTAGTTCTAAAACTGTGTGGACTACACTCTACACACATCAGATTAATTTCTGCTTTGGATAAACAGATATTCTTTTCAAGCATAAAAATATTTTCTGATTGTCCCCCCAAAAAAGAAAAAAGATAAAGAAAACACTCGAAGTAATGAATTACCGAAAGCTATGATGCATCAGAGTCATGGAAGTAAAGATGGAGAATCATGGCTCGAAAAATCAAGCTGCTCATCATCTCAGAGTCATTTTCGTCATTTGCATAATCAATGAAAAAAATATAATATATTTATTTGATTTTGGAGAGGAAGAGAAAAAGAAATGCAGAAATATCAAGTTGCAGTATTATAATCAAAAGATGAGGTAGACGGAGAGCGAAGCTGGTGGATGAATTTATATAGGTGACATCCTTGAAGAAACCCTTGCAATATTGGACCATAAATTGGGCTAAACTAAAATATCAGATTATTAGCCCAATAAGGCTTCATATTCTATTAAAAAAAAAGGTTCATGCTGTGCCGGAAAAACATAAACATCTCGAGTGCAGTCTGCCTGGGCTTGATATACTAATTATGCAAATTTAAATATTATTAAGAAGTAATTGTAATTTAAATTTCAACACACCTTATAATATTATTATAAGTTAAGTAATAATAATTTATAAAATATATCGAAAACTAATATTAGCTTAAAGTTCGTAACAACCGGTTAGTGTAATCTGTTATTTGTGCTTTGACGCTTTTGAACACGTCATATGAATCTACTCCGGTTAGTGTAATCTGTTATTTGTGCTTTGACGCTTTTGAACACGTCATATGAATCTACTCCTAAAAAAGAAAAGAAAAATGTCATATGAATATGAGTCAGTCGAATCATATTTATACTATGGTACTTATAATATGGACTCTGAAATACTATTTAATGAATAAATCTTGTTTGTTTATTTATAGCCTGTGGTCGTCGCTCACACAGTAAAATGGAATATCCGAACTAACCATATCAGATAAGATTTTTTGTGCAACAATTTTGTTAGAAGATACGCTTTTTAATGCCATAAACATCGTGTGGCAGAACTATGATGACCATACGAGAATTTTGCTCTTGCTTTAGTTCCAAGCAATAACTTTTTTACAGAAAACTAGTCAGTTAATGACGAATATATATGATAATTATTGCCGATAGTAATTAACTTAGAACCACATAATAACACATAAAAAAACAATAATGATAACAAAAAAAGTATCTACGCGCGATCCTGGGTTTTTAGGCCAAATCTTAGAAGATTTGACCAAATAATGGCCAAAAGAATAAAAAATGTTGCCGCAACTACAAATCTCAAATATTTAATCCCCAAAAAACTCTTACAATCTACAATCTCAAATGCTAAACCAATATTTTTGGGGCAAAATTAAAAAAGGAGCAACACCAAGAAATTCTACCCAATCCTACATTCGGTAACAAGTGGCTAATGTGGAACTAAAATAAAACAACTGTAAAAAATTTAAAGAGTTTTTTACTATTCACCGCAAGTTAATTATTCTCAAAGCGCACCCCTACTTGACTTGGTCTTCATTATTCCTATCCTCTTCCTCCTCGCTTCAGCAAATCTGGCCCGTTTATCAGCAGCCGCATCCAACGGCCGATATAGCTCCACGCTGACGAAAGCCTCTTCGGCGGGAAGGTTGAGATCGATCCCGAGTGGCCTCCCCGATCCAAGTCCATAATCCGACGGCTGTATATGTGCCGCGATTGGGCCGGAAGCACACTGCGCCGTTGGATCTGCAGCCAACGGCTGATGATGAGGCTCCCAATGCATCCGATAATGTTGGCTTAATTCCATTTCGGACTCTTCTCTTCTTATCAGCCCAGAATTTAACGCCTGTGTTACAAACAAATAAATATTCCGAGTCCAAATTTTCGATTATTGGAAAGCTCGTTTAGGTTCGATAAATAGATTACTGTACCTCTTGTTTCATTGCTTTAAGTTTTGAATTATAGGCCTTGAGCTTGTTGTAGTACTTCTTCACATTTTCTATCTCCTGTAAAGATTAGGGGAGAAGAAATATAAGGAGAATGGAACAGTAGTGCGTTGTAGAGAGAGAGAGATAATGAGAGAGAAAGAGATAATGAGGAAAAGGGCCAGCAGTTAGTGAAATTGGATTTGACGAACTTACCCCTGACAGCAACTCCTTGCGCTGAGTCAGTCCTCCTATCATGTCCAAGTAATCATCCCTTGACTGCAAATCCAAGGGTTAAGATAGTAAATGTCACCACTAATGAAGGAAAAAACTTGCAGCAAAACTTCGCAATTTTTGTGTTAAAAAACAGAGCAAGAAACGGGGGTTGTCAAAACTCAAAAGGACTAAAATCAAGGAATCAAACCAATTTGCGTAAGCAAAACCAGAATATACTAAATCAAAGATTGAAAAAAAATAAAACAGGTAGTTGAAGAGTTTCTCTGCCTCTCTCTCTAAAAAGTAAACAGAGTAAGGAGAAAAGGCGTACCCTCTTCTTTGAGGATTTCTTGAACGAATGCTTGAGCTTCTCATCGGATTCACTGGGCGAGAAAGATAACGGCGTGTCGGGGCTGGCGGTGGTGCGGGCGGCGCCGCCGTGCTTCTCATCCTGCGGTGCCGCCGCCTCAGCTTTGATGGGGGTCCTCTCTTCAATTCTAATTTCCGGCAAGGATGAACCTCTAGTTAATTGCGGCTTCGGCGGCTCAAGGCAAGATCTCCTCCGCCGGCGGCCCCAATTGCAATTGGACAGCGATTCAGATAACGACATCAGAGTCCTTAGTTCAAGCAGGATTTGGGAAACGATGATTTCATCTTCTGTTGCACAAGCTAACAGAGAACTGCTCGAAGTTGCGCTCTGCTCCATCTCTCTCTCTGTCGCTGCGTGCAACGAACTTCGAAATCGTGATAATGTGGGTTTGAGGGGAGAGGGGGGGTGGGGGCAGAGAGAGAGAGGAATTAGAGAATTGAGTTGCTTGAAGAGTTGGGATGGAGGGTTTTTTTCCTTTTATTTTGGGGTGAACAATAATAAGGGGAAGGAAATTCAGGGCTTCTGCCACGTGCCAGTCGAGTAGAGATGGAGAGTCTCCTAGGGTTTTAGCCATATGTGGTCCGGTCTTCTCTTAATTGCTGCTTTTGTGAATCTAATCAAAAGCAATGAGCGTAGCATTCCCAATTATGGTAAACTAAGGTAAACTAATATACAAAATAGTAAAATATTTAGATTAAGTTTTATAAATATTAATAGATTAAGTTTTATAGGTTTTATAGTATTTTTATATTGAGATAGTTATTTGTAGGACTGAGGAAATTAATTCGTCTACTCGAAACCCGAATGTTAAAATTGATTATGATTTTTTTTAGTTATCATTGTGTATTGTAATTGAACTTAGCATAAAGGAAACACTTCAATAAAAGAAAACTTCTTTAAAACGGTATGTTTGATTTATAAAATAAGTTAAATTTCGTTTTATATTTGATTGGAAAAATTGAATTCGGGTAACTCGGTCTATGTCCAATCATCTATATATTTCTGTAATTAGTAATCACTTTAGATTTGGATTAATTATTTAATCATCATTCAACATATAATGCAAAAGTATAAAATATTATTACCAATTTTTTATCATCTTCACTTTTGTTATTATATTATATTTTGTTCATAATCATTCAATTTATCATACACCACAATCAATCAATCTAAATATAAAATTAAATAATCCAAATGATTCAGTCCTATTATGTTATATGAATTTTATCTATCTTATCCATCAAATGTGTCAGGACTGATCTGGTAACTGTTGTGATGAAGAAAGGAATTCACATATTTCATATATTTATTTTTCATGATATAGGTTATTACTTACGGCATTAAAAAAACTTGAGTTGTCAATTGTGGTTTGGTTTGCCAACCTAATTTCCAGGTGGCTGAATTTTTCTTAATAACTATTACCAACTTCAAATAATAGTAGGAAATAGGAAAAATACATAAATTTAGTCTGATAAATTGACTTTATGATAATTTTAGTTTAATAATAAACCAATATTACACCAATCAAACCTAGTGCCAATTTTAACCCATAAGTGATTTTTGGCTCCAAAAATTACAGTCGGCACCGAAAAATGACATATAGAAAGCACAGTCAAAAACGTCGTTGGGAATTATTTACGGCCTAGATTTTATTTATGGTATAAATTGTGCTTTTCAACATCGAAAAATCATTCTGACTAAAATTGTCACAAAATCAATTAATTAATTTTAATTAGAGAGTGTTGATTTTTAGGATTGAGCGTCAATTTATCAATCTAAAATTATGTTGGGAATTATTTACAGCCTAGGTTTTATTTATGGTATAAATTGTGCTTTTCAACATCGAAAAATCATTTACGGACTAAAATTGTCACAAAATCAATTAATTAATTTTAATTAGAGAGTGTTGATTTTTTAGGATTGAACGGTTATAAAATCAATTTATCAATCTAAAATTATGTATTTTTCCTTAAAAATAGGCTCGTAAAAAATTGGCTCGTAAATAAAAATATCGATAATTGGACTTAGTCGACATTTTTTTAATGTAGCTCAATTTTGGTCCTTTTGGATGGGCTTGTATCTTCCTAAAGCCTACTGACCCCGTTAATATGATTTGGCCTGATATGGTGGTGCTAACTCGTTCATTAGATACCTCTAATTAGAGGTGTTCATGGTTTCGATTTCGGTTCGAATCGCGGTTTAGTTTGGAATTGAAACTGAAATCATGTAAGGGTAAATGATTTTGATTCTGAACCGTCGGTTCATGGTTCCGAACCGTGAACAGTCATTTTTTATTTTATTTTTATTTTGGATATACTTGTTCAAAATATATGAAATCTATATAAATCAAATAATAATTGTATAATGTAAAAAATTTAATTAAATAAGTCAACTAAAATATGGTAAATCTAATAGATTACAACCTGTAACAAAAAATTTCAATAACTTCGACAAATGAATCAAATTACAATTACATTGCAATTTACAATGTGTTAAGGAAAAAATATACTTAAAAATATGAAGAAAAAAATACAAATTGAGGGGAAGGGGGAAAAAGAAAATTGTATTGGGCTTATAACATTCAATAATTTATAATTAAGTTGCATATGTATCCCTATATAGAGCTTCAAAATAGAACTAGAGATCGTAATTTGTTACAATAAGATTAAAAGAAATAGAGAGATAGAAAAGATGAATTGGTGTGTTGAAATTGTTGGATAGAAGAGGTATTTATAGATGAATTATGGATGTTTGAAATTTGAATTTGAATTTGGCACCCAATTTGACATTTGAATCGGAACCACCGGTTCGGACTGTTCCAAATTCAATTTTTGAATTTCTTTTGTGATTTACAAAAAATAGGCATGACAAAAAAACTAAAAATAAGTGGAATCGTTGGTTCCACGGTTCGGAATCAGAACTGACCCATGTAAGATATCAACTGTTCTGATTCGAACCGTCGGTTCCTGTTCGGATGAGCACCTCTACCTCTAATTAAATGTAAATGGCAAGTTCAAGTCTAGGCAACGGCGAGTCTCGATTTCAAGCAATCAAGCGCGTCCAATCACATTTCGTTATCTAATTGCATTCTATCTCAAATTTAATATGGCAAAAATTGAATACATAGCTGATTGAAAAACGAGTACACTTTCTCGAACTTATTACTAATAAAACATAAATGAAGAAGATTAGAGTACAAAGAGATTATGAATTGAAACAAACGAAAAATACAACTGAATCATAAACTAGTGTACAAAAGTCGAGTCGGGGAGTTCTCCCTCACAAGACGAGATACGCTCTATAAGTGCTAACAGATTATCGTGACGTTTCCAAAGATGAAACGGCTTCTCATCCTTTGGAGTAGCAACACCACTGATCGAGAAGATCCACTGAACTAGAATGAGACAAGGACATGGCTTTGACTTCTGAAATGCAAAAGTGCTTCGTGTATGCTGAGTTTCAACGTTTAGCAAGTTGTGTTGAAGTAGAGGCATACTGTCTTATTTATAGGTACAATCCATTGCATGAGAGCTGCTGGAATCAATACAAGAGTTATGTAAGGCCAGAGGTTATCAATGGTTTTTAGGGGACAAGGAATATGTCAGCGTCATCATATCAGGACGTTACACAACCGTTACGCATGCACCTAGTCGACACCTATGTCTCCCATCGTTTGGGGAATGGGGAACACATCTAGAGATGACAATGGACCGGATTTGGATCGGATCTTGCTAGGTCCACATCCAATTTTTTTTTGCTTGGGTCAAGATCCATTTGATCCAAAAAATTAGATTTAGATCCAGATCTATAAGATCTGCATGGTTCAATATCTAGACCCAGATCCATATGTTTTCTCTTCTAAATAAATCATAAATCAACTAAAATTCACAGTAACACCATAATAATCATCTATTTCCACAATAACACTATAATAATCATTTAAAATTTCTACAATCATCATTATATATGAAGATGATAGCTACAAATTATCTTTTGCTTTCATGGAAGCAAATAATATTACAATAAAAATATAAAAAGTAGCACACTTTTAGCAAATAGACCACTCATATCTAATTTATATACTAAATTTTCTCAAATACAAGGTATAATTTTCTAATGTTTATCGACCTACCATCCAATTTTGTAACTTAATTTATCCAACTTGGACTAATTACAAGAAAATTAATATATATTAAATTACACTTACAAATAAAAATAAAAATATATATATATATATATATATATATATATATATATATATATATATATATATATATATTATATTAAATGGATCTACGGATCGGATCTCAAAAATCAGAATCCAGATCCATATCCAGATTTTAAAGGAATGGTCTGGATCCAATTCAGATTCACCATGTCCTATTTTTTAAAGACCCATATCCTAAAAAATAAAACTGAATCTATAAACTTAGACTGGGTCCAATATCTATTTGGGTCTCGATAGATCCACAATCTAAAAAGTATAAACGTCAAGCTAAAACCAAGCCCAAGACCAGCCAAATATCAATTGTCAAGATCAAGTCCAAAACCCAAGTCAGAGTTGGTGTTGTCCAGGTGCATCTCTGTTGGAAATTTGGGATCGAAGAAGATTTTGATTAAATCCCAAAATCTTAATTGAAAGTATATATATATATATATATATATATATATATATATCCTATGATGATAAGACATCTTTTGTTGAGTCTGTGAGACAATACTTTCAAGAAACTGTGCCTAGCCTGACAAACCCTTTATATGAAGAGAAATTGAAGCTAAATACATTCAGCCAAGATTCATCTAAGATGAAGAGTTAGTTGACTCGTCAGAGGAAAACAACCCCACTCATGACGAACGAGTTGCCGAAGTCATGACAATAGACTAAGTGCTTAAAGATACAACAGTTGACAAGCATCATACGAAAGCAATGATAAAAATATGTCATCTGAAGACTAAATGTCTGATATGATTTAATAAATCCGATTGTCAGAAAAACTGAGGATCGATAGCGCCTTAGTCTTACGACTCTTACTAGGCAGACACATGAAGTTTAGATAACTTGAAGACTCAGAAAGCTCATCCGCACTCAGAGTTAGTCGCAGATTTGTAGTGAAACAGATTACTGAAGATGAAATCAGAAGAAGTCGATGAAAACTAACATAGGATCAGATGTGGACATAGTTGAAAACTGACGACAGAGCCTATGAATTGTTTAATGGTTATGAGCGTTTTGCCAATTGTTAGGCGTTTTGATAACTTTTGATCAAATTCTAGATTTGGATTTCAATTCATTGTTAAAAGTATTGTTAAATTTACCACTATAATTGACTAAAATAGCAAAACTGCGCAAAGATTTGGACTTTTTTCTATTAGGCCAATTTTTTGTGTCATATATAGATGTTGAGAGGATTTTCAACTTTTACTCAAACATATCTATTTTCTTTAGTCACTATACTTTTCATTGGTTTGTAAAGCGTATGTTAAAGTTTTATAACTAGAGGTGATACTGATATATTGAGATGATAGTGCTGGAGAAATGGAGAATAATACGTATCTTTTTCCTTACATTAATATTTAAACTATAATATACTGCATTCAGATTCTTTTCTAGTATCAAGACTGCAAAACCTTTTGTCTTGGAATAATTAATCTTTGATTGTCATATCCCTTAAAAAAATGAAAAAAAATAAAAAGACAGTTAGCATGCATATATACGCATATACCAAATTTACCTAAAATCACATATCTTTCATTTGAATACAATTGTAAACTAATCAATATATTTAATAGACAAATTTATACTATTCATTACTCATTCGTAACTGAAGAAAACAAACAAAACAACTGATCTATCTCTGACATTAATTAAAATTTTGCTTTTTTAGTCAAAGTATCTTTGTTTCCTATTTTGGCAAGTATTTATTTCGGTTAAACTTTGATTAGCATAAACTAAAGTAGCGAAAAAATTTGTCGTTGTCTTAGATATTGTTTAGGTTGTAATTGTGGATTCCTTAATTGAAAACTCATTTCTAATATTTAGCTAATAGTTAGTAGAGGTACATATATCAAAGTTCTGGATGACATAGTTTCGTGAATGCAATTTTGAATCTTTCCTCACATCAAAAAACAGATAAATATAGCTTTCAAGTTATAATATTAAAAAAGGGATCTTAGATACCACAATAAAATATGAACCTCGATGGAAGTGGATGGCTTGGATTTTTCTTTGCTCTTTTATTTTGAAATTTGCCGATTATGAATATCTACTTACTATGATAAAGGTTCATTGTCAATTAATGCACAAATTTTGACTCATCTTATAATTTTATAAAGACGTTGCAACATTGTCATCATCTTTTGATTTATTGTAAAATTAACACTAAAATTTTCTAGTCACAAGTTGATGTGGCATGCCTCAACCGACTCGCCGTTGCAAAAGTACAACTGCGCAACCTCGATATTTTCAATTCAGTTCGTATTATACTCAACATGTCAATTTTTTGATAATCATAAAATGTGAGTGTTAATTTTGTAAGAAAACGAAAGATGGTGACATTATTATAATATTGTGTATGATTGCCAAACGAGTAAAAGTTCGCATATCAATTGATAATTAACCTGTACAATAATTGAATGTTATGCATATTGGGCCAAAGATGCATTCTATTTTTATAGACAGTCCACATCCAATTGGGCTGTGCTAGTTGGACTCCTTCAGAAAATTAGCATGCCTTATTTTGAATATATAAATTCAAGTATAGTCCTTTATTTATTTATTAGCTGAATTTGGCATATAGTATTTTACTGTTCAGGAACAAGATCGAAATTATTGGTTATGTAATAAAAACTAATATATAACTGGGTGTGGTGTCCTAATTTTATGTTTACTTGAGAAACAATATGACTAATGCAAAATTAAAAATATCTCGAGTTTCACTCTTGCACGATATCTGTTTCTAATATAAAAAAGTATTTTACAAAGTTTAATTTGCCTATATATCCCTTTTATACATTTTTTATATATAGGACAATAGTACAATATGATATATTTTATTTATCTATTACTGTAATAAAATGCGCATTCTTCTAACTTTTGAGTATTATCTATAATTTTCTTGTAAATTTGGAATAATAATTGAATAATAGTAGCCATAATATAAGAGTTTCATCCTCTTTAATTAAGGTGGTTTCTTGTGGGTATTATACAAAGTCTTTTTAACTTAACTGTTGAGTCAACATAATTTACCCCCACATTCTCATGTGGTTGTGATGTGAGTTTCTGGAGGGGGAGCTTCCCCTTTTACCCCCACGAACTTAACTCGATTGGTTAAAAACTAATAAATTTGAAACAAAGTATAGAATTTTTTTTATCAAACTTTCTTCCGGCCGCCGGCGCCGGCCGGATACAGATTCAAATCGTAAATATAAGGATGTGTTTAGGTTAAGTATTATGTTTGCAGAGTGATGATGAATAAGAAGTCTTTATAGCCTATCAGATGTTTCTGCACGACCTCGATCTGCAACATGTCTGCCGAAGTTTCCCTCTCATTAGACCGATTAGCTGATTTCATGTTTGTCGTCATTATTGGAAAGTTAAAAAGAACGAGATGAAAACTGAAAAGAGCAAAATTATAAAGGAAGAGGAAACAGCATAAGAACTATTAAGAGATAAATTAAAACATATGATTAATAAGAAAATTATTTTTACACAAATGTAACTAAAATACCATAGAAATCCCTATAGGAGTCCTCTATATAATAATAAAAAGAGGTGGTGTCCGGTGCGCGCCCGTGCACAGTGAGACCACCTCTAATTAGTTAATTAATTAATCCTAATTAATTAGTTAATTAAATAATTCTATTTAATTAATTAATTAGTTTAAATTAATTCTAATTAAAATTAATTAGTTTAATAAACTTTAATTGTAAATTAATAAATAATAATTTTGAATTAATATATCTTAATTTTGAATTAATAAACCTTAATTGTGAATAATAAACTTTAATTTTGAATTAATAAACCCTAATTGTGAATAATAAACCATACTTTTGAATTAATAAACCCTAATTTTGAATTAATAAACCCTATTTTGAATTAATAAACCCTAATTTAGAATAAATAAACCTTAATTTTGAATAATAAACCCTACTTTTGAATTAATAAATCCTAATTGAAAATAATAAACCCTAATTTTGAATAATAAACCCTAACTTTGAATTAATAAATCCTAATTATGAATTAATAAATCCTAATTATGAATTAATAAATAAAATATAAAACAATAAAATAACACACACAAAACTTGTGCGCGCAGCGTGAGACCGCGCGCACACAAGTTTTTGTGTAATAAAAAAACCATGGTCCCAACTCGGGACTGGTTATATATAAAATAAATATTATATTGTAAAATGTTATATTTTGTTTCCATACCATCTTAAGAATATACACTTTCGTATAGAAACAAATGACATTATTTAATATATTTTTTTATATGCATGAAGAAGTGTAATGATTTGGCAAGAAAATATATATTGGATTAACATGTACATATACGAGCAATAACTATTTTATTTTAGTTTCTAGATAATTAGGTGAGTGATCAACACATATATGCAGGGGCGGAGCTATATTGGGGTTTGGAGGGCCTATGGGCCCCCAACTTTTTTTAGAAAACTACTACTATTATATATCCGTTTATAATTTCAAAATATGTTATAGTGTAACTGGTTAAATGTTTCGTCTCTCACTCGAAGATCGTAGGTTCGAAACCCTTCCCAGCAATCTTTATTATTCCTTTCCATTTCTTTTCTTTTTTCTTCCTTTTCCTTTTCCTTTTTTTTTATTCGTTTCTTCCTTTTGTGTCCTTCATTTCTTTTTTCTTTTTTCTTTTTTTGTTTTTCTTTTATTTCTCTATTTTATACTTTTCATTTTATTTTCTTTTTATTTCTCAAATTTGTAGTCTTTTTCTTTCTTTTTCTATAATTTTTTTACATTGATAAGATAAAAATATATACAAATAATAAAGTTTTATATGTAAATTAATGATCAATCAATTTTAAAAAAGATTATGATAAACTTATTATAATATAGTCACTAGTAATATTTATTTAAATTTATTCTAATAAGTTTTATATGTGAATTAATTTTAGATTCAATTGTTGATTTGTAATGGGGACAAGAAAATCAAGATTTGAGTTGTGTAAGATAATACAATTTACAATATTAACACTTATAATTTTCTTATTACTTAAATTTTTATAGCTATTATTGATTGATTGTTTAGTTATTTGTAAGTAAATCTTATTATTTTATTTTTGTAAGATATTAAAATATAATGAAGAAGAAATATATTTAGTATAAACAATTACCTCCATTCAAATAATATTACACTATTATTTAAATTATTACTCCATTTGTCCCATTTAAAATGTCTCACTTTCCTTTTTAAGTTGTCTCATTACAAATGTCTCATTCCATTTTAGGAAGTAATTATTTCTTCAAAAAATATGAGTCCTACTATTTTTTTTTCAATTTAACTACTTTATACATATATCCTAAATATCCGTGCCTAAAAGAAAGGGGACACTTTAAATGGGATGAAGAGAGTATTATTTTTAAATTTTGATTTTAAAATTATAATTAATTAGGCCTCCCAAGAAAAAATTTCTAGCTCCGTCACTGCATATATGTATGTTATGTACCATCAAAGTTCACATAACTGGTTAATATTGAATTTGTAGTAATAGGTACATTACTTTGTTGAATACAATTATAAACTATTACATCCTATATTTTTTAAAAAATAAATGATTTTACTATGTCAAACTCTATTTAAAAAGTAACTTAATTTGTTATAAAATATTTTCTCAAATCACAATAATATGATGATTATACAGAATTTCTACTTTAATAAAGCCCTTCGCAGGATGATAATAGTGACTAGAAAGGCCATTTGCATATTCTCAAAAAAGGGGCATTTGCTTTTACAGAATTTGTGCTTTAGACATCGGACCCAACTGCAACCTATCTTTTATTATAATGAGGAATAATATAAAGTAGCTTCCCTTTGAATAAGTTGCCAGCCCATAGTGCAAAGACTGAATATTCAATATCTTTATGACTCAACATCATCCTATCCTCTTCCCCCGCTGACAATATATATATATGTATTTCTTGAAATATTCATATATAGATATATATTATGCTGAGGTTCAGCAAAATTAATTATCATTCGCGATTATTTTAACTTTTATTCGCCTTTCCCACTTTGCACTTCGGCCATGTGTCACACGACGTATACTCCGGAAGGTTGTAGTAACTCACGTGCGACAAGATAATAGCATAAAAATATACTAACGGGCAAAGTCGCAAATTTAATCTGTTTCATTTCCTAATTAATGACACAGTAATTTTCGACAGTAAATCACAAAAATAGTTTTGCGTTTATCATATGCTACTAAAAGTATACATTTATATATGATAATGCGAACTTAGCAAGGTTGCATGATCATGACCATAAATTGGTCCGAGTATATACCGAATTATATATATATATATATAAATCTACATTGTTTCATTTTGCAAGGATTTGCCTTTTATTTAAGGAGATTTTTTATTTATTTTATGGCTAACTTATTTTTCAAAGCGAAAACAAGAAGCCAACCAACCTGCATGTACGCAAAATCTTTTTTTTGGAGGATGGGAGATTGAAAGATTGACATTCACACCCTTACCATTCATTCTTACAGAAAAAAAATATTATTAAACTAAAATATTTACGTCACAAAATATTTCTATAATCTCAAACCGTTTTAAGTTTTTCTTTTTATTATTATATTAAGAGTCTCTAAATACATAATGAGACATGAGGTGCAACATTGTCGCGAGTTCGTCCCAATTATACTTAAATTAATATACTAATATTTTTAAAAACTAATATACTAATAATTTTGTGTACACTATATCTGGAAAAAGGTAAACCGCTACTTTGGTATCAACTTATCAAACTTTTTGAGTGAGCATATTTCCAAAAGCCAAAGTCGGTGAAAGCATCATAAAATCATCCACTCTCCGTTCTCCAACCTATTGCAATTTGCAACCATCTCGCTCTCTCTCTCTCTCACACACAGCCCACCAGCATTCATCTTCAACTGTAACAATTTAGCAGCTCAAAATCTCAGCGTACGTAGAAATCAAGATGGGTTGGTTTCTAAGAGTGAAAAAGGGCATGAGTTGGAAGGAGCAAACCCTAGACTCCCTCTCCGCACCGCCGCCGCCGTTGATGGCGTTTTCGGCGGTGCTGCTGATGCTGGTGTATTTCGCGACGCACTCAGACTACAAGGAGAAAGTGGAGCAGCGCAAGACCGGGTTCAGGTTCAGCCTGCTGCTGCTGCCGCTGCTCCTCATCGTCGCCCTCAACCTCGTCATGCTCCGCCACCGCCTGCTGCGCTACAACTTCGGAGCGCCGCGCCCCCTCTACCACACGGCCGTGGCCGACGAAGGGGGCTCCGCCTCCGGCCTGCTGCTCGTGCTGCTCCTGCTCCTCGTCTTGGTTCACTACCAGTCCTCGTTTCACTCTTCTTGGTTTAGATTTATTTAGAACTAGCTCTGATACCATGTCAAAGTATAAAGCAAAGCAGAAATGTGTAGAGGAGAAGATAGAACATAACAGACTCAAAGGAATAAAGAAGAAGCTCAAAACTCTTATTAGCTTGCATCATTCTCTTTTATAGAGACGTTTACAGAACAAAATAAAATTACTAACTGCTAACGACTTGCTTAACCACTTCCTAACAGACTAACAGTTTGCTAACTACCTAACTAGTTACAACAGAATATGAAAACTGTATCCACGTTACAACTGCATGGGAGAAGGCTGCATGTACACCTTTAATATAATGTAATAATATTCATATACTATATATGTTCCATTCTAAGCTTTTCATTGTTTTTGGATATGTAAATTAAAGAATATTGTGTTTTGTGTGTCAAGTATTATAACTACATATTCAAAATAATTTTGTTTGTAAAATGATTATTTTTTGATATATTCCACGTGGGTATAGTGAGTATTAAAGTGAGTGACAATCTTACTGAGATAGCCTAAAAAAATACAAACCTAAAGCATATTGAGTATTAAAGTGAGTGACAAATCTTATTTTTGTTGATAATGTGAGTGACAATCTTTAGTGACGATAAACACTAAAGATAATGTGAGTGACAATCTTATTTTTGTCACCACAAACATACATTCAGTGACGATCATTTCTCGTGTGATAAAAAAATATTTTAGTGGCAATTTTTAATGGTGTTGATAGTTATTATCACTATATGTTAGTGAAAATCACTACAAAAATATATATAGTGATAAGAATTTCTCTCATCATAAAAAAATATTATAGTGAATTTTTATTATTGTTGATAGTTACTATTACTATATGTCAATCACAATCATGTTTTTGTCATTATAAAAAAATAAATAGTGACAATAATTTCGTTTGTCACAAAAAAAGTTAGTAGTGAGATTTTTTTTATTGTCAGTATTTGTTGTCACTATATGTCAGTGAAGATCGTATTTTTGTGACTGAAAACTATATATACATATATATATATATAGTGACAAATATTTATCTCGTAACAATCAAATTTTATAGTGATCATTTTTGTTGTTGTCAGTATTTATTGTCACTATATGTTAGTGACAATCATATTTTCGTCAGTACAAACATATATATAGTGACAACCATTTCTCTCATCACAAAAAATGTAATATCGATAAATTTTATTTTGTAAGAATTTTTTCATTATATTTATTTTCTATTGTTTATTTTAATTTTTCAATATTACAATTGAATCAATATTTATTTTCAATTAAAATAAACCTAAAAATATTCCTTGTGCATCACACAAGCGCATATAGTTCCATTTAAACTATGTTGTCTTGTGTGACAGATTAATAAAAATATCAACCACATATAATTACTAATGTTGTATGTGTGAATAAGTTGTATGATAACTTATATAGTTAACTACACATGCATGACCGATAGTGATATACAATAGAACTTTTTTAAATTAATACTTGATAAAATTAATAACTTATATAAGATAAATTAAAAACCTCTCTAATATAATAATTTTGATAAATAATAAGATAATAATTGTTCAGAAGATCCTTATATAGTCCTATGGTCCCAACAACATGATAAATTAATAATCTCCTAACATTACAAAGATATATAGGACAACTTTATAAAATATGAATTGATTGTTGTTTGTTTTCTATGAAATTGAAGTAAAAATGAATTTTATCTTTAACTTTATCATGACAAACATGATCAAAAGCTCCAGTTTGTCGTTCTCGAATTGCAAAAAAACATTGTGAATAATTTTAAATGATTCAATTGCTTCATTTCACATAACTGGATATAATGCAACTGTATCATTTTAGACTACGTTCTTAACCGAGTTTTCAATTATGGCATCAACAATTTCTTTTAAACTTTGAATCTTATGCGTTTTTTCTACATAATAATATCAAAGATCGTTGAATTCTTATATATATATATATATATATATATATATATATATAAAATTAAATTTAAATTCATTGCATATAAATACTCCTCCGTCCCACCCAAGATGGCTCATTTCTTTTCTAGACGGTTATTTAGGAGAATGGTATAAAGTGAATAAAGTGATAAAAGTAGATAGGTCCCACAACTTTTGAAGTGATAATTATTTCCTAAAAGGAAGCAGCCATCTTGGGTGGGACAATTCAAAAAGGAAAACGAGTCATCTTGGGTGGGACGGAGGGAGTACCTGTTATGATTAATAAACTATTAATTTATTTATTAATTAATAACTTTCTTAAATAATAAATTTCACACTCCCGACAATATTAACTTATAAAGGTTCTACAGTATACATGTAGTAAAATTTTATGTTACCACATGATATGAGAATGAAATTGAAAAAGCATTTAACTCTCAAATTATTCCATGATGCAAGTATTTTTAAATTATATTATAAATTTTTTAGGGCATTATAGTTATTTGTTAATCATCATGTCCGCCTCCATCTAGAAAAACACATCCTCAAACTATCATAAAATGTAATTATTTGTTTAAAATTAATTATACTCACAGAAAATGGCTTCGGGTTTATGTTATTGCCAACATTCTGAAATTATGTTTTATTAGTATAATGAAAATATATAGAAGAGTAAAATACAAACTGGAAATTTCTACAATCAACTAATGAGTTTATTATGGTTGACCTCATGGATGGAAACGAGAAAACAATTGCGAATGTTGGGAGCATGAAAACCATTATTATTAAATTACTATTATTTTTTATTTCAAAATTATCATTATTATTCATATTCAAACATACTAAATTTATATCCATCCAAGAAAAGATACAGATGGAAAGATAAGGCAAAGCAACAGAATTCCTCTATCCCACACCGTAGTAATGAAAAAGCAGTTGAGGCGAAAGGGCTATAAACAGGGAAGTGCAACACTGGAAAAAGCATACCTTTCTCGGCCTTTTGGCTAAGATCAAGTGTAGTATCTGTTCTTATCAGTTTAATATCTGATATGTGGGCCATCGGCTCACACGATATTAAATTTATTTCTTGAGGGGGAAGGCTCACAAAGGTAGCTTGCTGCTTGGGCCTTCAAGAGTCGCCCATGCGTTGCACTACTGCATGGGCCTGGCGCACCCCACCAATTCTAGTTCAATACGTTTTGTGTAATCTAGTTGGTTCATTCGATTTATTTTGATATTGGGTAATTACCTAATTCAATTATGATTGCTAGATTGAAAGCACTTGGAGTTGCCGCAGCAAAAATGGTGTGCTACGAGACTTACAAGACGGGGGGTGTGACTCGAGTCAGGTTCCCCCGTATGCAATTCAGCTCGAAGCATCAATAAATCGCGCCTCGTATCAGCTGCGAGTTTTGTCTGCCACGTCGTTGGATTTGGCAAACGCCGAGAGACATTCCTTCAAGAGAAATGGAGCCACCGCAATTGAGCCTTTCTTTGTACGTTATTGGTTGTGTGTAGGTGGCGAGCGATTTTTGTCCAAAAGTTGCACAAATGGAAAGTAAAAACAACGTATAGTTTTGGGATTTTGCATATTTTGTACCAGTTTTGAAGTTTTGAGGAATAATTTGAATCTATAAATCATATAATAACTTTTCTACAATTTAAGACTAGCAGTCAAATTGGTCGGAGCCTTTGTGTGGATTTTCTTTCTATTTTAGTCATTTCTATTAAATTGCCAATTCATTCGTATTTTAGTGAATCAAGTGTGATCTGCATAATGTTCACCCTAAAAATTTTCAAAGAAGCATCAGGTTTGTGTTTCTATTTCGATCGATTCTCCACATTATTTGCTAAAAATCAACAGGATTGCACACCTAGATTTTTGTGTGTGATTGTGATTCGGGCTACCAGAGAAATCGAAAAATTCTCATTCAAACCGACGCCGCCACCGCTAGGACAGTCGTAGAAATGGGAGGGCTTGGAGGCTAATACTATGAGTGGGCCTTAGAAAGCCCTAAAATAGATCCAATTAGAATACTAGAAGAGCGTGCTAAATTTGATTGATGAAGGCATCTTCTATTTGCTTTGCCCCCAACACACACACACACACACACACACTTTATTACGATGGATTCAGCGTGGATGGATCTTCTTGAATAATATGATTTTGTGAATAATATGATTTTGTGCAGCTAACTGTTTGGATAAATAAATATAATTGTATACTTACTTTTGTTGTTTGAATATAGATTGTTTTGGATGCTATTAATATACAAGATGTTCAGGCTAATGATGTTTTGTTGCAGGTTGAATCAACTCGAAATTTGTGATCTTTGTTTGAAATAATAATTTGATATTTTACTTGCATTTGAGCTAGATGTTGCACTGTTCAAACTAGTTCGAATATAGATTATCTTAGATGCTATCAATATACGAGTTTTTCAGGGTAATGATGATTTGTGATGACTATGAAGTTTTGGGGTTGCTATTTATTAAATAATTTTACTAATTTCGTGAAGTTTGATATGCTTGTTTAATTCTAAGTCTAATTGGAGAGCACTTGTAATGTTAATTGACTACAGTTCGATGCTTTCATTTATAATTTATGTTTTCCTTCTGTTATTATCTGTGTACTGTTGACTGGGATGTGACTACATGTGACAATAATTGTATGTGACTACATAATTGGTTATTTAGTGACGATAATAGTGTGTGATTATATTATGAAGTTTTGGTGACTATTGTAGCATGTTACTAAATTGTTTAGTTTTAGTCACGAACATTCCATGTCACCGAAGAGTTGCACAATTGCGACAAGTGACTATAAGATGTGAAATATAGTGACGATAACATTGCGTTACTATTATATTACTTTTAATGATGAGATCATTCTTCACTAAAACATAAGTTGTAGCAACGATTTTTATGTGTTATCACTATAACTTTTAGGGACGGTAGCTATAATCACAATTCAGTGACAATTCAAAATATCTTCATTAGACAGTTTTAATGACGATTATCATATATACAGTGAAAATGATTGTCTTCACTACATGTCATGTTTTCATTTTTAGCAACCATTCTATTATATATATGGATCTTGTAATTTCTCCTGTCATAATGCTAATATCGCATGGGTTGTAGGTTGTAACCACTTAATAAAATCTTCTATCCCATTTTTGATATATTGGTCCATAATATTTCATTTTTGACTTTTCAATTTTTTTATCTTCAAGAATTTTAATTTTAGTGTCGCTTCTTAATTATTAATGTTAAATTAATAACTAATTAGAGTACATAATTTTTATTAAAAGTTAATTGTTTATTATTTATAACTAATTACGTTTTTCATTAAGTTTGAATTTTTAGTCATAAACCTCTGTCGTTAAAATTTTTACAAGTTAATTGAATTTAGTTAACAAGGTATTGATTGATTGGAGAAGTGATCATAGAAGCGAGGAATCGTCGATATGGGTGAACATTCAGATTTTCTCTAGAATCAAATCGAATCGAATTGGCATATATATATATATATATTTTAAAAATAACATAACCTAATTGTTCGAAAACTCAAAGCGAAAAAATCCGAAATCAAATCATTCGACAAAATCTAGAAAATGAAACTATTTTTATTTATAATTTTACTTTAACTAAAATATAATTACATTTTTTGAATATTTTAGTCTGAATTTGATCGATTTTTTCCCATCATCCTGGTTCTGATCAATTTTCTTCTTTCAAAATTTGAATTTTCTACTAGCTGGGTTTTGATCGAATTTTTTTCCTTCAAATTTAAAATTTTGGATCGGTATTTTCAAAACCAAATAGAATCCAAAGTCAAATTATATATATAATATTAATTTTATTTTATTCTAATTTTAATTCCTATATTATAATCATAATTGAATGAAAAATTATATTTTTTAGTTAAATAAAATTATTTTTATAATAAAAAATAATTTAGTTTCAATTCGTTGTTATTTTTGAATTTTTCAGTTTGAATGCTCACCCCGACCGACTAATCCTAACTTTTATGATCACTTCTTCAATCCACCGACATCTTGTAGACTAACTTAATTTAAATTGAAAAAAAAAAAATTGATGGCAGTAATTGGTTGACCGATACTATAATTGAAGCAATTCAATATATTTTCCCCTTGAAAAAAAAAAATATTGAATCTATAATTATGTGAAAATTGACAATCGCGTCCCGAAAGGGGCATCAGCATCCTAGTAGTGGAATGAGTGCTCCGGTGATTGAGAGGTCATTGGTTAAAATCATGCTAACGGCTCAAGTAGTAGTTCCGGTTAGCTAGGAAGAAAAAAATCCTGACAAATTGAATTATGAGGAAAGAGGCTGAAGGGATATACGTGCTGGAATGTAGAACAATTTTTGTAACTACCACTGAAATTGAATTGTTGATTGACTTTTCTTACCAAACTCTTTTATGGCTCACCCCTTGCTAACTCTATCACGTAAAATGAAGTTCATAAACTATGTAGCTAGCCGGCCTAAATTATGTTTAACTAGAAAACAATGTTACAAGCTAAAGCTAGCCAATTAATAATCAGAAAACATATACGTCCTTTAATTATTTCTCTGATCAAGTTTTGTGGCATCATCCATCCATCAAAAATTTATATAAAGAGACCGTCTAACAGGAGACTCCCACTTTATATATACATCAAGAATAACGAAATATACGGCCACGATAATGAAAAGGGATGGTCCAACTAGTTGATTCCTCTATTATTGCAATTCACGAAGACAAACAAGAATTATACGAATCAAGCAAAAACAAAAAAGGTTTTAGATTCCCAGACGTTTCGACAATCTCACACTACAAATACCCTCTGTTTTCCTGCAAATTTTTCCTCAAGCACAAAATTTAGTTAGCGGTAGCCATGCCAACGTCCACTTCCTTTCTTGTTTGCTTTATCACCCTTCTCTTCTTTGTTTCCATAGTTCAACCACATGAAACGGTACACACACACACAATCACACGCACATATATATATATATATATATTGATTTTACAAGAATTTTCTTTTTATATTTTCAATACTTTGCATTATAAACTTAGAATGCTATCTATTCATTCAACTGCAGGGTCTAGACGTTGATGGGATCGGAGGCGATCTCCATGAAACAAAAATAGGTTATATTGTTCAGCATGATGAAATTTATTTATAGTTGAAGCATTTAAATATTGTTTGTGAATTGTAATTATTAATTAATTGAATGAAAATGTAGATTGTGGGAAGGAATGCCATAGAAGGTGCAAGTTAGCTTCGAGGCAAAACATATGCCACAGAGCGTGCGGCACATGCTGCAGTCGGTGCAACTGCGTGCCGCCTGGAACCTCAGGCAACCAGGATGTCTGCCCTTGCTACGCCTCCTTGACCACTCACCATGGCCGCAAGAAGTGCCCTTGAGAGAGAGAGAGAGAGAGAGAGAGAGTTATATATATATATATATATATATATTTGGTCTGATGTGGCAATTAAACCATTGATTTGGATGATACATGTACTTCTTGATTGAGAAATATATTCTCATTATTTGAAATAAAAATGAAGTAATTACTAATAAGGAGAAAATGGCTTTGGGTTTATGTTATTGCCAACATTCTGGAATTATGTTTAATGAGTATCATGGAAATATATAGAAGAGTAAAATACAAACTGGAAATTTCTACAATCTGCTAACCAGTTTGTTATGATTGATCTCATGGATTGGGAACAAAAAAAATGTGAATGTTGGGAGCATGAAAATTATTATTACTAAATTACTATTAGTTTTTATTTCAAAATCATCATTATTATTAAATTAATATATTTGAGGATAATACACAAATGTTATACATCTCTTCATATTTAAACAAGCGATACGAAATTCTCGAAAATTATATTATATCCATTCAAGAAACAATACACATGGAAAAATAAGGCAAAGCAAAAGAATTCCTCTATCCCACACCGTAGTAATGAAAAAGCAGTTGAGGCGAAAGGGCTATAAAGAGGGAAGCGCAACACTGGAAAAAGCATACCTTTCTCGGCCTTTTGGCTAAGATCAAGTGTAGTATCTGTTCTTATCAGTTTAATATCTGATATGTGGGCCATCGGCTCACACGATATTAAATTTATTTCTTGAGGAAAGGCCCATGAAGGTAGCTTGCTGCTTGGACCTTCAAGCGTTGCCCATGTGTTGCATTGTTGCATGGGTCTGGCGCACCCCACCAATTCTAGTTCAATATGTTTTGTGTAATACAGTTGTTTCATTCGATTTATTTTGATGTTGCGTAATAATAATTAAGCCAATTATGATTGCTAGATTGAGGTCGCTTGAAGTTGCAGCAGCAAAAATGGTGTGCTATGAGACTCGAGTCAGTCCCCCCTGCGTATGCAATTCAGCTTGAAGAATCAACAAATTTCGCCTCGTATCAGCTGCGAGTTATGTCTGCCACGTCGTTGGATCTGTCAAACGCCGAGAGACGCTCCTTCAAGAGAAATGGAGCCAGCGCAATTGAGCCTGTCTTTGTACGTTATTGGTTGTGTGTAGGTGGTGAGCGATTTCTGTTCAAAAGTAGCACAAATGGAAAGTAGAGAAAACGTATAGTTTTGGGATTTCTCATATTTTGTACCAGTTTTGAAGTTTTGAGGAATAATTTGAATCTATAAATGACACAATAAAGTTTCTACAATTTAAGCCATAGCAGTCAAATTGGTCGGAGCCTTTGTGTGGATTTTCTTTCTATTTTAGTCGTTTCTATTAGATTGCCAATTCATTCGTATTTTAGTAAATCCAGTGTGATCTGCATAATGTTAGCAAATATATGAGCTTAGTTGATTCAAATGGCGTAGACAAAAACCCATATTCTACAATAATTGGTATCACAAAAGGTGCAACATCTACAAAAACCCATTTTCTACAATAATTGGTAGCACAGTAAACAAACTAGGTTGCCCCAAAGATTTTGAGAGCTCTAACTTTGAGTAATAAGCTAATTTATGTTTAAGGAAATTCTTAACTTGTTCGAGTTTTAGCTTAATCATGTATTCAACAAGCTAATTTCGACTAGCTCATTCAACATGCTCTTATCACAAGTTCATTTTTTTATGGAAACAAACAATAACTCCATTATACTTTATTAGGTTTAAAATTCAAAGATCGAAAGTTATTATAAGAATAAAGTAACCTCAAGAACCAACAAGAATGAATCATTCGTGTGTGTGTGTTG
This sequence comes from Salvia rosmarinus, assembly GCA_036937905.1. Classification (NCBI taxonomy): domain Eukaryota; kingdom Viridiplantae; phylum Streptophyta; class Magnoliopsida; order Lamiales; family Lamiaceae; genus Salvia; species Salvia rosmarinus. Next base: position 115,251,607 of record CM072819.1, read on the forward strand.
GCCTAGTGGTAGAGTGGTTAATGCCCGAGGCCAAAGGTCTCGGGTTCGAGTCCACCGTGACGCAGCCTTTAAAATTTCTGTATTAAATTACCAAAAAAAAAAAAAAGAATGAATCATTCTGTTGATGTGATCACTGCATCAACCAAAACCGAGAGAGGCAACCATGAGTAACCAATAAAGTTATCATATAGATAAAGTATTCATTTCTCAAACAATTTAAACCAAACTAATGCAAATACAACAATTTCAAATTGAGTTGAAGCTAATTGTAAAGCACAACTAAGTTACTACAATACATTGAACCAAACACCATATACTTCTTTACTGTAATGATTAAATAAACAAAGTCCTGTAAACCAGTTCGCATACAGAGTTAATGACTTACAAAATAGTTACTTCCTAGGTAAAAAGAATTTAGATTATTGGCGAAAGTCAAACATGGTCCTTCGATCGGGCGTGGGCGGCCTCTACCCCCATCCCTGCTCCCGCCTCGCTTCTTCTTTGAATCCTCCATTTGAAATTGAATTTGATTAATAATTATACAATTCAAAATGTGTATAAAAAATGTAATTGAAGTATGGTGGGTTGAGAAGTTTCTAGGGTTGAGGAGAAGCACATAAATGAGAGAAAGAAGAAGTGGAAGATCGTGGATTCCAATTTTCATTGGCCTCACGTGCAAGTTTTAAGAGTTGCGGATTTTTTTCTCTTGTTTTAATTTTTCATTTTTTATCTTCCCACTCATATTCGAAAATAAATATAAATTAAGTGAACAAAATAATACTATTATAATTATAAATAATTTCTTATTGAATATATAAAAATCAAAACAATATCATTAATAGAAAACAAAATTGAATAAGAAATAAATTAATGAAAATTGAATTAAAAAAATCAATAGATATATTGGTTATGTAGTAAATATATTAGTTAGTGTTTAATGTTAACAATGCACTAAAACTATAGTTCTTACTTGTTACGAAAATTTATTCTTCAGTTAATTTTTTTTAAATTGGGTTTTCACAATAAATTAGTGAAATATTATAGAAGTATTGTTGTGCTTCCTTAATTCAAAGCGTAGTTTTAAGGGTTTTCTCTTCAAAAGTGTTGTTTTAGGCATACTACTTTACCGTGTAGTCATAGTCCTTGTGATGACAATTTGTTTGACGTGTCTTAAAATTAGTGTAGTCTTAGGCCTTTTTTCTAGTATTGGTAACAACCAAATTTTCTATTGATAATTTTGTTGTTGTCAGCATTTATTGTCACTTTATGTTAGTGACAATCACATTCGTCATATATATATATATATATATATATATATATATATATATATGATATAATATGATTATCATTAACATAAAGTGACAAATATATATATATATATATATAGGGAGGTTTACGTGAACCATTTTATTGTGAGCGTGAGAACCAAAAAATGATGAATTCACGGTGAAAGTTGATGAATCCATTGGGAAAGTTATGAATCCAAAAATAAAATTTTGTCCTCATGGATTCGAACCCGGTGAAAAATCAATTGTTGAATTCATTAAGTTTCTCAACGGATTCATCAACTTTCATAATCTAATTCATTTGGTTCTTGGTTTTTAGGATAAGAATGGTTCTCATTTGAACCAAACTATATATATATATATATATATATATTGACAATCATTTTCCTGTCACAAAAATGTAATATTGATAAATTTCATTTTTGTAAGAATTTTTGTCATTATATATATTTAAATATTTATAATCATACCGATTGTTATTTTAATTTTTATATATTACAATCGAATTAATATTTATTTCAAGTAAAATAAACCTAAAAATATTCCTTGTGCATCACACAAGTGCATATAGTTCCATTTAAACTATGTTATCTTGTGTGACAAATTAATAAAAATACTAGCCATATATAACTACTAATGTTGTATCTGTGAATAAGTTGTTAATAACTTATATGTTAACTACACATGCATGACCGATAATAATATACAATTGAACTTTTTAAATTAATACTCGATAAAATTAATAACTTATATAAGATAAATTAAAAAATCTCTCTAATATAATAATTTTTATAAATTAATAAGATAATAATTGTTCAAAAGATCCTTATATAGTCCTATGGTCCCAACAACATAATAAATTATAAATTTCCTATCATTAAAAAGATATATAAAACAACTTAATAAAATATGAATTTATTGTTGTTTGCTTTCTGTGGAAATTTAAGTAAAAATGAATTTTATCTTTAACTTTATCATGGCAAACATGATCAAAAGCTCAAGTGTGTCGTTCTCGAATTGCAACAAAACATTGTGAATAATTTTCAACGATACTATTGCTTCATTTCACATAACTGGATCTAATGCAACTGTATCATTTTCGGCTACGTTCTTAACCGAGTTTTCAATTATGGCATAAACAATTTCTTTTAAGCTTCGGATTTTATGCATATTTTTCTACATAATTATATCCAAGATCGTTGAATTCTTATATACGTCATTAAATTAAGTTTGTTGAATTCCTATATATATAATTAAATTTAAATTCATTGTATATTGATAAATCTAGTATACGAGATTTATAAAACAAGAAAGAACACAAGAGACTTTTACGTGGTTCGATCAAGAATCGATCTACGTCCACGGAGGAGATGATCCTCAAGATGTTTACTATAATTTGATTACGTAAGTATCTTTCTAAGGGCTCTAGTATTCGATAATTGCTAACCCTTTTCCTTCAATCTAACCCTATTTATACACAAGCGTAAATCATGTCCCACGAATCCTTGATTGGCGGACCATAACTCCCTATAATTGACCATGATCTCCACCATTATTACCCATGATTACTGCCGTTACTTCATTACCGTTACCCATAATTAGGGTTTAGGAATCGTCATTTAGGTGTAACCGAGTAGGGCAACATTGGGCTAGGCGGAGCTCGTTTGGGGCCTGAGAGATCGGGCCATATCCCTGCTGTTGGGCCTTCCCTGCTGTTGGGCCTGAGAGGTTGGGCCATATCCTATCATAGCCCTCGAAAAGTCGAGGAATAGCCTTACCGGTGAAGCGGAGAATGCTCTTTGCGGCGCGGATATTGCTTGGTCAAGTTTAGCCGAAGGTTTGTTTCTCATTGTATGACCGAAATACTACCCGGTCCGAGGTGGTCATGTCCGACCTGAAATACTTTGGTCCGAGGTGGTCATGTCCGACCTGAAATACTTCTGCTGGTCCGAGGTGGTCATGTCCGACCTGAAATACTTCTGCTGGTCCGAGGTGGTCATGTCCGACCTGAAATACTTCTGCTGGTCCGAGGTGGTCATGTCCGACCTGAAATACTTCTGCTGGTCCGAGGTGGTCATGTCCGACCTGAAATACTTCTGGTATTAGGACATGGGCATAGTCCGATTCCGACCTCGTAGTAATCATCACGTGATCGTAATGGCGGTCTGCTTTCCGTGAGAATACGTCATACGCGCCAAAGGTAGTTGGGCGCACTTCAAAAGCGTCGCGCTTGTTACACATCCAACCGTAAATAGCACGTGTAATAAACGAAACGACAGATTTTAGGCGCCATTTATCCTATAAATAGGTCTAAAAGGCAACTGCTCATTTCTCCTTCGACGTTTGAATCCGAGAATATAACCTTAGAAATCCCCATTCCTCTTCACACTTTGTTGAAGAAATCGAAATCCCGCTCGTAAAAAGTAAGTATGTATTCTTCACCTTCTCACCTCTTCTCGCCTGATAACTCGGTTCGCCTCGGGTTCGGCCGTCAAGATCCCAATGTAAGGGATTATATATGCCATAACCGTCTAGGTAAATCCATAGGACTTAGTTCTAGGGTTTCACCAGTGTCTTCGGTATGGGATGGCCTCAGGATTGGTGGAGCGAGATCAACCTTGACGATGGAGGAGCTTCTGGTGGTCGCCGAGAAATACCACATCCCAGAGGATGTATGGTGGTGCTTGCCAAAACCCAACGATAGGGCGATGGCACCTCCGGAGGGATTTATCACCATTTTTGTAGATAGCTTAATAGCTGGGCTTAGATTTCCTTTTGCCCCTATTTTCCTTAGCTTTCAAGAGTATTTTCAAATCCCTATATGCCAACTGACCTCCAATTCTATTAGGTCGGCGGTGGGGCTAGGGTTGGCCTGTTATGGTATAGGTGAGGGGTTCTCTTTCGAAGTCTTGATGCGTTTTTAGCATCGCGCTATAGGAGTATATTACCATCACCGCCTTTGAAATTTAAAATTGCTTCCCCGTCGAAGGTATCCCACTGGCAAAATAGATACTTCTTTTTGCGGGCTGAGGGGTATCCGAGGTATGAGTGGGGCCTTGGGTCGATAAAGGATGTGAAAATTAATCCCCTGGGCCCTATGGAGAAGCTGTTGAACGATATGGGTGAGATCCTGTCGATCAACTATCTTGAGGATGACTGAACGATCTTTGGTGAGTGTCTATAGGTCGAGCTCCATGTCGTGGTGCGATTTGGGTGAGGGCAACCTTCTTATCTTTATTTCCCTCATTTGATTTTGCTGTGCTAATGAAATTCTTATGTTGAATGCAGTGAAGGTTGACCCGACCAGAGAAGTCAATGTGCCGATCTCGCCGCGCCCTGCTTCCTCTGAACGAAGGGAGCCCGCGAGGAAAAAGGCGAGATGAGGCGAGTCCACCCAACAGCCCGTGGTGGTGGACGCCCTGAAAGATTTGGTAACCGATCCTCAGACAGCCTCGGGCCCGACATTGGAGATCGAGGTCCATGGTCAGCCTCAGCCCGAGGTGCCGGCTTCTAGCGCTTCCTTATCCTTCCCAAAGGTATATGCCGCTACCCTTCTCCTTGTAAATTTGTTGTTACTTGTTGCTAATTGTTTCATATTCAGGATGCGGCCTCGATGGCAGGTGAGATGCATCGCATGGCCGGGCTCATTGTTGAGGGTGCCTCGCAATATGAGGCCCTGGAGAGGAAGGCGCCGCGAGCAGATGAGGGGCAGCGCTGAATCCAGCTAGATCTTGCCAGGCGACGCCGAACTTGCTAAGGCGAAAGCTGACAGAGCCGAAGTGGCAAAGAAGGCCGCGGAGAGTGCCCTCAAAAAGAAGGACCGGGCCTTGCGAGTGTCCCGTGCCGAGGTGGAGAGTGCCCAAGAAGAGGCTGCCGAGGCTGAGAGGAGGCTGGCCGCGCAAACAAGCGCCTTGCTGGCGGGGCAAGGACCTATGCTGAGGGCTTCGCCAGCAAGCTTATCGAGTCGGAGAGTTTTCCTCATTCATCTCCGACCGGCTGCTGATGAGGCCGGAGGTGATTTGTGCCCATTTGGAGAAGTTGGCGGCCGAGAGACCAGATTTTGATAAGGCCCAACACGGTTGGGTTGAGGTCGACCACCGGAGGTATGCAAGAACTACGCAGATAGTCGCTGTGGCGACCTCCTTTCCGTGGTGGATGCCTTGCGTCTTCGCCTCACTCGACGGCGGAGGCCAGTAACACAAAGTGAGGAAGATGAAGACTTAGAGCTTCAAGCCTTCCTCGCTGAGTTGAGGACCGAAACTAGGGCGGCAGGTCCGAGCTCGGACGTCTCTTCCGCAGATCGGCAACCAGCAGATGAGCAGCAGCAGGCAGCCAGGCAGAGGTCGGAGGGTCGGCAATCGCCTAATGAGCACGAGGTCGGTGGACCCAATGTAATAGGATGATTTGCCGATCAATAGGACCGGTGTTGTACAAACTTCCACTTTGAATAATAATAGACATCTCTTTTAAAATGCTTTGTCATTGTCTTATTTCTAGCGTTCTTCACCTCAATATTTGGATCGGATCATGAATCGCTAACAAAGCGAAAGAAGTCCGAGGTGCTCTAGCCGAGAAGGACGAAGAGGTGGCACATTGGAGGAGTCGGTCTGCCGAGCTGACTCAGGTATTGGCCAGCATGGACATCAGCTCGGCATCATCAGCCGAACTGAAACAAAAGTTGCGTGAAGCTGACCGTGAGGTGGCTCGCCTCCTTGCTGAAAATGAGATGTTAAAGTTAAGGATTACACATCTCGAAGTTCAGGGGGCTGATTTGTCTGCAGATGTGATCCACGGACGATTGATGCACTGCGAGGAACAGCTTGAGCTGACAACAGAGAAGCTGGCTCGGATCTCGGAAGAGCATGAAGAGTACGAAAAGGTCATCCGCCGGACTGGGGGAACGACTATATCTGAAGCCGACGATCGAGTTCAGAGCTTGTTGGCGGAAGGCATGGTATTGAGGGATGAGGAGGGTCCCAATAGCAAGAATTTTAAAGACTGCCTCGACTCCATCACGAAATACATGCAGATGTATGAGATCGTTCGGAAACGACGCATGCCTCCGCCCGCCAAGCATCTACCGTGGGCAACGCCGATCCCATAATCAAGAGCTCAAGAGGGCGGCTACACCGACGCCGAAGTGCTCCGTCAAATGGGTCCATCTGACAGCGGAGCGTATAGAAGACGGCGCTCGGCAGCTCGGAGGGGAGGACGCGCGCGGACTGCAAATCGACGTGGAAGGGCTAGAGCTCGGGGACAAGGGCATAGTCCTGGTCCGACGTCAGGTTCACGGGGTCGAGATGTGGCCTCGGATGCAGGATTGAATTCCCCAGGCCAGAATCCGCCCGCGCCGAGTCAAACTACTTTCGGAACAGGCCGAGGTGGGGGCACCCTCGTAGATTGGGTGGAGGGCACAGAGTTTATTCCGGGTATCCATCGCCGACCTGGGGACTTCGTTCAAAATTATCTCAGCTTCGGTGAGTCTCGGCGAGGCGGAGCTCGGGAACCCGAATGAGCGTACATAGTGTAGGACTTTGTATGTAGGTATAAATGTATTTAGACTCGTTTCGAAGTGTACGTTTTTCCTCTTGAGAGGTATAAACATAGCTTAGGACTTCGTTTGGTCGTAAATGTATTTATACTGTATACTTTGCCATAATTTGGTGAGATCCAATTTTGGATGTTTTATACATGTAGATTTTTTCAACTTAATGAATAATCTGTATGTATGCATGTAGACTTTCAAATTAGTAAGTAGTGCGTGTCGACCGAGACGCTCAATTCAATGAGTAATCTACGAGTGCGGCGCGCTTAGTGAGTACCCTACTTAGTGGGTTTTTTTTATACCTTCGTGAGGCGTCCTCGTGAAGGTTTAGATGTGGTATATCCGAATGGATGTTCACATAGATGTAAGACGAACGGTGAAATACTCATTAGAAAACAAACGCTTTATTAAACAAGTAAACAAAGATCGCACATCAGTCAAAACAATAGGAGGGCTAACATGTCGCCGATCTAAAATCAAAGCTATGTAAAATACCTCCTTAGATGAGTTATGTGCCAAGTTCGGGGAATAAGTGCCCCGGACAGGTGGGCGAGCTTATAGGCCCCTTTGCCGAGGTTCTCGTGAATACGGTATGGGCCTTCCCATGTCGGATCCAGCTTGTTAAGACGCTCAGCTCTACTGGCTTCATTATTTCGTAGGACGAGGTCGCCTACGTGGAACGCGGAGGTTTTGACCCTTTTGTTGTAGTACCGTGCGACCTGGGCTTTATATTTGGCTTCGTTTATGAAGGCCAGCTCGCGTTTCTCTTCAAGGGCATCAAGGTTTGCTCGCAGGTCTTCCTCGTTCCCCTGTCGATCGAGTGAAGAGTACGCGGGCTTAGCGCGCCGATCTCACCGGTATGACGGCCTCGCACCGTGAGACCGGTGAAAGGTGTTCTCCGTCGACGTCCGAGGTGTGGTCCCAGTGGGAGACGAGAGGACTTGAGGGAGATTTTCAGCCCAGTCGCCTTTAGCTCGGTCCAGCCTCTTCTTCAATCCTTGTACGATCGTGCGGTTCGTCACCTCGGTCTGACCATTCGCTTGTGGATGTGCGACCGAGGTGAAACGTTGATCGATCTGAAGTTCTTCGCACCACTCCTTGAAGTTTTTGTCTACAAATTGGGTGCCGTTGTCCGAGACCGAGCGTGCGGTATGCGGCGACGCACTATATTCTTCCACACAAGGTCTCAATTCTCCGCCGTGAGGCTCGATAGTGGTTCGCCTCGACCCATTTTGTGAAGTAGTCTATGGCTACGACTAAGTATCGAAGCTGACCTGGTGCTCGGTCGAATGGACCAACAATGTCAATCCCCACCGCATAAAGGCCATGGACTCGCATCTTTGCTTAGATCGGCCCGAGGTTTTGACCGTGGAGTGAATCTGGCACTTCGGGCACTTTTGACGAGCTCGGCCGAATCTTGCACTAGGGTGGGCCAGTAATATCCCGATCTCAGCGTCTTCTTTGAGAGAGCTCGCGACCCGATGTGGCTTCCACAAGACCCTCGGTGAATTTCATTGAGCACGTAGTCGGCTTCTTCTGGCCCAAGGCACCTCAGGAGGGTTGAAGGTAAGACTTCGGTGAGAGCGCCTCATGCATGAGATACTTCGGGACTTCGCCATCATCTTTTAGCCTCCAACGATCCCGAGTAGTGTGCCAACTTCCAGATATGCTTTTAGGGCGTCATCCAGTTCGGTTCAACCTCGGAGATAGCGCTGATATGAGGTGCCTCAATACTTCGGGAATGAACTTCCTCTACTGGCGGATTTGCCGATGACGAAGCCAATTTACTAAGTATGTCAGCTCGGCTGTTTTCCCCTCGTGGGATTTGATTAATACTGAAGTATCTGAATGAGGCCAGCATCTCTTTCGCCTTCTCAAGGTACTGTTTCATTCGATCCTCCTTAGCCTCGTATGTACCCAATACCTGGTTTACCACGACCTGGGAATCTCCAAATATCTGGACTTTGTCCACTTTCAATTCCTTTGCTAGGCGGAGTCCAGAGATCAATGCTTCATATTCCACTTCGTTGTTGGTGGTCGGGAAGGTAAACCGCAGGCGATGTTACTTCGCTTATCCGGGCCGGGGAGGAGGATGCTCGCTCATTGCCTGCCTTGCACGAGGCACCGCCCACATACATCCGCCAACAATCAATGGGTGATACAAGGACGTGTTCCTCTGCATGTAAAGCGAGTGACCTCGGTGGTGAGGCGACCTCGGCGAATTTGACCTCTACCAGAAATGCAAGGGCTTGTCCTTTTATGGCGGCACAGGGAGTATGAGATATCGTGTTCGCTTAGCTCCGGTGCCCACTGGCTATACGTCCGATGATTCGGTTTGATAAGACTTGTCTTAGAGGTAAGTCCGTTAGTACCTGAACTGAATGAGCTTGAAAGTAAGGCCGGAGGCGTCGTTTGGCGTTCACTAAGGCCAGAGCTACCTTCTCAAGGTTGGTGTACCTCGTCTCCGGTCCTTTGAGAGCACGGCTAATGAAGTAGATGGGGAGTTGCCGTCCCATCTCATCTCGCACCAGTACAGCACTAATTGCCTCGTCCGAGGTGGCAAGATATAACGATAGAGTTTCACCTTGCTTTGGGGCGGATAGTGTCGGCAGGTCGGCAAGATATTCCTTCAGCTGTGTAAAGGCGACCTGGTGTTCTTCCTGCCAGGTGAAATCTGGAGCTCTCCTCAGGATTTTGAAGAAGGGAAGCTGTTTCTCGGCAGCTCGAGATAGGAATCGGCTGAGGGCGGCCAGGCATCCGGTGAGTTTGTGTATTTCACGGATGGTTTTTGGGATCTGCATGTCGAGCACCGTTTTCACCTTGGTAGGATTGGCTTTGACCTTCTTGAAAACCCAAAGACCCCGAAATTTACCCGTTCTTACCACGAATGTGCACTTCTGGGGATTGAGCTTGAGGTTTGCCGACCTGAGGAGCTGAAGAATAGTCTCGAGGTCAATGGCGCAGTTCTCAGCTTTTTTGCTTTTGACTACTATATCATCGACATAGACCTCAACAATTTCTCCTATGTGATCCTTGAAGATTGCATCCACCATTCTTTGGTAGGTAGTGTTGGATTTGTATACTGAAAGCGGTTTGGTTGAGCTTGTATACAATGTTTCCTCGTTACCACTATTACAATCTCCTATCCGATTTGAATACTTGATTGCATATATCCGTGTCCCTTATCTCATATATAAGTTAGATCATACAAGGTGTAAAGATCACGTAAGTCCGTATGATTGGTCGCTTAATGAGATATAAAAGTTTCACACCGAGACGACTTAAGGACGAGTTGTCGGTTTAGGTGCAGATAGATAAAGTGACTTGACTTAGTTGCTTGTCTATGCCGGTACGTCTCCGACGTATTGAAGGATCACGATGAGATGAGTTCTTCTTCGACCGTCGTGAAGAACCAAGATCTCGGTGACTTACGATGATCTAAACCTCGATAAGGTATTAGGTGAGTATGAGTTGTCGACCATCACTTTGACTTGTTATGAGTGAGGTTATATGTTCTAACCCAAGATTCTCCGCGTCTTGGGTGGTGGCGATCTTGTATGTCACGCTAGTTATCTCAGACGAGTCACCGTATCCGCTTTAGGATGATGACGCCCCTTAAGGAGCTCAAAGGTTTATTGTACTAAACCCCGCAGTTGAGTTAGCTCAAGTACAATAATAAGGTTGAGTGGTACTACTTAAGGAAATAAGGATATTAATCGTTTAAGCAGTCAGATTGCTAGAAATGATTAATGGACGTTCGATATCTTAAATACGGGGATTCGTAATGTCTAAGTGCAAGCCCGACTCAACTTCGGTAATAAAGGGGTAAGTCAACATTCTTTCTCTAGTGGCATGATCGAATGTTTATAAATTAATTTATGTTCTGGGCTGAACATAAGATAATTAATTTATTTGAGGCCCATCTTTATTCCTTGCATTTGATCCCTGGGCTGGCCCATCCAGGCCCATAGCTACAAGAAAATCGGTCCCCTATGTGCTCTCAAAGGAAAGATTTTATTCTCTTTATCCTACATGGATATAATTATATTTATGGTATATGCATAGATCCTTTCCATATAAGATTATGGTAATAATCTTGAGAGTATGGAAATAATCCTAAGAGTATGGAAATAATCCTAAGAGTATGGTAATATTCCATATAGGATTATGGTAATATTCCATATAGGATTAAGGTAGTGCATTATAAATATAAGGTATGAGATAAAGTCTAGGTTAATGCTCATTAATCATACACAAGATTTTCGGCCCCCTCTTGTCCATTGAGAGAGAATTTTCGAAAATTCTAGTGAGAGCAAAGGGTGATTTTCCGAAGCATTCTCCATAGATCGTCCTCACTCGACGTTGGAGATTGGGCAATCGGGATCTGATCCGGAAGGTCAAAGCACGAGTCCGATCCGATCAATCCGCTCATCTCGCTCCATCGACCTCGGCGGATCCAAAGGTAAACAAGAGAAAACCCCAACGTGTTGCGATTTAATTATATAGACGCATGCTAGGTTTATAATCAATGTATGGTGAATTAAACACCCAAGATGGATCCTCGGGCGAGGTTAACATACGTTTTCCTACACTGGTATCGAGCACGGATCGAATCTTGGCTCTGCTGGATTAATTCACGTTTGATTATTACGTGCGTTTATTTAATTGTGGATCCGCTGCTCATCGTGGCTCGTTTATTGTTTTTGTTGGTTTTGTTTTACACCACGAGAAAATCCGTGGTTAGATTAGATTTTATCATGTAAATCTTATCCGTAAAAGAAGAACGAAGACGAACGAACGAAGAACGAAACGACGGAAAAACAGTATCTCGGCGGTCCTTCTGGTGGTTTCTCGCGAAGTCTCGCGGTCGCTAGGGCGATCGCGAGGGCTGCGGCGACGGGCGCGCTCGCGGGATCCTCGGCGCTTAGCGAGCGAACTTCGCGGTCGCGAGGATTACCCGCGAGTCAGCGGCCGCGCGACTAGCGAACGGCAGCGGCGCGTCGCGCGAAACCCGGCCATGGCAGCGTACTCGCGGTCGCGAGGTATGGCCGCCGGGCGATGATGTCTCGGCGACGCTTCGGCGCTTGGGCGTGGCGCGCGCACGCTGCTCGACGGGTCGCGGTCGCGTTAGCGACCGGGAGGCAGCCAGCGAGGCTGGCGGGCGGCGGGCAGGTCGGGCGCGCGATCGGGCTTTGCCTAGCCGCTGCCCAAGACTCTTTGGGCCGACCACGCCCGGACCGGTTTTTCCGAATTTCGGTCCGTGCCCGCACGCGAGGCCCATTTGTTGAATCCGGTCCGTGCCCGCACGCGAGGCCCGCTTTCAAAGTTTAATTGCACTTTGTAAATCTATGTAATAGATTAGATTTAATTGTGCGAGTTTCACGATTGGGCGCGATGAACGTTTTATTTTATTTTTATCGCTCATATGCATGTCGTGGATGTTTAAATAGTGCAAGAGCATGCTATGTATGTTTATATTACGTTGACAAACCTTTAAGTGTTTTACGTAATTGGATGCGCATAGTAAGCATGCTAGGTTTATCGCGTTTATCAAGCATATTTTAGAATTTCTGCGAGCATGCTTTACATGTTGAGTTCTATAGAAAAGCATGCTAGATTACGTGATCTCGCATGGACAAACCTTTTGAATAAAAAGACTAAGCAAGCAACCCGACAAATTAATTTTTCAAATTAAAATGTCAAGACCTCCACTTTTGATCTCTAAACAAAGTGAGACGACCGTGAGTAAACGCCCACACGCTGGCTTGCTTGCACCGCTTATCATAAGTTTGTTAGATGAGATTTCTAAATAAAACATTTTAAATCTATTGAGAAGTGGGAGTTTCATGTAAACGCCCACACGCGTGGCTTCATGTGCGATTTTCATAAGTTCTCTAGAGATAGATATAAAATGAGATAACAAAAGAATTTGAATTGGGCGGTATGGTCCGGTGAGTATACCAATTCTAAGAATTCATCTTCTAACTGTTAAAATTGTGGTCAATGCTTAGACATCACCTCAAGTACAACTTCCCGCCAAGTCCTTCTTGCGATAGTGATGTGGTCAGTAAGGTTCAATCATTAATTTTATTTGTCATAAGGATAAGTTGACATGGATTGAAATTAAACGACTAAAAGGTATATTTTAGTCCGGTCGAGGGTTCATGTAAACGCCCACACGCGTGGCTTGCATGTGGGATTCCTTGGGCGATTGGAGGTTTCAATTAATATTGTTTTATCAAAAGGTTACAATATTATTGTTACGAATTATTTGCGATCGTATGCTTATGTGTTATACTTTATCGCTTCGATATGTCTCTTACGCCGATTATCAATATGCTCGCACAAAATCCGTTATCCGTCCAAATTTTATCGAGTGGAAGCGAAACATGGAATATGTTCTTATCATTGAAGAACACATGTTTGTTCTCACTACTCCTAAACCCGATGCCCTTATCGACGATCGACTAATGAGCAATGAGTCAAGGACTTTGGAATAAGTCAAACAATATGGCTAAATGCTATATGATGACTACGATGTCCAAAGGCTTGCAGTACAACATCGATCGATGGTAGACGCGACGATATTTGGTCAAGTCTCGAGAGTAAGTTTGGGCGATCGGATCGGACGATCCGCTTCCACACAATGAGAGAAATCTTGGCGTGTAAGATGGAAGAAGGAAGTTCGGTCCATGAACATGTCTCCCACATGACTCATCTCATGGATAGTCTTGATCGGTTGGGAGGGTATTGACGGCGGCCAAGGTCGATATCATCCTCAATACACCGCCCAAGTCTTTTGAGAACTTTCGCGTGAATGCGATCATGAGCAAGACCGAGTTTACACTTAGTCGGTTGCTTAATGATCTCGTTCTTCATGAAGGAGTTATGGGAAAAGGAGCACATGCTCTTGCTAGCACATCTAAGGGCCCAAAATTTTCATCGCAAAATGGAAATAGAAAAAGGGGTGCCAAAGGTGGTAAAGGCAAGGGAAATAGTGGGAGTAATGGGAGCAAGAACATGGTTGCCACCGGAGGCTTGAAGAAGCCAAAGGAGAAGGGCAAGTGCTTCAAGTGCGGCAAGACTGGGCATTGGAAGGCCAAGTGCCCTATGCTCAAGGCTCAAGGTACGCCGTTTGCTTTAGTAACGGAAACATGTTTAGCGACTTGTTCTACCCATTCTTGGGTAGTAGATACGGGCGCAACTGATCATGTTTGTTACACCTTGCAGGGGTTCCTGCGGACAAGGGAGCTGTTTGATGGCGAGATAACGATCTCCATGGGCAACGCGGCGAAAGTCGAAGCTGTTGCAGTTGGAGATGTTTCTTTATGTTTTGGGACAACAGTTTTAGTTTTGAAAGACGTTTTATATGTGCCGGATTTTCGGCGGAACCTTGTTTCTGTTTCGAAATTATTTACTCATGGATATTCTGTTATTTTTGATAGTGGTGTTTCTATCATAAGAAATGACGAAGTTATCTGTGTTGGCACTTTATATAATTCGCTTTATACTATTTCGCAAAACATAATACCTATAACTATGTTGCATCTTCATCAAACCCAAAAAGAGAAAGTTTTCTTAAGAAGATGACTCTACTTTTCTCTGGCATCTTAGATTAGGTCACATCAATCTAAATAGGATCCAAAGACCGCTAAGAATGGGCGTTGGGTAATCTCACGGTTACTCCGTTCACCGCGAATCTGTATAGAAGGTAAGATGTCGACCGCACCCTTCAAAGCGAAGGGTTATAGAGCCACGAAATGTTGGAGTTAGTCCATTCGGACTGTGTGGACCGATGTCCACACAAGCTCGTGGAGGGTACGAGTATTTTGTCACTTTCATCGACGACACTCAAGGTACGGATACGTATACCGCTTCACCGCAAGTCCGAATGCTTTGAGAAATTCAAAGAGTTTAAGGCGGAAGTGGAGACGGCTAGTAAAGTATCAAGTCATCAAGGCCTCGATCGCGGTGGCGAATACCTCAAGAACGAGTTTATGGACTATCTAGTGAAGTGTGGGATTACATCCAACAAGATTTCACCGTGCACACCATAGCAAAATGGTGTGTCGAGCGAAGAAATAGGACTCTTTGGAAATGGTTAGCTCTATGATGAGTTATGCTACATTGCCTATTTCGTTACGGGGTATGCCTTAGAGGCGGCATACTTGCTAAATCTAGTACCGTCCAAGTCATCGAAAAGACCCTTTCGAGTTGTGGTTTGGGCGAAGCCCGCTTTAAGCCACATAAGGATATGGGGCGATCCGACACGTCTTTGAACAAGAAGGCCGACAAGTTGGAGGCTAGATCCGACGCAAGCGTCGCTTATTGGCTATCCTAGAGGAACGAAGGTGGTTTATTCTATAGTCCTAAGGATCAAGGTCATTATTAGACTAATGCCCGATTCTTAGAAGAGGATTATATGAAAATCATAAGTCCAAAGTTGAAATCATTCTTCAAGAATTAGAAGATGATCGTATTCCACCACCGATTAGGCCAAAGGTGCGAGATGTCGAGTCTAGTGGGAGGATCGACACCGGATACTTCAAGAAATTGAAGTGGGTCGAGTTCCACCGAGATACCGACCGCATGAGTGGTACCTACACGCAAGTTGTGCAAGTTAGAGAACCACAAGTATCTGCACCTACCGCTGCCATTGTGCTGTAGAACCTCGTCGTAGTGGGAGGGTTGTTCGTCAACCCGAGCGATTTATGTTCGTGGGTGAATCTTGGATTTAGTCCCAGCAGACGAACATGCAATAATCGACCCATGGACATACAAGGAGGCGATACAAGATATTGATGCAAGATCATGGCACACCGCTATGGACTTAGAAATGGAGTCCATAACGCTATGGATGTATATGAAAGACACTCTACCGGATGGCAAGGAAGCCATAGGTAGTAAGTGGATATACAAGAGGAAGAGATTCCGATGGAGAGGTTTCGCTTTTAAAGCCGTGCTTGTGGCGAAAGGGTACACTCGATTGAGGGCATCGATTTCGATGAGACCTTTTCACCGTAGCAATGCTCAAGTCCATCGTAATTCTTCTAGCCATAGCACCCACTTGAACCTAGAGGTTTGGCAAATGGATGTTAAAACCGCTTTTCTAAACGGTTACCTTGAGGAAGGTAGAGACATCTATATGCAAAGAACTGAAGGTTATGTGGTAAAGGTGAAGAGCATCTAGTATGGAAGCTTAAGAAGTCCATTTATGGACTTAAGCGAACCTCCCGATCATGGAACTTACGCTTTGACGAGGTGGTAAAGTCCTATGGATTTACGCAGCTGCCTAGCGAGAGTTGTGTGTATCGGTTAGATGTCAACAGTGATGTGGTATTTCTTGCACTTTATGTAGATGACATCCTTCTAGTTGGCAACAACGTGAAGTCATTATCGACGTAAAGAGTTGGCTATCCGATCGCTTTCAAATGAAAGACTTAGGAGATGCAGCGTACATTCTTGGGATCAAGGTTTACCGAGATCGCAAGAAGAAAATGTTGAGCTTATCTCGGGCGCCTTACATTGATATCGTGATTACTCGTTTTAGTATGCGCACCGCCAAGAAAGGATTGCTACCTTCGGACATGCGCGTTCCTTTATCTAAAACGCAATGCCTATGACCGCAAAGGAGATAGAGGAAATGAGACAAGTTCCTTACGCCCACCGTAGGAAGTCTCATGTACGCAATGTTATGCACGAGGCCCGATATCTCGCTATGCGGTAGGCATAGTAGCTAGATATCGACCAACCTCGACAAGCTCATTGGATCGCGAGAAAGCATATACTCAAGTACCGAAAAGGACTCGAGATTATAAAGCTAGTTTACCATGCAGATAGTCTAATGCCTTTGGGTTATCTGCACTCGGTTTCAAGTGACCGTGATGAGAAAAAGTCAACCTCGGCTATGTGTTTACCTTGGGAGGTGGAGCCGTATCTGGCGGAGTGCAAAGCGGCGATGCATTGCGGACTCTACCATGGAAGCCGAATATGTAGCCGCTCGGAGGCTTCTAAGGAGGCTGTATGGTTCAAGAACTACCTCGTGGATCTAGATGTGGTACTGGTTTGCCCAAGAGTATCATAGTTTATCGTGATAACTCGGTGCGATGTGAAACTCGAAGGAACCACGGACCCACAAGCGACTAAACACATAGAGAAAGTACTATGTCATACGAGAAATCGTTAGACGAGGTGACGTCTTGATTGAAAAGATTGATACGACGGAAAATCTAGCGGATCCATTCACAAAGAGCTCGCCGCAAAAGTCTACGATGGACACGTTAGAGGACTTGGATTATGCTTGATGGCACCCACTTAGAAAGGAAACTTTTGTATAAGTGGGAGAAGCAAAGTGATGGTTGTTTGTAATAGCTAGTAGAAAGACACATTGTATACTAAAAGTTTGCTTTAGTATAAGTGGGAGATTGTTGGATTTGTATCTTGAAAGCGCTTTGGTTGAGCTTGTATACAATGTTTCCTGTTACCACTATTACAATCTCCTATCCGATTTGAATACTTGATTGCATATATCGTGTCCCCTTATCTCATATATAAGTTAGATCATACGATGTGTGAAGATCACGAAGTGCAGTATGATTGGTCAAGCTTAATGAGATATAAAAAGTTTCACACCGAGACGACTTAAGGACGAGTTGTCGGTTTAGGCTGCAGATAGATAATAAGTGACTTGACTTAGTTGCTTGTCTATGCTTTGGTACGCCTCGACGTATTGAAGGATCACAAAGAGATGAGTTCTTCTTCGACCGTCGTGAAGAACCAAGATCTCGGTGACTTACGATGATCTAAACCTCGATAAGGTATTAGGTGAGTATGAGTTCTCGACCATCACTTTGACTTGTTATGAGTGAGGGTTATATGTTCTAACCCAAGATTCTCCGCATCTTGGGTGGTGGCGATCTTGTATGTCACGCTAGTTATCATGACGAGTCACCGTATCCGCTAGGATGATGACGCCCCTTAAGGAGCTCAAAGGTTTATTGTACTAAACCCCGCAGTTGAGTTAGCTCAAGTACAATAATAAGGTTGAGTGGTACTACTTAAGGAAATAAGGATATTAATCGTTTAAGCGATGATTGCTAGAAATGATTAATGGACGTTCGATATCTTAAATACGGGATTCGTAATGTCTAAGTGCAAGCCCGACTCAACTTCGGTAATAAAGGGTAAGTCAACATTCTTTCTCTAGTGGCATGATCGAATGTTTATAAATTAATTTATGTTCTCGGTGAACATAAGATAATTAATTTATTTGAGGCCCATCTTTATTCCTCATTTGATCCTGGGTTTGGCCCATCCAGCCCATAGCTACAAGAAAATCGGTCCCCTATGTGCTCTCAAAGGAAAGATTTTATTCTCTTTATCCTACATGGATATAATTATATTTATGGTATATGCATAGATCCTTTCCATATAAGATTATGGTAATAATCTTGAGAGTATGGAAATAATCCTAAGAGTATGGAAATAATCCTAAGAGTATGGTAATATTCCATATAGGATTATGGTAATATTCCATATAGGATTAAGGTAGTGCATTATAAATATAAGGTATGAGATAAAGTCTAGGTTAATGCTCATTAATCATACACAAGATTTTCGGCCCCTTGTCCATTGAGAGAATTTTGAAAATTCTAGTGAGAGCAAGGGTGATTTTCGAAGCATTCTCCATAGATCGTCCTCACCGACGTTGGAGATTGGGCAATCGGGATACAGTCCAGAAGGTCAAAGCACGAGTCCGATCCGATCAATCCGTTCATCTCGTTCCATCGACCTCGACAGATCCAAAGGTAAACATGAGAAAAACCCCAACGTGTTGCGATTTAATTATATAGACGCATGCTAGGTTTATAATCAATGTATGGTGAATTAAACACCCAAGATGGATCCTCGGGGCGAGGGTTAACATACGTTTTCCCTACAGGTAGCTCCAGCGTTTTTAGACCGAAGGCATCTTTCGGTAAGCAAAGACAAAGTCGGTAATGAACGCTGTTTTTTGGGCGTCTTAGGGCTCATCAAGACTTGGTGGTATCCTTGTATAAATCCAGGAAACTGAAGACCTCATGTCCCACCAATGCTTCCACCTTCTTGTCAATGTCGGGGAGAGGTATGATCCTTAGGGCAATATTTATTGAGGTCGGTATAGTCGACACACATCGTCATCCCTCCGGCTTTCGAACTACAACGGATTAGCCATCCAAGTTGGGTATTTAACCTCGTCATGAGATTTTAGCCTCACGGAGTTGGGTTACTGCCTCTTATGACCGCTTCGCTCATGGCAAAACTTCTTTTCTTACGCGAACTGGTTTAGTAGCGGATCAATGTTAAGACGATGAGTTATGAGCTCGGCGAGACTCAATCATATCCAACGGAGACCATGCAAATACATCTCTATATTCCTTAGAAGTCAGTATGACTGTTGACGAATATTGATCGAACTGGGTACCAACCTTGACAACTTTGGAAGGGTCGTCGTCAGATAGTGAAGATTCTCGGTCGATCATCCCGAGGTGGCAACTTGGAGGTTCTAATTGCTAGGCCCGAGGCAAGGCCACATCTTGGGTTGAGACTCGTAGGCATTCTTTAGCCGTTTGGTCACCCCGAATGCTTAACACTCCCACGGGGTGGGTATCTTAATGGTGAGGTGGTACACGGAGCGGGCGGATGCAGTTGCATACAATCAATCTCTTCCCGGGATAATGTTGTATGGAGAGGGAGCTCGGACCAGGAAAAATTGAATGGCTTTTGTGACCGACCTGGGAGCGCGCCCTACGGTGACCGGAAGGGTAATGACACCTTCGGGTTGAACCGCCTCTTGAGTAAAGCTCCGCAACTGGGAAGGTGCGGGGTGTACCTGAATTCCTCCGACATCAAGTTTATCCAGGCAACTCTGGAATATGATGCTAACGGACGCTCCGATGTCAATGTAGACCCGATGTACATTCTTGTTACCCACCACGGCTTGTATTGTAATGGCATCCTGGTGGGGCATGATCTTAGGTACTGGGTCGTCTTTGGAGAACACGATGTTTTCTCCATCTCGGAGCCGCTTATTTTTCGGCTCTTCGGGGGTCGGCCTCCGAGCTTCATTTCTAAGCGACGACCTCGTCGTACCAACTGGCAGCCCGGTTATAGCGTAAACCTGCTCCATTGCATTGGGACCTTCGTCCTCGTCATCTTCAGGTCGGGTTGCCGTTGAGGTCGGTCCACAGTTGTTACCACCTCCATTTTTTCCTCTGCGCTTTTTATTACCCGGCCCAGGTCGGCCGGTGTACTTCTTCGGCCCCTTCCTTCACGAGCTCGTCAATCGTGAGCCCAGGACTTGCAATCTTCGTATCGTGACCGTACCTTGGTGGTAGTCACAATACTTTCCGTTGACTTTTTTGGATCCTCCTTTCATAGGAGGAGGTTTTGGAAAGAGCTCAATGTGAAGCTCAAATATTTCATACGGACTTGAATAGAGGCGATCATTATTACTGGGGGTTTGGCCGAGGTCCCACCTTGATTCTCTTCGGTCCCTTCTTTATTCTTTCGAACGCACTTGGCGTTCAAAGACCTCGACCCGATCCTCCGGCTTTCTTCTCTCGATCCATTGCATCCCAAATCTCTCTCTTCCTGGTCGATTCATCCCTTTGACAAAGTTGTCGACCGGGGTCCAAAGGCGACTAGCCTCTTTGGTCGCTTCACGGTGATCTCTTTATTCGAGCTCCGGTCGGATCCGTTCTTGAATGCGTTGATGATGTAGAGATCGTTACTCTCATCGATTTTAAGGGATTCCATGATGAATCTGGAGACGAAATTTGACATTGTTTCATCCCGTCCTTGGCGGATTGTAAGCAGATCGGACGAAGGTTGTTGAGGCGGCATCTTCTGGTAAAAACGCCATTTGAACTGATCCATGAGGTCTTTGAAGCAATGGATGCTGTTCTGGCGAAGCGAGGTGAACCAACGTCGAGCGTTGGAGATTAGCACCTCTGGAAAGACCTTACACATATGGAAATCCTCCATCCCTTGGTTTGCCATATTGGTGGTATAGGCAAATAGGAAGTCAGAAGGATCTCCAAGGCCATCATATGCAGCAATATTCGGAGCCCGATATCGCTGTGGCAAGGGTGTATCCAGAATCTCCCTTGAAAAAGAGATAATTCGTCCATGTCGGTCGAATCCGGGGAGTTCGTTACCGTCCCTCTCCGGGGGAGTGGGAGATCGATAACGACGTCTGTCATCTCTTCGTGGGGGAGTTCGACTACGTCTTTCCTCCCTTCTTTCCCGTCCATTTTCATGGGTATCATGTCGAGGTGGAGAACGACTCCGCGGAGGTATGAGGACGAATGAACCCTGGTATCGGGGCGATCATTATCTCGCGATGAACGTTGATTGTTTCGGAGAGGTAAGCGACCTCGATTGCCTGTAACCACCACTTCGGGCACCCTTGAGGGGCCCGCTCCGTTTGTCCTCTGGTTGAGGAAACTCTGGAATTGATTGAGGTTGACGTTGAGAAATTCGGACACTGCTCGTCCGAGGACCTCGTGGGAGCGATGAACCTCCTGTTCACCGCATCGAGGTCGGTGTCTTCCTTCGTTGGGGTATATAAAATATCTGTTATTATTAATAAAATATTAATTTATTTATTAATTAATTAATCTCTTAAATAATAAAATTTCGTGCTCCCAACAATATTAACTTATAGACGTTCTACTGTATACGTGTAGTAAAATTTTATGTTACCACATGATATGAGAATTTATTTGAGAAAGCATTCCACGCTCAAATTATTCCATGATGCAAGTATTTTTAAATTATATCATAAATTTTTTTAGGGCATTATAAATATTTGCTAATCAACATATGTTCACCTCCATCTAAAAAAACACATCCTCAAAGTATCATAAAATGTAATTATTTGTTTAAAATTAATTATAGTCACAAAAAATTCTAAAAATTAATTTTTACTTATTGTTAATCAAGAAATGTTATTTGGATGATACATGTACTTCTTGATTGAGAAATATATTCTCATTATTTGAAAAAAAAATTGAAGTAATTATTAATAAGGAGAAAATGGCTTTGGGTTTATGTTATTGCCAACATTCTGGAATTATGTTTTATGAGTAAAATGAAAATATATAGAAGAGTAAAATACAAACTAGAAATTTCTACAATCAGCTAACGATTATGATTGACCTCATGGATGGAAAAGAGAAAAAAATTGCGAATGTTGGGAGCATGAAAATCATTATTATTAAACTACTATTATTTTTTTATTTCAAAATTATCATTATTATTCATATTCAAACATACTATATTTTTATCAATCCAAGAAAACGATACAGATGGACAGATAAGGCAAAGCAACAGAATTCCTAATCCCACACCGTAGTAATGAAAAAGCAGCTGAGGCGAAAGGGCTATAAAGAGGGAAGTGCAACACTGGAAAAAGCATACCTTTCTCGGCCTTTTGGCTAAGATCAAGTGTAGTATTTGTTCTTATTAGTTTAATATCTGATATGTGGGCCATCGGCTCACACGATATTAAATTTATTTCTTGAGGGGGAAGGCCCACCAAGGTAGCTTGCTGCTTGGGTCTTCAAGTGTCGATTTGTTTTGATGGTGGTAATAATACCAAAGTCAATTATGATTGCTAGATTGAAAGCATTTGGAGTTGCAGCAGCAAAAATGGCGTGCTACGAGTCTTGCAAGACGGGGGGAAGAGACTCGAGTCAGGCTCCCCCTACCCCCTCCCATTCCCTTCGTATGCAATTCACAGCTCGAAGAATCAACAAATCTCGCCTCGTATCAGCTGCGAGTTATGTCTGCCACGTCGTTGGATCTGGCAAACGTTGAGAGACACTCCTTCAAGAGAGAGAAATGAAGCCAGCGCAATTGAGCCTTTCTTTGTTCGTTAATGGTTGTGTATAGTTGGTGAGCGATTTCTGTTCAAAAGTTTCACAAATGGAAAGTAGAAACAACGTATAGTTCTGGGATTTTGCATATTTTGTATCAGTTTTTGAAGTTTTGAGGAATAATTTGAATCTATAAATGATATAATAACGTTTCTACAATTTAAGCCTAGCAGTCAAATTGGTCGGAGCCTTTATGTTAATTTTCTTTCTATTTTAGTCGTTTCTATTAAATTGCCAATTCATTCGTATTTTAGTAAATTAAGTGTGATCTGCATAATGTTAGCAAATATATGAACTTAGTTAAATCAAATGGCGTAGACAAAAACCCATATTCTACAATAATTGGTAGCATAGTAAACAAACTATGTTGCCCCAAAGATTTTGAGAGCTCTAACTTTGAGTAATAAGCTGATTTATATTTAAGGAAATTCTTAACTCGTTCGAGTTTTAGCTTAATCATGTATTCAACAAGACAATTTCGACTAGCTCATTCAACATGCTCTTATCACAAGTTCATTTTTTTATGGAAACAAACCAATAACTCCATTATACTTTATTAGGTTTAAAATTCAAAGATCGAAAGTTATTAATAAGAATAAAGGAACTTCAAGAACCAACAAGAATGAATCATGTCGTCTCATGGAAGAAATTTTATCATCAAATCATGAATCCAATCTTTGTGCAAACTATCCTTTTTTCCATTTACTAGCTGAATCAACACGAATCCAAATTAAAAAATTTACCAATCGAGGATAAGAAGGTTCAGTAGATTATATTGATTGAATTAGAAGAATAGGAATGCTACAAAGAATCCATAAATAAAATTTTACTGCATCATGCTAGAAGTTGTAAAGACATCTTTTGATAATCATTCTACATAACTCAAATCAAGCCACATTATCCAACCATAGCCCAGCATATAGCCCAGCATGGGAGGTAAAAATTCTCAAAAGATGGATAATTCTTAATATATGTGACACCCATGAAAGTTGTGGCTCACTCCACTAAATACAGATCTCATTCACGAATCAAATTTGAATCCCATAAAGCACAAGAGAATTAGAGAAAAAAAAGGTAAATTAACATGACACAAAAATGAGTTATAGATAAGCTACTACTAAGATTTGGGTGGAAAAAAATTCTAAATCAAGAAACCTTCTCGACACCCCTCTCTTTCGAGAGGGTCCGCAGATGATAGAGAAAAGATACTTGAGGAAAAAAGAGTACCATAAGAATAAATGCTAATCATGAAAACTGATAAATAAATCGAATTGAAAATAATTTCATAAATGTTGTTCCTCATTCTTTACTCATAATTTTACTTTTTCTGTTGCGGTGATCACTGCATCAACCAAAACCGAGAGAGACAACCATGATTAACCAATTAAGTTTTCATATAGATAAACTATTCATTTCTCAAACAATTTAAACCAAACTAACATAAAATACAACAATTTGAAAATGAGTTCAAGCTAATTGTAAAGCACAACTAAGTTACTACGTACAATATACATTGAACCAAACACCATATACTTCTTTACTGGAATGATTAAATAACCAAAATCTTGTAAATCGGTTCGCATACAGAGTAAATGACTTACAAAATAATTACTTCCTGGGTACAAAAAAATTTAGATTATTGGTGAAAGTCAATAATCTAAAATTTTAGTCTGAATTTGATCGATTTGTTTTATCGTTATCCTGATTCTGATCAATTTTCTTCTTTCAAAATTTGAATTTTCTAATATTTGGGTTTTGATCATTTTTTTTCTTTCAAATTTAAATTTTTGGATCTGTATTTTCAAAACCAAATAGAATCGAAAGTTCAAATTATAGATATAATATTAATTTTATTTAATTCTAATTTTAATTCCTATATTATAATCATAATTGAATGAAAAATAGAATGAAAAATTATATTTTTTAGTTAAAATTAAATTATCAATTATAATTAAAAATAATTCAGTTTCGGTTGTTATTTTTGAATTTTTCAGTTTGAATGCTCACCTCGACCGACGAATTCTAACTTTTATGATCACTTCTTCAATCCATCCACATCTTGTAGATTAAATTAAATTAACTGATTTTTTTTTGATGGCAGTAGTTGTTTGACTGATACTATAATTGATGATCTTAATTGAAGCAATTCAATTTCTTTTCCCATTGAAAAGAAAAATATTGAATCTAGAATTATGTGAAAATTGACGATCGCGCCCCCAAAGGGCATCCTAGTAGTGGAATGAGTGCTCATTGGTTAAAATCATGCTAACGGCTCAAGTAGTAGTTCCGGTTAGCTAGAAAAAAAAAGAGAAAATAAAATCTTGACAAATTGAATTATGAGGAAAAGGGCTGAAGGGATATACGTGCAGGAATGTAGATGTAATATCCATGAATTTAAAATTTTATTATTATTATTTTATTAAGCTAAATAAAGATTTTAGTTTATAGCGATTATTAAAATTTATAATGTCGGCTTCTCAATTTTACATAGAACAAGAAAATTTAAACGATTGCCGGTAAATTATCACATCGCCCCACATCATTTCAAATCCCAAAATCCCTCAACTTTTCTCTAATCACTTTACTTTTGTCAACACTTACAATCATCTCTTTCATACCTAAGCTCTAACAAGTACCTCATGATGCTTCTCAACACTTCGTATCTAACACATTAAGCAATTCACCCCACACTTCCCACTTTCAAAACTGACCGAACATTACAGAAGAGAAAAGAAGAGCAAAGCTTCATCCAGGTTCAATATCACTCGAACTCTCTCTATTAAAATTCTTATGCATTTTATTTACATAACCAGGAACATACACACATGACCAACATTATTCCATAACAACTATCCAAATAGCTGAAATAAAGAATGGAAACATCACGTGCTTACTATCATGTTCTCTCTATTAAATCACAACGTTTACAACATAGAATCAAATTTCAGAATATATAGAGCTATATGATGTAGCTCCTGAATTGAAAACTTAGGCAATAGACTAAATAAAATTCTAAGTAGGAGATGCTTTTTGAACCTAGCTAGCCGTTGTTTTGGTCGTTGGTCGTGAAATGGAGATGAATGAGCCGCAGCGGCTCAGGACGGCGGTGCGGCTTGTAGGCTGTTGCTGCTGTCGCGAAGAGAGAGAAAGGAGGGAGACACGACCGTGGCAACTCGCTGTGCTCGTCGAATCTAGAGGTGACACGACGACGTCTTGAGCAGGGCATGAACACACCGTCGTGCTGTTGACGGGATGGAGGGACCGAGACTACAGCGGCATTGGGTGGAGCCATCGGGCTGGAGCACGGCGGAGCCTTTCAGCCGACCGCGATGGCCAGCTTCCGGCAGTGCTGGCTGGAACAGAGACGGCGGTGACGGCGCTCACCGTTCGTAACGCGATGGCCCACCGGAGAGGATGAGGCGACGACGACGATTGTGAGCAAGAGAAAGACGTGCATTGTGTGTATGCGTGTGTCTGTTGCAAGAAACAGGTGATTTGAAAGAGAAGGAACCGAGAAGAGATGAAAGGTGAGGGATGAAGCCTAAAAGGCTGTTGACGGCGCCCCAGTGCGGCAATGGCGCCGAACCGTTGCGTCGACGGCCAAAACGAGAAAGAGAGATAGAGGACCTCTGTTTGTGTTGTCTGTTTGTGAGGGAACGAGAAGAATGGAGGGGAAAGGAGCCATGGTCGGCGGTGGCGGCGCAGCGTGGACATGCTCGATCGGAGAGGACGACGGCGGTGGTGATTCCATCGAGAAGTGAGTGTGCGGTGCGTGCGTGTGCTTGTGCTCACAAAAATTTCTTAAAATTAATCAAGAAATGTTATTTGGATGATACATGTACTTCTTGATTGAGAAATATATTCTCATTATTTGAAATAAAAACGAAGTAATTATTAATAAGGAGAAAATGGCTTTGGGTTTATGTTATTGCCAACATTCTGGAATTTATTTTATGAGTATAATGGAAATATATAGAATAGTAAAATACAAACTGGAAATATTTACAATCAGCTAACCAGTTTGTTATGATTGACCTCATGGATTGAAAAGAGAAAAAAATACGAATGTTGGGAGCAAGAAAATCATTATTATTAAATTACTATTAGTTTTTATTTCAAAATCATCATTATTATTCATATTCAAACATACTATATTTATATCCATCCAAGAAACGATACAGATGGAAAGATAAGGCAAAGCAACAGAATTCCTCTATCCCACACCGTAGTAATGGAAAAGCAGTTGAGGCGAAAGGGCTATAAAGAGGGAAGCGCAACACTGGAAAAAGCATACCTTTCTCGGCCTTTTGGCTAAGATCAAGTGTAGTATCTGTTCTTATCAGTTTAATATCTGATATGTGGGCCATCGGCTCACGCGATATTAAATTTATTTCTTGAGGGGGAAGCCCACCAAGGTAGCTTGCTGCTTGGGTCTTCAAGTGTCGTCCATGCGTTGCACTACTGCATGGGCCTGGCGCACCCCACCAATTCTAGTTCAATACGTTGTTTCATTCGATTTATTTTGATGTTGGGTAATAATACCTGAGTCAATTATGATTTCTAGATTGAAAGCACTTGGGAGTTGCAGCAGCAAAAATGGTGTGCTACGAGACTTGCAAGACGCCCCCCAGCGTATGCAATTCAGCTCAAAGAATCAACATATCTCGCCCCGTTTTAGCTGCGAGTTATGTCTGCCACGTCGTTGGATCTGACAAACACCGAGACACTCCTTCAAGAGAAATGGAGCCAGCGCAATTGAGCCTTTCGTTGTACGTTATTGGTTGTGTGTAGGTGGTGAGCGATTTCTGTTCAAAAGTTGCACAAATGGAAAGTAGAAACAACGTATAGTTTTGGGATTTTGCATATTTTGTACCAGTTTTGAAGTTTTGAAGAATAATTTGAATCTATAAATGATATAATAACGTTTCTACAATTTAAGCCTAGCAGTCAAATTGGTCGGAGCCTTTGTGTGTATTTTCTTTCTATTTTAGTCGTTTCGATTAAATTGCCAATTCATTCGTATTTTAGTAAATCAAGTGTGATCTGCATAATTTTAGCAAATATATGAACTTAGTTAAAATCAAATGGCGTAGACATAAACCCATATTCTACAATAATTGGTATCACAAAAGGTGCAACATCTACAAAAAAACCCATTTTCTACAATAATTGGTAGCATAGTAAACAAACTATGTTGCCCCAAAGATTTTGAGAGCTCTAACTTTGAATAATAAGCTAATTTATATTTAAGGAAATTTGAGTTTTAGCTTAATCATGTATTCAACAAGCCAATTTCGACTAGCTCATTCAACATGCTCTTATCACAAGTTCATTTTTTATGGAAACAAACCAATAACTCCATTATAATTTTTATTAGGTTTAAAATTCAAAGATCGAAAGTTATTAACAAGAATAAAGGAACCTCAATAACCAACAAGAATGAATAATGTCGTCTCATGGAAGAAATTTTATCATCAAATCATGAATCCACTCTTTGTGCAAACTCTCCTTTTTTTCCATTTACTAGCTGTATCAACACGAATCCAAATTAAAAAATTACCAATCGAGAAGCATTTTCAGGACATCCTTTACAAACAAGAATTTCAAAAACTCAAAACGATAGATACGATAGATACAAGCATCCACGGTGCAAGAGATGAAAGAGTGCGGTTTAGCTGAATATTGTTAATCAGAATTTTGCAGCCTAATTGACCTCCTATGCACTGCCCAGCCATCTTTAATCCAGCTTTTCCAACTCTCCCATTCTCTCGATGATTGCCTACAGTTTAGATTTAAGAAAATGGAATGAAAAAAAAATGCTAGGAAGACTTTCATGAATGATAAATCATTCCCTAGTTAAAGGAAAACCACAAAAACCATCTACCATTTTTCTGCAAATAGTAAACATTTTCTGTAAATGCGACATGGAATAGATTAATGCGCATTCAGCTACTACAGTTCATCTAAAAAATTCAAATAAAATCCGTTTGTGTATATGTTTAAGTGGCAGGCAGCTAATATCCAATGAAATCCACAAACAGATGCCAAATCTTAACACCAGTGCTATATCAGGAAACTTATTTCCACAAGTTAAACGATAATGGAAGTAGGATATGTCATGCTCGCAGCATAAAATGCCAAAATTGGTGTAAAAACTATACCAAATTAAGTGTTTGGAGTAGACAAGCCTACACAATTTATTTAGCAAAAGCAATTCTTACTAATATGCTTCTAGCCTTCCACTATAGTAATAAAAAAAATGTTTTACCTTCTTGCTTGTCTCTTGCAGTTCTCCAGCCAGTATGAACTCATCTAGTATGAGATATACCTGTACAGTATAACAAATATGCATCAGGTGTGCAACCAACGAGATATGAACAGCAAGTAAACATGATATTCTGAGTAATGCTCTCAAAAATACATGGAGCACAATCACAAAGCGTCATGATGGAGCAAAAGCAATTAATGAACTAAATTCATACATCCAGCAATGGTTTACAGTTTTAAATTCTCAGATATACAATCAGTCTCAAATAATATCTCCCCCCCCCCCCCAAAAGAAAGAAAAATAATAATGAAAATTACCCAAAACCCATCCAAAGTAACAAGCACCAGCTATATATGCACCGAAAAAAAGGAAAGATAAAACAAAAAACTCACAAACACACTGTAAAAAGCATTGACAGGTCAAATTTTCAATTATCATCATTGAGACTAAATTTCTCCAAAATTCAGGAGTTTGAAAATCAATCTGTGTAGGCATGCTGTAGCTCACAGAGTTTTAGGTTAAAGATAGTTGGTAACATGTCAACAGCCGATGGGAGATGTACCACGATCATAATCTAGGGCAATTCATAAGTGAAACTAAGCTTGAGAATAGGTCAACTACAAAATTGTCCAGCTCAGGAGGCAATAACGTGAAAAATCATTGTCCATTTGTTAGTACAAACAAATACTTCAAAAATATTGCTAAGTCACCAATCAAGAATAGATATACAACCAGAACATTCCCTCAAAAAAAAAAAAAACATACCAAAGCACAATTTCAATTGAGAAAACATGAATGAAGATTAAACAACTGAATTGCAAGTACATAAGTACAAAAGTTGCACTGCACATTCTTATCGAAGTATCAGGCTATACAATTGGCACTGTGTGCAAACGGGTTCAACAGTAAAAGAAATTGCAAGATGAGTAGCATACCTTATGGAAATTAAATACAAGATCTAGCTCACACACATTGCTGAAAAAATGGTCTAGTATCTCCACAAATAAGTGAATGCTCTCCAAATAAGCCAGCTCGTTGTCTGTAATGTCTACACACAAGGAGAAAAATAAACCAGCATATCGCCTGTAGATGACCTTGTGGGTCCGGAACTGCAATGAAAAATTTGGTAAACGGCCCATCAAGCTTCTTGAGATGCCAAGTATAACACAACCGAGACTGTATGGTAGATAAAATTCCTAAGAGGGGGGAAGGGGCTGTTTCGTACTGTTTGGGTGATAGATTATATTAACATGCATAGGATTGGCTATTTGAAGAATTATATGATCAAACAAGCTCAAAATTGTTCATTCCACGAAGTATTGTATTGGATTAGCCTATGTTATTTATATTTAATCGCTATCGCCTAAAGTGTATCTGGTCCAGTATGAACAAATAAAAGAAAGGGGGAAAAAGGAACTTCTCACACCCCCTCCTACACAAACGGAATTATACCCACATTTCAAGAAATAGGCAGAACTAAAGTATTTAACTGGATTAACCAGATAGCTGAATCAGAAACTGAGAATCACAAACACAGATTGAAAGATATTAACACCTCCACGAAGTTGGTGAATTTGGGATCCCTATTTACAACCAAACGATGAACCTGCAACAGAAAAGAGAATAAGATCCTCAAAATACACACACAAATACAGACACACACATATATACAGGAACTTGAACAAAAGGAGTCAGAAATTCGAAGCAATTCACAGAACAAGTTCGAGAAATTACCTCGTACTCAACTTTATGCTTCTCGGATTCCTCGAGAGGAATGTAGTATTTGGCCAATCGAGTTTTCCCTTGCCTGTTCTGCAGTAGTATGAAGCGGATCTGCGAGATTCAACACAAATTCGTGATGCGGGAAATCAAACAAAATTTTGCATCATTAAAATTGAAAAAAAAATCCATATGCGGAGGGAGGGTTTACCATTTTTGAAGAATTGATGTGAGCTCTGTAACGAACAATAAAAATATTTGTGAAGTGGAGGGATTAATTGCGTGGTTGATTTGGTCCGCGGTTCCCTATATTGACTTCAATTCCACCATTTTTGTGGTACGGCGGTGCAGAGAATTGTAGTTGTAAAGTGAAATATCCTCAACTACTTTTGATTTTAATTTATTTATCTTAACAACGGAAAAAACTAATTCAGTTTGAAACTAAGAGGGAATCTTAAATATAAAATATTTTTCTTCATTTTCACATCTCCATAATTCATGAAGGGAAAATGAATTGAATTGGATTCTGAACAGGAAAATTTTGGATCAATGTCGTAAATTATTGTTAATTTTAGTGAAATTTCAGCTCGAATACTTGCAAACTAATTCGTTTCACTTGGATTCTTTTATCTAATTTTTTGGTTTTCCACTTCCAATCATTTTTCATTTTTCTTTTCTTCTATTTTAGTTTAATTTTTAATTGTTAATTAGGATTGATTATACTATATTACAGTATATAAATATTTTAGCATTTAATTTACTATTTTGAGTGAATAATTGATTATTCTATAATTAGGGTATAAAAATTTCAAGGTTCAATATTTAGTAATAAATGTTGATTAGAGTTGAATATAATAGCTTTTACGGTTTAATAAATGATTTTTTTTATAAAACTTTTAATAATGTGACACAAGAATGAGGTATAGTAATATCGGTATAGAGATTTTTAAAGGTAATAACTTATAACACTCCAACGTTTTCAATTTTTTATATTTATGTCTCAACGTAAATATAATAATAAATTAAATCATAATTTTTTAAATGAGTTTATAATAATAATCATCACCGGAATCGGACCCGCTATGCATACATGGACTATGGAAATCCACTTCAAATTCACACATGAAATAAATTTAAAAGTCTCCAAAATTCTAGTAAAAAATATCACAAAACGTCTTCCATTTTAAGTTTTATTCCTCATAAAACTTGTTAAGCTGCAATAAGGTTTTGGGCATGACGTTCTTGATCCCTAGATGGGCGACGACGTCGACAAAACACTTGTGCAGTTGTGGGTCCACACGAGGTGGGGCCGCTTCAGCGTCCGTGCCTGCTCATATCGCCGCCTCCGGCGGCAGCGCTGAGCTCCGGGAATCGAATTCGACTGAGAAATTAGACTGGGAGGAGAGGGCAGCAGACCACTACGGCGACAACGACTGCTGATTGCTGATGGGGTGGTGGAGTGATTGTTGTTGATTGCAGTGGCGAGCCATAGCTTGTGATGGAGGGGCAATTGTCCCACCTCAAAATTTGCTATTAATACCTTAATATTAGGAAATATTATAATTTTATCAAAAGTTGCCCCACCAATTTTTTTTAAAAATAGGGGCAAAATAAATTTTACTTTTTTTTCTTCAACCCATTTTAAAACCCAAGCCTCCATCAAACTTGGTATTAGTTAGAAAACATCACGCATTCCAGTGGATTTTACGTTCCCCCAATTCCACCCCAAAAGAAACAAACCATAGCCTTCTCAATCTCATCGCAAATTGAATTCGGGAGGAGGAAGCAACTCATTGTGTACGTTAGAATAGTTTGAATGTATTTTCTTACCTGCCCATGAGAGGGTATTTTCCTTGTAGTTCTTCAATTTTTTACGTATCTGCTCCAATGGAATCTCAAAAATTTGTATCTTTATCTCTCAATTAAAGTGGGGAGCCCCAAATATATTTTCTGGAATGGAACTTCACTAACCCTCAACAGCTTGCGTATATTTTTCTTTCTTTGCTTATCTGTATTTTTGCTCACGGTCAACTATGATTTCTCTATATTGATCTTATGCCCGAATGTCTTTTCGTACAATTGGAGAACATTTTTCAAAGTCAAAGTTCCTCTTTCATTTGCACCACAAAGAAGATATTGTCATTAGCAAAAAAAAAATGAGACACCGGTGGGGCAAAGTGTGCAGAGCGAAGCAATGAATGTTATTATGTGTGCTTCTGCCCGATGCAAGTCATTATGCATGAAGATTGTGAAAAAATCGGCTTCGAAATAGGATGGGAGATCGTTGGATGAATGATTTTTTGGTTACTTATATCGAGAAGGAAATTTTTGGTACAGTGGATAATGAGATGATATTTCAACGCTTTCAGAATATGTGTAATCGTAGGGAATTATTGTAAAAATATTTTATGATATAACTATTGTCTAATATATTTTTGAGTTCTTAAATATTTTGCCCCCCCTATGTCCAGGGGCCTGGATCCGCCACTGGTTGATTGGGGTTGTGAATGTAAGGCGAGAGCTAGATCGATCATGAGTAATTGGGGATTGGGATAAGGGCATCAGATCCTCCGACGACGACAATTCTTCTTCCCATTTTAAAAACCAATTTGAATCATCTTCCTCATTCTCTCTTTATTTGTCTAGAACAATATACATGAGCCACCAAGTTTCTTTCGTTTTGGGCTTAAAATTTATTTTTAGGCTCTTTTCGCACAGAAAGCAACGAATTATGCAAGTGGATTGAAAAAAGAAGAGAGGTTTTTAGGACTGACAAAATTTGTAGAGCTTGGGGCTTTGATTTCTCTCTCTCTTTGACGCAGTCTTTGCTTCAAAGAGAGAGAGAGATGGGAGAGAAAGTGACGAGTTTGTGTTTGGGGGAAGAAGGGGGAGGGAGAGAAGTGATCCAGGTGGTTCTTATGATTTTTGTGTGCTGTGGTATATATATATATATATATATATATATATATATATGGGAGGTTAACGTGAGAACCATTTTATTGTGAGCGTGAGAACCAAAACCGATGAATTCACGGTGAAAGTTGATGAATCCATCGAGAAAATTATCGAATCCAAAAAATAGAATTTTCGCCTCTCATGGGATTCGAACCCGGTGAAAAAATCAATTTTGAATTCATTAACTTTCTCAACGGATTCATCAAATTTCATAACTAATTCATTTGGTTCTTAGTTTTAGGATAAGAATGGTTCTTATTTGAACCAAACTCTATATATATATATATATATATATATATATTATATAGTACCCAAGCCCCGAGATAGTATGTAATACTCAATCTCATCCATTCATCTCATAAATCCTATGGTTGAGATTTTTTCGGACCTTTTAAGCTTAATTTCGCTGATTTTCGCTTCATTAAGGGTAGATTAGTAATTTGATTTGTTATGTGATTACGAAAACAAACTATGCATTTAGTTGAATCGCATAATGCATTCAAATGAACAAAAATGCATGCGATTGAACACAATAATGCATGCGATTGGAAGCTCGCGTCCGGTAGCGGCGTGCTAGCGTCGCTCACCACGCGCGCCAGCGCGCTTCGTGCTCGCCGCCCGGCGCTTCGCTCCAGCGCCCGTTGGCCTGCATTTTTACGTTTTGTTCAATGCATTGACATGTTTTGATCAATGCATGGACGTGCTTTGTTCAATGCATGAACGTGCTTTGTTCAATGCATGTTTGTGTTTTGATGCAACATGCAGTTTTATGTTTTATTCAATGCATTGTTATGTTTTGTTCAATGCAGTTTCATGTTTTGTTTAATGCATTTTTATGGTTTCGACATAAAATCTCTCATTCATCCTTCTATGTCAATTCTGTCGTCTCTTTCGCCGATTACCAGCGAATTCGCCGTGAACCACCGCCATAGCCATCATATTTCTCGATTCTTCAATCATTTATCAAATTTATCTTCTATTTTTTCTCAAAATCCATCAATTTTGTTTTCAAATTTTTTTCCTTCTTTTTCTTTCTTTCAAAATCTATTGTTTATTGTTGTTTGTTTATATTGTTGATGTTTGTCGGTCTTTGCCGCCGTAAATCGCCGGCGTCGTCATTGCCGTTGCCGCTGCCGTCGTCTCGCCGCCGCCGCTGCCACCAAGGAGGAGAAGAAGGTTGATTTGATTTCTTCCCATTTTGCCCTTGCGAAAATTAAAAGAGCAAAGAAAATAAAAGGAGCCCATGTGTCGACTTGTGGTGCGACCACGTGTTCAAAATGTGTGTCTAGATTGAGTACTACATACTATCTCTGGGACCGGATCTACGAACCCAACCTCTATATATATATATATAATTTAATTTTATGTATGTCACATAGTCAAATCAAGCCTGAATTATTGTGCCACATAGGCAAATTGGATCCGACTTCGATCATCATGACACATATGTTAAAAATCTACAAAAATTATGATCCAATTTGTTATTATATTTATGTTAGGACACATATATAAAAAGTCGAAAATGTTGAAGTTCTATATGTTATTTACCCAATTTTTAATGAATTGGTACATAGATGTGCTCATAAACAAAGTGATAACAACTCCACTTATACTCAACATTCAAATACAGATTACTTAATCTATATAACGAGATCATTATTGACATATATAGCTAGTCAATTAAAATGATATTTCATTAATAGTTTAATACAATAACATACATTTTTGAGTAATTAAAATTGATTGTGTAAAACCACTATGTGAGTTGATAAATGATGATTAGAATTGACTATACATTTAATGAATCACCCTTTCTACCCCTTCACTTCAATTATGTGGATCTTACACTCGTTTTAATTTTCATTCATATGTTCGCACTAATATCAAACTTGGTGTAATCAGATCAAATACAATATTTTAGATAATAGATTGAATTTGGATCTCATTACCAACTTTATCTTTAATGAATTTCTAGAAGAAATGGTCATTGATGGCACGAATAGAAACTTTAACCTGTACTCAACGATGCAAGCTCGTTTCTATAGAGTCACGTTCATTACTACAGTCTCAAAATCTCTTTATCTTTTATATATTTTTTAATTAATTCACGTTCTCCACCACTTAAAATCGTTATAGGATTCCCCCTTGCTTCAGCCCGAGTGTTACATGGCTCAATTAGATTTCTAAATTATTATGTGGAAACGAGTTTAATCTTCAAGTTAATTTTGAGTTGTGATGAACTAATAAAAACAGGCTAACAAGAGGGTCATCAATAGAGGAATTTATGTCGTTTTCGGAGACATTCAAATGATAAAAACATTATATATTAATAGAGAGATCTAAGTTTAAGACCTTTATTATATTAATGAAGATTTAACGCCCGATTGACAATTATTCAGGTCACTGCTAAAGTTGGAAAATTGATTATCAACATATATTATTAATTCCATTGAGATGTGATGTATAAATAATGTATTATATATATCAATTACAAATATATATAGTGTATACACATTCTCATTACAAATTCTTGAAACAGACGAAGGAATTTGGATCAAATTAATCTTAATCGACAATTTAAAAATATTTCAAAGAAAAGTGTGTATATAGGCCAGATATTAATATCTCAGATTTTATTATTTTAGTTCCATTTTGGCTTTGAGCATGAAATATGTTTTAACAAAGGCGGCTTGAGAAACAAATTAATCTCTGCTTCTCTTGCGTGCTTTCATTTACCAACCCCTCAAGGAAGAAAAAAACAAATAAAATATACTGAAAACCATAGAGATATAATAAATTAAATATGAGATGCTTCCTGCGAAGACTTGTTTAAGAACTCGATGCAATCTGCAATAGCTTCATTCTTGTGCGAATTGGAGGAGAAATAATAGGAGCTGCATGACGTCTTCGGCGTCTCAGCCGCCCCGTCGCACGATCTCCGCCTCGGCGCCGCCGCAGAACCACCTCTTGAAGGGACAGGGAAGATGGTGAATCCCTTCATAATCTTGCGAAAACGCCCTATTAATTTCATGTTTGCTACAAGTCTTGGTAGAGAGATAGAGAGAGAAGCCTATTTGGGGATGGCTGAGAGTCCAAAATGGGAAACTATTCTACTACTTATTGTGAATACTATCTGTTTCTATCATTACTGTCCATGGAAGCATAAAAGGAGTATTGTTTTTGTGATTATTTATTTTGGGAAAAGAGTTTAGTTGTTGCATAATATATGTTGCAGAGGACAGGTTGATGCTTATTTAGAAGAAAAGTTATCTCAGCATGTGATCACATCATTTTGTAGGCGCTTTTGCTTAAATAAGTATACGTTTAATAGTTGGATTATCTTAATTATAAATGATTTAATTAGTTCTGGGAAATGGACGCCAAACTATATGTTAGGTATGTATGCTACAAGTGTGTATATATATATACATATATATTGGGGAATTATCAAATAAAACATGTTTTTATTTTGTTAAGTGCAAACCAATTCAGTCTATGGATTTTGATTAATGAATGATTAAATCTTGTTTAATGATCAAATTCTATTTTCAAATCAAATCATACAAAAATATTATTTCCTATTAATTATGTTTTAGTATGAAGAAAAAATGATTTATTTATGATTATACTTTTTAGACATAAAATAATCATTTCCGTATATATAACAATGTTTTGTTCATTATTAACAAAATAGATTAAATTTTTACTATAACTCAATCGTATATATATATGCATAAATTTATATACTTGTACATTTGCATATGTATCTCATGGGAGGGTTAACGTGAGAACCATTTTTATTGTGAGAACCAAAAATGATGAATTCAGGTGAAAGTTGATGAATCATGAGAAAGTTCTTGAATCCAAAAAATAGAATTTTCGCCTCATGGGATTCGAACCGGGTGAAAATTCTAAATTTTGAATTCGATAACTTTCTCAATGATTCATCAACTTCATAACAATTCATTTGGTTCTTAGTTTTAGGATAAAATGGTTCATTTTGAACCAAACTCGTATCTCATACCTCAAACCGTCTACTTTTGCCCGGCCGGATGAGCCATCCTAACCTGATTCAAAAATTTGTGTGGGCTCACTTTGTAGTTTCAAGAAAAATTAGGTTGTGCTGGTCTGAGTCGAAAAATGAGTTCACTTGACTGGCATGACTAGGCCCGCGACCCTAATTTTTTAAAGAATTTAGCCTATGGGTGAGCTTGAACTAACATGTATTTGCATAGGATGATTCTATTCATAGTCTCCATTTTACTGATTGTAACTCCTTATTAAAAAATAATAAATAATAATATTCAATTTACAATTATACCCTACCAACTCCCGAGTTAAATACATCATAAATAATTTAAGATGGTTTTATTTATAACCACAAATTTCATCGTTATAACCGGTGATGGAGCTAGAAATATTTTTATATAGGACCCAAATAATTGTAATTTTGAGAAGTTATAAGTGTAATTTTAAAAATAAAATTAGAAATTAATTATAACAATTTCAATAATAATTTAATATTATTTGAATTACATGATAACGTTAAAAAAAATCGATCATCTCATAACGTGAAGCATAAGAGAAAATCCAATGTATAGCACCATTTTGATATGGATTTTGAATCGAAATGATGCATTTTTGCATTCGTGCGAAATTTAATGTAAGTGAATAGTTTTACGTAAAATATATATGATTGGAATAAAATATGATAAAATTACATAACATTTAGAATTTTAGTGTAGTTTAGAATTTGACTATAAACCATAAATATTCGACATAAAATTGGATAAAGAATGATAAATTTTATTATTAGACTTTTCGAAAAAAAGAACTTGTGATTATAAAGATGTGATCAACACTTACATCTCTAAAATAATTCTCATATATTGAATCGATCTACATTTTGATTGCTCTATCACCAGTAACATCTTTAGGTCTTAAAATAAGCATTCAAATGACTTGGATGTCTTTAGTTGCTGCTGATAGAATAAGTTTATCACAATTTTCTTAAAAATTAGATTGATCGTATTGATTCACATATAAATCTTTATTATTTTTATAAATATTTTATTTTATCTATATAATACAAATTAAAAAAAAATAAAGAGCATAAAGTAAAGAGAAATTTTAAAAATTGGATATTTTTTTTAAAAAAAGAGCACAAAATAACAAAAAAATCGATTGCCACTGGCACAAACCCACATCTTTCAAATGAGAAATAAACATCTTAACCATCTAGTCAAGATCAAATATTTTGATGTTGACTAGCAACTTTTTTTTTCAAAAAGTTGGGGCCCATAAACCCCCAGACCCATGTGACTCCGTCCCTAGTTATATAACCCTTTCAATTTTCCAAAAAAAAATCTATAAACAACAAGTAGGAGAAGATATTAAAAAACACAGTGGCTCAAGAACTCTCTCCTTTCTCACCCATCTTCTCCAAATTTCATTCCATTAGCACACAATTTTGAGTTATATACATATAAACATACACAAGGGTTGGATGATGTTTCTTTAATCTAATTCTCCTTTTATCAATCTTCAAACAAATGTTGAAATAAGTGAAAAATCTGCCATAAAGAAATCAGATTCTCTCTCGTACAGCCATGAATTGAGCGATTTTCTTCCTTGCATCTCTTTCCCTCTCTTCTATTCTTCCTAATAAAAATAAGGTTCAACAAACAAAAACAGTCTACCATGAAAATCAACAGAGTTGAAGAATAGGACTCAAATATTCAAGTCAGTTGCAAAATTGGGAATTTGAAGTTTGAGAAAGTTAATGAAGAAAATCACGTGAAAATCGATAAGAGAGAACGATCAAAACTTGAGGGGATTTAGAGTTCGAGAAAATCGATGGAAAAAATCAGTCAATAGTGAAAAGTCGAGAAGAGAAAAGATTTATTGCTTGAATTATGGGAGGAGAAAAGATCGAAAGAAGAGAAAGAGAGTCGGAGTTATTTGGATGAAAGAGGTTTTAACGTTAGAAGAGTAAATTATTATTATTATTATTATTATTATAGGGTGCTATAGAGAGTAAAATAAAAGCTAGGGGTGGTTTCGCACAGACCCACCCCTAATTAATTAATTAATTAATCATAATTAATTAATTAAATTAATAAACTTTAATTATAAATTAATAAATAATAATTTTGAATTAATATTTCTTAATTTGAATTAATAAACTATAATCATGAATTAATAAACCCTAATCATGAATTAATAAATCCTAATTTTGAATTAATAAATCTTATTTGAAATAAATTAATAAACTCTAATTTTGAATTAATATATCAAACACGAATTAATAAACCCTAATTTTGAATAATAAACCTTAACTATAAATTAATAAACTATAATTATGAATTAATAAATTCTAATTTTAAATTAAAATTATAATTAAAAATTAATACATTTAATTATAAATTAACAAAATCTAATTATCTTTATTCACTATAATTAATATATAATTATTTTAACAAAAAATAAGAATGGGCTCATAGGAACTCACCCAAATTTTTGTCAAAAAGACATGTATAGAATCTCCGGGCTTAGTTAGACCGTATGTTTTGCGGTCCAATCCAACCCAAAAAATTACAATGATATGAAATTCTTGACGGGCCCACAGAATCACATTGCAAGTTCAACCAAACCCCGAGCACTTTGGCACCTCTAAAGAAGAGTCGATGACTCGATATCAATATCATACATGAAAGGACATTTCGGCCCTTAGCTAATGTGGGGAGAGAAAGAAATGTCCAAAAACTTTTTGAGAGTAGCTTAAATTTCCCACTAGAAACCTATAATCTGCAAATCTAAAAAAGAAAAAAAAGAAAAAGAAGAGGTCTACAGAATCAAAGATGGTATGCACTTTTAAAGAAAAATAGGGACAATCAAATATTCAAAACCTTCCATATCTTCAAGATTCAAGGAATGATCCAAAATATCCAACCAACATCCATAGAAAATAAATTTTCAGTAAATCTGATGAAAGAAAGCTCCCTAATTCTACCAATGTATTTATGAAAATGCAACGTGAATATTGGAAGCGCAAGCAAGCCTTCAAATTCAAGGTCACTGTCATTTTCAACTCCATCAAAATACAACATTTGACAAGAAGAGACACCTTCAATGCACATTTGACACACACTAATTAAATGAAAAACGGAAGAACAACATTCTTGCAAAAGAGGACCCGAGCTTTGCCAAGTCAACTAATACATGTATCCCTAGAAAGCATGGGTACGCCTGGGAAGGAGGCGTACTCGTCCCGGGGATGTCCCGGAGACGGGGACGGCGAAATCTGCGAAATCGTCCCGGGATGTTTGACTCAAAATATCGTGCTTTGACTTTTTAACAAAAATACCGTCAATAATCTGTGAATTGAAAAATACGCAAACCCTAATTTTGAATTGCACAAAACGTGCTCGGCCCTCCTCTCTCACAAATTGACCTAATTACCACACCTTGTATCTCCTCTGCTGGTGCCGCCTGGGTTCGCCGCCGGGTCACCGTCGCCGGAGGGTCCGAATTTGAGGTGCGATTGGGTTCGCGTCGCGCGCCTCGCTGCGCCGTCGCGTTGCGCCTGCCGCCGCCCCCTCGCCTCGCGCCGCCTCGCTGCCGTCGTCTCCTCGGCGCTCGGTGCCGCCGCTTCTCGTCGCGTCTCTGCTCGCTTCTACATCCTTTACTATGTTTATTTTTGTCTTTATTTCTAATAAATGCACACTTTATTCATGTGCAACTGTAGCAAATAAATAAATTTTGAGTTATTCTGAAGAATAGAAAATAATCCCCCATTATGTTCAACTTGCTTATGACTTATTTGTTATGGATTATTTATTATAGAAAATTAGGATGTATTTGTTATGGATTATGTGGTATTTGCATATTTTTTGATAAATTATTGATATTTATCATATATAAAATATATATTAAATATAAAATACAAAACGTATTTTTGACGTATCGTATCTTCATTTTTGGAAAATTGACGTATTTTCGTCCCCGTATTTCGTCCCCGTCCCCGTGCTTCCTAGATGTATCCTAGTTAAAATTGAAGATTTTTCAGAACAGAAGCAGGAATTATTGCAAATCAAACTTTATAACCTCAGCAACAACACAGATCAGTCTAGTTCCTTCTCTCAAATAATAATGTCAAGAAGAATTTTCCTTAAAAGTCGCGTGTCATAACAAAATGGTGCTTCATTTAGAAGGATGCCTATGGTTCAGTGACAACAATAAGAAGCACAGTTAGCGAATGAAGAGTAAGAACACAGCTGAATAAATCGCAAATCTATCAAGTCCTAGTGTCGGGGCATTGCTGCGCTTATACCTGGTCGAAGTAGTCATAATTTTGGCTCCTTAAAAGCCACATATTGTCTTGCTAAAGCCAAAATCTTCGGACAAAATTCTCTCAGGTTGCAAAATCACCTACTCCACAATTATGACCAGTAAAATACAGGATCCGAGGTAATTCTTCTGAAGCCATCTCATTAGTGGATTTCAATTCATGATGAAGTTTTCTCGAGGATAATGCACCAGTTTGATTTGTCATAAAATCTGTCGACAATCACAGCACCTTCGACATTGCTGACTAACCTGCAAACAGAAATTCAAGACATAATCAAGGTACCGCAAGTAGCAATGCACACGTAATTAAAGCAAGATATCGATTAGCGTGGGTTAGAAATTAGAATAGCTATGCAAAGCTCTCAAGACAAAGTTATTCAAATGAGAATAACACTGTAACCTAAGTTCTGTCATCAGTTTTTCAGGCTTCAGCACTCAATTAATCAATGAAAAGATACAATCAATATACTGTAAGTAACGAATTGACGACTAATTCACCAGTAAGCAAGTTAAGTTCATTTATCATTAGTTGTCATTGCAAAACTTGGATTCCTCATCAATGGGAAGCATCCTTTTATTCCAAGAAGAGTATGAACTTGAAGATTCACTTCATATTTTTCACTAACAGCACTATCACCAATCGAGATTTTCAAAGTGCTCTATAGTTGACAATACTTCTACTGCAACTGAACAAAAGGTTAACTCAAATTATTCTTACTATGCCTAGAAACATGAAAATATGATGACTCACCTCTCGAGTTCACCTTCACTGAAAACATGATAATATCTGTCGTACACCACTGCACCCTTCTTATCATCTTTCCGTGCAAAACCATTAGATACAGCATTGGAAGAAGCTCCACTTACTTCAGCTCGATGATAAGGTAAGTGCCATGGCACAAAATATTCTTGCTGACACAGACTATTCTTTTTAACCATAGAATCTAATGAAAGAGGTCCATGGCTAGAGCTTGGGCACTTGATTTCATCAGATCTTTCATCCTCGGACTCTTTAGGTAAGTCTATCGACTGCTCTCTAGAAACACTTTCCTCAGTTTCTGAGATGCTTTCTAGAAAAACTGAAGATGAACCAAACTTAGGGCATTCTCCAGAAACACTTTCCTCAGTTTCTGAGATACTTTCTAGAGAAACTGAAGATGAAGGGCTCCACATTCGAGGGCTACCAGGCCCGATCCATTCTTCGACATATTTTTGGCTAAGAGGAGTCCATTTTTTAACCAACGAGTTATCTTCCTGTTCCCTAGCCCACACTGTGATCAAAATAAGACCACCTTTTTTCACGATACGAATTAATTCTTCTACAGCTTTCTTTCTCCTACTCTCTGAGCTCAGGTGATGCAAGACTGCAATAGAAATTGCGGCATTGCCATAACCAGTTCGATATGGAAGATTTACTGCATCAGCGACCAAAACTTCATGCCCTTTGTCCGAACATATATTGATAAGGGGTGCACTAATATCAGAACCAATGAAATAACAATTTGAATTCAACCCCAAGTACTTTCCGTTGCCACACCCTGCGTCTAAAATGAGAGATCCCGAGGGCAAAGAGTTCAAGAACGCTTGGACCTTGGGCCATTTTGCAAAACGAGTAGAACTAAAGTGTGGAGCAATTGCATCATATACACAATGAACATACTTCTTCTCTATTTCTGGTGTTACCTGGACTTTGGAGTACAAAATTTTCTTGTTTTTCCCCGCATTTATAGGTGGTAAAACGGGAAATTCTTTGGGAGAAGATACAGATGGAACTAAGGAATCATCTCTGTTTTCTTCTTTCATGGTGCATAAACTTCTCAAATGAAGAGTAGTGCAAGATATTGTGGCAGTGGAAGCCTGAACTTTTTCAATGCTAAATCCTCTTCTAACAGCAAAGATCATTAGGAAATGCCATCACAACCAGAAAGAGTCTGCAAATTAATACAAAAATTACAATAATCCTGCAAAAAGTAAAATGCAACTTTTCTTCTTCCCCTTCCCATTATATATAAGTATTCATGTATATGATGGTAACATTACTACAATTTTATAAAATAACATAACCAAAAAGACAACAATTTATCATCAAATTATTCAGATAATTGTATTTCAGAATTTAACAATGGAATGGCAGAGATTGTTGTATATGTGTGTGCATCTTTTGATTGAGGATGGCAAAACTTGTGGACATCCGGATGCACGATGCATCCATCACAATTAGGATTCACAATCCCCAATTAGGGTGTATAATCTCCAATCAGTAGGGTTTATTAATCACAATTAGGATTAAATTAGGCCGGATTGGTTTGAGAGCACCTGATAATGCAGACTTTGTAGCGGCAGTGGCAGAGATGGATTGAGGAAGAGCAAGCAAGGGGGCGTGGGAGAGATGGAGAATGATTGATGGGTTAAGAAGAAAGGGTGACAAGAAGACAGAAGTGGCTCACAGCTACAAATTCGCTCTATGAAATCGG
The DNA here is from genome assembly GCA_036937905.1 of Salvia rosmarinus. NCBI lineage: Eukaryota > Viridiplantae > Streptophyta > Magnoliopsida > Lamiales > Lamiaceae > Salvia > Salvia rosmarinus. The sequence goes on from CM072819.1 coordinate 115,296,123, forward strand.
TAGGAGGCACACTCCGTTGCATCTGCCCTAATTAAATCATAATTGTGATTAATAAACCCTAATGCTGGATTAATAAACCCTAATTGGGAATTGATTTGTCCTAATTAGGATGGATACGCCATGCATCCGTATGTACACAAGTTTTTGCCAATAAGTAGAAAACAAAAATTGACACTCCAATTTCAGCTCCATGTCTCCATGTTATCAACTACAAACTTCTAACTAAATAGATTGTAACTTTCACAACATAAATGCGAGTTCTCCATCAATAAACAGAAACGAATTTAATCAGTATCACTGTGAATCAGCTGACATCCACCCAACCAAGAAGAGCAAAAAAAAAGTTTAGTAAAATATCTCCTGTTGGTGAACAGTTTATCAAAACATTCTTTGATATTATCATTTTCCCACATTAGTTCATGGCAGAATCACAAAACACAGGGATAAATTTTTATCTAGTTGATAGCGTAAAAGATTCATCATCAAGAAGCAGAAAATTAATAATGTTATTATTTAAAGAATCAATCTTAAAGCAATCGAGATCCAAGAACTTATATAAAAAACATAAACAGAAAACAAAAAGACCGCCAGCATACACACAAGGAATCAGCTTCGAAGTGTAATAAAGATAATTCAAAAGCAGCGAAAGGACTTACGAATTAAAGTAACGGTGAATTGAAGAAGAAGTGAAGGGAGCAAGTTTGCTGTAGATTGTAGGTAGCTCGGAGGTTGAAAGGCGGAAGAGCAGAGCAAAACCAGTAGTGAACAACCTCGATTTATCCGAATAAACTAAATTAGCCCAAATTACTCATTTGTGATCTCAGTATATAATGGGCTATGCTCCATCAAAATGCAAAATGGAATTGGGCCATAAAGCCCGGCCCACCAACTAAATTTGGTAATCTTTCTTCACAATGAATTTTCTCGCTAAAATCAGATCCCAGTCCTACAACTGCGGACGTTGTACTGCAACTAGTATATTAGTTATAATTAGAGATAAATGGATTTTAATTCGGATTTGTTAATTTTCAATTATAATTTGTTAATACATAATTTGTGTTTTCTTAGATTCCTAATGGGGTCCTTTAAATTTTAGCACTCCACATGGGAGACTTACTAAAAAATGCATGATTATTTAAATTTAGATGACTATGCACAAGCACTATTTACAATTCATACATCGTGTTCGGTTTTGTGGATTAGATAGGATTAGTCTTATAGTATGTTGTTTGGTTGGATAGACTCGACCCACAACTTAATCTTAGGATAATGCCACATAAAAGTAATCTTGATTTTTGAGTCTTGGCCTCCCTTATGATAAAATTAATTTGAAATAATTTCAGGTCAATTTTATCTCGAATAATCTCAAATTTATTTAATTTCAATAATCGAACACCCTCGTGGAGCCTTCAATATATTCTTTCATTTATACAACGCCTTTTCTGACAACTACTGCCATTGTAATTTTTATTGCGTGGAACAAATAATGGTTTTTCGATTAAAACATTTGCAAGTCAAAGACAACAATTCTAATGAATAATTAACCGTTGTCTTTGTCACGGGTAAAAGAAGCTCGCTGCGGTTATTGTTGGAAAGTGTTGCGTGCTTTAAAAAATATAAATATTTTTTTAGAAACCGTCGTCCTTCAGTAGTTCACAACTTGTTTATGTAAAAATTGTACTTTTAATACCAATAGAACCATAATTATTTACAATAAATTAAGCAATCTCCAATAGAAGACTAGACAAAACATTTGATCTTCATCATATATTAGTTTGATTTATAGAAATAGGTTATTTTTTGACTATCTCAATCAATTATTTTTGGAGCCTCAGATTTTATAATTCAATTCGTACCGTACTAAAATGAATTTTTGGGAGAATAAATTTTGGTTTGTCTTTACCCTGGATATGACTCGTAAACAATTATTATTACTTTTCTATTTTATTAACTATAAAAACTGTTTGACTGTATCTAACTGGATACCTACAAAATATAACAGTTTCTCAACTAGAAATATATATATATATATATATTGTATTTATCCCAAATAGTATATAGACAGACGTTTACCAACCAGAAATCGTTCTCCATTTTCATACATCATTAGAAAAGACAACAGTGAAAGTCATTGTAATTTGTGACAGAATCAACAACATTTTGATTCTATCCTAAGTTCATAACTACTGCACTTGTTAGAAAATTACAAACGATTTTAAGTAAGAACTGTTTTTAATAAAAGAAATATATACAACGAATGACGAATCGTTGGCAAGAACAAAAATATAACGTGTTTGAGCCGTTATGATGGAGATGCATCAACTCTTAAATGTGATTAGAAAATTCCAATTATAGATTACTAAATTTTAATTAAAAATTAATAAATCTTAATTAACAAGTAATGAACTTCAATTGGATGGCTACATAGGCATCGGAAGCACACAAGGTTTTGCCTAAACTAATATTCTGATTTGTGAAATTTATTATCAAGTCATCAAAGACGAATCTTAAATTTTGCCTCTTCGTGCATGTTAACTAATGTTTTAAACAATAACCCTAGACGACCTACTCTTAACTAAAACAAAAAAACAAAAAACAAATCGAACGGTCAACGCCATACCTAACGAAATCGAGTGGTCGAAGCGACAGGTCTCCTAACTATCGCTTTCGTAATCCTAAACACGATAATTCAAGTTATTCAACTATCAAACTAATAAAGCTAATAAATAATAAGCGGCGTGCATGCTTACTATATATATATAGGTGTGAACTGCTAATATAAATTGTAAAAAAACTATCTTCCGATCTATCTGTTGCAAATCGTATTCTATTATATACTAAAAAAAGTATATGAAGCATGTGTGAAGTGTATTCATGAAACTCTCCTAAGTCCTAGCTAGAATCATATCGACGAGGGGAGATCTAAAATTTGATAATGGGGTGGACTAAAAATAAACACTTCGACATAGTAAGTTTTAGGTTAACATTTTATCGTCTGCACACTTTCCACAATTTTATTTCAATCTTTTTAATTATTTTAGGATGGGTCAACTTTAGATTAGAATAAAAATAATACATAAGTATAAGAATAAAAATTGGGTGCAGGCCATGAATAGCTCCGCCACTAATATAGACCATGTCGATCTTTTTTATTTTTTATTTTTTATTTTTGACGATGGTCTTCAACTCTTATCCCCATTTTATGATGATAAATACACATATAAGATATGAAATACCGTTTAAAATTTGAAACTGGGAACTTTTATTTATTTATTTACTTTTTGGAAATAGTAGATTATCACGTTGGCGTATAATTATGATTAAACTGAAAATGATTGATGAGGTTGTTTGCCCCATATAATGAACCTACTCATTGAGGTTTTTAATTTAGTCAAAGTTTTACGGGCACGAATCATGATGCATGCATTGCTACATTCATATTATTTATTACAACAGAAAGAAATTTTATTAAAAGAAAATAAAAGTTATTGAATAATGGCGTCAGAGAATCTGCATTAGTTTAGGTAGCGCTTTACAACTTATGTTATTTCTTGAAGATGTGTGTCCAAATTCAGTTCAGCGACCACTACCGTAATTTAAAGGGTTAAATTAAAAAAATATAATAAAATATAATACATTTTTTTGGGTGAGATATGTACTTCAACCGCACATTTTAATATTTCCAATATTGTATACAATCTTTTGTATACAATATCTAGCTATTTAGAAACTAGATAGATTCCTTTTATTTAATGATGGCTTTTCAGTGAATTTTTCTTGTCATAAAATTAAATCAAATTGTATTTGAATATATACAAATAAAATATAATTTGTCTTAATTAATATTTAGATAATAAGAAGAATGAGAACATATTTATAGTTATGGTGATTGCATCAAAGCATAACTAAAATAAGCAAAAACACGGGTACGGCCTCATATATTAATTAATGAATAGTTAATTAGGAATTATTCAGTTTGTCCCATTAAAAGTGATTCGTTTTTTTTGGATCATCTCATTAAAAGTGGATCGTTCTACAAAAGAATTACTTTTACATATAAAAGTGTCCCGAATTCCATGAACCACTACTTTTACATACAAAATACAATCATCCTTAATCTATATATCCAAAAATAACGTGTCACTTTTAACTGGACGGATGACGTATATAGGACTTGATCGGAGTTTAGTGAATTAGGAGTTATTAGTTCTATATACTTCCCTTTATAATTATATTTTTTGAATTATTATACAAGAGTGAGAGTTACTCAGAGCCGACCCTTATGCATTAGTAATAGGGCAAAGGCTTAGGGTCCCCAAATTTAAAAAATAATCATATTATTCGTGGTTTATTAATTTTAAATTTATTTGAGAAAAAATATAAATATTAATTATTTCTTTCCAACACTCTCGTGCTTTATGCTATTCCAAATGTGTTTATAATAAAAAAATGAAGTCAATTTATGAAGTTTTTGAGTTTGCTAAATCTTCCAATATTTTCCTAATGTTCCTATTGTATATAGAATATTATCAACTAAATTGGTTACAGCAGCTTCACTAGAAAGAAGTTTTTTTAAAAAAAAATTAATGAAATTATATTTGCATTCTACTATATCTCAAGAAATATTAAATGAGTTAGCAATTTTATACATTAGAAATGAGTCTTGAAGAAGTTATTGACGATTTTACTTATCAAAGTGCTAGAAGATCTAAATTATATCAATAATTATTTGATTCAATGCATTATACTTTATATTTAATATTAAAATTATGCAGTCACATAAGCATGGAAAGCCATTATGTAGCTATTTATAACAAGCGACTTCATTTATCAAATAATCTATTTTATTTTCGCCTAGAATCCTCTCGAAATATCAGGCTTGCTGACCCTGGAGTTACTCCTCACTTTTTTGTTTCTTGGATAACAGATATCAGCATTTAGTTCTTTCATTATCCCCAAAAATACCTATGTATGTTTCATTTTTTATCTTCATTTTTTTATGAAAAGTTTAGCCAACTCCTCTCATTGGCGCAGTCGACTTGATTCCATCAAATTAACAAAAATATCTAAAAAATAAGTAAAATATAATCTAAAACACGCAACAAAAAGAAAAAATAATAATTGCGGCAATTATTGAAGCGCTTGGTAAATTACCACAAAACAAGGTAAGATCGCCCTTGAACTAAACACATACAATTCCTCCATATTCGAATAAGCCCCATCGCAGACGGCTAAAGAATCATACGAGCCAGCCGCGCCCCCCTCCCCATCAGCCGCCGTGTTCTCCTCCACGCGCGGCTTCACCTTCCCCGCAATCACGCGGCACACCAGCATCGCCCTGCGAGGTCCGAGCCGCCGCCGACGCAGTCATCAGCGCGGCCGCTGCTGGCAGTGGTGCACACGCCGCTCGTCTTGTTTATCTTAAACCCATGCCGAATAATCGTACAGATGCCACATGCCGGCGTGGAGCCGCACAAGCTGGAAGAGCCCCGGGCGCCGAGGTCGCATGTGATGGCGGCGGCGTGGAACCTCAGCAGCTCGTTCCCATCGGCGGCGCACCTGGCGCTACGCTTGGCGCGTAGCTTCACGGCGTCGCGGTAGCCCTCGAACCGTTGGATCGTGCGGTGGGTGTTGTGGACCTTTAATATCCATTCGATCTTACAGATTGGATTCTCTTTCTTCAGCCAGCTTGATTTGAAAATTATTTCCACTATGTTGCGGCTTGAGTCGTCTGGACCCAGCTCAGATACTGCAACAGTGTAGGATCAATGAATTATTGAGTTTAGGGACGGAAGCAAAAATATAGTATTGGACGAGTTAATGAAACAAAAATTATCAACTATAAAGGATGCTAAATTAAAAAATAGAAAAAATTAAAAATTATGAGCTATCCCAGCTCCACTCTCGATTGAGTTTAATCTTTCTTTTATTTAAATGAGATGGATAATATGACTGTGACAGCATCACATTATATATATATATATATATATATATATATATATATATATATATAGGTTAACGTGAAACCATTTTATCATAAAACATGGTAATCAAAAAATAATGAATTACCGTGAAAGTTAATGAATCCGTCGGAAAGTTAATGAATCTAAAAATCCAAAAAATAGAATTTTCGTCCCTCATGATTCGAACCCGGTGAAAAATATCAAAATTTTGGATTCATCCCTTTCCCAATGGATGCACCACTTTCATAATAATTCATTTTGTTCATTATGAAATTTTGTGGTTCTTGGTTCTCACGTTAAAAATGGTTCTTATTTGAACATATATATATATATATATATATATATATATATGGAGGGTTAACGTAAAATCATTTTTATTGTCACATGAAGGATAAAAGTAAATGACATATTAATTAAGTTAATGAATAAAAATATGAATTTTCGCCTCATGGGATTCGAACCGGTGAAAATTCAATTTTTGATTCATTAACTTTCGCAGAGATTCATTAACTTTCATAAGATATTCATTTTGTTTCGTAGTTCTATCACGTTAAAATTGTAGTTATTATTAACCAAACTCTATATATATATATATATATATATGTAAGATATAAATAGTTAGACATGTGATAGTAAATATGGTAGTATCACATGATTGATGATTTTATAAAAGCGTTTTGGTAGTGTAGATTAGTAGTGGATTGGATCGAACTATTTGGTGTTTTAAATAGCGGTTTTCTAGATTTGAATTTTGTTTAAAGGTCATTATGAACTTAGGCAAAATTTAAACTAACAAATAAATAGACCATTTGAAAACATAAAAATTTACTTTTAAATATTCAAAGATATTCTAAAAGAAAATAAAGTACCCAATTGCAAAAAGAAGCACCGACATGTACATGATTGTAGGGGTCCATGATTAAACCGAAATGGCTTGGGTCGAAATAAAGCTTTTTTTCTACACCTTCGCACAAAAACCTAATTGTGCAAGACCAATGTGCAATCGCCACGTGTAGCCATGTTGTACTTTTTGCATTATATGAATTGACAGCTGCATATTTTTTACTAACATAAGCTGGTCCATTAGAAAATGAAATGGCAGAACAACAGTCTCCATTGCTTTGGAAAAGAAAGGCAAGATTTGATTTTGATGCATGGGATTTATATTATATCAATTAATATTATTTAATAGTCAGTACTACTAGCTGCACTAGCAAGTTCAAATTTAAATTTTCCAACAATCTAAATACAAACATATATATTTATATTTGATATGGTGGACATAGTTAATTAAATTAATTGAAGGCAACCAAAAATTTACACACCTTTAATGCTACATATCGTACGTCGATAAAATTAGATTGGTTAGCAAATATATACCATTATAAAAATTCAATTTTGATTTTGGTTTAGGTTAGGCTTTGAATTTTTTGTTACGTAGATACATAGACATCATAAAGAGATGATCAAGACCATGGAAAGAACTAGATGGGATATTTTCAAATTAATTCTATTCTAACATTAGGAATATACATAAAACTAACACATTTATAATATCAAAATGAATTAATTATAAATATTATCTCCACCTATATAACACCCAATTTTCGTTTACAACACCACTTTCAAAATATTACAAAAAAAAAACACACAACCTATTGATTTGTTGAAATTAAAATCACCCCTAATTTAGCCAGTGATTGAAATTGTGACATTTTTTTGAAACAAGGTTAGTCAGTTGATGATGAAGTCCGAAAACTTTTAAAGTGGCCCCACATCACAATTCTGATTGCCTAATAAATTGGGGTTGATCGCAATTGCAACAATTCAATAGGATATATATATTTTTAACATTATGAAAGTGGTGTTGTAACTAAAATTGAATAATAATTTGTGATTTTATCTGTGATTAACCGTCTACAAATTAGTTGACGTGACATACTATGTTTTTGTAATAGAGAGAGCTACCTACCTGCATGCCTAACTGCTTGATGAAGCTCCAAACTCTCAATTTTTGGGAAAATCTCTCCACATTGAGAGCATGGAAATACGTTGGTTCTCAGCAACTGATTCCTGCTGAGATCGACGACGGCGCGGCATTCGTAGCAACCCGATAGCTTCCTCAGCTGCATGGCGCCTCCGAGAGGCGGCCCGCAGCCGACTCTCTTGACGATCTCCGGCCTCACGGCAGCATGCTCCGGCGACTTATCCGCCCGGTCTACGATTCTCGTCTTGCCATGAACGACGTCCGAGAAGGGACAAATCTTGCTGCAGGGGTGATGGATTTTTGAATTCTCCAATATTGGTTTGCAAGTTACGAGGTTTTTGATTTGAACCCATGAAGAAGGAGGCTGTTTGGATTGTGGCTGCCTCTTTTTGAGTTTGGAGTTGCAAGAAGCGTGCTTCTTGGGCTGGTGGGAAGAGTCTGCTGTGGGAGTTAGGACTGCCATGAGAGAGAGAGATTTGGAAGAGTCTGGGGGAAATGTTTTCTTTAAAAAGGTGAAGGGGTCCGTGGTGTGGTTAGAGTTGGTAAGACGGCAATCTGTTTGTATTAGTTTTTTTTTTTTTTTTTGAGTTTTCTATTTATGAAACAATGTAGTACTCTATTCATTTTGTATTTATTACAAAAAGATGTATTGAAGGAAAACCCACCAACATAATAAAAAGCAATCAGGAGTGGGCAAGAAATGCAGTAACGGTGCAATTTGGTACGTGGGTGAAATCAAATTATAAGACTATCTTAAAATTACGGTTAATGGATAACTTTTTTTTTTATGAAATTTGATCTTGATTTTAGATAAATTTATAAATTATTGTAATAACATCATTTTTTAATTTGTAGTAAAACGGATCCAAATTTTTCCGATGACCAAAAAATGACGTGGCATATATATCTTTTTCACTTTGGTAGAATATACGTGTATTCACCAGATATCACTCGAGGACTGACATTGTTCAACCTATATTGTACCTCTAGATTCTCGCAATAGTACGAGGTCTATGTATAGCGATAAGTTAACCAAAGTTGTATCTCTCGGAGAAGACTTAATAGAGCCTATGTTGTGTTGTGAAGAAAGCAATAAATCTAAATCCTAAACTTAGATTTTTAAGATCATGTTGGAAAGTAAATAATTAATAGGGAAAACAATTAAAAGATTTCAGTTCTAGAATTTAGAAATCCAGTAATTTGCAAAAGATTAATTCAAGTATTTGAGAAAGACTAGGGTATTAAGTTCTTCGCCTTGATTAATCCAATTAATGCTCTTTTTACAAAATCTATCTACTCATGAAATTCTCTAATATTCAATTCAAACAGTAGACTCTTGTCCCATAGATTAAATCTAAATTATTAAATCTCACAAACAAATAAATTATTAGACTACTCGTTTCCGGTAAAGTCTAACCTAATTGATCTACAAAAAATGCAACGTGTTAATCTTTCGATCTCACCCGAAGCATGAACAATTAAATGATGGTCAATCACTCAAAAGCAAGCAATATAATTCAATTGGAACACGCAATCCTTGCAAATAATTAATTAATCAATTAAACATCCTATTCTTTTTCTTTGAGGAGCTCCCAAGGACATTTTGAGAATTTGAGTCCTATCTGGCTGCCTCATCACTCCCCCGATTGGCTCAACTGGGTCACCGTTCCTCAACTCGCCTCGTAATATAATTTCATACAATTATTATTTAATTAAATGCTCGTTGTTGCGCTAACGAATATACTTACCGCGATACTCCGAGCTTTCCGTCTCAGATAGCTCCCGCCGTCGGTGGTATGATACTTCGGAATACATCCCACCTGGACATCTTCTACGCCACTCCACGCCTTCGCCTATAAATAAGTCAAACAAATTAAATAATTAATAAGTATCACGATTCTTAAATAAATTTACTATATCTAAAACTTCAAAGTACTTACAATCTCTCTCGTGATACTCGAGTGCGGGGCGTGAGCCACCCCGATGCTTGACTATCCCAACCCTCGCCATCCGGCTCGGACATCCTGTTGCTGCGGGCCTTTGCCGCCTTCTCTCGACGTCCGTCCGAGCCCAATATGCCTTCCAATTATCCCAATCTCGCTCGGGGATAAATGGAGGTGGGTTACGAGTCCTTCGCCGCTTGATCTTGTGAACAAGATCTTTATAGCGCTCGCGGCCTTTGCGCACCAAGAGGAATAGACGAGGCATCATCCATCGATATCATCCCAATAAAAATATTTACTCGCAAAAACCTATATGATTACAATATGCAAATTAAGGTCAAATCATAAATTACATTGCTCGGACACAAAATGCTTCATAAACAACACGAACCTTGAATTGATCGAAATAAATCTGCTTGAACTCTTGGGTACCAATTTCCAATTGAAGCCGTTGTGATTCATGAATCTACGGAATGACTCCGTAATCACGCTTGGCTATATCATTGCTCGGACACAAAATGCTTCAATTTATAGGAAATAAAGACATCGAATGCTACAATTTATTTAAACCGAGACATACAAGAGATAACGCATCATACCCATTCACAATGGCTATCTTCTTCATCCCTCTCTTGGAGATGGCACTCCACTTGCTAAGCGGGTGAAGGCGGCAGTGTAATCATCAAATCCTAAATGAAGAATTTATCTGAATCCACAACATTGTGCCTACTGTGGTTGTTCATGTCCATCAATTCATAAAACAAAACTATTTAATCCACCATAAACCTCTTATACATCCACTCACGATTGTCATTCATTCTTCAAGCTCCTAATAGAACATAAGTTGTACAATAATAATTATACACTCATAACTTAGGAATATGTTAATTCATCTATGAAGTAGTTTCTTGTGATGACATCCTCATACAAGGACATATATGGACCACACTCATTTAGAAAATGTGATCACACTTAATTATTAAATAATTATGAAATATGAAATTTATTATGGTGGTGGGTTGTGGGCTAAGATTTTGAGCTTGGATTACGTTTAAGGGAAGAATAAGGAGATGGGTTTGTTTTATTTAAAAATGGAGATGGGTTTGGGTTATTAATTCATAAAATTTCAATTCAACCAAACTCATCCAAATTTCACCAATTTATCACCATATGCATAATTATACACTTAACAACTCAAAACATCTCACGAAATGATGAATTTATCATCCCAATTCACATCCAAGTTAAACATATTCACACCAAGCTTATCAATTTCTGCAAACATTTTTATCAAACACCACATATGCGTCAGTTAACTATTTAAACGATGAATCACGGATCAAGCTATTTATCCAATTTAAAAAATAACAAAAAAATTAAATTTAACGACGGAGAAATTTTGATAATCATCATCAAATCAAAACTCCAATGGAATAGAGATAATAATTCTTACAATTTCAAGGTTGATGTTGAATTCCTTCAATCCCAAATGTTCTTGAATCACCAATTAACAAAAGAAATAGCAAAAACCAAGTGTTCTAGAGAGAAAAATGTGAAAGCTAAGAAATAATATATGAACTAGGGTTTTCTCGCGTGTTGGATCGGTATTTATAGCTTTAGAAAATTAGCGCATTGGCTTCGGGCCCAGCGTCGGCCGGGTCCGTCTCTATTTCTCGCAAAACTTGGCATACCCAACGCCGGTTTCATCCCGTCCGGTGCTGGGGTGCTATCCCTGGATGCGCTCTTTCTTCGTAGCTCGGCATCGGCCTCGGCGTGTCCGGCGTTGAGCCTCTATTTTGTCCCATTCAAGTGACATACCCAACCCGGCTTCGTTGAGTCCGATGCTAGGGTACATTCTTTGTCTCGCCCATGAAGTCGCACCCAACGTCGGTTTCGCCGAGTTCGACTGAGGCGTGTTCACTGTCTCCCCAACGATGTCGCACTTAGCGCCGGCTTCGTCGAGTCCGGCGCTGGGGTGCGTGCGTTACTGCTTCGCCACCAAGAAACGAACCCAGCGTCGGCTTCGCCGAGTCCGACGTAAGGGCGCGCTTTTTGTCTTCAAAATTTCGAACACGCTCAAAACCTGTAAAAATCGAAAATTAACTTTATTCGAAAGAAAGATATTCCAAAATAATGAAAATAAGTATCAAGTTAACAAAAAAGACACAAGAAAAACATAACAAAAACATGCAAAACATACCATCATGCATGTAGATATTTAGGTAGAAATTATGCCGTTTAGAATTGAAAAAGTACTAGTCTAGACGACATCATCTATATCAATATGATATGCATCATGTTATGGGTGATATATGGAGAGTACACGTCAGATTTTCTATTAGCGTAAATAAAAATCACACAACATTAATTTTCATATCTCCGAAAAAAATTGAACACATCTATTTTACTACAAATCTAAAATTGAAGATATTATTGCAGTATTTTATCAAACTTATCAAAACTAAAATCATGTCAAAATTTATAAATTTTAAGCAATAATCCCAAAAATTATATATCATCATTGGAGTATAGATACTTAAATAATCAAATTTAACAAAGAAGTTTGTTTCCCGTTGCTCGGACATCCAAATGGGGTGTTTAGTTTGATTAATTCAATAATCCTACTTTATTATATGTTTGATTTGAATGATTGATTCTATAATGGATAAGTTAATTTGTAATCTAATCATCCGTTTGGATGATAATTTATCACTCATAATGTAAAATTTTAAAAATATTATCACCACTATTATTTTTGGCATCTTTGCCTCAACTTAATGCATTTTTACTATACCACAAGAGCAATTTTGATATTATATCACATTTTAGTAATAATATTTCAATTTATACTACATCACAATACATCAATCTAAACACAAAACTGAATAATCCAAAAGATCTATACTCAACATATTAATCTTATTTATTACATCTATCATATCAAATGGTCCCAAATAGTATAATCTTTCCTTAATTTATGTAAAGAGATTTAGAATTCAATGCCTCCTCACACAAGAAAAACAAGAGAGAATAGAAAAACAAGCAGTGGCGGACGCAACAAAAGATATTGGTGGGGGCTTTACTATTTTTATATTGACGAAAAATCATAGCTATAAAAATTTATAAATATTTGATACATCAAAAATAGTCCAACACATCAAACTAAAGTAGTGGTAATGGAATTCTACGTGTTCTCATCGCTTGAAAACGTTGCAAGATCGGCTCATTACCAATCGTTGAAAAAAGATTGAACTTTTCTAATGCATTTTTCCAGTTGCGGCAGCCCGTCTTTGTAAAAACATCTTCTGTGTATCGACCTCCTTTATCTAATTGTTTAAATAGATAGCACCAGAAACAAAAGGCAGCATCTTTTGATACACTGTACTCTAACCATATAAATCTTCGATACCAAATATCTTGAAAACTCCTTTCTTGAATGTCATATTTCTTTTTCGGATACAAATGCCCAACTGGTTGTCACGGACTCTTGATCAAGTACTCTCTCCGTACTTGATCACGAATAACAATATCGAACTCCTCTATTAGTTTTCGTAGTCCCGGATCATCAATAATCTCATTCAAATCTAATTCAACTTGGATTTGATTCTCCACTCATTCAACAATAGGTTCACTTGGTGAAGAAGATGACTCACCCTTACGTTTTTTTTTTTTTTTTGAAAAAACGCCCCATCTTGTACATAAACAAATGCAACTCTTTTAATTAAAAACATAAAAAAAAAAATTTAAATCATAACCTAAAAAATATTTAATTAGAACCCTAATTCCAAACTCTAATTAAATTTACAATTAACTAAACTAAACTGAAAGCATGGTACTCATATTTATTTTCATGATAAAATAGTAAACAATTGAGGATTTAAGATGAAATTATTCACTATAAATTCAAAGAATAGATTAACTAAATGCCAATAAATAATAAACAATTGGGATTTAGGAGTAGAAATAATAAATTAAGAAGTAAATGTATAACAATTAACAAACAACTTCTATGTAAATATAAATAAGTTGAAAGAAAAAGGGAATAGAAAAAGAGTAGATAACTCACCAAAAATGAGGAAAAAAGATTATCAACGGCTGCGAGAATTAGAAGAAGAAAAGACTTTGATTTGTGTTTTGTTGAAAGCAAGAAGATAAAAATATAAATTGTGTTTGTTTCATTTTTCAAAACTAATAGAAACATTATTTATTGTATAACACTTTTTCTTTTGTTGAAGGGAAGTTATTTTTTGATATTTTCTTTTTTGTACTTTCTTTTATTTATTTTTTCATCTTCTTCATCTCTCTCCAACCTCCATTTTTACTCGGACAACCACTTTCTTCCCCCTCTCTCTATTTTTCTTGCAAATTTCAGCCCCTTCTCATCCTAGATTTTTCGTCAATTCCCTCTTCAACATCGTCAACTCAGTAGGGGCTGAAGATAGTTTTCGGCAAATTCAAAAATTTTCGCATTAATAAAAAAATAAAAATAAAAATTCCTTGTTAGGGGCTTAAGCCCCTTCTCCCCCCCTACCTGTGTCCGCCACTGAAAACAAGTGTGGCTTTTCTTCAAAGTTTATGCTACATGTTTCTCGGTAAAAAATAAAAAATAAATATCTTCCATAACTAAATAGGGTTATTGGCGTCTAAATACATGAACTTTGGGCATATTTTGGTTTTTCCACGAACTTTAAAAATTGTCAATAAATACACGAACTTAACATCATTGTGATTTTTCCCACAAATTGAAAAACGGTCAAAATTGAAACTGATGTGGCAGTCGACGTGGCGCTACTTCATCAAAACGACGTCGTTTTATTTATGCAATATATATTAATTGACGGTTAAATACATGGACTTTGAGTTTATTTTGGTTTTTCCCACGAACTTTAAAAATTTGTCAAATAATACACACTTAACATTATTGTAATTTTTTTCACAAATTGAATGACGGTCAAAATTAAAGCTGATATAACAATCGATGTAATATCACATTATTAAAACGACGTCATTTTACTTGTACAATATGTATTTAAAAAATATCTTAAATCCACATTAACTTACACTCACACCGCATCCCACCCCACCCCCTCTCTCTTTCTCTAACCTTTACGATAAGGTTTGGGTTTATAGTTTTCTTATACAATATGTATTAAAAAAAATCTTAAATCCACCTTAACTTACACTCACACCGCATCCCACCCCACCCCATCTCTCTTTCTCCAACTTACGATAAGGTTTAGGTTGGAGAGGGTTATGAGGTGTATTTAAGATCTTTTTAAATACATATTGTATAAGTAAAACGACGTCGTTTTATTAATGTGATATCACGTCGATTGTTATATCAGCTTTAATTTTGACCGTCATTCAATTTATGAAAAAAATTACAATAATGTTAAGTGTGTATTTATTGACAAATTTTTAAAGTTTGTGGGAAAAACCAAAATAGACTCAAAGTTCATGTATTTAACCGTCAATTAATATATATTGGTATAAATAAAACGACGTCGTTTTGATGAAGTGGCGCCATGTCGACTGCCACATCAGTTTTAATTTTGACCGTTTTTCAATTTGTGGAAAAATTACAATGATGTTAAGTTCGTGTATTTATTGACAATTTTTTAAGTTCGTGGGAAAAACCAAAATATGTCCAAAGTTCATGTATTTAGGCGTCAATAACCCAACTAAATATGATATTTATCCGTATAACATAGGCAATATTAAGGAGTACTCAATCATATAAATATCCGTATAACATAACTAAATATGAAATATCTTCAACATGAGGATTTATTTCGAAAGGTCCCGAATCATATCTATCTTTTTCAGTTTAAGGAGTACTCAATCATATAAATAAAATTCTAGTCATATTTTTATACATTACTATTTAAATAAGGCTATTTAATCCACTGTTTGAAAAAGAGAGAGGATATTTATTAATCCAAAACTACCTTCAAGATGCTATAAACGAATACCTAATCTTTGTATTTATAGACATCAAAACACGGCCACATTTTTTAGCAACTGAATTATTGATCGGTTCACCCAAAGCCCAGCAAATCTGGGCAACTGAAATTATTGATCAATTCGTCCAAACTTTAAATTTAAGAGTGATGTTATTCGGTCATAATGTGGCCGGTCATAATCAACTTTATTAAATGAAAAAATCATTTATTTAATTTTTGATCTATTAAAAAATTGGTTTTACATTAAAACTATCTTATGGAATTACAATTTTGCACCTATCGAATGAAAATTTTAAATTTAAATTTAAATTTAATAATTTAATATTTTCGAATATGTGAAAATGGTGTGTAAATTAGGTGAGCAAAACCGAACCGGACGAAAAACCGAACCGGACCAAACCAAAATGGGCGGTTTGGTTGGTTTTGAACAAGAATTCGGTTCGGTTCGGTTTCAAATTTTCAAACCGAAATTAATTGGTTGGGTTGGTTTAGTTAAAAAATTCGGTTTTAAACCGAACCGCCCAATTAATTATTATTTCGATTTTGAACCGAACCGCCCGAACGCCACCCTACCAGTACCATAATGCGATAGTATAACTTTATTGATAAGATTATGGTATCTTCAAATAGAATATCAACAATTTTGCTGAAAAGTTGGAATGGAATATCAACATTCTATTTGCTCGGTGTTGTTAATTAATGCAAAAACTCATCATACGCAAATTTACAATTAATCATCTTAATTAAATCCAATTAACTCAAAAAAGTCCAATTAATACTCACTAATATCTATTGAAATTATTTATTATTTGTTTCTAATTTATAATTTATCAAATCAACTAATGTTTCAATGATTAAAATATAATTAAAACGAATGTACTGAAATGTGTCACCCAATTAATTTTTTATCATCACAAAAAGTAACCGGCCAAAAAATAAATTTAAAAGCAAAACACGCTCCAGATTCCAGAAATACGGAAATCGTCTCTGAGCTTTATGCCACAATCAAACGATGGTGCAGAATCTTTATGCAAAAACATTCAAGCGAATTAAAGCATAAGCTCCACAGATGCTACAAAGTTCTGAGTCTAAAATAAATTAACCTTAAACCCAAAATAAACAATAAATTATGATGTCTAAAGGTCAAAAAATGCAATTACAACATGAAAATTTCAAGTTAAATCCTGACAAATTCGGGATGTCTTAAAGAGTACAGACAAAAAAAAGGTAACAACAAAGATATATGACTATAAGAAACACTTGTGACCAGTTTTTCAGCCACTTAACACTTGATTTCCTTCAAACCATGGGCAAAGTACAAAAATGTTGGATCGGTTGCCCTTCCTTGTAGTAAGCAAACACCAACGAGCTATCATCGGCCATGCTCTCTCCGACAAAACTAACAGGAAAAAAAGTTAACATCATTCAAGCATTTGTCATTCATCATTTTAATAAACACATGCCTAGATGTAAACATGTATCCAAATTCCAATGCTCAACATAAACCTACGAGCATAGGGAAAAAGAAAATAGAGAGAGATAAGATTCTTACAACTGGAGATCTTTGATTTTAGAGACGAGATATTTGGTTGCCCCTTCAATGGACTTCTTAAACTCCTCTTGCTTCTCAGCATCAAGCTTAGGGGTCAAAACCTTAATATACTTCTTGATGTATCCAATGAATTGCTTCTTGTCAAAAGGAGGTTGCTCCTATAGAAAAATATGGTCAAACCATGAAATCCAAAAACCATTAACGACGTAAGTAATACATAAAATACAAAGAGCAAACCTGCAGCCTGAATGTGTCGACAATGTCGACCACTTTGACAGCTTGGTCATCAACTCCTTCATCCTCCCCACCACCTTCGGCCGAAGGGTTTGCTCCAATGTCAACATCAACAGCTCCAGTAACTACCCACTGTGATGCATAAAAAAACCACAACACAAGAATCAGATCTAGATCTCCAATAGTCGTGTTTCAAGCAGATATTTCATTTAAACCACAAACATTATACTCGCTGAGAATCAGTTATGCATAGTGGAAAGTCTAACCTTTCCCTCAACTTCCCATAGAGCTCCATTCTCGATTTCCTTGTATGGGAAAGAGTCGGAGAGGAGTTCATCACCTACAAATAAAAGAGCATATTTAACAAATACTTAGGGCAACAAAATAGCCACAACAAATTCATAACACTCACAAGCACAGAGTTAAATAATCAGCTTAAAGAAAATATGAATGAACTTTCGAGAAACCTAAAGAAACCTCAACACCAAATAAATCTTAATTACCTAAACCATAGTAGTAAGAATCTCAAAACTCGCTGATAAATCATCGAGGAAGCACAGTAAATATCAAATTCTCAATCCAAAAATCATAAATCATTCACTAGACTAGAAGGCAACAACGCATATTTCAATTAAGCCCAACCCAGAAAATAGAAAGGTCAAAATACTAAACCTTCAGCAAAAGATAAAGCTCAGAGGTAATCTGTAGCAGAAAGGTCTAATTTTATCAAAACCTTAATCACAAACCACAAAGCAGACAAAAAATGACCTCGAACAACAAAATTCGATTAAATCAGAATCAGAACGGAACAGATCAAGTACCCAACAACTAAATCAATTCAAAGTAATAATCAAAACCTAAATATACACGTGACAAATAGATATATGCACAAACATTGAACGCCATAGCCACGAAAAAATAAATATATAAATATTCCCACAAATCCAAACTCAAACTCAAGATAAAAAGATAAAAGAAAAAGTAGGATTTACCAGTGAGCAAATCTTGATAGACCAACATGATTGCACAATTTTCAGTAATCAATCCAAGTAGTCTAGAAAGAGACACTGAAATGGAAGAATATTTTAGTAGAGAGAGTTTATATACTGAGGATTTTGGTATTTTCTAGACTTTAATCATAAATTACATAACTAGATATGGATTATCTTTTATTACTTTTGTATCCTTTCAATTTTTACTTTTAAATTACATAACTAGATATGGATTATTTTAATTGATATAATGAGCTAGGTTTGTTATTTATAAATTTATCATGTATTGTATCTCAATAGAAAACTTTTAATTTTTTTTTCTATTACTAGTTTTACATAATAATTTATTTGATTATAATTATTTGATTAAAGTAAAAATCTAACTGTTACATAAATAACTTTTAATGGTATTATAAAAATATAAAAAATAATTTAACATAATGAATCCTAAATATCTATAAATATTAATGTCATTAGATTGAATTTTGATGGTATTTTTGTATATATAATAAAACCTAGTAAACTGATTTGAAATATAAGTATCATAATTTGATAGAAAAATTAAGTTTCCTCTTTTATAAAATAATGAATCTGATAAGTAAGTTTGCTTTATAATATGTATACTTTTCTTTTGTATTTATAGTTGGAGACCTATGAAATCAATGATCAAAATCTTGGCAACACATTTTAGATCTAATAATCATTATTAACATACTAAAATTATCCACTGAAATATCTAGATATTTTCTTTTGAGATATTGTTAAAAAAATATATGTTATTCTTACAAACTAACCTAGTAAGAGTTTTGGAATTTTTACTGTTAAAAATATATTGTTAAAAAATATGTGTTATTCAACCCAAACTTTCTTTTGCCTTTTTAAGTTCTTGAAATCCTTTTTCTCAAATCAAATTACTTTTCAACAACAACTTTTGTTCTTTGTAAAAAGTCTTGGCATTGTATTTGTAACACCTACATTGTTTTTTTTTTTTTTTAAAGTTTTTTCTCTTCATAATTTGGAACAAACGCTCCATATTTGTTCTCCAACTCACTCCTTCAGTTTTGCATACCTTCGAAATATATGAGTTTATTCGAATAGATCGAACGAAAAAGATCTTGTAACCAAAAATTTATAGCCTAGAAATCTTGTCTCGATTATATAAGGCCAAATTCATTGTATATTCTGTATCATGGAACTTTTCTTATTACTAGTTCTATAACTTTCGTGTGGCACTACAGTGTTTTTTCTATTGAAAATGTGAAAAAATGCAAATTATCTATCTTTTATTGAGTATAGAAAATTGATTGTATATTTTCCAATTCGATCTATCTATCTATTTAATTCTATAATTCAATAAAATTGGAGACACCATGATCATTGTCAATCCTATGTGGCACTTCTATCTAATTTTATTCATATTTTTCTAAATCGTTCATTTTAAATCTTTTAAAATTTAAATAAAATCGTTTTTATCCACGTTAGAAGAGATTTTACCTCCCATTATTCCTCCTCAACGATTTCATTATTCAGCAAAGACATTCCATATTCCTTTCCCATGAATTTCACGCCATTATTCATATCCCTCCCCTGCAAATTTCATGCCATTATTCAGTGACGAAGTCTTTATCCTCTGATTAATCATCGCACAATTCCAAAATGCTCCCCTACAACGACGTGATTACAGTCAAATGATGGATGGTAGGATATCAATATGCCAACTACACCAGAGGTGATTGCTCTTTTTATTGGATATGTTAAGTCTATGCCCGACAAGAGAGACGTCATTATTGAGAAGAGGGACGATGAGCTTCAGCGCATCGATGAATTTCACCCTTCTTACCTTCCACTTCAACACCCGCTTATATTCATTTTATGAGAAGAAGGATTCTATTAAAATATTTCACATGTTGGTTCTCACATGAACAAGAGGAATAAGTTCTTAGCATTCAAGATAGAAGAGAGAGAAAATGAATGACAACAACTTCTTCGTGTGAGATGGTTGCTTCAATAATTTATTGTTGACGGATATAAACCATGATGGAAACGCATAAGCTACAGTGGATCCGTTACAATCAAGCAACCCTTAGGTTTGAAAGATATGGTAACTTAATGATTGAAGAACAAGGAAAATACTAATAGTTTATTTATAGGAAAACCTATCATTTATTCCATCATCGTTCAATGAAGGAAAATGATACATGATTCAGAATTATCAGGAAGCTATAATTATTTATCGGTGGTCTGGATATCGGTAATTGTTTATTACTTTCACTTGCAACCTAAAATGACCAGAGATAAGAAGATTTGTTAATAAAAAAGAGGATTAAGGTTGGAAGATAGACAATATATATAGGTTTGTGTCTTCAAAATTAAACTTGATAAATTTTTCATTGATTTGAAGCGTTGGAAAGTGTTTGGTGAACATACTACATGTAAGCTTTTTGATGGTCCTTTGAGGGTTGTACTGGTGTATGGGGAAGAGAGGGGGATACCACACCAGTTAAAGCAAATTAAACCTTTTTCATTTAATAAGACCAGACCTTCTACTGATCAGTAGATGTTGATTAACTGAAGTCAGTTCAGTACTGGTATCGGTACTTTGATCAGTTCAAATAAGGAGAGTTTTGTACTGAGTGATATCAATTAACAATCATACTGATTGCTGAGGCAGCTGATCAGTTGGACTGATAACTAATGTGCTTGCGGATACGGTGGTTATGTTTTGCCTTTACTGAAAACTGATGCTAATAGAAAATATTTAGTCAAATATTGATTAATCAGATTTCAGGTTTTCTCATCAGTGTCAAACTATGATAGAGTTTTAAAAATAGTATGATGTGTTGCATTTGCTGATGAAGTTCAATTCAATATACGCAATATAAAGTATTATTGAAAGTAAATAATACTTAGTTTTTAACGTGGTTCGGAGAGATCAGCTCTTATATCCACAGACTGATAACACAGTCAATCCACTACTTGGGATTATATCTTGTTTACGGATACAAGAGTAGATATAGATACTAAAATTCACCTTATCAGTATCCCGCCTTACTTGGCATATCTTCTTACGCTTCTTGGTACTAGGAAACTTCTGAGTGCTTATGGATACATTGACCTAACCTCTTTCTTATAGGTGCAAGATAATCAAGCTTTCAGCAACTAACACTTCGTTGCTTACTTGCCCAACTTCTACTTAACCTTTTGAGGATTTAGGTAGAGGGTTTTTCAACTTAGATTTGAGTTGTCACAAGTCGACAACTCAAAGTTTTTAGGCTTAAGATGTTACAAGATAATAACCTAAAAAAGATAAGAGAGTGTATGCTGAAATCTTGAGCTGATAATTATATATAAACTCTGAGGATTTACTAATGACACTTTAAACTCTATTCTTAAAAATCGCTGAGTGATTATTCTTGAGATATAAGCTCTGGGTGATTTTAAACGTATGAATACGCAGTGTTTCGATAACCATCAAAGGTTGGATTATGCATATATATTTATAGAGCAGACGATGAATAGTGCAATTGGAGGGAACACCAATTACATCCATTCTATTTTTCATTTGAAATCTGCATGTTTGAACCCTCGTACATCGCTTTCTGTGTCCGCAACATCATACATATGAGCTCTCAACTGTGAAAAATGGTTCTGGCTTGTCAGGATCATTTGCAAATTCGCTCTGACACGTTGATCATTAAACACTCAATGTTTAAATAATTCTGTATTTTTTCAGTTGAGTTGACTCTTTGTTTCTTCAATACGTTGACTGGGTTCCACCAGTTGGGTCAGTTCCGTGTTTTATCAGTAGGCTGGACTCCGCCTTTTATCAGTTTGGTTATTTGAATCTTCAGTTGACACTTCAGTTTGACGTACTTATTAGCAGCTTTGGGATCTAATCAAAATACTAAGTTAAGATAGAATTTTTCCAACACTCTCCATATCATTTTTTAGAATATATATATGTAGTCTAAAATTTAACACTTTAAATTTATGATACTTTTATTTTCATGCACTTGTCGCAACTGTTGAATTCTAAAAGCGAGGGCTTTCTCATGCTCACATTGTTCCTTTTTCTCAAATATGAAGCTCAACATCACCTGATAGAAAATACAGACGATTTCATACGTCCTTGTTGCCCAAAAATAAATTCACCTTGCATGGTGAATTAAAGTGCTCAAAGAGATACCCAGATGATTGTATTGATCATAAAAACTTGATGATAATGGATACCTAACCAATATGAGAATAGGTACGGGCATCACCATTGACAAAAATATGACTTTACTTGATAACTGTTTGTGGTCCGTGCAAGTGAATCAGTAAGGTCAACAATAGGATGGGCACCAGAATAACCAAAACAAACAATGATGAAATCAGAGTACGTCGATTCCCCCTACATGTATAACGTTTGTCTTTTCATTTGGAATGGGTATGAGTGGGTATTTGGTGCGGTTTGATTAATCGAACCAAATTTTTGGTTAACCAAAACCAAAAATACATGGAATATGATACCGAAACCGAATCGATCGATTAATTTGGTTAATCGATTCACCAATCAATTAATCGGTTAACCGGTTTTAATTAAAAAATTTGCTCATTTTTGTGCCAAGAAGAATTCAAACACACGACCTTTATAGAAAAATGAAGACGCCTAACCAACTGAGCTACAATGACAACTTGAAATTTATAACTAGTCGTTTATTAGTAAAAAAAGATTAAATTGCACTCTACACTAGAATCGAATACAGAACCTCGTGAAAGGTGGAATCTTAAAGCTTCCACTAGAACCAACTAAGCTACAATAGGATTTGATAAAATATTATTATATATATATGTATGTATATATATATATATATAGATAGATAAATGATTTTTGATTATTTGGTAATTCTCATTCGATTATCGGTATAACCGATAACCGAATCGAATCAAGTAAAATAGTTATTCGGTTATCCAATAATCGAATTTTCAGTTTGGTTATCGGATTATCCAATTAACCATATCCAAATACCCACCCCTAGGAATGAGAGCATACGTGTGTGTTTAGAGAAGACGATTACATTGAATATTTGTATGTAAGAGTTGATTAAATGATTTTGTGTTGATGTTGATCATTTAAGATTAGTCTTTTTGCCTATGACATTTTGTATGTTCAGCCAGATTGTCGCGCACTGACATTATGCATGTGAGTGAAGTTATTGACAATATGTATTTTTTAAAACATAGAGAGGAAAATGAGAAGAAGGGCAAATCTTGATTGAATAGATGAGAATGTTGAAGAAGTATCAGAAATAAAGTCTTCACATTTCGAGGAATCCATGAAATATTCTCGCACAAATGTGAGTGATGTGAGTTTAATTGTGATAAAATGTGAATTATGTGTTTATTTATAATTGTTTGCGAAATTATGTTATGAATTACATTAATTATTTTGCATGTTATTTTCTTATAAAATGAGATGAAATATTATTTAAGATATTAAAGTCGAATATAAGTTGTATTAGATTTTATAAATTATTTGAAATATAACTCTCTTAATTAAATTATGCTAGAGTATGAAGTTAGCAAAATTAAAGGTGTAAATATAAGATTTTTGAAATTAGTGTATAATTTTCTTGAAATTAGGTATAAATGCAAATTAAATTTAAATTAAAGCTCTAGAATTATATACATGTAAAAAATTAGGCATTTTCTCATACCTTAAATTCATGAAATTCCAAAATTAAAGTTTGATCATGAAACCCTAAATTTTAATATGATTCATATGTTATGAAATGATTAAATTAAGCTTAGATATATGTTTAGGAATGTTTATAAACAACATATGCAGCAAGGGTATATGTTGAACTCTTGATTTTATTTGATATGTTTGAATTGATATTTGAGATCTATGCCTAAGTAGGGTTCGAATCGAATTCCATTTTGTTGAACAACCAACTAGGGTTGTTGCTTCCACATATGTTGGAGGAGCTGACGAGAGAGATTTATTTCCCGTTTGGACACCCGTTTTCTACCATTTGAGTATATTAGTATTGATATTGAAAGACAACATTTTCGGTCAACTTGGGGATAGTTAATTCCTCTACAATATCAAATCAGCAACATAGGCGCTAAAGCGAGATGAATTGCCGAAAAACGAAGTTGAAAAGAAAGTGGTAAGTTTCTTTTTCCTTGCTTTGCTGATCTGAATGAGGCTTTACAGCTTGGTCAAGATGATTTGTATAGTTAGATGTTGCAAGCTATGGTATTTTAGTTTAGCTTCACCTCAGAAATTCAATTTTTGCAATCCACTTGAAAATTTTAAAATAGCTTGGTTGAGTTTGAAAATTAACTCATTGAATAGTAAACAATTGAATTGGATTCGATTGGAGGTCATAAGAAGTGATCCCATTTTTTTCACCGGGTCCAAATAAAGATCAAAGATCTTGAGCGACCAATCCGACAGAACCAAACAAAACAACAAGCAATGAAACCAAAGACGGCTAAAGCCCCTAAACTATAAGATAAGTAAGCTTTCTCCAGACCATACAAGGGGGCATCGAGCAAAAAAATAATTAAAATTATACCATTATTATGATATTACATATTCGATCAACCCTTATATTACATTTCATAGAAAAGCTACTTAGACGTTTGGTGGAGTACCCACAAGACTTGATTTGTTATGCTAAGTTAGTTTACATATATTGTCGTATATTTTCAGAAAATGTGATGATATGCTTTTACTTTGCATTGTATTCAAATTTTGTATATATTGATGTTTGTTTTCTAAGAAAGTTTGGGTGAAAATATAATTTTTTTAATAATATCATGTATATTTTTTTTATTGTTAATATTATTATTTTTTAGAGATAAAATAAAGTATTGAATAACTTTAAAATTTTAACTTATAAACTATAATGTTAAGTAATTTCCTATCAAAACTCAACATATTGCGAACTAGTAGCGTTGTTTGATAGAAAAGGATCCAAATATACTTTACGTACAATAGGTTGGCAGGTCTTTTAATATTATGACTTTTGAGTTCATTTCGTAGACATTATAGATAACAATTAGCAGACAATAAAAATGTAAATGGATGGGAAGAAACTTAGAAAAATTACTGAAATAATGCCGATGGAAAATTAGAACAGAATATTTGCACCTAATTAGCTAGTCATGCTCTGAGTCCTGGACCACCTCTAATATTCCCGAATCAAGGTAAGCACCCAGACATCCCATACTTTACTCGACCACCTTTGATCTTCTCGAATCAACATTGTCTATAGGGGCGAGCAAAATGTATATATAAAAAAAAATTGAATCGAACCGAACACATTTTGATTTATTCAAATTTGGATTTGGTTCGAATACGTGTTAACAAAAAATTGAAAAAAATTATCTTTGGTTAATTTGAACTAAATAGACTGTAGAAACTTGAACGCACCGAGCAAACCGAGTTGGAATATATATATATATATATATATATATATATATATATATATATATATATAGTGAAGTTCAAATAAAAAAAATTTAACGTTAGAATTAAGAATCATAAAACTTCATTATAAACAAACTGAATTCGTTATGAAAGTTTATGTATGCTCAAGAAAAGTTATTTAAAAATTCACCCAATTCAAATCCAATGGGAGACGATTTTTTTTTAATTCAATAACTTTTCCTGTAGATTCATCAACTTTCATATCAAATTCATCATTTTTTATTACCACGATAAAAATGGTCTATATGTTAATCCTTATATATATATATATATATATATAGAGGAGAGATCATATGAGAATGGATATATGTGTGAGAAATGAGAATGAATTTAAACCCTTTAAGATGGTAGATGTAGGGTTCAGATTTAATATTAAAAATGCAACGTCAATTAATATTATGTGCTATAAATTATTACATAGTCGATCCAGATTAGGGTAATTACGTATTTTTACATTTTTTATTTTAGGGTAGTTCCTATTTTCATGGCTATTTAATAGGTGCAGTTTTTGTGATATGGTAAGTTATATATTTTAAAAGGTAATTAAATCTGAACCATATTGATTCATATATATCGTCCAAAACAAAAATATCACAAAGAGTTTGATTAACAACCATGGAAGAAGCAGGTATTTTAACAGGTTTACGAAAAAATTTTAAATTTTTTTTCGTTATTGTTGAATATTAACATTCATTGCATATGAAACACAGTTTATAGATTTTCGTTTTGTTTAATGTTGCATTTGAGATTTATTTTAAGTTTTTTCATCTTATTCCGTTGTTTTATATTGTCATTCAGATAACACATATAATCAACTGAATGTTGATGAAGTTCATCCTCCAAATAATTATAATGGTATGTTTGTAGATCATTGATAGAATTTGTTATTTTTAAAAATTTTACTGAATTTGATATAGTTTTTGTATTATAGCGATTATTAAAATCCTTTACATCCGTTAGTGAAACTCATAGCTTTTAGTATTATATAGTGTTGCATTTTATAATTTATAATGTTTTAACCGGTTTGTTAATTCAATGATATGATACAAGGGTTCATCTTCTAAATTATTAAAATGATTATATTGATAATTATGAAGCATATTTATCGTTTTAATTCTAATACATTTAAATTTTTGAAGTTTTGAAAATTGAAGATGCAGTGTTTGTATTTAATATTTTTAATGAAATTGTTTAGTACGTTTGTTGGATGGTATGTTATGATTAATTGCACATGGTAAATATTTCATAGCTTTATGTTAATTATATTGTTGATTTTGAAAGTGAATCTGAGTATACATCCTAATTCATTGTTTTAATTGGTTGGCTTTTTATGTATTGAATATTGTCTTTATTATTTTTTGGTTCAGATGACACGTATAAACAACATAATGTTGATGAAGTTCATCCTCCAAATGAGTATAATGGTATGTTTGTAGATAATTGATAGAATGTGATTTTTTTATAAATTTTCATGAATTTGATACAGTTTTTGTATTGCATCATAATATTACAATCGTTTTGCATCTGTTAGTTTAATTTATAGATTTTAGTATTATATAATGTTGCATTTATTAGTTTAGTTAATAGCTTTTATTTTATATAGTGTTGCACTTGATATTTATGACATATTAATTCGTGTTTGCATTATGTTTCTTTTCATTTTTTTAGTTTGTTGATTTAATTCTTTGTTCAGATGACACAAATAATCAACAAGATACTGATGAAGTTCATCCTCCTATTGAACTTCATAATGGTATGTTTCTAAATCATTAATATACTGTTATTTTTTTATAAATTTAAGTGAATTGGATACGCTTTAACTATTGCAACATAGTGTTGATTTTGTTTGCATTTATTCGCTTAGTTAATAGCTTTTAGTTTATAAATTGTCGCATTTGGTATTTATGTTTTATTGTACATATTCATTGATGTATAAATTGTTTGTCTGTTTTGTTGTATTTAATATTATGGTCATTTTTTTTGTTTTTCATTAATTATATTAATAATTACAATGGTAAGTTGCTAAATAGTGTTAGTAGTATTATTTTATAATTTGTTGTTAATTTTGATAAAGTTCTTAATGTACAATGATAAATTATTTTATTTGCATATACTTGTTTGATTTGTAGCTTTTAGTTTATAATGTGCTGCATTTTAAAGATTTTATATCGGTATTAATGAGATGGCATTATGTTATAGATTTTGATAATCGTATTATAGTTTGTGATAAGTTTAGTGATTGTAATTATTCTCTTTTATCAGATATGGAATATAATCAGGAGAAATCTGATGAACATCATATTCCAAATTGTCCTAATGGTATGAAACCATATGTTGGAATGATTTTCAAAACGTTAAAGGGCGGTGAAAATTTTTATCGTGATTACTCAGTTGTATGTGGGTTTGAAGCGCGTTTGTCAACCGTAGTCAAGTCCGATGATGATACAATTGTTTGGCGTTATGTTGTTTGTAACAAAGAAGGTGTTAAAAATTTTAATTTAAGTGCTGCAAGCAAGGCAAAATCCACAAGTAAAAAACGTATGAGGATGT
Organism: Salvia rosmarinus; assembly: GCA_036937905.1. NCBI lineage: Eukaryota > Viridiplantae > Streptophyta > Magnoliopsida > Lamiales > Lamiaceae > Salvia > Salvia rosmarinus. Next base: position 115,324,790 of record CM072819.1, read on the forward strand.
CTACCAGATCAGGATGCATGGCGCGTGTAGTATTTCGCTTAGATGCTGGTGTTGGTTATGTGGTTTCGAATTTCATTGAAGGTCACAACCATGATATGGTATCAGAAAGTTACAAACATCTTATGAAGTGTAACAAAAAGATTAGTCCTGCACATGAAATGATTATTGCTAAATGCAGGAGAGCAAACATAGGGCCTATGCGATCATTCGACTTTTTAAAGAGCTTGTTGGTAGTTTTGAGGACGCCGGTTGTACTAACGTTGAGTTTAAGAATTATGCACGTGATTTGAGGCGCTTGCTAATGGAGTAGATTGTGAAATTTTATTACGTAAGTTGGAGCGCAAACGTGAGTTTTGTATCGGTTTTACGTTTCATTACATTGTTGATGAGCGTAAAAAGTTAAGAGTCTATTCGCGCGCACGCAATCTCCATTGAAAATTATCATATATTTGGCGGTCGTGTCGTTTGATGCCACATATTCGACTAATAGGTCAAGATACATGCTAATTAATGCTAAATAATACATTTGTTATTCTGTGCATTATAATTGTTTTGTGTTGTTATAATTGTATTTTAAATTTATTAGGTACAAAATGATTTTTGCGCCATTCACAGCCAGAGATAATCATGGTAAGTGTGTGACATTTGGCGCCGGGTTACTAACCAGAGAGGACTTTGAATCTTATTCGTGGTTGCTTGCGAAATTTGTTGAATGTATGAATAGTCATCCGAAGATGTTGATAACTGATGAGGATCCAGCTTTGAAAAAGGTCGTTGTTGAAGTTCTTCCAACACACGCCATAGATTCTCAGATGTGGCATATTATGATCAAAGTTGCGAGAAGATTCCTCACTTTGAATGATGATGCTGAATTTAAACAAAAATTCAACAACATTGTTTGGTCCGAGCTTCTTGATCCTGCTGCTTTTGAGATACAATGGAATGAATTGATTGATGAGTACGGTCTGTCGGGTCACAAGTGGTTTGGTAAGATTTTTTCTATGCGTTCATATTGGATACCAGCGTATTTTCGAGATTTTTCTATGAGTGGGTTGTTTAAGACAACTTCACTATCTGAAAGCGAGAATAACTTCTTCCGACAGTATCTTAATCCTAATTCGGATTTGGCTGAGTTTTATATGCATTATGAGAGTGCTATTGACGCGCAGCGTAATACACATGATAAACTTAGCTTCAAAGATGAAACAGGTGTTCCTGATGTTAAAACAAATTTCCCTATTGAGCGTCATGCAGCAGCTGTGTATACGAAGACTTTATTCGTTAAGGTACAAGCTGAGATTGAAAGTGCTGTGCAAGAGTGTCGTATATTGTCTATTATGGATCAACCTGATTTTGTGTGTTACGTAGTGGTTGACAATGATGGATGCAAATTTGAAGTTGAACGTGTTGGTTCTGATGATTCATTTTCATGTTCATGCAAGTATTATATACAGAAAGGATTATTGTGTAAGCATATATTTGTCATGATGATGAACATGAATATGAAATCAATTCCTGAGAAGTATATATGTCGTCGATGGACCAACTTTGCATGTTATGATGTTGTCAGAGAACGTAAGAAAAATCATTGTTCCAATGGTAATGGAATTAATGAGTTGTTTTCCGAGGCTTGTAAATGCATTGGTTTAGTTGATGGTGATCCGGTTCGAACTGCAGAACTGTTGGTTATACTTAAAGATGCTAGTGCTAAATTTGCATCAGATGATGATATGAATGCTGTTGATAAAGGCAAACAGGGCATGTTTGAGAAATATTATGGTTCAGATAAACCGTCATCGGTAAGATTACATCCTCCGAGTGTAGTTAGTACCAAAGGTAGTGCAAACAGGAAGAAATCTAATAGAGAAAAGGCCATAGCAGCAGCCATCAAGCCGAAGAGACTATGTCGCAAATGCAACACAATGACCAATCATGATTCAAGAAATTGTCCGCAGAATAATAAGGCTTAGATTGTGGTAAACATTTTTGAGGTTTTTTAGATACATTTGCCAAGTTATATTAATGTTATGTTTGTGTTTGTTTAAAAGTTCATATATTAAATGTGAATTTTTTTTACTTATACGCAATTATATTAAGTATTCTTAATAGTTCTTCATATAATGTGTCAATTTTTGAATGTTTATGTGATATACTTGTTTTATACAGAAGCTACATTCATGATGAATAAAATAAAATACTCATTACAGTTTAGATTTTACAAAAGATGAATAACAATTTGCTAAAAATAATCACATCAAATGCTACTTATTTTCATACTAAATGCAATATTTATAGTATATTTTATATATCAATAAATACAGCAACATTTTATTTTAATACATGTAATACGAAATAATTAAATGAATGACGTTTGATGTTGAAAACATATTTAAAACTGACGAACACATCATAAAATAATATATGTGGTTAAAAAAACTGATACATATCGTACATACATTTTTCTGTTGCATTTTATAGTTACATTCATAGCTTTTATAGTTAAATAATGTTGAATTTATATTTAATACATGTAATACGAATTACTTAAAAATTATATGCTAATTATAAGTAATATTATATTTACTAAATGAAGTTAGCACTGATAAAATAATGTCGATTGACTTCGAAAACATTTTTAACAACAGAAGAACGAATCATAAAATAATATATGTGGTTTACAAAATTGATGAATATCGTACATACATTTTGATGTTGCAATATATAGTTAAAATCATAGCTTTTAGCGTTAATTAATGTTGCATTTATATTAAAGACATGTAATACGAATTACTTTAAACTTATATGATAATTATAAGTAATATTATATGGATTAAATGAATGTATCACTGATAAATGAATGCCGTTGGACGTCGAAAACATTTTTAACAATTGAAGAACACATCATAAAACAATATATGTGGTGTAAAAAACTGATACATAGCGTACATACATTTTGATGTTGCAATATATAGTTAAAATCATAGCTTTTAGAGTTAATTAATGTTGCATTTATATTAAAGACATGTAATACTTAATTACTTTAAACTTATATGATAATTATAAGTAATATTATATGGATTAAATGAATGTAGAATCGATAAATGATTGCATTGGACGTCAAACATTTTAAAAATTGAAGAACGATCATAAAATAATATATGTTGTGTAAAAACGATACATAGCGTATATACATGTTGATGTTGCAATATATAGTTAAAATCATAGCTTTTAGAGTTAATTAATGTTGCATTTTCATATTTTATGTCGCACTGCTTTATAAACATTATTAAAATGGTATGAACAAATATTTTATGGAAAAGAAAATTTAAAATCATCGGAAACAATGTCAATTATGAAGAATAGTTATATAAAATCCGACTTCAGACAAAGATAATGAAAATGTTGCATAGAAAATAAATCTAAATGTCACTACGAAATTACATATAATGATATCAACCAAACAAAGAACTTTTCGTGTTTGAAATTTGTTTCAACAAATAACACGATAATAAGCATTTGCTTGACCAATCATGGTCTTCATGATGTTGTGTTCCCAACTCATTATTGTCACAAAGAGCGAACACGCATAAGCAACAATTGTTTGGAATGATTAGCAAGAAATCCGAAACCCGCTAACGGACAAGTCACCCATGAAAGTCTCTAGGTGTCGTAATAAGTATATTCCACTATCAACTGTATTTTTTCTGTTGCCCCATTTTATTGGTGGAATTTGGAAGTTAACTCTTTCAACCATTCTTGCTTTTGTAGTGTAATCCCTGAAAATCAAGTATTCTGATAGTATGGAACGCTGCAAAGTTAAATATGTTGTATATTAATAAGAAGTATGTAAAATGATTTTGAATTAACAATATATAGTAAAGATAAATTATAATACAAAACATACCAAATTAGTTAGTAGATCATCATACTTTTCTGGCCGACATTCTGTTGCAGAATCATTCATACTATCTATCACAAAATTTTTACCATTCTTCACGCCGACGATATTGCAAAGTATTGTTTAGCTCTATATATAGGAAATAAAACTACATGTACAAGAAAAAAATTATTATTTGAATTGTAAATAAAAATAACTATATACATATACATAGTAAAACAAACTTACAAGGTCAATGTCATTGAGTTTGAGATGTGGTTGGCTTCTAACTCGGTGGATGATTTTCAAAAACGATTCCCTTCTCGCTTGCTTTGACAATCCCGTTGAACAATTGAGTCCGTCTACAATAGATATTTAACAAATAATCTTAAAAAGTGATATATCTTCAAATATGCGATATCGAATACTTAAAAATATAACTTACAAGAACAAAAGTATTTGCAAAGAATCGTGTTGGTGAACTTTCACAACGACTCTTCTCCAAGTTATTAAGCATTAGACACCAAGCATCAACTACACCAACTCCTATAGTGGTATCCTTTTCAATGTAGCCACATGTTTTTTGTTAGTTCAATGACCCATTCGCGAACAACACGGTTTCTCTGTTAAAATAAAATATTTAGTCATAAACATTCAAAGCTTATACAAATAAATATGTTAAAATGTCCATACTCATCCTGTAGAGTTGCAGAGCATAAATCCCAAACTTTGTTTCGTCTTCGTGAGGCTTTTAGATGCTACCGACATTTCGATAACATATGGAGATTTCAAAACAATGGGCTTACTCGTTAAAATATCGTCAGACTTTTTCATTGTTGCAATCATCAATGTTTTGCAATCTACAAGCATTATGAATCAATACATATTCGGTAGACAATTTACAAAATAATATAATATTTACGAAAATGCTAAATAAATTAGGCACATATGCACTATAGTCAAGTTACTTATACGATGCAATTCAATAATAATAAATGCATATTCATAGCAATATTTAGTTTACATTAGATCTACACAAACAAGAAGCAATAGTTAGGCAAAATAACATATCATAAGATATGCACTAATATTACAAAATAGTTAAATTTAAGATGCACTTAATTACAACCAAATCGAATCTATTTTTTTTTGTTTTCCGTTTGTATCCGACAAGAACCTTCTTTGTTGCTTCGTGATCGGTTCGTGTTGTGGCATTAGCGTTGGTTCAATGTTCACCCAGCCCATCTTCCGTCAAATTAATATCCATACATGGTCACGCAAATTAAAAACAAATATATTTGAATAATATGTATATCAAATTTATCATTTAATGTTGCTTTCGTTATTCCTACATTAATAGTGAGCTACATTTATTTGAATAATATGGAAAAGCAACAATCAAAAATATAACGAGCTACATATATTAATGGAAATGTAACAATCAAGATATTTAGTAAATCATATAGATATATGCTACGATAATTTATGCTACAGCTTTAGTTTTATAGAGCTACATATATTCATGCAGATGCTACACTCAAGACATATAGTAAATCTAATACTTATATGCTACACATAATATATGCTACAAGATTTATGCTCATGAGCTACATCTATTCATGCAGATGTTACACTCAAGAATATTTGTAAATTATGTACTTATATACTATACATAATATATGCTACAATATTTGCGTTCATGAGCTACATATATTCAGGCAGATGCTACAATCAATACATATAGTAAATTATGTACTTATATGCTATTAACAATATATGCTACAGTCTTGGCGTTCATGAGCTACATATATTTAGTAAATGCAACAATCAAGACATATAGCATTTGCTATACATATATTTAGCTCATAATGTACGCTACGCTTTATTGTTCACGAACTACATATATTCGCATGTATGGAGCACTTAGTATACATAGTAAATCAACTATATATATCCTACACGTAATATATGCTATAGTATTAGTGTTCATGAGATACACATATTCGTGAAAAGCAACAATCAAGACATAAATTTCAAAGAACCTTTGTTTTTGCTACAGGACGAGTTCATCTGCGGCATTTGATGTGGCTCAAGATTCACTCTTGTTCCATGTGCGCCTCATTAATCTCATCACACGGCTTCGCAAATTAAAAATAAGAACATTAATCACACGGCATTTGAGGTTTAACACTTAGTTTGGATAAACTAAGCGAATTATATTACGTATTGATTTTAAAAGACTACATGTACCTCGCCTATATGTTTCGTCCAGTTGTTGCATTGTTTCATCTATTTGTTGCACATCTTGTTCGTCCTCCATGCTTGTGTTAGTCCAAAGTCGAACGATGGTATATCGTCCATCTTACTTACATACCGGTCCTTCTTTGCCACCGCTTTATCAACGCCATCCCAAAGCTTTTGTACTTCTTCATTGTCCCGTAAAGATTCATCTTCCCATTGTGTGTTGTTCATAAACGTAAGTATGTCGTGAAACGGGCATTGCCGCACAAGATATTGACTTCATTGCGCCTCAACGGTTCTCGAAAAGAACGTGTGCTTGCAATGTCCGCCGGTGCAAACTCAATAAGCTTCATCATTTCAACACTAAGTGTTGCAATTTTTTTGGCAATAGACAAGACCTCAACAAGAACTCCTCCCCCACTACCACTTGCTTCCTTTTCTGCTCGCCTCATGCCTTCCATCGTAACTACATTCGGATGCAACCCACGTGTTCATTAAGTTCCGTGTCAAACACAATGGCTTCATAAGGATAACCATCCCCAAATTGCCTCCTTTCATCTCATCCATTTCCTTTTCTCAAAGTTTTAGTACTCCAATTTGAGATAATTGGGTAATTTCTTGGAACCGTTGCATTTTGTATAATACCGTCAACATAAAACACCGCAAAAGTAAAATTAAAATTAGCAGCTATATGAATAATTTACTGATTAAAAGTTATACAAAGTTTTAATAATGTAATACCATTAAAAACAAGAATGGACCCACAAACATGGTAGCATTCTTCTCTTCCAAGCGCTTTGTTTTCTATCAAACTCAAGATAACATACTCTCCCAATTCCATTGATCAAGTCTCTCAACATCTTCCAAACAATTCGAATGTAAGGTATAATATACCACACTGTACTTTCCATGAATGAAGATTGCACACTATCATAAAGTTTCTTTTAAACCAGACACCACCGTCTTCACAACTCAAAATAGATTGTGTAACATTTTAATGGTTACTCTATTCCGATGAGTACCGTGGAAATAAGTCATCCACTCATCAAACAATGGTGACTTGTGTCCCGTAAATCGCTTAACCGTTCGTCGTCCTCTTGGGAAACCATAAATCGAAAACATCTTCCGAGTAACACGTAGTCTCCTATTACCGGTGAGAATCGGTTCGAGTCTGTTGTGGTTGAAATTTTCCACAACCCAATATGCTAGTCGTGCTGGCAGTTCTTTAATGTTGACATCTCGGACATGGCCAAATCCCATCTCATCAATTGCAGCTTTTTGACGATCATTTAACTTCGAAAGAGTGTCAAAATATGTGTTCATATTACATCTGCTAGCCAGCTTTGGGAAAACTAATTCTTCATCATTCTTGACTTTGTTTGTATCATTACCCACCAAAGCATCAGTAATTTCCTCTTGTGGAACATGTTCTATTGCCAATGTACTTATTTCCTGCTCAACCTCTGCTTTTTCTTTTGGCTTTATCAATATCCGCACCTTTTCCTCGCTTTTACTAACGCTTTCAGGTACCTTTTTTTTACCACGATCTAAAAATAATTTTTATTAATAAGTATCAACATTTAATATAGCAACTTATATAAATAGAATAACCATCTTCCGTCAAATTAATATCCATACATGGTCACGTAAATTAAAAACAAATATATTTGAATAATATGTATATCAAATTTATCATTTAATGTTGCTTTCGTTATTCCTACATTACTAGTAAGCTACATTTATTTGAAGAATATAGAAAAGCAACAATCAAGAAATATAACGAGCTACATATATTAATGGAAATGTAACAATCAAGATATTTAGTAAATCATACGATATATGCTACGATAATTTATGCTACAGCTTTAGTTGTTATAGAGCTACATATATTCATGCAGATGATACACTCAAGACATATAGTAAATCTAGTAGTTATATGCTACATATAATATATGCTACAAGATTGGCGCTCATGAGCTACATATATTCAGCAGATGTCAGACTCGGTAAATATTTGAAAATTATGTACTTATATGCTACACATAATATATATGCTACAATATTTATGCTCATGAGCTACATATATTCAAAGCAGATGCTACACTCATTACATATAGTAAATTATGTACTTAAATGCTACTAACAATATATGCTACAATATTGGCGTTCGTGAGCTACATATATTCATGAAAATGCAATAATCAAGACATATAGCATTTGCTATACATATATGTAGCTCATAATGTACGCTCCAGTTTTATTGTTCACGAACTACATATATTCAGACAGATTGAGCACTTAATATACATAGTAAATAAACTATATATATCCTACACATAATATATGCTATAGTATTAGCAACAATCAGTAAATATAACGAGCTACATATATTAATGGAAATTTAACAATCAAGATATTTCATCGAAAACATATATATATATGCTACGATAATATATGCTACAATATTTATGCTCATGAGCTACATATATTCAGCAGATGCTACAATCAATACATATAGTAAATTATGTACTTAAATGCTACTAACAATATATGCTACAAGATTACGTTCGTGAGCTACATATATTCATGAAAATGCAATAATCAAGATATATAGCATTTGCTATACATATATGTAGCTCATAATGTACGCTCAGCTTTATTGTTCACGAACTACATATATTCGCATGATGCAAAGACTTAATATACATAGTAAATCAACTATATATATCCTACACGTAATATATGCTATAGTATTAGCAACAATCAAGAATATAACGAGCTACATATATTAATGGAAATGTAACAATCAAGATATTTCCTAAAAACATATATATATATGCTACGATAATTTATGCTACGCTTTAATTGTTATAGAGCTACATATATTTATGAAGATGCTACACTCAGTATATATAGTAAATTATGTACTTATATGCTACACATAATATATGCTACAGTATTGGCGTTGGAGCTACATATATTCAGGCAGTTGCTATACTCAGTTGTAATAAATATAGAATCAATCATAAAAAAGTAGAAGCAACAATTAATAAATATTAAAAGAATCAATCATAATATAGAATGTGATACAGATATAAAGGTAATGTCCAATTTATTTGTTATTATATTCAACATATAGTTGTAATATACATGTATCTGCTTCAGCCATATTTTTCTTTCCTTTTGCTTTTGGAGTATCCAAACTTTTTCCTTTCTTTTTGTTAACTTCACGTAAACTTTACCCTTACCCGATCTACAAGTAAATAACAATTACGCTTACAATAATCGATATTATTCAACATGCTATAAATATTAGATTACATGCTATAAATATTTAATGTTGCAACAATTTATACATATAAATGCTATAAATATATATAAGTCATTGTTTTGAATTACATGTTAAAGAGTGCAACAAACAAGCTACAAATTAAAAAGCATTCGTAATAGATTACCAAACATAGTTGAATGTATGTTCAAGATTATATCACAAAATATGCAAATAAATTCAAAGTAAATGCTATAAACAAATTATTAGCATTAAAAAAAATTATTAGGAGATGTAAAAGAACTTACTAATAAATGCAATAAATAAGCGTATAAGAGCAACGCTTAAGCAATCAATGTGCACCACTAATATATGTGCTAAATATTATGCTTATTATCTTCAATATATACTGAAACGAATTGAAAATGTTTTGTAAATTTACCGTTCAAAACTTTTCGATATATGTATGTATAAAAAACCCTAGAAATCACAGTAAACCCACTAATCAATAACAATTTATCTAGTGAGAATCACAGTAAACCCACGAATTGAAAATTTAACTTAACATTTTGAACTGCTTAATTCAAAGAAAAACAGAAAAAAAACAAAAAAACACACAAAAACTAGTAAACCCACTAATCAATTTCACGTCTAAGCATAAATAAACAAGGACAAAATTTTACCAAAATCCCAGCATAATCAAAGATGCATTTGTGTGTTCACAACAACAGATCCCAAAAGAATTGCAAAAATTTACAGATACAAAGATACATAAAAAATTAAAAAACGATTCTTTCTGCAACAATTTACCATCTTTACGTCGCTGAACTCTCCCACGTGTGTTGCTCTGTTCTTCTTCGGCCATTGAGAAGAATGTCGAAGTTCAGAATTTTGAATAGTTATGACTTAATCTGGCAAAAGATATGCGAAATACAAGCAACAAAAGTTTTGGAATTTTCGCTGCAAAAAGGCAAAAGGGAAGAGAAACGAACGAGAACAGAAAGGGTTTTTTTTTGCTGAATATGGAATAAAATGTATAAGAAAGGGACGGTTGTGAAGGTTTAATGTCGATATCGGAATTGTTCATAGATTCAATCATATCTTTTGCATAGAGATTGTGAAAGGCACAGCATACGCATACGTGATAGATAATTATGGGAAAGATTTGGTATGGCCCTTCATATTCGGACGTGTGCATTAAAGGTGAGAGAATTTTTTTTACTTTTCCAGTAGTAACCTTACACGGTTTTACCATATATTTTGGCAGATTTTTAATGTTAAATCTTGAACATCCATTTTTTAAATCAATGCTTGATTCTTTCTTATTTCTTATACATATATCTATTCTCACCATAACCCCTCCATATATATATATATATATATATATATATATATATATTGATAAGAGGTGAATCATGTATAAATACAAATATTGATAAGAAATAAGAAAATTACAGTTAACTTACAAAGTTGTTGCACTAAATGTATAAATTTTTTATGTTAGATTCAACATATAAAATATTGCATTGAATACAAATTTTCGGCATATAAAGTATTGCATTGAATATAAAGTTGTTGTAGTGAATCTCATGCAACAAATTTATACGTTTAGGTAATAAATTTATACGTTCAATGCAATTTTTATTTCTTACCAATATTTGTATTCATATGTGATGCAATGATACTTTTAGGTGTCTGCATAATTTTGGATCACTTTAGCTAGTATTCTTATATCAAAACAAATAAAACATAATTTACATGTGTATATAGATGTATACTAAATTATAAAACATTATAAATATATCAAAATTTATATAGATATAAAAAGCACGCTAACGAAGTAATAATAGAAAATATAGGTGGACAAGTTAATTAGCTCTCTGTTTCACCTAATCGAAACACGCATCAAATAAGCATACATTTGATACATAATCATGAATAAGTATGACCACCATCAGTTTATCAATGCATTATACATATCATGTCTGTAATATACTATTACCCCTACTACAAGTTAAAGAGGACAACAAGCCAATTTATCTCTAAACCACCATACACTAATCAGCAAAATACTAAACAAGATTTCAACTTCAAATGTTAGCAATACAACTAATAGAAAATGAAAAAAAAGACCTATTGACTATTTTGCGTTAGCATCAGTACTCTACATTCATCACCCACAGCCTAAAAGCATGCAGATTACAATGCTTAGCGATTCGATTTAGCCGCACATGTTTTCCTAGACCTAGCTCTCGTCAATCGCAAGGCTTCTTCTGTAACAGCAGTCTCTTGTAGGGGAGGAGTAGTCTCATTCACAGAATCAATCTGCATTACCTGTTCTTTAGAAGAACTCAACGTTACAAGAGCTTGACTCAGTGTTGTTTTTTGTTCTTTCGAGACTGCTGGAGCAGGAGCTGCTTTTGGTTCAATCATAGATTCTACTGCTTCTGCGGCATCCTCTTCTTGCTCGCTTGAAGATTGAGATGTACAAGAAGCTGGAGAAGAGGGATGTTCGTCTTGGGGTCGTATCGTAACATCAGCTGATGGTGTAATGGGTTTCCGGACGTTGGCTTCTTGTTGAAGAGGCTACAAAATGAAGATCAGAAATTCTATATAACAAGAAATATTTCCATAAAAAGATATATATCCTAAGAGAGGAGAACATAGCAACTCTAGGACCATTGTGTCATTGATGGCTATACACTCGATAATATTCAGCAGATCCCATCATAATCAAGTATCGTTTGGGATAAAATGGCATTGGATAGGAAAGGCTGAGGCTCACTAATCTAATGTCTAACAACAAAAGATGATTACCGTGTAAGTTGGTCCCAAAATTTATAAGAAGTTGGATTAATGAGTTAAAATAAAGTGATGGTCTATGCACCCTGCTTGACATAACTAAAAGGTTTAGTCTGATGAAGAGGTACATCACCGAATTGGAAACCAACTTCTTAGTATAACTGTGACTAATACGAACTACTACAAATAGCATGCTTCGACACACTATACTCCGGCCTTATTATAATGCGGCAAAGATATTGTACCTGAGCCGATCGTTTGGGGGTTGATTGTGCAGCAACAAACTGCAAAATATCAAAAACTCTGGTCTGGGCATAACTTGCAGTCTTCTGCCAGTATATAAGTGCCAAGTCCCCAGCTCTTGTCTTCAGTTCTAACAAATTACGATCAATTTCTGTCTCATGTTTTGCAATATAAGGCCTAAAGAATGAGTCATAAACATATGTTGTTCCCTGGAGTGATATGGTAAAGAAAAATGTACAGTTAGAAAAAAATAATAATAACTAATTCAAGTCGAAGATGAATCTGTAGACTACATTACATACCTTAGTTTTAGGATACCACAGATATATAAAGAAGGCTAACTTAGCTTCACCATACATTGGAACCCTTCAAGATGCAAATCAAGATTATTAACAAAAATCCCCCCACCAGAAGAGAGAGAGAGAGAGAGAGAGAGCCAGTGTCTAAAGCACAAAAGTTCTACCAGCCAATTACTGTATCGCCAATTCTTTCGAATACTGTCAAGCCCGCCACTAAGACCCTGCAAAATTGAAGATATCACATCTAAGAACTGAAAACAAAGCACTGGAATGATGAGTCAAGAATGCGGTATACCAGTACTGGCACCAAAAGCGAAGTTGCTCGATATCAGGCTTATTCAGCTCCACGGATTTATAGCATTCATATGCAGGGTAAGCATAACCAAGTACCATTCTGTCATGAAGGTAAAATTAAGAATAAGAAACTCCTTCAGCCCAAAGTAAAAGGAAATACAACTTTTCATAAACTATAAACTGGATATGGTACATACACAAGTCCTCTAGTGAGAAGAGATCCAATCATTTTCACACACTGCAACAAAAAAAAAAGAAAACATACATTAGGTTAATTACAGCAATTAAATGACTCAAAAGAGCTAAATTTAGGTTAATATTTGCAAAACTTGAATTTAAATATGTGCTGTTAATTGCAGACTATATTTACACTTGCATACACTACTCTTCCTTGCCACTAACTAAAGAAATTCAAGTCAAACCCCTATAGGTTTATTGCGCTCTGTTCATGAGTAAATTACAGAGAAAAAACTCACTTGCAAGAATCCTAGATAAACATGAGGAAAATGCACATAAAAATGTAAACACTATAAAATTCATGCATCAATTCCTTTTATATTTTATTTTCAAAATTGAACTACAATAGCAAATAAAATCAAATTTATTTGTACTCTCTCATCCTCTTCGGCAATGAACACCAAGATCTCACCAGAAGCATTACCAGAATACATACATTCCAGGAATCTGTTTCTGCGCTAATTAGATTATCACTCTTCTCCTCATCTTCAAATCATTCAACAGTGAGAAATAATAAAATAAGGAAACCCAAAACCTCGAATTCACCATTGCGATTGGAAATTGTTTCTCAACCATATGCAATAATGTGCTACATTGTATCAAATTGTACCAACAACACGATTACCACTTCGCCTACTCCCTAACGTCAGCTACCAGCCGACACTCATCAACCAAACAAATAAGATCTCAACGAAGAAACTCTCTCTCTCTCTCACACACACACACACATAAACATAAACACAAACAAGATATATGGTTCATTGAGAGCGAACCTTATACTAGTTCAGAAAAAATAACAAAAAGCAGTGCAGTACTAGTATCTAACACCTAACGCTGCATCTGAACATATACCTCCAGTCTCACTCTCACGCAACTGCAAATCAAACTCTCAGACAAAAATTACTATCGAAAAAGTAAAGAAGCAAACACACAGTAGTTATCCGGTAAGAAAACGCACTCGCAGATTTCAATGAGAACACTAAAAGGAGGAAAATCGGAAAATAAAAAGGAAAAAGGAGATAAGAGAAATGTGATTGAAACCGGTAATCGAAATGTCAATTCCGTACCTGTATGCGGCAAATACTCCAGAGACTGACAGAAGAAGGAGATAGGAATTAGGAAATGACCGTTGAACGCGGCGGAGAGAGATGGCTGCTTATTAATGAAGTATTTGAAAGTGCGTCCAATTATTCGCAGTGAGATGTAAAATTTTGCGCTACCGCAGCCAACGGCGAACCGTTGAGTGAAGCCTGTAGATTTTTTGGACGTCGTTTCAAAATTTTGCAGTTAATTGGAGTTTCACTTCTATCTATTTCTTTGTGTTTTAGTCGAGGAGAAAGGGAGCACTAATGTGCGGCAATGAGCACGATCTTAGCGTGAGCTCTGCATTTGGGACAGTAAAGAAAGAGGGAGGGAGTTAACATTTTTATTTTGAAAAATCACCATGTTTTGGCACTATGTTTATTTTTATTTCTCAGTAATGCAATGCTTTTAATTTTTATACCTGATTCGAAGGCATTTGAATATTTTTTTAATAATATCAAAATGTTTAAATTTTGATACAAAAATTTTGACATGGGACATTGGATCTAATGTGGCACCACCTTATAACTTCATACACGTATTTCAGATCCGACATGCTACTTGGATGACATGTCAATTATTTTATGCCATAATTTGGATCTCCTGATATTAATGAAAGAATGTTGAAACATAACCTATCAATTACCAAATATTAAAAGCGTGATAAATTGTGATAAAATCTAACCCCCAATTTTTCAGTGTTCAAAATAATTGCGATTTGCACCATAATATGTCAGTCCTATAAAGGGAGAAATAGTATTAAGTTATAAGATTTGTGGTAGCATATTATGTCTTTTGGAGTCTTTCAATTTGTACACTTTTGATATTATATCTAATGTTTATTATCATCAATCTATATAAGAGTGTTCTTTCTTTGGTTGAAAATTTAGCATAAGAAAATGAGAGATAAGAAAATATGAAAAAAATTATCACATTTTAGTGGTCCTCACTTTTTCTATCTCATGTTCTTTATGATAGAAAATCAAACTTATCATACCAATCCTCTCATGATAATATTATCACATTAGCCCCTCGTAATAATATTATCCACAATTAGAGTGAAAAAGAGGGGGAAAAACATATTCGAGGAAAATTTTCATTATGATTGAAAAATCACCTTCTCCAAAGCATTATTTTGAAACTGGATCGGACCGATCAGTTCAATCGCTTTAAACGAGAACCGTTCAGTTGAGCAGTCTGATTTCAAAAAAATATCACATTGCTATAAAACCAGTACGAATCAGTAAAAAATGATGAAAAATCGATCAAACTGAGAACCCGATGAACCGAACTAATTTTATTAAATTAAATATAATAACTGTAAAATGAGTAAAATGATGTTAACAAGATTCAAACCCATAACCACTAAGTTGGTAAACTAACATAATAACCAACTCAACAAATTGAAACTTTTGATTGTAATTTTATAGTTAATTAATTTAGTTACTAACAATATTGACTTAATTATTAAATAATTATTATTACTTCATCTACAATTAATATTTATAAAACCAATATCATTAATTAAAATTACTGTTTAATTGAAATTCATGTAAATAGTTATTATAATGTAAAAGAAGATGATGGTAAGATAATCAAGATTTGAAATTGTTCTTGTTATTTATTTATTTTCTTGTAAATATACTAATGAAAAAATATTGATGATTTATTTTATTCACTTTTGATTGATATGATGTATAGAAATTTTAAAATTTCCTTAAATTTATCACATTAATGTTTATTCTACATATTTATATGTTTTAAAGTAAACATATCATAAATACAAAAAATCAAGTACTTACAACTCATCCGATTTTTTTAAACGGTTCTATCGATCGAACTAGTGATCCAGTAACCCAATCAATTAACCAGTTCGATGTCCGATTCGATTTTCAAAATATTGCTCTATAGAACATGTGAAAGAATGGAAAATATTTATTTTCCTTTTGCAATATTAAAATAAATACTGAATGGTTATTCTTGCATTCATTCTCATTTCTATGACTTGTAAGATTTTTATAACATAAATTACCATTACTAAAAGAATGCTTCACATATACATGGGATTAGTCATTCATGTCATCTTTTTACTTTTCATGATTAGTAGTTTGAAGGATTGAGTATTTATTGGATTAAATTTATGATAAGATAATTTTTATCTATTAATCCTTTATTTACTACAAGTGATTAGTGAAAGATTAAAATTAAGATAAATAATTCTTCATTTGTTTGGAGGATTATTTCAATCCCTCATATATTGATTTTATTAAAATCAATGGAGAACAACCCAAATGATTAAAATAATAATAAGCTTTGGGATATCCTTAAAAGTAAATACTGAATTAGACTGGATTATCTATTCAACTTAATCATGAAAAGTAAACATCCCCT
This sequence comes from Salvia rosmarinus, assembly GCA_036937905.1. Lineage (NCBI taxonomy): Eukaryota > Viridiplantae > Streptophyta > Magnoliopsida > Lamiales > Lamiaceae > Salvia > Salvia rosmarinus. The sequence continues at coordinate 115,341,525 of CM072819.1, forward strand.
ATAGTATTGTCTATTCCTATGTACATGAGGTTAGTCAATTTCAAAATTTATATTTTTTAGAATAAAATTATTCTTTTTTTTATCTTGACAAGTTAAATAATAATAATAATATATAAATATAATTAATAAAAATATTAGTAATTAATAATATTAATAACAACAGCAATAATAAATTATTAATAATAATACTAATAAAAATAAAATAACAATAATAAGAAGAATAACATAAATTAAAAGAATAATGATTATTACGTTCATTTCATTCCTACTCATTTATTTCTACTAGTCATAAAAATCTTATATTTATTCCATTTCATTCCCATAATTATTTCTTTTCATATAATTTTATTTCTACGTATCAACCATTATCTAAAGGTATATAATTCAATTTATGATGTTCATATCATATGCCATCTCTTTGATAATAATTCTTTTTATTGTAAATACCAATCAAGTATGACAATGGCTACATTTTGCCATTAATATATTTTCTCTCTTTTCCTATATCGTTCTAACTCTAACTTAGAATTACATAATTGTCTTCTTTAAAGAATCATTTCTAAAATTGTTTTTAGCTGTGTATGATATTCTTAAACTGCAAGTTATTTTGTAATAACATCATGTTGCATCACATCAGTTTCTTTCATAATTTTGTAAATAAGTTTCTTTTATAGTTGTAAGAGAGACGAAATCAGTTTTCATTCACACTCTAATATATTTATACACTATAGAAAACGGTGTATAATATAACGTTTGATAAGCAACATATAAAGGGGAAATGAATATAATAATACCATAACTACGTCTTTTGCTCAAAAACAATTAGAGAACTTGTATTTTTATGTCATTCTATAATTTTAGGGTGACCCAACAACAAAAATAAATAGTATAGTATTTAATAATAACTTTATAATTATTTAGTTTTTTCACATTAAAGGAAAGATGAAAATTATAAAAAGTCTAATTGTTGAGAGTGGGATTTGAACCCACGCCCTTTCGGACCAGAACCTTAATCTGGCGCCTTAGACCAACTCGGCCATCTCAACTTTGTTCTAAACATTGCACTAATGTAAAAATAATAATTTCAAATATCTCATATATAAAATTCTAGAGGTGACTAAACGGGTTGGGTCGAGTACCCGACCCCGACCCCGACCCCGATTTTGATCGATTTCTGATACCCAATCCAGACAGTAATATAAATATATAATATGTATGATTTTTTTGTCGCTCGTATCACATTTCATGTCAAATATGCATTGATGATTGTAAATGTATATGGGAAACATTATGCTCAAAACTAAATCTAGCTCAATGGTTCCATGTTAACATTTTTATTGGAAGGTTGGGTGAATGAATGCGCTTGAGCACATTTTGCAGGACTATTGAAGCGGTGGTGTGATGCTTTGGTCAGTTATGGATCACTCCAAGTCTAGTTTGTAGACTTGTAGTTAGACGTAATGGATATTGGCCAATCCCAACAAACCGACTATTATAAATACTGGACATCAATGAATTAATTGGGTTGAATTTAACCTAAATCATTTGCCAAACCTAAGATTTTGTTTCACTGAAAAACTTTGTATAAGAATCGAAATATGGTGGCAATTATATGTGACTAATATATTACATTTTAATGACAAGAGAACATGTTACTTTAACTTAAGTTGTAGTAACAAGGATTATTCAGTACTGTGACTGTAATTTTTTATGAGAATTATATAGTTATGGCATGGTGACAAGAACTCTAATTTTCAGTAGTTTGTTTTGGTAATGACTTTCGTATTTATATAAGAAAACCAATTAATTGCTAAAAAAATGATAATTAAGTTAGTAGATTTTTTTGGACTTATGTTTTACTACAAAGCCATATGATCTTAAGGCATGTCAATTAGGACTAGTAGACAACGAGCAAAGTATATCATTTATCCTATAAAAAAGCAAACACAAAAATTGCAGAATCTTCCTTTAGTTTCCTTTAGAAAGTATAAGTAGCTGCACTTTAACCACATGCCCAATTTAAAAGGTTCCTGAATTAACGATTTTCACGAACTTAGCTCAATTAGTCAAGAGCTAACAAATTTGGAACAAGGACCAATGATCGAGTCCTAGTAGCCGTAATATGAGAGTTTCACTTTCTTTAGGGTGGTTCTTGTGGTTCTCATAACTTCTTGTCATTAAATCAAAGTCCTCATAACTTAATCAAATTGAACACGTGATTTATCCTCTCACATTCTTATGGGGGTGGGATGGGGGACTCCTGAGGGAGAACTTCCCCTTTTGAAACAAGGTTTCTGAATTCCCATTTGCTTATTTTACACTCTAAATTTGGTTCTATAAATTGAAAGACAGTTTATTTTGTGCAATTTTATACTAATTAAACCATTAATTTTTCAATTGATTCAATTGAATATCAATTATTCATATATTTTCTGTTACCCAGAAAAATAGCTAATATTGATAAATCCATATTTCTCTCTCTAACCATATCATGTATATTTTTGGAAGGGGTCGTCTTCCCCGTGTGTGCTGCATAGTGAGAACACCGTCTATATCAAAGTACACATTAATCATCTTATATAATACGATAAAACCGTACAATTTTACTGTATTATAAGGGTACACATTGTGCATGTGTGTATGCGCATGCACCAGAGTTTTGTCTTGTTGAAATTGTACTTCGGTTGAGTATCGTCGAACTCGTGTGATGTTTATCTAACATTATTTTACTACTAACTAAAGTCTATAAGCATGTAGAAATTATCTTAATTGTTAGACCCATATTATCGATGCATGTATATTTTTACCGTTTTTGTTTATGCACAAACTTGTAGAAATCGAATGCATAAATATTTACTCATGCTCAAACTTATACAAAATGTGTATATTTTTATGATAAGTTTATAAAATATTTTAAGAGGCAAAATTAAATTTGCCACTTTCAACAAGTGAAAGTAAAAATAGTAGTCACGTATAATATATAAAAATTAGTTAATTTTATGAAATGTAGAATAATTTCGCGTATTTTACACTAATGTGTGACGTGTTTATTCGCACATTTACGCATTAGTGTAAAATGCATTTGTGCTAAATAATCATATAAGTTCCACAGTGCTCTAACTGAACAATTATTCTAATAGCATACTTTCTCCATTATTTTTTAAGTGTTTCATGTCGTTAGATTGCACAATTCAAGGAAGTATGTAAAATTATATTTGTAACTTTATCAATTATCATGATAATTGTATATATACAACTAATTATCAAATTCCACGAGTATTAAATAAGGATAAATTGAAAATATATCATAATTTTACACTCAAATTCCAAATTAAAAAACATTTATTAAAAAACATAAAAAGATACTAATAGGACACTTAAAAAAGAATAGGGAAAATATATGATTATGATTAGCATGGATATGTACCCCAAAATACTTGAATAATTTACTTGTAAATATAAATAATTTATTTGACAATTTTTCCATTCTAATAAAAATTAACAATATGATTATGATTAGCATGGATATGTACCCCAAAATACTTGTATAGTTTACTTGTAAATATAAATAATTTATTTGACATTTTTTCCATTCTAATAAAAATTAACAAGATAACTAACCTTTGTTAGATCAATTGAAAATATGAGTTAGGTTAATATACTAGTAGGCAATAACAGAACGAATCTCCTAAAAAATGATAAGCAGGAAGGGTAAAAGGAAAATCTAACAAAGAAAAAAAAAAAGAAAAGAAAACCCTTATCTATGAAGGCAAGAATGTTCATAGAGTTCATTTGGGATGACTTAGTGGTAAAGTGGGTTCATGTTACCAAAAAAATCACAGATTCAAACCCTACTAATTTCTCTGTGTCTGAGTTTGTCACGCTTGATTTTTTAAGTACGGTTTATCCTTCATATGTGATTTACAAATTATCGTATGAATATGAGATTTATCCATTGGGACCTAAAATAGCAGTTGCATGAAATCAAAAGAAAAAGAAAAAGAATGTTCATAGATTGTCACGCCCGACCGGTGTAGGGTTATGAAGTCAGTGTAGTTAAAGTTGTGGAGCTTTCGATTTACCCTTCTAAATAATTGAGACCAACGGCTATTTGGACTTTAGAGGCTACAGCCAATTTTTGAATTATTATAATTGTTTTATGTTTTCCCCTCGTCTTTGAATTATTGATTTCCAATATATATAGCTAATTGATTCATGAAAGTAAACTAACCGTTCAAGCAATTATAGAAGTCCAGGCAAAATAAGTTCGTTCTGGAAAGCGAAGTTAAACGTCTCAATAATATAAACTATATGATTAGTAGAGCTTCAAAAAAAACTAGCATAATATGGTTTGATCTACCAAACGTTTTCCTTTTTTTTTAGAGGAGAGTAACTTCATTGATGACCGATCTGGAGATGGGAAATTGGTAATAACTCATAATCACGAATATCTTCTGGTAATAACTCATAATCCTCTAATGGGCTCAACAATTGCCATAATTTCAGCCTTCATCACCAAATTAGATGGGGCAGACTGTCTCGTCAAAGCTATTATAATAATATCATTATTCGTATCATTATTCCGTTGGCTTTCGTTGAACATTGCATCCACGTCAACTAAGAATCGTCCCGTTTTGGAATATTTCATGATACTACTATTTTTGAAAAATAGTAAATACGAAAATAATGCATTTTCATCTCCACCTTGAAAATGATCATATATTGGATGAATTCATGTATATTTGCAACAACACCAATATATCTAACTAAATTATTAAAGATTAGGGTATAATCAAATATAATAAATCCCTTTCATATTAATGGATTCGTGATTGATAGGTATGAGTTCGAAACTTAAACACATTTTCAAATCAAGTTCTTCGTTTAACACATGCCTTTTCCTAATACGTTTTACGAGATTTCTCATGACATCCTTAAATAAGATACACTTACTCTATTCTCCATACGTAGCTCTCTTTTCGTTTTTTCATTAATCAAGAAAATATATTAGTGTATTTGAAATTATAAAGGTGATGTGTAAATTTCCTAGTAACCTTTTATATACTTATCGAAAATGTAAAATACCAATTTCTAAAATTATTATATAGAGGTATATTAGAGAGAAGCAAAACTAATTTACCTTCAACAAAGAAAGCTAATTATGATTATGGAAGAAAGAAAATGACAATACTCTTATCCTAAATTAAACTAATAGATCAAATTTATACGAAGTCTGAACTATTAGGGCTTCATGATTAGTCCGTTTAATTTAATTTTGATAACCTTAGCCATTGAGTCCTCATGATTATGCCCATCATAAATTATTTTATTAAGACTAGACAATCTTTTTCGATGACCATAAATATATGGTCATTTAGTCATTCCCATCATCAAATGTTACGAGGCCGAAAAGCTCACAATGGCTTAGAAATCACATTACGAAAGAAGAAGACTCTCTTCCCATTTTCTTTTATTTTTATTTAGGTATGTTCATGAAGGCAAAAGAATAGGTTCTCATCTCAAATCTCAATTTTCCCAAAGCCTTGGATACTACGTTACTTAAGAAAAGGCAAAAATATTTTAGGACCAATCTTGAATCTTGATGGCCATAATAGCAAAATGTGGTCACTCTCCCAACACGCCTACAATCATAAAGGGTTGTTGGGATGTCACATTCATGCCCATTCCAATCGATACCAAAATTCCCAAATTTGCCTCACTTGCTGGGGGCATATATGTCCATGTGCATTATAACGTTCATTTCAAATTTGACCTTAATATGCATATATAGGAATGTAGTCTATATAGAGATGATTTTTTCCTAAGTTGGTGGTGCTACTTGAGATAAGACTATAGTTTATTTAGCGTGTGTATATATATATATGTCCAATCTAATTTAAGCAAGTTGTTAACAGATGTCAAGAACGAACAAATATTATAAAGCCAATATCTCAGTAATAAAGATCCTCCAAGAATAAAGGGTGTTTGACCGAGCTGTTTTGGGGGAGATTATTATAAGCTGTTTTGGGTAGTTTATAAGTTCGATCAAGTACCTTTTAAGTCAAATATTGAATTAGAAGTTCATTTGAGACGGTATAATGGTAAAATGAGTTTCTATTACAAAAGAGTCACATGTTCGAATCTCGCTAACGTATCTATAGGTTTGAGCAAATCACACTTGATTTTCTAAAAGTGGTTTATCCGTCCTAGTGTGGTTTGCAGACTATTGCACATAAACGTAAGATTTATCCAGTATGCGTTGATAGTGGCTGCGAGTTTTTAATATATTCAAATAATAATAATAATAATAATAATAATAATAAATATTGAATTTGGTAATTTTTGGATATGATCAAATGAATTGCTACTACTATAAAAATGGACACAATGATATTTAAAACTATTTTTAGATGGATTATCGGGTATCGGCTAGCGGACAAGCGTTTTTTCCTTATGAGGTTTGGTATACGTTTATTATTGCCTTATTGGTCCTCTTAGTCGCCTAGACCTCGGTTGAGTAATTTTTTTTTTCGAATTGCTTTAGTCTATTCTAGTCATTTTCAAGCAATTCGGCCCGAACCGACGGCCTGGCCCAATATTATGGGAGAGTCAGTATAATTTTTACACAAAAATTCTTGTATATTCGATGCAGATGGATAAAAATATCATTTGCTTTTAAGAAATATATCATTTATTTTTACACTACTATTCGAAAATATCATTTATATTAAACTAAAATATCATCTATATAGAAAAAAGTATCAATATTCGCGTATATAAATATCTTCATAGAAGACCACCTCTAACTTTTATAGTAGATAGAATTTCAGGCTGACCAGCCTTTCATTTGGCATGTAGGCCCAAAAAGCATATGACTTGGTTACATTGACAATCGCAACCAATCCAATATTTAGGTTGGATTGATCTATATATTTTTAGCTTGGAATAATTTTCAGACGTGTCCAATCCAATCTTTTAACAGTTCTAACTTTTGCTATTATAAATATTTCATGGATCAGAGAAAATTTTGAGGTCTCATATATATGGGTGTTTGGATGTGCTTATAAGTTATGTAAAACAATTTATATGATTTTGAAAAGTGTTTGGTAAAGTAAGATTTTAAATTGTTTATAAGATCTAAAAATAACTCTATCCTTTTTTTTTGTCATTTTTATTTTAGTTTTCATGATTTATAAACAACAATCAATTTATAGAAAATAACTCTAGTATGTTTTGTTATTTTTAACTTATACTTTTTTAACTCCATCTCTATATTTTCTATGAGTCCCTCTGTAACTCATAATTTTATCATTAACTTATAAACTCAATTATCAAAACACTCTATTAATTTATAGATTTTTGAAATATTTTATAAGTTTTTGAAATTTTAATAACTTATAAATTTAGCCAAACACCCACTTAATAATACAGATAAGGCATAAGCAACTATTGATCCATTATCACCTTATTCTTTTTTTTTGGGTCATTAAATACATAAATTTTAGAGGCTGGTGGACTCGAACCCGAGACCTTTGATCTCAGACATTAATCACTCTACCACTAGGCCAACACACACACAGATTATCACCTTATTCTTATTTACTTGGTAGTTACTAGGTATGAGTCTTATGACTAGTTGTACATTTTACCCGATGTTAATCTGCTTAGAATAAGAAAAGGAAAGGATAAATCTGTTTATAATAAGAAAAGGAAAGGAAAAAAGAGAAAAAATTGATCGTCGACAGCAGGGTTCGAACCTGCGCGGGCGAAGCCCAACAGATTTCAAGTCTGTCTCCTTAACCACTCGGACATATCGACAAGTTATTTGACACCTCTATTAAAAACTAATTATACGTACGTTGGGGTTTTCTAGGGTTTATGTCTTCGTCCTTGCTGGAGTGGCGCCTGCGAATCAAGAAACAAATCATAGTATTTGGGAGTTGGGATCTCTAAAGTTACACGAACTCTATACACAACAGAAAACGAAAAGAGAAATCCCCACAAGGCGAGGATGTTATACATAATAGGATTAGGGTTGGGAGATGAGAAAGACATCACACTAAGAGGGCTTGAAGCCATCACCAAATGCAGTAAAGTTTATATGGAGGCCTACACTTCTCTCCTCTCCTTTGGCATCACTTCCGATGGCCTCTCCAAACTGGTGGGTCTTAGTTAATTTTTTAATTTTGTTTCGCTTTTCCAAATTCTTTTGTTAATTGACTGGAGTTCTTATTCAATAAAGTTTGGATCTTTGTGAATATTGGCAGGAAAAGATGTATGGGAAACCTATAATTGTTTCAGACAGGGAAATGGTGGAGGAGAAGGCAGATGACATGCTGTTAGAAGCTCAGGTTTCTGACGTGGCATTTCTGGTCGTTGGAGACCCTTTTGGGTATTCATTTGTTTTTCATGCTCACTCCTTTATGAAATTTCTGATTTTATAATAGTTGAGATTATTTAGTTGGATAATAGCTGTTTTTAATTGTGTTGGTAGATTGTGTAATTTCTATTAGAAGGAAGAGGTGACTAATGTTTAGTTGCAACTATAGTTGTTTGTCATTGGCTAATGATGTTGGCAAAAACTTGTGTACATCCGGATGGACAGAGCATCCACCCCAATTAGGGTTCACCAATTCTCAATTAGGATTTATCAATTCACAGCTCGAGTTCATTAATCACAATTTGGATTTATCAATTCACAGCTCGAGTTCATTAATCACAATTAGGATTTAATTAGGGTGAATGCACTAGACTGTTCCTCAATGATGTTTGAGCATTTTTGAGTTTGTTGGGATGTATTTACATTGGTTTCAATTGTTATGGTATTGTTTGCAGAGCAACAACACATTCTGATCTTGTTGTCCGGGCAAAGAAGTTGGGTGTGGATGTTAAGGTTGTGCACAATGCCTCGGTTATGAATGCGATTGGAGTGTGTGGCTTGCAGCTCTATCGCTATGGAGAGACAATCTCAATCCCGTTTTTCACTGAAACTTGGAAGCCTGATAGCTTTTACGAAAAGATTAAGAGAAATCGGGAACTTGGATTGCATACACTTTGCCTGTTAGGTAAATGTTGATAATTTGCACACTTGCACTTCAAATGTCTCTAGAATCGAGTTTCTGCTGCTTAGATCATTAGAGACTTCTAAGCTATGGTTAACAGCATAAAAATCCTAAAATGTGCATTTAACTCTGAATCTGATTGCATATATTGCAATTTGCAGATATAAAGGTGAAGGAGCCTTCACTAGAGTCGCTATGCAGGTTAGCCATTGATGTGTTCTCGTGTAAATGTTAATGTTCTCATTACCTCAAATTACTGAATTAGTTGCAGTTTTATAACTTGTTGTCCGTATGGCATCTCAGAGGGAAAAAAGTTTACGAGCCACCAAGGTTTATGACGATAAACACAGCAATAGAACAACTCCTGGAGGTGGTGCAGAACCACCCCGATTCAGGTATTTTTGCAGGGCTAAGTGTTAATTTGCATTTCATCTTGTTTGGGTTTGTCATGTTTTCGTGAGTAGACGTATAAGCGATCCGTTTCTTTAGCTAGCTAAATTTATAATTTGGAACCATGTGTTTAGTTAATTTTCTTTTGAGGTGCATGATCATATATCAAAGTGGTGGGATATATATCATATTTGATTTTGCTTCATACTTTGTGAATAATTGTTGAGTTGATAACTCCTAGTGGTAAATGTAATGACATTTTTATGCTCAACTAGATTAGAAATCGAGACATGTTCAAAAATTTGAACCTGATGTAAATGTCGGGGTGGGTAAAATTTTACACTAGTTTCTTTCTAATCTATCACTGATTTCATTTTTTCTCCCGTATTTCAGCTTACAAGGAAGACACGACGTGTGTTGGTTTAGCGCGGGTCGGTTGTGAAGATCAGATGATAGTAGCAGGCTCCATGAAGCGACTTGTGACGATGGACTTTGGCCCCCCTTTACATTGCCTTGTGATTGTGGGTGATACTCACCCTATAGAAGAAGAGATGCTTGAGTTTTATAAAATCATAGTCTAACTATTGCTGGTTTTTGTAATACAAACTTTGTTATATAATTCAAACTGTGAATTCAATTTTCTGCAGACATCTCTGTCATTCAGAGTTGGACTATAGAATGTCAACTTTTAATTTATTTATCTGCTTTACCTTTTGAAACCATGATTTGCAGTTGCACGTAGAGGTTATTATCCTAACGAAAAGAGGTGAACATTGATATAAATAAGAGCAATCTACAATACCATAAATCCTCAGTTTATTATCACCGCTTTTTCCCGCCCTTCCCAATGGTCATTAGAATCATATATTGTTCATTGTATTTTTGTATGAACAATAGATAATATTTTACAATATTATTCATTGTATATTATCTAATATCTCCTGGATATTGTAATTTAGTAACTGAACTGTTTGATATTGCTGTTATGTGTTTTTCTATATATCTACATCATCTTCTTCCATTTTTGTAAATGTGCTTGCAGTGAATATGTATGTTGCTGTTCTCTTGCTCTGCATTAGAGTCCTATATATGATGTTGCTGCTATATCTACATCTATCTAGGAAAAATGCTTATCTTTTGAAGTACTAATTTGATTTACTGCAATTTTGAGTTGCTATATAAGATAACGAACATGAATTTTTAGACCAAAGTCTGCTTCTGAGGTCAGTTGATGTAGCATTCAAAGGAAACCTTCAAAATTGGTGAAGCAAGATTCTGCCAAAGGTGATGACAAAGTGAAGAAGCAGGGGAAGTAGCCTGCACGTGGTGGTGAAGGTGAGATTTCTGGATAAAGATTGTTGAATGTTGTATTTATGCTCACAATTTCGCTATTTCATTGCAGTTGTGGAGCCAGTAAATTCTCAGCCACAGGAAGCTCTTCAAGAAGACAAAGAAAACATGGTGAGTTATTCACTTATTCTTTCCAGCTATATTTTATTTTTATATAAAGCCAAATTTTGCTCTAAAATAGAAATTTGCAATGTTTGCTACTTCCTAGGCTGCATCACAGACAGAGGAGGTGGCTTTACCAGAAGTCTAGAGGACGCATAATATTGCTCTGCAATGATTGAGTGTTTTGGTTTGGATTACCACACAGTAGTTCTTTATCCCCCCCTAATTGTATAGGGGCTCTACAGAATTGGTATGGTGGCATTTATGAAAATCCAGTGTGGTGTGTGAATTTGTAATTTTTGTACCCTTGCTGCTTTAAAGCTAATGTTAATTCTGATGCTGACAGATATCAATACTTTGTGGAGTTATATAGGCGTCTCAAAGAGTAATCTCCATTGGCCACCAAAGTATTTCCTGTCAACTGGGTTAGATGTGTTTATCATCCAAAGCGATGCAAGTTGCTTGACCAATATCTGAAGGTCCTACTTTACTTGAATTGATACATTTTATGTGCATTATAATGTCACATTTTACTTTTTATTTGCATGTCTATCATTTTAAAACCTAGCTGTAAAGTCGGCAACCAGAAGTAGAAGTGTGTAGCACATGATTAGACTGGTGTGAGGGTGAGAATTTGAAGGAAACATGTTGTCACAAGCACAAAGGGCTTTTGACTTTTTTTTTTTTTAATTTACAAGATACCAAAATTCTCATATGCTTGTAAGAAATTTTTGAGCTATAGGATGTTATATGTTCTACTTCTTTACATTTTCCTTAGGGAAGGGAGGCGACGAGAGAGACATTCCCCACAGTTAATTTGAACTAACTGCTGTAAAATCTGCAAACCAAAAAGTAGCAGTATGCGCATGCTTTTAAGTTCTGAGATGTTTCCACATCAGGTTTATTATTTTCTTGGTGATTGCTTCCCTTTGCCAAGAGGACTGTATGACAGATTCTTCCTCAAAGAGGATGATTTTTCGGAGTCCGATGCAAAAAAGAAAATGAAGTTTGTGATCAAGCTGGAGTAATATGATTGAGCGTGATGTTTTCAAGTTTGTTTCTGTTTTTAGTTATGTAATGAAATGATGATCATCTTAGTCTTTGTTAGGAGATAGTGTTTGAATGTTTTTTTTGTGATATGTAATTTGACTATAAAAGTCGATGCTATATATTGCAAGCATCATAATAGATTAATATTGTAATCAAATTTCAGATGAGCCTTTGTTTATGCAAGTACGTGGTAAGATTCAGAAGTAAATTCGAGATTTTGGCTTCATTTTTTATAGCTGATGGAAGAGGAATTGCAGAAAAAATACCATGGATCTACTTGATTGCTTGTCAGAGAAGATGAACATAAAGGCGTCTGAAAGTTTGGTTATACATGGTTTTTCTTTCTATTTTTTAGTTGCTGGTTAGTTTATTTTTTAATATACATTTGATCATTTCCAGTGTTATCTCATATCTGAAAGCAATTTATTACTAATTCTATCATAATATTGTTCGAAGACTCTGTTCATAGAAGTGATAATATTGTCGTTTTTACTGAATATATAGAAAATTAATATCAGACCGTGAAACGTCGTATGTACAAAATCGAATAAAATTATGTAGATGTTTTCTATTGTAATATTTGAGTAAAATATAAATCGAATGTAATGACCAGATCAGGAAAAACGACAATATTATTACTTGTACTGTAATATTCTTACAGTAATGCATAGCAAAATTTAATAGTTTTATTTAACAAGATAAAATGTTTGATCATAAGAGGATGGATTACCTATTGCCGGTTGAAAGTGTGCGTAGGGATTACATTTGGAGTTTGAAAATAATCATCGTATAGTTTTCATATTTCGTATAACAATTTACTATTTGATTTGAATGAGATTCTGGTAATTTGCGGAGCTGCTCAAATTATGGTTTGACAACGATGAAATGAAGGAAAAATATATTTATATATCAGTAGCTTTATTGCGAATTCTTTAATGCTCAACAATTTGTGGTTGAGAAATAATAATAATAATAATAATAATAATAATAATAATAATAATAATAATAATAATAATAATAATAATAATAATAATAATAATAATAATAATAATTTGTTACCTTTAATGTTATATTTTAGTTTAAATAGCAGTATATTATAATATGGCTGCACATTAATTTATATTTGGGCCTCTTTTTGTCACTCGCGCAATTTGTTTTTTGTTGGCCATATCTTCCTTATATTTATCGGCACAATTGCGTATATGTTATATTGATTGGTTTAATTATATTTATTTCTTCATTTTGATGACAAATTAATATATTTTTTATTTTTAAATTTTATGTGCTTTCAATTGATTTTTTCTATATATATAAATTATTTAAACATAGACATGTTTATATATATATAATATATATATATATATATATATATATATATGGGAGTGATTATTGTAAAACGACAAAGTCAATAAAATTATTGATAGTGTTGGTTTCTAATTCTCTCATATTCCCAGGTCTGATATTTTATAACACTTAATCATTAACGGTGAAATTAAATTATTAACAATTATGATAAGTTTAGAGCATAGCTCCATAAAAATAAATTCAGTGGCTATCTGTAAATTGATGTATCGTGATGATTTATGACACTTTCTGATAAATTATTGGAGACATTATATCTCAAGGTTTGATTTAATAATTTTGGGAATGCTTGTGTATTCTATATCTTTTGAATGAGATATATGTTTTAATAATTTTGAGTCCTCTTAAGTTGAATAAAACTATATTTTTTATTTACGGAGATCTCTAGTTTGTAAAATAAACATAATTTTGTGAAAGCTAGACTTATCTTAGATCAAATAAAACTTTTGATATATTGTGTTGTGTATGATAAACAAAGAAATATATACACAACATGCTAAGAAATACCTTTTTAGAGAGATCTATATTATTTGCAGACTAAAATATCAAACCATTTATGTAATCACTATAAAGTATCATCATACTACTTGTCCCAAATCTATTAGCTCTTAATCAACTAAACTAAGCTCGTTGGATGAATCATCCTATTCCTATACACTGCTTTCAGGGATCTAAAGATTTGTGTACTTTAACAGCAAAAGACGCATCAAAACAGAAATCAATAGCTAAACGGGTGAAACCACCACATTTTCCCTGCAGCCATGTTAATCGGAGGTAGTCGTTCTGCAGAGAAAGGAACATCTCCCTCAAATTAGGATTCTCAAACAGATCCAAGGCAGCATAGTAAAGACTGTCATCAATGCCTTCGATCTTGTCCAGCGCTTTTATGCAGTTAGTGATTGTGAATCTTTCGTCAATTTGTGGCTTTGCAGCTGTCCGAAGCCTAGAGGATTGGATCATGTCCAAAATGGCTTCTGCCATAGCATCACTAAGTTCTTGATTCAATTGGCTTTGATCGGAGACGGGTCCTACTGGATATACGTTTTCTCTTTTTGTCAGCTGTGCTCTTGCTAATGTTCTGAGGCGAAGATCCATTTCCTAGCATGAATTTTGAGGTGCATGGAGTTTTAGGACTCGGGTTTGCACCTTCTGAACCGAACTGATCAATCCCGGCAGACTTGTTCAATTCTCTGTAGTGGCTTGATTGGGCGTATTTTCCGTCCACGCCTGACTCTGCAAATATTGTGCATAGCTGCTCGTAAATAGGACATCCCTTCGTCTTTGCTGGTTCCATCTTTGCTTGTGCCTGAATTTATCAAAACAAGAATTATCTGTGAACTTTAACATTATCTTATTCAGATAAGATAAGAGTGACAGGAAAAAGAGATACCCCAATATCTTCCCATAGATCAAAACCCATGAAGCAGGGATCTGGCATTGCATCATTCTGCATGAAAGTGGATTGCAAATTTTGATAACGAGTACGTAGAACATCAAGATGCTTTCTTAATTGATTGTTATTGAAACTGAGACCGGTCTGTCTATTGAATTCCTCGCGGATCTGATTCCATGTTTTCTTGTCGAAGACATTGTTTGGTCTGTTTCCCTGTCGAATCTGTTCCACAACTATGTCTGCGAAAATTTTGTCAAGTGCAGGTGTCCATCTCGTCCTCAACCGTTCTTGCTTGGTTTGTTGCTCGTTGGATTCACCATCCATCTGTAGCATCAGGCAAAGCATCAGAAAAATATTTTCAATTGGCACTGCAACTCAACAGCATATTAAGGATCATCAATATGTTTTCATTTGAGATGCTAGAGACTAGCTAGCTTACCTTGGTTAGATCCTCACCCCAAATTTTGCATATGCGATTGAAATGTTGGCTCTGCTCTTCTGCAAGTGTGTCCCACATCACACTGTCACAATTAAGTAGAATTTATATCTCCGACTGGGTTAGTTCATCAACAATAAATTTTTCAAATGCAAGGCAGATAGATCATTCTCCTAGGAAACAAAATCATACTTAGTGAGTAAACTCACACGATTAACCAGAGATATTCTGCATCTCCAATCTCAGCTTCTAAGAACAGTTTTTAAATACTCTAAACTTTCCACACAATATTACAACATGCTATTATCAAATTGCTCCTGATAAAGCTCTCCAACTTAGAGAGCAACAAACATGATAAATGAAACCACTGGTTCTCGTTATGTATGGACCAGTAAAAGTATTACTTCTATACTTGCAAAGATGAGAGCGAGACGAGAAATAAATCTATCCGAGGAAGGGAAAACGATAACCGATCAATTGGCAGGTGCTTCCTTATAAAACAACAGCATTCGAAGATTCTTTGAGAAAAGTACCAACACGATCACTATGTTTCAGCACAACCCAAACAACTTGAACCACACAAAAATAAGAAGCCTCACCACAAACAACCGCCAGGAAAAAGTAAATTTTAAAAAATGCTGAAATCAGAGAGCGACTGAAATCGAAATTTGCAAAGCATCCATAAACCCTAAATCACAGACCCTTTCACAATTCAATCTAATTAGAGACATCCATCTTCCCCAACCAAAAATCTAAATTTCAATTCATACATAAACGGCATTTCGCTGTAATTAGACATAAAAAGGTTGAAATTCTATACGGAAGAAGGTATGGCGGGAAGAAAAATCTACCTGCTCGGAAAAATGAATCGGGGTTCCAACGATTGAATTGGGACGCAAAAGAGATTCAATTCAGAACATATTATCAAAATTTAAGCATTTAGGTTTTCAGTGAGAGGAATTCATTATATTTTATCAGTAATCAGTAAGAAAGGGCAGAAATCCCAATAATTAGTGAGCCCTTTGATTTACAGTGCGATGACGCAATGAGTTATGACTATTGGCCATTGGGCTCCCCATAACATTAATTTTGAAGGGCCATTGCTACTAATAATTGTATAAATTAGGGCCAAACCCAAATTAACCGATGAGTAACGGAAATTCCATTTAAAGACAATTTTATTTACTTTAGTCAATATATTTTCAAATAAAATTGAAACCATAAAAATTATTTGGGAACATATATGACTACCCACATTTTCACTCTAGATAAAAGGAAGATAACAAAAACCCATTTTATAATTTGCTAGACCTCATACTCACTATTATAAAAAATTAACATTTTGACTTAATATTTTATCCACAATGGCATGTTTAGATTTGTTAATTAAAGTTGTAGAAAGGGAAAAAAGACTATCACGGTATACTAAAACCCAATGTCGGTCGATAATCACCGTGCTTGGATGTTAATTGGTTGTGATAGCCTTTGATTTTTTTTGTTTGATTGTCTTTTATTTTTTATTGTCGACTTGATCGTGGATTCGACTCTCATTTTTAGTCGAAGGATCTAACCGTGAATGTGTACTACAAGTTGTTAGTTTTAATGACTATGAGGATGAATTTGTTGGAGATGGATGGGCATGATTTGTTAGATAGGTTCTCAAATAACTATTTTGGTCACTTAATGAGTTGAAAGGAGGGCATCTTGTGGCAAGGCCGCACATGCCCTAATGTCTCGTAGGATCGATGTACCTGGTGCTCGGGTTACATTAGCGAGACCAACATTAGGTTTTCACCTTAGGAGCTTGCCCTAGTTTCAGGTTTGAGATTTGGATTGAGTGATTTTGATCCAATTGCAATCTACAATTCAAATAACCTGGACGTTGTTGATATGCCTTGAAATATCTCCCGCTTCGATGCAGTGTTGGGCCTTAACACTTGTTTTGGGCCTTACTAGTCGTATTGGGCTAAGCCCATCTGGTTTATTCTGTTAGTACTATATATATGGTCTTTGAGAGCTGTAATCTGTAACATCTGAAACCTTAACCGCTAATAAATCCGTTCTTCTTTTCTGCCCGTGGACGTAACCAAAACATTGTTGGTGAACCACGTAAATCTATGTTTGCTTTACGTTTCTGTTTATTAATTGCTCAATAATCCTATTCTGTCACAACAGACGTATATAGGCAATTCTGTGAGATAAGAGTCCACCACTATTAGGGATATCTTGAAGCATTTGGTTGCCGGATCGATGATGTAGATTGTGGTCTATATACACTCGGGTGGCAAACGTCCTCATCCTTTGTATATTCTTATTTGGATTTGATGATAGGAGAGACGTTGAGCTATGAATTTGGGCACTAGTCAATAATTTTAGATGTTATGTGGTTCACATGTGTGTTTCAACTATCTAGGCACTACATCCGAAACGTGAATATGTATATGGATCATACTAAGTACCATTTCTACTGGATGGATTGGATTTTACAGTGTATCTTTTAAGGCCCTACTTGAGTTGGGGCAACTCGATTGCCCGGTTTGCAGAGTCTAATGCTCTCTCTCGATGTATTAGACGACTCATTTGCCTAATGTTGGGGTCCGAACTTGAGATTTGTAGTGGAATGAAGTTTTCTAGGACATGAGGAGGAAAGGACAAACTATTGGAGATCTTTTCAATTCAATAATTAGTTAGTGTTTGTTTCTACGGCTCGGCGAACCTTGTAAAAGCTGAGCAACCAACTATTAATGCCACCACTGGGGTGAAGGGGTAGTTTTTCGATCTGGTTATGCAAATGATATTGGAGTCAACTGGGTTCATGGTCAGCATTATAGTTAGACTTGTCAATAGGTGGATTTTACCTAAACCAAAACTAATAAATAAGTATTGATTTTGATTTTATCCGATCTATTAGATTCTGGACCCAAACTAGACCCGGACCATCAGACTATAGATTCGGGTTGAATAATTATCCAAATACTAAAATGATTATCAATTTATATGATTTTTTTCATAACTTAACAAAAAATTATAATGAATTATTAATAGAATATCTAAAACACATTGACAACCTATAGTATACCAGAAAAAATATCCGACCCGATCGGATCTAGAACAATCGGTCGAGTTTGAACTGATCTGTGCCTAAGCAGATCTGAACCAAAACTAGAACCATAACTAATGTGCCATTGACAAGCCTAATCATAATGCATACCACACAAAGCCTCCTAAGGGGTACCCACAACAGTACCCTTATTCCAACTTTTGAAAGTTCAGAGCTACAACTTGAATGTATAATGAAAACTTGGGTTTTAAAAGTTGGATTCACCTTTCAATAATGAAAGCCATCATTTGCTGCCATCCATGGGACCCACGCGCATCAGTCTAGGCGCGTACATGACACACACGCGTGGTTGACGTGTTGATGCAACATTTAATTAATTTTTTTAAACAATTTTTTCATTTTTTTTTCCAATTTTTGAACATATTTTTTCAAAATTTTCGGACATGTTAATTTATATTTCAATTTTTTATTTCAGTAATGTAATTTCGATTTTAGTTATGAAATTTTAATTATTAATTATAATTATCAAATAATTAATTTTATTTTATTAAGTTGTTTAGTTTATAATTAAAAACACAGAATTAATCATATATATAAAGTTATGTGTATTTTAGTGGAACCCAATTGAAAATTGAAAATTTGGTCTATTGTTGTGGAGAAAAATAGAATAAAAGTTGGTGGATTTTTAAAAACTGTGGCATTATGAGACTCGTATAAAAATTGAGAAGTTGGATTTATGATCGTGGGCACCCTAATAATAACTACAATAGCACATTTTTTACAACTTTCAAAAGTTGTAAAATTGATTAAACCTCTCCAATGGTAAACCCCTAAAAAAAACCAACTTCCAACTTTCAAAAACAAAAGCTAACTTTCACTATATTTCGTGGGACCCTTGTGCGTCAGCTTCAATTTTTTTCCAACAATATTTTTATTTCGATTTTGTTCTAGGTTTTTTTTATTAAATTTTTTGATTTTCTATTTTATGTATTACCATTTTCAGTTAACACAATTTCTATTTTAGTAATGTAATTTCACTTTAGTCATTAAAATTTATTTTTAATTGTTGGTTATACTTATGAAATTACTAATTATAGTTATAAAATAATTAATTTTATTTTATTAACTTTCTCAATTTATAATTAAAAATATATAAAATGATGTGTATTTTAATTTGACCTAATTGAAAGTTGAAAGTTGAGTTTATTGTTGTAGAAAAAAGTAAAATAAAAGTTGATAAATTTTAAAAATTGATGTGGCATTATGGGACTTGTATAAAAGTTGAGAAGTTGGATTTAAGTTATGAGACACTAATCCATCACATGAGATTATTCTGACAGACTAACTCAAAAATAATAAAATTAAGAATAGGAGTGGAGATTTTGAGCACAAAATTATTTAATTCAAATCGAAAATAGCTCAAGATAAATATGAGCCTAAAATCTAGGGATGATCAAACGAGTATTGGATATCGGTTATTACCGAAATACCGATCGGTTATCGGTATCCAATAACCGATTAATTTGGTTATTGGATTGGTATCGGTTAATGGTGTAAGATTAATTTCGATTATCGGGTATACCGATAACCGAATGGATATACCCGAATAACCGAAATTATAATCATTATTAATTTATTATTATTAAATTAAAAATAAGTTTAATTAGATTCAAATAATAATAACTATTTATTGTTATTATTATTAAATTTAAAATTTGTTTAATTAGCCAATAAGTAAATAAAGAAATTTAATTTAGATAATTTCGATTATCCAATAACCGAACCGACTAACCGATCGGTTAATTGGATAATCGATTAACCAATCGATTACTGAATTTGGAAAATTTCGATTTCGGTTAATCGAAATTTTAATTTCAGTTGATCGAAATCGATCCAATAAACGTCCCTACCAAAATCAAATAGTTTGGCCAATTTGGATGCAACAATTTTAAACTCAACATTTGCAAGACCGACACAGATGCGATCTCAATCATCTGCCTAATTACATAATTACGGTTGGTATCAGATCAGACACCTTAACCATTGCGTTCTATAACCTACCACACTTTCTCCAGTCCGGCGTGTACTTCACGGCCCAATCAAGCGGCCTCTTTGGTGGAGGCTTAGTGCCACGCGCCAGTGTGGGGGCTGGGTTAGAGTCTGGTTGGTGCAGAAATTTGTAAACAACGTCGCAACTAACAACACTTTCATTTCTTTAATATTTTATTCTACCAGAATTATATATCAGTTTTTAATACTGCACCCATAGCAAACAGTTAGTGCACTATTCTATTTAAGGATATTTTATATTAATATATTTGGTACTATGTTCTTGTAGTTAAGAAATCAACTTATTATAATGCAATAAGTTTCGTAATTTAATAGGATTCATGATCGAAAGAATTCCCCCACCGACTGAAAGATACAAAAGATTAAAAAAATGTCATTAAATTTCGTAAGTCCCAGTGTCACACCTTATTGAATAACACATGAAGTTCCATTGAATAACCTTTTCAAAATAATTTTTAATTTACATGGGAGACCAAATCAAACCTTGTAATTGGAAAGAAAGGGTGCATCAAAACTATAAATTTTAATAACAAATATTGAGTTTTGTATTATTTTCTTCAATATAAAAACAATAGCTATGTAATGTCATTGTCAACATATTTGAAAATGCAAGAACTAGTTGTTTGTAAATTTCTGTATATACATTTACTGACAAATATTAAAAGGAAAAGCTCATTTTACTTTTCATTCTAAATCTGCATACAGCTCTCATTTGTATATACATGTATGAGCTCCCTCTGCATATATGAATTGATAGAGATGGTCTCCTGTGCCCACGCGCACAGTGAGACCATCCTTAATTAATTAATTTTAATTAATTAATTAATCTTAATCTTAATTAATTAATTCTAGTTAATTAATTAATTCTAATTAATTAATGAATTTTAATTAAAATTAATTAGTTTAATAAAATTTAATTGTAAATTAATAAATAATAATTTTGAATTAATATATCTTAATTTTTAATTAGTAAACTCTAATTATGAAATAATAAACTCTAATCATAAATTAATAAATCCTAATTTTGAATTAATAAACCCTAATTGGAAATAATAAACCCTAATTTTGAATAATAAACCCTAATTATGAATTAATAAACCCTAACTTTGAATTAATAAATCCTAATTTTGAACTAATAAACCCTAATTGAAAATAATAAACCCTAATTTTGAATAATAAACCCTAATTATGAATTAATAAACCCTAACTTTGAATTAATAAACCCTAATTGAAAATAATAAACCCTAATTTTGAATTAATAAACCCTAATTGGAAATATAAACCCTAATTTTGAATAATAAACCCTAATTAGAAATAATAAACCATAATTTTAAATTAATAAACTTTAATTATAAATTAATAAACCCTAATCATGAATTAATAAACAAAATATAAAATAATAAAATAATACACTAAAAACAATGAATAAAAGCAATAAAATAAAAATTATATTTATAAACTTAACAAAACTTGTACGCGCGCACCGTAAGGGCGTGCGTATACAAGTGTTTGTCGAATTGATATTATCCCTCTCCAAAACGTAAATGGTTTGTAGACTATTATACATGAATATAAAGTTTATTCAATACACATAGAAGATAATGATGGTGGATTCTCCTATAACTAATTATTACTTTTCAGTATTAGAATATTGTATGAATTCCAAAACTTACAATTTTCCAAAATCATGAACCCAAAACACTCTAAAATAAAATAAATTATTCCTCCAAATATAAATAGTAATGTTTAATTGTCTCAAATAAAAAATCATTTGTCCTAATTTTAATTACAGCAAAAATTTTACATCATTGCAATTACAACACTACATATACTTTACATGCGCACAATCCCCAAAGTTTCGCCGATATTAATCTTTAAAAAGACATTGTTTCATCCATAAAACAAATTAACATTTTCAATTATAAATGCTGTAATAACATAAAATTAAATATAAAAATACAATTGGTAATTATAAATTAAGGTAAGGGAAAATATATAAGAATATCCCAATGTGTAACTTTTTTTTTCTCTAAAATGTCAAAACATTTTGGCACACAATCATCTTTGAACGATTTAATAAAAAAGTATTGACTCGAGTTTTTTGGGATTATGAGGACGTGGTTAAATGTGTGTTTAAGGTTAAAGAATACTACTAATCCGTGCTTTGTCAATATTAAGAATCCATGTATTTTCCGGCGTAAAACATTAATTTTCAGGGTTCGAAAAATTCGACTTGAGACGTTTTATTATATTGTTCATAGACAGAATACCATCAACATATTACAATTTAAATGTTAAAATATATTTGAAAAAATATTAAACGTGGAGACATTTTCATAATTTTTGTTTGCAGTTTAGTTGGAACTCTGGAAGAGTAAGCTTTGGTGACAAACGCCATCGTTAACTCTCAGGTGTCGGTGCTGTGACCTTCACGCTAAAATCCCATTTTCCTTACCACAATCTCTACCCCGTTAGACCGACCAAATTTTGTCTAAAACTCTCCAAAGATTTCGTTTTCATTCACAAGATTCCAGCTTTTCTCCGCCTTTACTGTTCTTAATAGATTCCTTGAGTCAAAACCAAGTATTAATTTTCTGCTTCCGCGTAGCATTTTCCTCGTTTCTCAAATATTTTCTAAATTCATAAGATTTCAAGAACTTGAGTCCAGTCAAAATCTAATATTTGGCATTCGAGAACAACATTTCTCAACTCTCTTTATCTCGCTCTCTAAGAAAATGGGGGAGAAGAGCGGTTCAAGAGGGTGGTGTGGTTGGTTTCTGGCGTTTATAGTATTGGCTGCAGTGGTTTTGGCAATTTTCTTCACCGTGAGATCCAAGATTCACAAATCCGACTCAGGACCTGCCCCTGTTCCTGGTCCTCCCGGTGCCATTGCTATTAAATATGCTGATGCTCTCAAGGTCGCAACCCAGTTTCTCGACATACAAAAATGTACTCTCTCTCTCTCTCTCTCTTTTTGTGTGGGATCAGATCTCATGTTTATCTATCTTATGATTTCTTGTTGGAGAAATGGCCATGCTTTAGCTTCAGATAAGTTACTGTTGATTAGATTTGTTTCGAAATATACTATAAGGTTGGAGTAATTTGATTAACACGCTAAAAAAAATATAATGCTGGAATCGAGAATGGAATAGTTTCTTAAGATTTGAGGTGATTCTTAGCTAGTAGTGAGATTTCTTGTTGAATATTGAAGCTTGAAGGCTGGAGAACAATGAAATTTGGACTAATTTGATTTAGTGATAAAGAAAAGATAATGCTGGAATTCGGAGTTAAATGCTTTCTTGAGATTCGAGGTGATTCTTAGTTGATAGGGGATTTCTTGTTCAATTATGAAGCTGGAAGGCTGGAGAAATGATGAAATTTGGACTAATCTGATTTATATGCTAAAGAAAAGATAATGCTGGAATTTAGAATACAATAGTTTCTTGAGATTTGAGGTAAATTCTAATTCAATTTGAAGCTGGCAAGCTGGAGGATAATGAGATTTCTTGGAGGGGGGATTCGGCTTTGGACGATGGGAGTGAGGCGAAACTGGATCTTTCCAAGGGAATGTATGATGCCGGTGATCACATGAAGTTTGGATTTCCCATGGCCTTCACTGCCACTGTGTTGTCGTGGGCCATCCTCGAGTATGGGGACCAAATGAAGGCTGTGGATCAGTTGGAGCCTGTTGAAGGCTCGCTTAAGTGGATCACGGACTTCCTCGTTAATGCTCATCCTACTGATAATGTCCTATACATTCAGGTGAAATTTGATTTCCTTACACACGTCGTTGCCAATTTAATGTAACAGTAATGCTGATAGATCTGGAGCTTGTTTATGAGAGTAATGTTGTTGCTTCATTGTTTTAGATGCTTTTGCAAATTAGGCATCTTTTTACGACATTATAACTTTCCTAAATTTCGTCTTCTTGAGGAAGATTCTTGTTGTTAAAATCTTGAAGTGGTTTCATTTTCTTAGTGTTGAGTATGGAGCCTAAAATTACTGAGCATCCAGCATCTGGTTTATTTTGTTAGTAAGGGTGTTTTAGTTAGTTTCTGCAGAATCCTAGCTAAGGCTGGATTAGGGCTGATTTCTCATTATAAATAACCGCCTTTTCTCATGTAAATTGTATTTGAAAATATTAGTGAAAAAAAATTCTCTGACTTGGCAGCGCCAGACGTAGCCACCTAGTGATGAACTGGACTGGGTAATCAATTTGTGTGTTTTTGTTGCTTTCGTAATTGCTCTGTGCTTTATTCGTAACACACAGTTAGTTACAAATGTGAACACCTATTTAGCATGTCGGCATCCTTACTTTCTTCACCATTTCCTGGGGGAAGAAGGATCTAACTAGTGTTCTTCGTTCACGTCAAATGGTATGGCAGGTTGGGAAACCTAAAGCGGACCATAGCTGTTGGGAGAGACCCGAGGACATGAAAGAGGCGAGGCCTCTCACGCAGGTGAATGCGTCTGCCCCAGGAACCGATGTTGCTGCAGAAACAGCAGCTGCTTTAGCATCGGCATCTCTGGTCTTTAGGAGCAGCAACTCTGCGTATTCGGCCACGCTTCTGAAGCACGCTAAACAACTTTTTACTTTCGCGGACAAATATAGAGGATCTTACAGCGAGAGTATTCCTGAAGTGCAAACTTTCTACAATTCCACCGGCTATGGTGACGAGCTCCTGTGGGCAGCAGGTTGGCTCTTTCACGCAACACGGGATCGATCATATATGGAATACGTGACTGGGAAAAATGGTGAAGAGTTTGCTGACTGGGGCAGTCCGACTTGGTTTAGCTGGGATAACAAGCTGGCAGGAGCTCAGGTATTTCATCTTTCGGGGCATTGCATAATTTTTAATTTTGAAGGATAATTGCTCTCTGCTTTTCAATTCATTTAGATTTTGATCTTACAAGAATATATGGTTTGTGTGATTCGCAATACTTGAAGTTTTCTTAATAGATGTTATAACTTGCAGTTGAGGTTCAACTAGTTTGAAATTGTTGTAGAGATATTGTGTGGATTAATTCTTTATGTTATATGAAATGATATCTTGAGCAGTCCGAGTTTCACAAAGTTAATCTTGACATGAACTAAATGCTTTCATTTCTTACGTGTGTTAAATTGTAATCTACCCATTTTCTCATATTCATTCTTGTAAGGAGCTTTAGAAATCAATCAATCGCGTCTTAGTTTACAAAATTTTCAATTTTTGTATATTTCTCCAAATTCATGGAAATTAGTAGCTAATGCAGTTCATCATAATGTGTAAGTTCTATGAAATACTTATTATGTCTTGATAGATTCTTCTTTTTCATAGGGACTAAATTCTGAGAGCCATTGAGAGAAGTTTTTAGTAAACTAGTTGTCACATATTGAGTCATAGCGTATACGCTTGAGGTTCCCTATGCATCTCCATAGTTGACTTTCTCTACCAAACGTCAGTATTCGCTTCTTATTCATTTTATTTTTTAACAGGATCACTGAAGTTCGTTTTGATATTTTTACCATAAATTTTTCAAGATGACACTTTGTTTTCTTTTTTTGTTCCCACATTTAAATACTCGTTTTGTTGGATGCATCTCATTTTTATGACAAACAAACAACAAAGAAATTGCATTAAATTCCACTTAAAATATATACAGAAAAAGAAAAAGTTTGCAGTTACAAGATTTGGGCGCCCCTATAATTTGCGATGCCTTGTGGTGCACTTCTCCCATGACCTACTGTGCTGCCATTTCTTGTATGCAAGCTAATGGGAATGAGAAAGTAACGAGTACCTTACTGCAGGTTCTGCTGTCCCGTGTTTCCTTCTTTGGCTCAAAGGACGTCTCTAATTCCAATGTCCTCGAGAAGTATAGAGAGTCAGCAGAAGCTGTCATGTGTGGTCTATTACCCAAATCGCCAACTGCCACCACTAGCAGGACGCGCAGTAATCTTCCTTCTTATGCTTGTTTTTGCTTTGATTGTTACATCTACAATTTAGTACTCTCGAAGTTTGCCTCATCCTCAATTCCTCATCTCCAATGTCATTTCATTGTTAGCTTTTAAAAGTGAAAGTCTCGAGGACATACAAAAACTAGTGTGAGCTTATAAAGGGTGGCCATAATATTTACATTCAATCTTATATATGCAGGTGGTTTAGTATGGATAAGTCAATGGAATGCCTTACAGCATCCTGTCGCCTCAGCGTTTCTAGCGGTCATATACAGCGATTACATGCTCTCGTCCCGAACAGCAAAATTATCTTGTAATGGAAGAGATTTTAGGCCATCGGATCTACGAAAGTTTGCACTCTCGCAGGTACACTTGCCACCTTAGTCACTAATACACATGATCAAGAAGAAGTTAAAATAGAGCTATATATTAATTTTGGGATAATTGCCTCAAAATAGACGAACTCAGGACCGATTTTGGTTTTGCATGTACTTTAAAACTTGTCCCAAAACACATGAACTTTACTTTTTTTTTGCTGTGCACATGTTTAAATTTGTCCCATAGTACACAAACTTTACTCTTTTTTTTTAGATTTTCTCAAAATCCCAAATCGAAACTAACATGGCTGGATTTGGGGTTTGTGAGAAAATCCAAACTAAGTAAAGCCTGTATTTTGGGATAAATTCCACATCTCTTTGGGGAGAAGATGTAAAAAAAGTAATGTTCGTGTATTTTGGGACAAATTTTAGTGTTCATGTGCAAAACCCCCCAAAAAAAAGAATAAAGTTCGTTTATTTTGGGACAATTTTTAAAGATCACGTGCAAAACAAGAAAGGGCCCAAGATTTGTGTATTTTGAAGCAATTAACCAATTAATGTTTAAAATCTTGATTCTTGCTTGTTAATTATGCACCTTCTGTGATATTTTCAGGCAGATTTTGTGTTGGGCAACAACCCATTGAAAATGAGCTATCTTGTGGGCTATGGGGACAAGTATCCCCAATTTGTCCACCACAGAGGAGCCTCGATTCCAACTGATGCAACAACAGGTTGCAAAGATGGTTTTAAATGGCTCGAGTCAGAACAGCCAAATCCCAACGTCGCGATGGGGGCGCTAGTCGGTGGACCATTTCTCAACGAGTCATTCATCGACTCAAGAAACAACTCGATGCAAACTGAACCAAGCACATACAACAGTGCAGTTCTCGTTGCCCTCCTCTCTGCTCTCGTGACTACATCATCCGTGGCTCAATCTTTCACGTAAGAAAATCATTCGTTCATTTCCTGCACGATTTCATGCTAAGATTCGTTATATCTCTAGCGTGCTTCTTAGGGATGTGCTTTATGTGCATATCTAACCCCTTCTTGAGTGTAAATTTTGTAGTAGTTATGTGTTGATATATCGAAAACGATTGCTGCCGTATCGTGTATGTTGCAGCAACGCTTGAACTTGTCTCTATATATGCCTTATTTACTACTTGATTGCATACAAGTGGTGCTACATATTGATTTTGGGTTCAAGATGAATGAAATGAAGTGTTCTAAAAACGAACTTGTATTGGACCGTTTGATTGGATGGTACCCATTTTTGGATCAAACTCATATTCGGGTTTTGACTTGTCAGACCTTCTAAAACAAGACTTCCCTAAAATTTGTGTTAGACTGTCTTATTGGAAGGTACATACTCATGTTTGGATCAAACCCATATTTTTTGGGTTTGAGTATGAGTACCGTGTGACGGGTTTTGAATGTCAGACTCTGACACAAGACTTTCCTTAAACATTATCGGTTCGTGTTTAGCTTCGTTGTTGCATGTAATAGTCAAAATTGTCCTATAGTCTTGTCAACCACTCAACCCCCAACACCATTTACACACACAGACACACACATGCAGAGCCGACCCCTTATGCATGGCCAATGGGGTAAAGGCCTAGGGCCTCCAAATTTGAGGGGCTTCAAATTTTTAAAACAAATTCTTTGCTCATAGTCTATTAATTTTAAATTTATTTTGAAAAAGAAATATATTTTTCTTCTAATGTTTTCATGCTCTGCGTTCTTTCAAGTATGTTTAACATAAAAAATAAAGTCAATTGGTGAAGTTCTTGAGTTTGTTAGAACTTCATATTGGTTTCCTATTGTTTCTATTGCATATAAAATATTGTTAACTAAATTGGTCAGTAGAAATTAATTCTTCAAAACTAGAATTAATAAAATTATATTTGTGTTATACTATATCTCAAGAAAGATTAAATGAACTAGCAATTATATGCATTAAAAATCAAGTATTA
The DNA here is from genome assembly GCA_036937905.1 of Salvia rosmarinus. Classification (NCBI taxonomy): domain Eukaryota; kingdom Viridiplantae; phylum Streptophyta; class Magnoliopsida; order Lamiales; family Lamiaceae; genus Salvia; species Salvia rosmarinus. The sequence continues at coordinate 115,370,023 of CM072819.1, forward strand.
GAAAAATGTTAGAAAATTTAAATTATTTCAATAATGATTTGATCTTTGTTACAATATTGTAAAATATAATACATCAATATCACTCTTGGTAAATCCCAGCAATGACTAATCAGAACAATGAAGTTTTTAAACTTGTTGCATATGTTCAAAATTTTCTACATCATGTTTGGTCTTTAGTTCCCTTGCAACTCATCTACACATAATTCTCGATATCCATCATGCAATTTCAACCACATTTTCCCCTTGTGGATGTCTGTCATGTCTAAACTTGGTGCTTCCTTCAAATAAGCATGTAATAAACAAGTGGTTAGAGAGAAAACATACAAAAAAACAAAAAGCATAAAATATGTTTAAAAATATAGAATCTCCTCAATATCACTAACACAAGTTTCCTCAATACTACCATAAACTTTGACTAAGCAAAAAACATATAATACCTCTATACTACAATCAAGCTAATTTGCAAATCAAAGTACACATTTTGCAACCATTATCGTTTTAGTTTGAAATTCAGCAAAAAAATATTTCATTACATATTAATTCCATTTATACTCCATTCAGTTTAAGTTTTAATCCAATAAATAAAAATTTGCAGACACTAAACAATTTAGTCAATTGTATCTCTTCACACACACACATATATAAATCCCCTTCGAAGATATTCAAGCTGTGGCGATCTTTTGTGTTAACATTGAGGTCCAAGGATATAGAGTTTGCTATCAAGCAAATTACATATTATTACAATTTAACTATTTTGAAATTTCAATCAAGTTAGGCTGCAAATCAGTTTACAACATTTTGCATATATGATATATTATCTCTCAACTTGCACACAATATACACCATATAGGATTTATGGTTTATGATTTACTCAGGATTTAGAATTTAGGGTCAGGGTTTATGGTTAGGTTTTGATTTAGGGTTATCTTATAAACAATACAAATGAACGTAATTTTATTTACAAGAAATTATTCAACATCCCATCACTTACATGCGAAGTCAAATATAGTTATTTGCAACTCTATTGAACAATAAAATTAGCTCATTAAGATCGTGGATAACAGTTATATTTGCAATTGTAAATCCAGTTATTAGCTTCAATTTCAATAGTAATTTGCAACTATATTAAACAACCCATTGCGAAGACTATGAGTTTAACAATTATTTTCTAATTAGAATTAATAAAAATTAATTAACAATTAATAAACCGTAATTGAAAATAGATAATCTTAGTTAGTTGTTTCTAGACCCTAGTTGGGGTTTAGAGTTTATTACTTTTCAATTAGGGTTTATTAATCCTCAATAAGAGTTTATTATCCTCAATTAGAATTTATTATTTCCAATTATAATTTATTAATTCTAAATTTAGGGTTTATTATTTTTAATTATGATTAATAATAGCCAAATTTTAATTTATTCAGTCAAATTAAAGTTTATTAATTATCAATTAGCTTTTAATAATTCAAATTTGGGGTTACTTATTCTCCCATGCATAACTTATTTGCAATAACAAAGTAAGAAATTTGCAGAAACCAATGCATATATTTGCAATTAGAATTCATAAATTTGAAACTACCAGTGCACTTGTTTGTATTAACAAAGGAAGAAATTTTATGTAGTCAATGCACATATTTGTTGTATGATGAATGTATTTTTGAGTTCGAATATATGAGAGACTAAATTTATATTTTAAGTGTAACAAATTTTAGGGAGAATATAGTTATTTTACATAGTGTAATATTCTCACGTTTTCATAAAAATTGTAGTTCTCATAATATCTAATATTGTGAGAACGTAAGAACCAAAAAATGATGAATTCAGTGTGAAACTTGATGAATCCGTTGGGAAAGTTACTGAATCCAAAAAAATGGAATTTTCGTCTCTCATGGGATTCGAACCCTAGGTGAATATTCTGAATTTTTGGATTCAGTAACTTTCCCAGCAGATTCATTAACTTTCATAGCGAATTCATTTTGTTCATAAAGTATTTCCGTGGTTCTTAGTGCTCACATTAAAATTGGTTCTTGTTTGAACCTCACTATATATATATATATAGGGGATGGTTCCTGTGAGAATGGAAATAAGTGTAGGAAATAGGAATAGATATGTAAGTCTAGCATATCTTTCATATTGTGTAGCACAATCATAATTACTGTGTTGCACATATTAGTTTAGCACATATTTCATCTTTTCGTAGCATATGCTCAATATATTAGTTTAGCACATTTTCATTGCGGTACAGTAGCACAAGAAGAGTTATAGTGTTGCACAATAATCCGCGTAGCACACACAACACAAAATCAGTAAGTACGGTGAAATTAAATCTCAACCATTGATCCAATGAATCAAAGGCCCGATTCATTCCTATTTCCTACAAAATTATTCATTCCTACCGATCCATCTCCTATATATATATATATATATATATATATATATATATATATATATATATATATATATAGTGAGGTTCAAATAAGAATCATTTTAACGTGATAACAAAGAACTACGAAAATTTGTTATGAACAAAATGAATTCGCTATGAAATTTAATGCATCAGTTGAAAAGTTATTGAATCCAAAAATTTAAAATTTTCACATAAGGTTTGAATCCATTAGGAACAAAATTTTTATTTTTTTGGATTCAGTAATTTTTCTAGCGGATTCATCAACTTTCACACAGAATTCATCATTTTTTTGTTCTCATATTATCATGATAAAAATAGTTCTCACGTTAACCCTCCCCTATATATATAGAGAGAGAGTTAGGTTCAAATGAAAATCATTTTTATCTTAAAAAATAAGAACAAAATGAATTCACTATGAAAGTTGATGAATCCGTTGAAAAAGTTACTGAATTCAAAAATTCAAAAATTTTCACCAGGGTTTGAAACCCATGGAGGACGAAAATTCTATTTTTTTTTATTCAGTAACTTCAGCAGATTCATCAACTTTTACAGTGAATTCATCATTTTTGGTGCTCACGTTCTCACGATAAAAGTGATTATCACGTTAACCCTCATATATATAAATATATATGTGTGATGATGATGATGATGAATCCGTTTGATGAAGTCTGAAGTTATCAATCCAAAAATCCAACAAAATAGAATTTTCGTTCCTCATAAGATTCGAACCCGGGTGAAAAATGTCGAATTTTTGGATTCAATAACTTTCCCAGTGGATGCATCAACTTTCATAGTGAATTCGTTTTGTTATAGTGAAATTTTATGGTTCTTAGTTCTCAAATTAAAAATAGTTCTTATTTGAACATATCTCTATGTGTGTGTGTGTGTGTGTGTGTGTGTGTGTGTGTGTGTTTGTGCAAACAATTATGAATTTTTCTCATCATCTAAGTAAAGGTGGAAGTCTTTTACTGTGAAATTCATTTTCTTTTTTTATTATTTATTTATTTTTGAGAGAAACTCACAACCACTTCTTTGAGTGTGAGTTCTGCGTAAATTTAGCATTGTGTAACAACTCATAACTGCAGAAAAACAAAAATCAAGAGAGAGAAAACGACACTAGTGTTATTGAGTGCAACATGTTGGTAGGATCTAACCCATTTCACCCCTAAGCCACCTATGTGTCTTTTCTTTCATACCAAAATTCTTTTCATCCAAACTATCAACAAAGATATTCGACAATTTATATTTCGATTCACAAATGTTGTAATGAGTTACCTAATTCCACTTATTCTCATCACCATACACATACCACGCATTAATGAGACCAAAGCACTTGTTGAGATATTATTTGGAAAATAAATGATACAAACCAAGAAAAATAATATAAAAATTAAGGTCCACTTTTTCACTTTATAGTGGTTTATCCATCTAGGAATTGCTTTGTCTAGCCGTGAAAAAAAATAGGTGCAGCAATTAAACAATTAAATCATATTTGCAAGTGCAATGACATGTGTAAGAGACAAGGATAACTGTATAGGAGAGAGAGAGAAAGAGGCTATGTCGACAAAAAGTGTATGTTGATTTTATGGAAAAGAAAACATCAAGAGTGCTCATTTGCAAGTAGGCTCACGCACGCTCTCCACTTTGCTTGATGCTAAGGTAATAATTTGATTGGGTAGTTGATGCCACGCATTGGTTAGCAGCATATATGTGTTTTACATGTGTGAAATGTTGGTCCTGATATTTCAAGGGTCCTAGGTGAAAAGAAAAATAAGATTTTAAAAGATGAAGTTTCAATAATCTTGTTCCTAGTTATAAATAGCATATGATAATCTTTGTTATAAATGCGTCGAGATGTATCAGTATAGATAAGCAACCAAGTCAAGTTACTTCTTATCTATACTGCAGCTTATACCAACAACTCGTCCTCAAGTTATCTTAACTGTGATCATTTTTCTATCTCAACTAATTTGACCAATCATACAAACTTATGTGATATTCTACAAACTGTATGATTTAACTTTTGAACGAGACAATGGGGCAACATATGTAATCAAGTAAACAATTCAGACAGAAGATCGGAATAGTGGTAATGGAAAACATTGTATACAAGCTCAATCAATCTGTTTTCAGTATACAAATCCAACACACACAAATCAAAATTCGACATTGAGAATTAAAGGTGTTCCAAAACCAACATTATTCTCACTTGTGTATGGGTTTAGTGTATACACTCAAAACATCATTCAACTTGGTCATGCCATAGGCTTGTGTGCCCTCTGCTATCTTCACCCATTAGACAAAGTCTTTAGGTGATGGTTGATACGCATGAATGAAATTGATAGGAACGGAATAGACTTTAGAATGAAATGGAATGAAATATATAATTCATATAACTGATATATATAAGGAATGAATGATTATGAATGAAATAAAATAAATAAAATAATCATTACTTTTATAATTTTTGTTATTGTTATTTTAGTAATAATATTAATTAATTACTTGAACTCCCTTCTCGGTTGTTTACAATCGGCAGATTCTTGGTTTGTTTCATGAGTGAGCGATAGGATAAAAGAAGGAGTTATAATGCCTTCATAGCTCCAACCTAGTAAAGGGGCTTTGATGCCCTTTCCCGCGACCGAGTTAGAACTTGACTGCGTTTAGAGCTTTTTCCATATCGTCCCTTCAGAATTATTATTATTATTATTATTATTATTATTATTATTATTATTATTGCTGTTATTGTTGTTATTATTATAATATTAATTAATTAATTCGCATAAAATTTACTGAATTAAAAAAAAGTAGAATTTTCGATTCTCATGAAATTGAACATATGCAAAAATTTGAATATTGTGGATTCAATAACTTTCCCAATGAATTCATCAACTTTCACAATGATTCGCTTAATTCTTACATTTATACTTTAAAATAATTTTTATTTGAATCTCACACTCTATATATATATATATATATATATATACATATATATATATGATAGCTCAAAATTGAAGAGGAATGTAGGAGTTAAATTAAACATACAAAGAAGATAGAAGTTGACTTTTGTAATCTTATTAATTACCATATATATATATATATATATATATATATATATATATATATATATATATAGGGAATGATTAACGTGAGACCATTTTATTGTGAGAACATGAGAAATGAATATGCTATGAAAGTAAATGAATACTGCTGCGAAGTTAATGAATAAAAAAAATAATTTTCGCCTCTCATGGGATTCAAACACGGTAAAAATTCAATTTTGGATTCATTAACTTTCACGGCGTATTCATTAACTTTCATAGCATATTCATTTTGTTTTTCGTAGTTCTTAGTTCTCACGTTAAAATTGGTTCTTATTTGAACCTCACTCTATATATATATATATATATAATTAGTTATCAAATTCCAAGAATATTAAAAAAATTTATTATAAAAATTATCACAATTTTACTTTCAAATTGTGAAATAAAAAACTTATTAAAAAATAAGAAAAAAATGTCAATATGATACTTATGAAAAACAAAGGGAATATTTTTCAAGGGAACAACACATCTCCAAAACACCAACATCATAATTATTGATCAAGGGCAATTTATTACTATTATTATATAGTGTGTATTCTAATAAGTTTTAGTATACTTATAATATCTTTACTTATTTTAGTATAAAAAATAACTTTATATATATAGAGAGAGAGTGTTGTATATAAGATAAGAAATATTTTGTAATTAAAAATTGTTCAAAATTGTGATAAGATTAATTCATAAAATTTTGCGTGATGGCATACAATACTTTTGTACTCCCTCTGTCTATGATATAGACAGTACGGGTTTTAATAAAATTATTGATGTGTGTTGTTTGAGTGGAAAAATGGTCCCACCATGTATTAGGTTGTGAGTGGTATGAATGATTTTTTAGTAAATAATGAGTGGCCGTGAGGTTAAATAATACTCCCTCCGTCCCGTTTAAAACGTCCATTTTCTTTTGGACACGGTTATTTAGGAGAAATATATAAAGTAGTTAAAGTGTTAAAAAGTGAGTAGGGTCCACAACTTTTGAAGGGATAATTACTTGCTAAAATGAAATGAGACATTTGTAATTAGACAACCCAAAAAAGAAAGTAGAATATTTTAAATGAGACAGAGGGAGTAAGAACTAATATCATGAAAAAGAAAATAATACACTTTTATTTATATCAAATAAGATAATTATAATATATTTATCGTGTACGGAGAATTATCTTTTTTCCAGAGGATATGCTAGAATCACAATATTGATATACTTATACATGTTATTGCTTAAAACAACACAACTTTTACTCCATTACTACACGAATCACTTTTTGCAATCACAATATCTTTAGTTGTTTAATTAATTTTTAACACACACACACACACACATATATATATATAGGGAGGGGTTATGGTGAGAATAGATATATATGTAAGAAATAAGAATATATCTCAACCACTAATTTACAAAAAATGAATGATCCAGATTAAACTAATTTATCATTACTGCATTTGTTTCTTATATTGCAAAAATCGAACAAAAGGTTAAAATCGGTAATTAGCAAAAAGTATAAAAAAACTGACAGATTTTGTTTCCTATTTTCAAGGCACAATTAAATCTTCTTCAATATTATGTAATCTATTCGGCATTGAGAACTGGAGTAAATCTTTACCACATTGAATACAAATAAAAGTGAATAGCCGTCTAAACAAATGTATCATATAATGTAGCTCTTTATCAATATTAATGTAGCATATAGTTATCATTATGTTGCACATTTATGGTTAACTGTTGAACAAGTTTATAATAATGTATAATACCACCGGTAATGATTGTTGCACTTGGTCAACGGATATTTAGTTATTAAGCAGTTGTAATTTAGCATATAATAGTATAATGTTTTGCACAAAAGTGCAACAATAAATAACTTGATTGTGGCTTTCATCCAGTAAAAACAAATGTGTCATATAATTTAGCATATTATTATTGTATCTTTTGCAAATCGGTATTGATTGTTGCTTTCATCTAGTAAAAACAAATGTATCACATAATGTAGCTATTTATCAATATTAATGTAGCATATAGTAAATCATTATGTTGCACATTTATGGTTAACTATCGAACAAGTTTATAATAATGTAGAATACCATCGGTAATGATTGTTGTACTTGGTCAACCGATATTTAGTTATTAAGCAGATGTAATTTAGCATGTAATAATAGTATGATGTTTTGCACATAATGTTATTTTTTTTGCGCATAATTATAAATAAATGTAACGTACTATCTGTATTGATTGTTGCACTTTTGTAAAATATGTAGCTATTGAGTAGTTGTAATGTGACATATAATAGTCAAATATATTGCCAAAACTTGGTATAACTGTTGTACAAATTAAAAATGAATTAATCAAACTATCGGTACTGATTGTTGCATTTTGCCTGAATATATGTGGCTCATGATCAATAATAATGTAGCATATGTTATATGAACAAAAAAATAATGAATTCAATATTAAAGATAGTTTAACATACAACAATTTAAAACATGACTGAAGATGTAATACTGAAAATAAATTTCAAATGCAAGAATATAAACAATTAAAAGCTATGAATTGTGTAATATGTGCAACTAATAATAACATTCGATTACAACAAAACACTTAAAAACAATTTTAACGATAATATTATATACAAACCCGCAACTTCTATTTTCTCATGTTCTAAATTTTTAAATGTGTTAGTTTTAATCGTTTAAGATGATACATAATGATCATTATAATCATTACAATAATTTAGAATATGAAATTAGTTTATCATAACTTATTGAATTAACAAACAATATAAATATTCATTCTCATACAAGATATCGTAGATAAAAATAACTATATAAATGCAACATTATACAACTCTATAAGCTATGAATTAATCTAATAAATGCAAACAATATCAACACTCATTGCAAAATTAAAAGCGTATCAAATTCACGAAAATTTATAAAAATAACATTCTATTAATGATTTACAAACATACCATTATGAAGTTCAATAGGAGGATGAACTTCATCAATATCTTGTTGATTATATGTGTCATCGAACAAAGTTATAAAACAACAATCTAAAAAATGAAAACAAACATAATAAAAACATGAATTAATATATAATACTCAAAATAAATATCAAATGCAACATTATATCAAACGCAAAGCTATGAACTGTATCATATGCAATGAATTAGACGATAACGATAACAACAACTAATGAAAAAAAACCACCATCTTCCATTGTTGGTAAACAAAATTTCTTGCTAATTAGGTTTAGAAGATAACGATAACTACAACTAATGAAAAGAATAACCGTTTCAAATAATAACTTACCATATCCAAAACTCATCTTTTAAAATGTCATGAAAATAGGAATTACCATAACTAAAAAGGTAAAATACCATCATACCCTTATGACGTAGAAAATCGGTGATATGTAGCACATTATGATTTATCGTTGCATTTTACTAATTAAATCTGCACCATAGATCTATCATCTTAAATGGCTTAAATTCATTCTTAATTCTCACATAAATATCTATTCTCATATGATCTCTCCTATATATATATATATATATATATATATTGGATCCAGTGAGAATTCATATTTTTTGAGAATTTGAGAATTATGCACAGACGTATAAAGTTGATGAATAAAATCTATAAAGTTGTACACAACGAAAATATTCTAAAATTATTATACAACAAAATAATTTTAGAAAGTTTTCTTATGCATAACTTTATACATCATCTTTAACGTCTTATGCATCATCTTTAAAAAAGATATTTCTCATTTGATCCACTCCATAAATAAATAAATAAATATATATATATATATATATATATATATATGTGTGTGTGTGTGTGTGTGTGTGTGTGTGTGTGTGTGTGTGTGTGTGTGTGTGTGTGATATATAATATACTCTCTCCGCCCCATTCAAGATGTCATGTATTTCTTTTTAGGCTGTTTCATCCAAGATAATCTGTTTTTTTTTATGAAATAATTATCTTTTCAAAAATTATGAAACATATCTATTTTTTATCACTTTATAATCTTCTCATAATGATAATACTAAAAAAAAAGAAAAAAGGATAGTTCTAGGTTAGATGGATGAAGTACAATTTATGAGCAGTTAAGTGTGAGCACCACTAATGTACATAACACATCAGCATTTTTCATTTTCATTAATAATAATGTTGCCTAGCATAGGACGGGTGCGGGTCTAGACTCTAGGCAGTAGGGAGGGCAAACTTGTACGATTTGCTTTAGTAACTGTGACCAATTCTTTTTAAAGGATATATCGATATATTACATGACTTTCTTATTTTATTCAATTGTTCCCACAGATTCATATATTTACAAATATACCATGATATGTCGGCGTAGCCATAGCCAAATAACTCGCTCTTCTCTACTAATAATTGATTGATGTTAACAGTGATGGAGTCAGAAAAAATTGTATGAAAACTTAATAAATAATGTTAAAAATATTAAAAACAATTTAAAATAAAATTACATGTTAAAAATATTTTTAATGCAGTCATAATATATTTTAATTATAACAATAAAAAAAACTAAGAGATGAAGTTACAACTTCCATAATATAAGATTTATTATTATAAAAAACAATATATCAATATTAAACAATGAAAAAGATACGTATAACTTAGACCATTCAAGTAAAATCAAGATATAGTTTTGGGAGCTTTTTGGTTTTCATATGTGGCCTTAGAAAAACGGCCAGTGGTTTGTACGAGACCACCTGTTACATTTTAACACTAGTTTTCTAGATAATTTAGGATGCTTCGCAGTAATGGACGTCGCTCAATTTTAATTTATGAGTGTACTTTATTACGAGGAAGTAGATTTAGGGGTATTTGGTAAGCTTATTTTAGAGAGCTTATAAGCTCCAAGAGATTATAAAATGTTTCAAGCGTATAAGAGTAATAATGCCCAGTCTTTATAAGTTGTTAAAGTGTTTGAATCTTGATCTTATAAGATATAAAAGAATCGTGAGTTAGAGAGAAAATCATAATTAGAGATAAAATTGACGAGATGTGAAGTTGATAGTATATGTATAGGAAATAACGAACTATAATAAGATTATTTTAGTAAATTCATGGTTGCTATAAGTTTATAAAAAATAAGTTAGGGTTGACTAACTTATTTTTAGAGAGCTTATAATTTGTTGAGCTTTATTTTCACAAATTATAAAATCGCTTAGGAGCTTATTTTGCCAAACGCTTTACAACAACTTATAAGCTGTTTTAAAGAGCTTATAAACTTAACCAAACACCCTCCTAATAATGTTACCTTGATAATTCTGTTAATTTACGTAATGTGTCTAGAGATGGCAAAAGTAGCGAGCTAGGCTAACCCGACCTGGACCCATCGGGCTTTGGGTACTATACGGGCCGGGTCGGGCCAAAAAAATCTATCGGGCCAAAAAAGCAGAGCCCAACCAGCCACGTCCGGGCCACCGGACTTTTGGGCTAAACCCGTCCGGTAAAAATAGGATATTTTTGTCCTTTTAGTAGTTTTAATATAAAACTTAAGATATTTATTGTTTAGGACACTAAAAAGTGTCCTATTAATGAAATAACAGTGGATTTTAAAATGGGGACACTTAAAAGTAGGAGTGTGTATTTGGTATTGGATATTTGGATATTTGTATAACCGAACTGAACCAATGGATATCGGTTAACCGAATAACCGATTTCATTGGATACAGTTCGGTATTGAATATGAGATTTTTTGAAAATTCGGTTATTGGTATACCCGAAAATCGAATGGGTATATCGATAACCGAAAATAATTATATATATATATATATATATATATATATATATATTTTATTTCATTTTATAATTAATATTTAAAAAAATATATTAATCTGCCATAACACTTGCTGCTATATTCTATTTCTCAGCTTTGATAATATTAATCTTGAGTTCAAGTTTGAATCTTTTGTTAAATTTTGGTGAAAATGAATGCAATATTGTATCCCTCATCTAGATAATCTTGAGCTCAAGTTAGAATATTTTGAAAAATTTTGGTGAAAATGAAATGCAATATATGACTTGCAATCTCTGCTTTGTGCTCCTTGAACTAAAGTTACTGTTCTTGAACAACAGGTTTAGATTGCAAAATAAAAATAAAAATTTGGGTTTAAAAAACGGTTATTCGGTTAACCAAATAACCGATTGGTTAAACCGATCGATTATTTGTTTAACCGAATAACCGATCGGTTCGGTTATCGATTAGTATCCAAAGTGAATAATCAGTTTCGGGTAACCGAAAATTCGGTTCGGTTAACTGAACCGAACCGGATACCCAGTCCTACTTAAAAGTGTCCTTAAGTGTACTATGCGGGTGTGCTTTTTAGCCCGAAAATCCGGGCTTTTTAGCCACAAAGCCCGGTTGGCCCGACGGGCCATCTGAGCGGGTTTTTTAGGTCCGATTTTTTTTGACCAATAATTTTCGAGTCAACCCAACCCTAATCCCGGATACCCCGGGTTGGCCCATCAGACCGGACCCATTTTGCCAGCTCTAAACGTGTCTATGCGTGAAATACAAAGTGGAATACTGATACAAAAAGAATATTAAAGAAAATGGATTTTTATAGGAATAATTAATTTTTCAGATGCTAATTCAGTAAACAATACATTTGCAAACAATTGCTAGATATACACGGGAACAAGTACCAATAAATATCTTGTAACAAAACTAATGGTCTGAGATTATGACTTAGGAAAAACGATCAAACCAAGGCAAACACTAGGCACAAAATAATGGAACAAAAATTCCACTAATTTTAATCAATATTCAAGTATGTAATTCCCTAGGGCCTAGACCTTTGCTATTCATGTCACGTTCCTTGTGTTTAAAATAAATATGTACTTTGCCTAAATAAAGACTTAAAATATTCGAAGTCAACGAGCAATATCTGATCTTGTGGTATAGCCCAATTGTTGCTCTATCTCCCAACTGAGCTTTGGCGCAACCCCATTATGTTTTGGAACATAATCCTGCATTTTAAAATACTAATAATTAAGAGATAACTAAATTTGAGATAATTTACACATCATAATACACGCATATGTCAAATAAATGCATCTATATGTACTTTTTTTACTTGATATAAATATATCATTTAATTCAAATTTAAATCAAAATCAACAGTAAATGCAGTATTTGACCGAATCCACCAAGTATAAAAGACTGAAGAATACACACGTGAGGGTTTATTCATTAAACTTTTTTATAGAATAACCACAAGTCAAGTATAAAAGACTGAAGAATAGACATGTGAGTGTTTATTCATTAAACTTCTTTAGCAGAATAACCACAAGTCAAGTTCAATTTGGTTGTGAACCCAAAGTTACTAAGAGAAATGAATTAGATCGAATCAATTAGATATTATCTTTTGTCATTTGCTATTGAAATAAGAGTGTGCGACATATTAATGATAAAATATACTCCATCCGTCTATTAAATACGTTTATTTAATTCCATTTTGGTATGTCCATACAAAATATTCACTTTTCTTTTTTGAAAACGTCAACTTCACATTCTTACCCCAAATATATCCACTTGTTTATAAAAATCACTCATGACTCACATTTTTACATCCACTATCCATTGATATATTCATTTATTATTCACATGACCCACTTTTTTATATTCACTTACTTTATACTTATTACAATTTATTAAAATTCGTGCCACCAAAATCAAAGAACGAATTTGATATAGAGAGGGAGTAGTTTACTTTCAAAAATAAAAAAACTTTGACGAAGCAACACGACTATATATATATACTAAAGACATATCGGACAAAACCAACTCTATTCCTACTCTAAACCTATAGTAGAACATGATATTTTACGAAGTGCAATTTAAGAGAAAATTTTTCAATACATTCAACAGAAAATAAGTTAAATATGTACATATTTTGATGGATATTTAATATATCTGAACAAACATAATATTTATACCTTACATGACACAGGCGTCACAATTAAACGTGTACGACTTTAACTCATGTTGTTTAGCAAAGGAGCCCGACTAGTTTAAATCACTAGTACAATTATAATTGAGAGCATCCCTATAATGTGGGGCCTCGTGACAAAGAAATTTAAGGAAATTGTAGTTGGTACATGGCCAATGTCGTACCTCAAGCTTCGACATTAGTTCATGGGCAGTTTGGGCAGACAAAATGATGTGACGGGCAGATGGTGCAATGAAACCCTCATCCACTGCTTTGTCTATGAACGACAGCAGTGAGTTGTAGTACCCATCTACGTTAAGCAAACCTACCTGTAATGAATAACTAAAATTAAATGCTTTATTTCTCTATGTCCTTTTTATTAAGAAAATAAAATTAGAAAATAGTAAATATAAATGTCTGTTCTTTTAAGATTAGGCTCGAGAACATGTGCAGATGCTTTAAAACCTTAGAATTTCCTAGAATTTCAGTTCCTGGACAGTTGTCCTGCTTGAAATGAATTTTGTTTTTTGAATAAATGTTCAATTTCAAAATTTCATAATAAAAGGTTGCCAAACTTTTCATTTCACCCTTTTCATTAACGATTTTTTTTATAAAAAAAAACCCCTTTTTCACTTTTTTAGTTTTGATGTAATAAATAAGGGTGGTAAAAGTAAAATACCTTACTTTCTTAATACGTATATTTTGATGAGAGATAACACTTATTGGATGATGGAAAAGATATTGAATAAGTGGTGACAAATTGTAAAAGTTACCGGTTTGTCATGGATTCCAAGTTGAGCCCAAGTGATGACTTCCAACAATTCTTCCAATGTACCATAGCCACCTGCAGCCACAATTAATATTTAAATAATATTTACCTCACATTCAGCACCAGCCAATTTGAGCTATTAAAAGTGCAATTCTTGATTTTTTTCCAGATCATGTTATGTTATGAATTATGATCATAGAACTCCCAATAATCAACATGAGAGTGTGATGACCAACATGATTCAGACAACTACACAACTTCTTTTCCTTAACTACGATTATTTATTTAGTAGAGACATAAGTAATGATATGAAGACATAACTAATTTAATAAAGTAAAGTAATTGTGGTAAAATATATATACCCGGTAAGGCTATAAAAGCATCAGCTTGTCTAGCCATCTCTGCCTTCCTTTGGTGCATACCTGAAACGGCTTTCACCTCTCCCACTGGCTCCCCTGTTATCTGAAATCGCATTTCCCTCACGACTTGAATAAGGGTTTCGGTGAGGTTTCAATTCAAGATTCGGGTCGAAAACAATAAGGGGATCTAAATTTCGGTGTAGAAAATAGTGATATATTTTTTTAATGAATGAATTTATACAATTTTTTATATGGGAAAACAGAGTTTTCTTGGAAGTTAAAAATATAGTTACCTCTCTAGGCATCAAAGTTTTGGGAATCACCCTGCAGAAAATAAAGAAAAAGAAAAAGAAAAAGAAAGAAGATCTAAATTAGAGCAAAATATATGAATATATAGGAAATATAAATAATAAAACTGAAAATACTTAAATTACCCCAACACATGGCGGCCACCATTATACACAGCCTGAGAAATTAAACCCATCAATCCTATGCTTCCACCTCCATATACCAAGTCTATGTTCCTCTCAACCTGTACATCATATACATATAATTTTTAGTAATACATAATACGAATAAATAAAGAAAACACACACCACACCACACACATTACTTGCATTAACACGCAACACGATTTGAACTAGTGCACAACACCGCAACAAATAAAATAAAATAAAATAAAAGAATCACTAATCTCATCTCTTTGATCAAGCCCAATTCAGACAACTCTTAATACAGTAGACTTGAACTCATAAAATTTCAATTTTTTCAATCCAAAAAAATCGTATATTTAAAGTTTCTGTTACACTTTTTCCCTGACAGCAAAGGCTAACATCAAAATTAGCAAAATTAAGTAACAAACAACCAAACCACTACGACTTCGATAGTTGCTAAAAGTACGGGTTCGAATCTTTCCAACGTCTATTTTTCAACTATCAAAGGATTCAAACTTTAACACAAAACAGGGTTGGAAAATTACCAGTTCTTTTCCAAGCTGGACTGCTGCAAGCTGATAGCTAGGTTTCTTGCCAGGGCTGCTTCCACAGAAAACACAGATTCTGTTGAATCTTGATGCTTCTGTGGCCTGCTGCAAATTCTTTTCCATTGCAGTAATAAAAACAAAAAATATATTCTTCTTTGTGTGTGTGAAGAAAGATTGAAAAGAGAAGGAATGAGGTATTCAAAGAGGTGTTTGTTTAAATTTTGTGGGAATTGTGAACTGATAAACAACAATGGTTTAGGAAGGAATGAGGGGATTGCATAGGAATTTTGGGAAGCAATTAGTCCCTTTTTATATCCAATTCCAGTCCACCTCTAAACTTCGCACTTGCATTTCTCACTCCTTTTTTTTGTTATTTTATTTTGGTTAATTTAAAATTATACTATTCGGCAATTATGTGTCATTTTCAGCCTAAAGTCCACGGAAAAAGAGGACCTATTGCAGTGTTTCATATTTCTTTTTATGGGGTTTTTCCTTTTTCCCAAGTATTGGAAATTTTTGTTTGCTGCAGTGCAACCCCATGTGTTTTCCGGATCTAAATTATCTATATTATTTCATATTTTATTATGTTAATAAGAATTATGCGTATTGTGATTGATACATATCGATATAATAAATTAAAAGGTGAATGGTTCTTTTTTCTGTTTTTTTTCTTTTTTTTTTTGTATCATGGAAGCCCCGCCATGCTAAATAAGGTGCAGACTTGAGTAACCCCACGCCTCGCAGTGTAATAGCAAAATCACATATATAAGACAGGTAAACCACACTTGAAAAACCAGGTATGACAGACTCTTTTTTCTCTTACGGCCGCTAGCTAAGATGAATGGTTCTTTTTTCTCTTACAGATTAGAACTGTGTCCTTTTAGCCTATCTCATAATACTAATACTAATTAATATAAAATTGAAGCTTATTGATTTAGACCCGCAAGATTGTTATGTATCTGTGCAAAATCTAAAATGACAGTTTTTATCTTTTGGGGGAAGGATTGGTATCCAACTAATTTTTCGAATCTTTAATCGATAAATTCTGTTAATTGTTGGATGTGATTAAATTAGTAACGAATTTTATCTGATATTTTTATGGTGGAAAATTGAGTGATTCCCCCTTGCAAAATTTATTCTTTCATGCTACCATTTTCACGACGGAATCAAATTCTATGTTTCTGATGAAGATTGACATATAAATTATAATTAATATACCTACTTTGAAAAAAAATGTAAACGGAATAATTAAATTCCACGCGAAATGGGTTATCCTCTATACAAAAGTAACTTGATCACTTTTGATAATTTTGACATTCTTTTATTGATTATGTTAATATGATAAAAGAACATTCAGACTTTGCTTATCGAGATTGTGTCAACATTTGAACCCACAATATTATATAATTTGGTTCATTATAAATATCATAGCTGGACACAATATCAAATATATATTTTATATACTCACGTTCACCTACACTTTGCCTACAAACATACTATGTGAGAATGAATTAAAAATTCAAAATTAATTCAATTAATTATTCCGCCGAATATCATATATTAGCCTAGTACAATTAACACTAGTCTATTTCAAGCACGGCACTGAAATACGTGCTTTTGTATTTCAATTAATTTGTGCCTTCTAAATATCACCGGCCAATAGTCTCTAGATAATTCCAAGCTTTAATTGCACAAACATTAAATTTAACGAAATTTTTTGTAAAAAGCGGTCTTACTGCAAAACAAATCAAAATTAAGATCCAAATCCTGATTAATGAAAAATTTGTAATGTCACTTGTCACATACCAGTAAAATCATAATACTGCATTGAAATATGAATTCAGATTCAAAAATCACATTTTTTTTATGTAAAAGTATTAGTATGATGCAGAAGTAATTTTGATGAAATGGGCAAATGGAATTTGAGAGGAATATACAATAATTAATGCAATGGGGCAAAGGGATGGCGTGAAGGAATGAATGCCGCTAGTGAGACGGTGGTGTATTGGGGTTTTGCACGTGCAGTTGACTGGAGGCTAGAGATGGTAATGGATCTCGGACCCGATCCAGATCCGTGGATTCAGATCCATTTTTCAAGATTTGGATTCTCAAAAATTTAGATTCGATGGATCTGGATCGGATCTGGATTTGAGATTTAGTTTTTGAGATTCGGATCCGATCCAGATCCGACCCACAGATCCATTTAGTTTATATATATATATATATATATATTATTTTTATTATAATTAAATACATAATCTCAACTTAAAACTCTTCAATTTCCTTTTTCAAATTCTCCCCAAACAAATATGCTCTCATTTTCATTTCAAATTCTCTCAATTATGTATCAGTCGGCATTCACGACGGGTCGCGCCACTTATACCATCGGCGATCGAGTTGTTTGTTGTTTCTTACCTTATAGTAAATTTGTACCTAACGTCTTCCAATATAGTGATAATTGTAGAAATTCTAAATAATTATTATAGTATTATTGCGTAATTAGATTATTATGGTGTTATTGTGAATTATAGTTAATTTAAAATTTATTTTAAAAGCGAAAACATATGGATCCGGGTCTAGATCCTGGACCATGCGGATCTTATGGATCTGGATCTGGATTTAATTTTTTTGGACCCAATTAATTTGGACCCAATTAATTTGGACCGGATCCGGATCAAAAATAAAAAATCGAGATCGACCTTTTCATCTCACTCGGATCCGATCCAAATAGATGATGAAATCATCACAGATTTGACCTTTTCGAACTATGTCTGTAACTCACTCCGACCCATTACCATTCCTACCGGAGGCCACACCCTTTATGGGCTAAACTCCAAAGATTTAGAACTTATTATTGGAATTGAAATTAGCCTCCCTCCATCCACATATATGATATATCTATTCAGACCAAAATTCTTCTCCTACTAACACTACCCCTCCTACCGCTACATTTATATATCCTCGATAAAAATGTGTTCTTCACTCGATAGATATTCTCGGATCGGGCGGCCAAACATGTTAATTATGCAGATTGTGGGTCCGGATCGGACATGCTTTCTTAGACTCAATAGTTATTATTCGGTCTTGCCTAGATCTAAGTTCTTTCATTGGCGTAATGGCTTTGAAGAGTTCTGAAAAATATAACAAAAGCATTGACACTTTTTTAGTTTTTCTTGTAACTCATGGACAACAATATCTAACTAGAGGTATAATCTACTCGGGTCAAATCGAATAGTAATTAGATAGAGCTCGAGTTCGACTTAGAGGGTGTTTGGCTAAGCTTATTTTAAAGAGCTTATAAGATGTTTCAAAAGCTTATAAGACATAATGTTTCAAGAGCTTATAAGTTGTCAAAGTGTTTGGATAATTTAGCTTATAAGCTAAAGAAAGAATCGTGAGTTAGAGAGAGAAAATCATAGTTAGAGCGCGAAAATTGACGAGAGGTGAAGTCGATATTATATATGTAGATTATAACGAATCATTGTAAGGTTATTTTGGTAAATTCAACATTACTTGCAAGCTTATGAAAAATAAGTTGGGGTTGAGCTACTTATTTTAAGGGAGCATATAATTTGTTGGAGCTTATTTTAACAGCTTATAAGCTATTTAGGAGCTTATTTTACCAAACACCTTGCATGAGCTTATAAGCTTCTAAACAACTTATAAGCTGTTTTGAAGAGCTTATAAGCTTAGCCAAACACCCTCTTAATAGCAACTAGAGAAGCTCGAGCTAAATTCAATTAGTAATTGACATTAAAAAATCTATGATGTACCTACTTTCTTTTTTTAACATATTCAAATATTTAGGATATATGTGTAAGTAATCAAACTATTAAGCGTCAAATTATAAATACCTTGAAGTTTGATCAAACTCATGGGATTAGCGGGTGTGGTATTGTTGAGCTCGAACTTAAATCAATCAATCTCATATCAATTCTATTCTTTTTTCTTTTTTTTCTAATGAATCTCAAGTGTAGCTCACAAGTTGACTCGATTCACGTACACTTCCAGTACTTCTAACCTTATAAATGCATATGACTCAAGGCACTCTATAAAAATATCAAACCTATTATAGCAATAGAAACTTTCCACTCCTACAACTTTTATTGTTTCCTTCGCCTATGTAAAAAATAGAGGTCTAGGATAAAGTTATAGATTGCACCTACCTAGAGATCAATCTAGCTTTGGCCCTAGTCTTCACATATTTAATTTTTGGATTGATGACCTCTAGACATTTATCATAGTACTAGAACTCTTTCCTAGATAAATACTCTATTTTTCTCCTAAGTGTTTTTTACAATAATTTTCACACAGAAATGTCTTAATGAGGCTCGACCGTCATGGATCGGCTTCTAATTCCAACGAGTTTTAGGTTTTTTTATTCATAAGACCCCGTAATCATTATTTTCGATGCATAATGGATAAATCTCATGCTCATAAGTGAACTATGTTTGAAAATTAAATATAACAAGCTAAAAAATAAAATCTAGTTTTCAATAAATTGGTACGACGAAATCACAAATACTCGAGGAAGGTAACAAAATGTTCATCGGTATAATCTACACATTAAATACAACATGTTTTCATTTTTTTTTTTAAATTTAGATTTTGTGCATAGTATATGTTGGTTAGTGGTCCACAATTCATTTTTTATTTTTACTTTTTAGTATAATTTGACCACTCAATTAATTGATCAGAAGAGGATAAAGACCAAGGTTGTAAGTTTCCAGGTGGCTTGGCTTAAAGTTGTTGGGGCTACACATTATACACAAATCATTTTCAATAATGCGTTAATTTGATTTCATATATAAAACACCACTAATTTTCTACACATATGAAGAAAATTAGTAAACGTGTCACGGATCTTAACCATTGATTTTGGTGATGAGATGATAATTAGTTAGACCAAAAAGTGTAAGGGCTACTTCCAAGAAGATTCTCTCTCCAACAAAATGGAGATTTTTTTATGAATATGTTTAATTATTTATGGGTTTATTATTTAAATGCGTGTAAAAGACAAGGTACAAGGAGTGTTCAAATAGCAATTTGCTTCTTCCTATCTCTACTTTCCAAATGGGGAAATCTTAGAGGTGATGACGTGGTGCTGCCAATGACTCCAATATGAGTTGCATGCAAATTAAAGTAGGCTTTCTTGAGGTAATAAATTTGGGACCTTTTGGATAATTTTTTTAGTAAACGCTATAAGATGTTTCCGACTTGGAAGTTATATATAAATTACATAATGACAGATGTTATCGGAATACATGCAGATAATATATGTCGTATTATAATTTATTAAGACTTGTTGAATATAATGTTAAACGATTTGTTAAACAAGAAAATATTTACATAAGTTTGAAATTTTCACAGATAGGCTTCGAATCTGGCTGCCTTCAATCTTCTATTCTCGTTAATGTATATGATTGTTAATTTCCCTGTTTTGTAGCTTCTTTCTTGAATAATGAGGATTAATCCTGAGAATGATCTACACTGATCGAATTCAACAATTTATGTAGTTTTGCTAGGTGTTCGAGGGAGGGCGATGTGGTCCTTGGTTTGAGGGAGGATTGTTAGGTGTGTGTGCAATACAAAGTCACGTCGAGGAAGGAAGGTGCTTTATATATTAGCACACTCAATAATAGATGGAGAAGGGTTAGGTATAAAGTTTTGGACTTGGGTCGTAATTTTGGTAACATCTTGATTTTGTTCTCCGATGCACACAAGAATTTTTGTTATAAATCGTTACCAAAATTAAGCTCAAGCTCAAAACTTATACCTAACCCTTCTCCATCTATTTATTGATAATATATAATAAATTTCATTCTCACTGATGTGACTTTATTGCACCACACCTAACAATTTTGATTGACAATTTTGGCTTCAAACGATATTGAATAAAATGCTTTATGTTTTTCTTCAAAAAAAGTTGAAGAAAAATCAAACTGAAATATGTTCCTTTCATCTACATCAAACATTGTTGACATTAAAGTTTTCCAAAATTTTCTCATTTAAGAAAGAATTTTCTTTGTCGCGTAGACCAATTATATATTGTTGTAAAAAGCACGAACTAATAGGCAAATCCATCATGATTTTATACAATAATTCAGATTTTTTTTGTGCAAGAAATTTTAAAAACAATTACCTTTGTTATAAAAAAAGAAAGGGACATAAATTAATTGGGGACCAGTTAAATCAATGCATAATGATTTTATACAATAATTCAGATTTTTTTTTTTGCAAGAAATTAAAAAAACAATTACCTTTGTTATAAAAAAAGAAAGGGACATAAATTAATTGGGGACCAGTTAAGATTTAGAGGTAACTGAAGATGTGTGGATAATATTGTGGGTGGAAGTTTTTATGCTTTATATTTATTTACTTGTTATCCATGTAATTTAATCTTTTTTGGTAACTAACCTTGATCCAAAAAATACGTTAATCATTATCAATAATTATGGTTGTATATCATTTATTTTTTTGGTTTACAATACAACAATACTAAGGATCAATTGGTTATTGACATATCTTCAATTTTTTATTGTTCTTATCGTTGCATAGTTTGTATAAGTTATAAAGAAATGGAGATTGTAGAAAACAGTTTGTATTTTTTTTATCTTTTAAGTTATTTCATCGCAATATTAATCAATAGATTCATACAGTATGTTCAAAATTTCCGAACTACGAGGCAGAGTAAATCAATATTTATATAGAAAAAATAGTACAATTTTCCAATTCATTTTTTTATTATAATGCATATTATAATAAATAAGATTGATTTCAAATCAATCTTATTATTAAAAATATTGAATAGTGGTTAACATAAGCAGTAATTTATTCAAATATGTTATACGAATTCAAATAATGGTTCAAGAATTATTCATCAAGACAAAGGTAGCAATTCATCAATACATAGTCGTAATCATTCATGAGCTTCATTGATACAAATATATTATAACGATCCAATCATCGATGAACTTTGATTCATCAATATAGAGATAGTGATTCATGAATACATAGTTAGCGATTCAGAATATATTTAGTAATGAGCAAAACAATTTATCAAAATATTTGTCTTTGCTCACAAACTTCATACATTTAGCATATCATTGAATTCATCAACAAGAGCTACAAATAACAAAACCTTATTCATCAATATATGCAAGCTGATTCACACTATTACTATTTGCGATTCAGAATGTATAAAATCATTAATATAAACAAAATGATTCAACATAGTCCATAAACTGATTCATCTTAACATCACACTATCAATATTATGCATCTGGCATTTAAACAGAAAGTTTGTTTTTTTGCACTAATCGATGCATGCCAACTGCATCTATAATTTTAATTTTAAATTATACGCTTCCTACAATTAACTCATAGGCCAACAAAAGATCTATAATGTTTCCATATGAAGTACATCAACACAACTTGATACTCACGTCTAGCCGAATAGATCTTCTCGTCACCCTTGACGTCATTCTCGATCTTCAGATTTTGGTGTAGTTCGTTCTTCGAAATAGAAACTTCTAGGTGCAGTTTGTACTTCGATTTCACACGCCGAAAATCACCAGTTATGCAACAATTTAGCCCTTAGATTTGTGGTTCTCAATGAAACAACATACTATTTTTAGATTTTTAGATAAACATTCAATTACTCTAATGAACCATGGGTGAGGGAAAGACGAGGAAGAGTTATTCACCTTCCTTGTTATTCGGGATTTACTATCAATGTAAATAGTTTTGATTTTTTTACCCCTTAATCATGTAAGAATGGATACGAGCCACCCATTTCTATCGGTCAAATTAAATCTTTCAATTTCCTTTCAACCGTTGATTAATGTTAAGGATGGTTTTTATGTTAGCTACTCCCTATATATACATATATAGTGAATCAAATGAGAATTACCGATATTTTAGAACTTTGCAACTATGCATAAGACGTATAAAAATGATGCACATAACAATATAAAGTTGTATACAATGAAAACTTTCTAAAATTATTTTGTTGTGCAATAATTTTAGACAGTTTTCGTTGTGCACAACTTTATAAATTTTGTTCATCAACTTTATACATATGTGCATAATTCTTAAATTCTAAAAAAAAAAATCTTAATGTATCCAACCCCTATATAGGGATATATATGGTTTACTCGAAATTATATTCCCCTTGTTCTAGTCCACAAATTACTAAAGGAAAAAGAATTGATAGAGACTAAATTTGAAAGGAACTGGCTTTGCCTTTATCCTAAGAATATCTATAAATTATTTGCCTTTTCTTGTAAAGTTTGAACACATAAAAGTAGCGTGAAGAATGGAATATGTCTTGCTGCCGCCACTACTACTACGTTAGACTTTTGAGTTTTGAGGAATATTCTCTCTCAAAATGTCCATCGACTATGACTATGTACTTGAAAGTCAAATTTCTTCTTGTTTGTTAATAATCTCTTACGAGAAATTAAATGGTTAGATATCATATTTTATTCCAAAGTATTGACATTTCTTCATAAATGTCTAGTACTTTTAATAGGGACAGATCAGTATTTGCAAATTCATTTAAATTTTAAATTTAAGAAGATAAAATTTTTCGGTACCAAAAAAAAACAAAGTCGCACCACCGGATATATGTGTAAAATCTACATGAAAAAAAAAGCAAATGATGTGAGGATACCACAAACAACTAGTCGTTTGGTTCAAAAACTAAAAATAATAGATTTATTGGCACATAAATATACCAACTTTGGGCCAATTTTGGTTTTTTCTACGAACTTTAAAAATTATCACAAAATACACAAACTTAATGATTTTAGTGTTTTTACCATGATTTCAAATTCATGCCAAATTAGATCTGACTTAGCATCTCGAAAATTTACTATAAACTAAACGGTCAGTGATATAAACAACATCGTAGAGAGATGACATAAAACATCGTGGTTCCATAAAAATAAATCAGATTTTTTGATTTCTAAGATTCATTGCGTCAACCCTCATTAAAAAAATCAAGTCTTCTTATTTTTTTCATCGTCTGGTTCTAGTTGGGATCAAAACAATCAATATCATCTATCTATGATGTTGTTTATATCACTGACTGTTTTGTCTATGGTAAATTTTTGAGATGTCAAGTCAGATTTAATTTGACTTAAATTTAAAATCATGGCAAAATCATTACATTTATGTATTTTATGATAATTTTTATAGTTCTGTAAGAAAAATAAAAATTGATCCAATTTATGAGTCTATAACCCAAAAAAATACGAAAACATCATATGCATCTCTCTCTCTCTCAAACAAACAACATTTACATTCATTCTTCCTCGATTTTAAAACTTCAATTTTTTTGACACCAAAGACAATCCAATCACCAAGTACAAATTGAGCGACAGAAATGATAAACGACCAAAATTCTTAAAACCCTAATGCCTCGGCCACCACCTCCATCGCCGTCTCCACCGCAATGTGTGATCTTCTGCAGTTTCCCCCTCCTCTGCCGCTGTCGTACTCTCTCTACCACACGAGATTACTATTCCACCAAACATTACCCCATTAATATTGGTTGTTTGGTCGATGAAGACTATCACCAATTCATGCATGTCGTGACCACGACGCGCATGATGGAGCATGCCGCGGTAACTTTGCATAACCGTTTCGTTCCGGCTCGTTCTTCTTTGTTTTTTTATCAATTTCTTACAATTTTTTCTTACTATAACGATCCAATATTCAGTCCAAATTATAACATCATTGCACAACTTTCACTCCATTTTTTCTACAAGATCATCGAAACAAGTAAACGAGCATAACAAGAAAGCCAGATAAAGAATTTTAAGCACAAAAATTCTTTCCGAACATGCATGATATTGTGAACAAAAACGACATTATATAGCACCACAAGATACTCCACACGCATTCGTACCCTCTCATCCTTCGCCATGTGCCCCATTGTCACTTATTTTTTTTAAACATTGAGTGGTAAAACGATATAATTTTTCAGTTGGCGTCGAATATTATAATTTCCACACCAGCAAATATAATTAACTTAATTTTCCGCACAAGGGTTGATATTCGATTATTCTTTACTAAAAAAATAAACTCAATATTTCACTATTAAAAATATAAGGTATTTTTTGGAAAAACGCCAAAAAGTGATGTTGATCAAAATTAAATAATCAAGTTTCTTTAACAATTTCTCTTTTATCAAAAATTTAAAAGCATCTATTACATATATTTATGAGGTCGTACACGGCTTGGTCATTGTTTATTTAAGCTCCACAGAGAAACATATCTAGTCCAACGTGCTTAGCTCAGTTGGTTAAAAGCTAGTAGATTTGAAATAAGGACCAATGATCGAGTTCCGACAATTATAGTGTGAGAGTTTCATCTTTTTTAAGATGACTCTTTGTGAGCATTAGATAAAATTTTCCTAATTTCTTAATCCCTAAATCACCATAATTTACTCCTTCATATTTTTATAGGATCGGGAGGTGGAGTCTCTCCGGTAAAGAGGTTCCCTTTGGGAACAAAGAGAAAACATATGTAGTTAAAAATGGCACAAACAATTTATTCTAGGTAGATCTAGACTAATAAATCTGAGTAGACAGACATTATCCATCAATCAGTCTCACGTGGGGAAGGCGTGGCAAATTAATTCTTATAGGTTGAAAAAAAGTACATAATCACCCATTTATTTCCTCACCATAAAAACAGACGTACACACGAAAAGAAAGAAATGAAGTGATAAAGCATTAAATCCAAAAGGGGGCAGGGGGAATGGAATATGAATTAAAAAGCATTACATTTTGAAAATGGGGTTTGAAAAGAAAAAAAATAAAGAGGGGTGGAAAATGATGTATCAAAGAAAGAGGAAATAATGAAATAGTAGTTTCACCAAACATTACCCATTAACATTGTTTTTTGGGTTGATGAAGACTATCACATATTCATGCATGTTCCCACTAGGATAAAGATTCTTCTTTTTAAAAATAAAAAAATAGAAAAAACAATTATACTATATAATTTGGGTGGGGTGTGCACGTGGTGGAATCTCTGTCTCTATGACTAATAATAGTCTTGCCCCTCTCAACTCCATCCCAATCTCTTTACTAATCCCTCTCATTAGAGGGAGTATTAATAAAATCTCATATTTGCTATGCATTTTACAAATCGTCTTTAGGTTTATAAGAGGTTTTAGATTTAAATTTGAAAATTGTTTATATTAAGACCTTTAATCAAATATGATTATAGAACTTCATATAGTTGGTAAGTGATAATTACAAAGTCTTGTAATACTTAATGAAGGGGTTTCTGGGAAGAGTTCTTTTAATCCAATTATTATTGTAAACTGTAGTCAATCCCCGCAATTATTATAAAAATAAACTTGTCATATAGAGGATAAACTTTATAAGAAATAGATAAGTAACACAACTAGGAAAGTTAGCTACAATTAAGTGCATATAGACCTACTTGTCTCCCTATTTGATATAGATTGATCGACAAATTGACAAGAAAAAAGAATCCTAATTTTAGGACTTACATGACCGATACAAGCTAAATCTCAATGAATTTATATTCTTATCAAAGTTATGGAATATGCCAAATAAAAACTATTTTGAAACCTACAGCTCTTTCATTAGAGGATTAATATTACTTTTTTTTTGAAGAACGAGTAATATTACATTTATCTAATAGGTAATGTGAATTGTATATTGAAGATGAGCTTAGAATATTTTCTTTTCATATAAAATCTCAATCCAGAAAATAATTTACTAATTGTTTAATAATGGATTATAATTCTTCATTAACATTTCATTTAGAGTTTCTGAATAACTTCTATAAAATATACTATCAAACACCTTTTTGCGATTTATAAGCTCTTCACATCTTATGAACTGTTAAAAATTAAGAGCTCAATTAATCACCAAATAATTTACAATTATAGTCCTTCTTTGAATCCCGCGGTCATTTTCCCGTGTTTCATTGCTGGTTATGTGATGAAGAAATATAAAAAAAACATTCTCAATTTGGCCACAAACATAATAAATTAATAATTTGTAGAAAATTACAAGTTTTTATTTAGGATTAAGCGGGATAACATGGGATTAAAGAATACAATTTATGCGTAATTGAAGCATATATAAAGTATTAGCACTCTTGTTTTAACGCGCAATAGGTATTTCTTTTTTGAAGATTATCTATCCTTTATATTAGTACAACATGAGACTTTTCTTACTTCAAATTTCTTAATACGTAGCTATTTAATTATTCTTTTCAGCTCATCAACTTAATAGATTATTAATACCTCTTAGTTGTCAATTGTTGATTAGATTCATGTGGCTTAAAGTAGAGGCACGTAAACATGTAGGCTGTAGCCATGAAACGATTTGCAACGTTACGACTTTTAGCTGACTGGATCAAATCATGGTGTGCAAGAAACTATTTAATTATGTTATAATTTATGTATTTTTACTATTAAAAATGTGATCAAGAGTGAATAACGCTTTATATAAAGATATATACTTGATTGAAAGCAACAAAAAATAATTTTATTTTTTCATAAACGAAATTATAGTTTTGGTGTTAACGACGGCGGGAGTTTTTAAAACATTAATTAATTTATGAGAGGGGCATTGGATTATTATGATTTGAATCTTTATCTCAAATTGTAAACTATGATGAGGGTCGATATACTACACATCAATTGTGGAGCAATCATTAACATCCCTTTTTTGTTTTCATTTTTCTTGGACGTTTACTTTTCATTATAAGATAGATTGATAAAAATAATCAAGTTAATCCACCGTTTACTTTGATGGATTAATGATAGATAGATTAATTTTGAATTTATTTGATTATTCTATCTTTTAAATAGTCAATCCTATATTTTATCTATCTATATTACGCCTCCATAAACTAATTAATATTAGAATATAAAATTTATAAGTTATATAGAAATCAAATTTTTAAATATTTTAATCTTATTCCTCTCTCTGAAGTTAAAGGAAAAAATAAATTAGTTTTTGATTTATGTTTAATTTGTAAATTTTATAATCATGATCTTAATTTATGAGTATAACAATCAATATTGAAAAAATGAAAAAAATAATAACAATATGAACTATACGTTAGTGGTGATCAATATAAATGCTCAGGAATTAAACAAATTGATGTTGTTGGAAGTACTTTTTTTCCTCTATGAAAAGAATTGTACGAAAAATAATTAACATATGCAAAGCTATACGTCCACTGTCAAGTTCCATCCTTTATAGCCAGTATTTAATTTTCATTTCACCAAACACTCTCAGCATTATTATTCTTTATGTAGTAATAAACGCTTAGCTGAAATAAAAAAGAATATAAGAAACACGCCGATAATGTTTTACTAATTAAGTTTCATATACATGAGTAATTTGAGATTTAACCAAATGGAGTTGATGTTTGACTATTTAAATCTGGACTCAAGCATTATAATATATCCAATGGTGTTTGAATAATTTTTTACAGACAAGTCTTGAAAACGAGTTATGTATTATATAATTAAAATTTGCTTATGGATGATATAATTTTTCTCATATCTTTAGTGGAAGATAAATATAAAACAATAAAAAGAAAACTCAACCACCCCCAAAACGAAAAGTTGGACAAATTTGCCTTAATCTCAATAGTTTAATTAGTGAATTTAATATATGTGATGCTTGAGATTAATATATGTGTTTAAATTCTTACAGACTATATCGTTAAGTCGACACCTTTGTATACATAACCTATCTACAGTATTACTTATTTGTTTCGTGTAATTTTCCGAGTACATAATTTGCAAATAAAATATAATTCAAGAAAGAAAAAGGAACTGGTAGAACATATTTCGGACTTTGTGTGACATTTAAAGTCTCCAAATAAATGCAGATTCAAATGTAACTAACTATGAAGTATGATCTAGTCAACTAATAATTTGCGGAAAATTGACATACATATTTAGGTCTTACTTTCAGATTCTTTCCAATTAAGTTTTTGTATTTTTTAAGGAAAAGTGCAAGGTTTAACCATACACTACTAATTTCTTTGACTTCTGCGCGTGCAATTTTACCTTATTTCCTTCCATTTTCTTGACGTATCCCTTCATTATTAAAATAAAAGTCATGGGACATGGAGCAAACATTTATAAAACTAAAATGTTAGGAATAATACTTCTGAACAAAATACAAGGGGTTAATTAAAGTCAATAAAGTTAAATCAAACGGCCAAAAGAACAAAAATCAAAGTAGTAAAATAGGTAATTTTTATTTGGATTAACTGCATATATTAGCAACATTTTAGTTATTTTTCCATGCCAAGATATAAAGATTGGTGAGCTTATTGCCAAAAGTTTTGAGTGAGAAATTAATCCTTTTGAAGTTGTTGTGCATGATTTTATACTCTCGTATTTCTTCTTTTTTTTACTCTATCCGTCTCATAGTTTATTTTTATTACGTCCTTCAAACTTCTTTCTGTTCCATTTATGGGCTATCCTACAAAGACTTCTCACTTATTATTGTTAACAATATCTTTAATTCACATTTACCATTCATAGTCCATCATTATCTCTCATTTTATCATCAACAACACCACTTATTTATAACTTTTATAACACATGACTCACCACTAATTAATTTAATACTGTATTAATTGAGATATTTACTCCAACTATAATATACTCAATATTTTTATTAAAACTCATTTACAAGATTCCCATAAAGAAAATTAAGAGATGGAAAGAATAATTCTTATGCTAATGTACACAAATAAATTTTATAATTAAATTATTATGCTATTGTAAATTTATCCAGAAAGCGTCATACACTTGTGAATTTCCGTCGCTGCAAGAAAAAGAAAAATCAAAAGTTACTTTTAAAAATGGACGTACTTAAATTTAATTTCTGACCAGATAAAATTATAACAACTTATGTTTACAATGAAAATGTAGGGACCCTCTGTACAAATAATGCAGTTTAGGCTTTATTGACACGCACACGGACACGCACATACAACATGCATGCATATTCCACCTCACTCACCTACATACGCCGAACTCTATGACCAGGTAGAACGCACGTGTCATGTTGTCGTCATACTGTTTCACCAATTACTCTATCTCCAAGTTACAAATCAATGTATCAAATAGTACTAATTAATTTTGAAATAAAACAAAAAAAGTAGTAAGAGCGAGTTCATCACAAGGAAAAGAAAAGAAAGGCTATTTAAAACTTCAGTACTACACTGATAACTTCTAATTATAATAATTATTCGATTTCACGTCATTAAATTTATTTTGATGGATATGTCAAATAGAAAATTTGATTTTCAACTGATTTTTCGACACCATAAATTATTATTGGACTAAACTTTTCACTAAATCAATTTATGGAGCATAACTAATGTATTACTTGGTATAAAACTAAATTGTCACTACATCAATTTATAGCATAACTAGGCAAATTCATCGTGTAATCTTATGTGATTTTTATACATACAAATTTTATTTTAATTGAAGTACATACATACTCAATTTGGTAGATAAAGATATTCTTTTCTTGATTTAAGTAGACAAGGATATTAAATTACTATAAAATGGCAATGTAGAGTGAGAAAGTGTGGGATTCTTGATTGCTAGAGTTTGTTCATGTGACCTCCTTGTGCTATCGCAACTTTAATCACACTGCCACGTCTATTATTCTTTCAAGCATGGGACTTTATTTGGCCACTTCTTGAGTTCTTGCTTGTTCGTATGTCACATTTGAGTATGTCTCATAGTCTCCACACATTTTATTTTCTTCTTATTAATAATGCACGTACACTAGCCGGGAAAAAAGATCCTAATTTTTATAAACTCTCATGAATTGATTTCTTTTTCAAGGTTCGAGAAATTTTAATTTTACCATGTCTTTCAATGGTCTTGTAAATACGACATCTAATAAGTTGTAGATATAATTATAAAACTTGAGGTAGTCTCTCTACATCCATCCGTATATACTGATTTTAATATTTTTTCATCATGTAAATGATATTTGATATTTTTCTTCAATGTAAATGATACTTGAGCAAATGATATTTTTATTAATGTAAATTATATTTTCTTAATAACAAATGATACTTTTTGTTTGTCGCATATGCGGATAGATGTACATGAGTTTTGTATTAAAACTTACTATTTATCTATGCGTAGATATCCATATTATACCTATATATTTTATATCCAATACTTACTATATCTTTGTGCGTAGATGTCCATATTATACCTCCTAAAATATCTGAAAGTCCAAATTTCACATTTATTATTGTACATTGTACAACAACTCTTTAACTCACGTTTGTTGGCTGTAAGCATAAAATGGTTAATGTCGGCGCTAAAATCTCGGTTCGAATCCACCGTAACACGGCTTTTAAATTTCGTATTTAATTAATCCAAAAAAATACTCTTTAACATATAAACTAATACTCCCTCTGTCGCAATAATATTGGCTCAAAACTTTTGAGCATGTAGATTAAGGATAATTATGTTTTGTGAATAAAGTAGTATAATTCATGGAATTCGAGATATTTTTTTGTATAAAAATGATTTCTTTATAAAATGAGCCAACTCTAATGAGATGACAAAGAAAAAAACGAGCCAACACTAATTTGTTTTGTTAATATCACTTTCTAGTTCTAGACCAAAATATATTCTTTTTTTTTTCAAATTTAGACCATATGTTGGTTTTTGACATAATATCACCCAATATTTTCTTCTTGTTTTTTAAAGAAGTATTTTTTTTAAATTTTATTTGTAATTATTTTTATTCGAATATTAATTCCGCATTGATTCTCGTTGACAAATGCAACTATCTTGTACCAAAAAATCAATTTATTAATACTATTCTGTCAAATATGAAAAGTACGTAATCTAATATTGAAGAAGCAGGCAAATTTTGATCTAATAAAAAATGATATTAACCCTAATTTATTATTAGGCACCATTGATTGGTACAATATGATCGTACCAAAACTAAGATATCATAAAACTAAATAATTAACTGATGATGTAAGTGTACCCAACGTAGTAATTATATTTTCGGCGACCATACAAACGAGTCTTGTTAAAGAGCATAGCAAGAAAGCAACCACTTCTATTCGCTGAGAGACCAAATTAAGTCATACAAGGTTTCCATCAATAATTAAATAAATTAGGCTTCCACGCTTTTCATCATATAGTAATAAATAGGAACTCAAGTGAGATGTCGGTATTTGTCATATATTGAAGTTGAAATATTTAATTGGACTAATGTAAAATGCGTCAGCTGTGACCTATGTGGTACCCTAATATTTTAATATGGATTCAAAACCTTTCTAAATGAATTGGCATATTTTTAGAAGGAATTGCCATATTTTGCTCAATCAAAAAAAAGGATGGTATGAAATTTTAACCTGTATTTTCCAAAAATGCGAAAACACCTTCTACTATAAACAGATAATTTGGATACACACGTCTTATTTTTTTTAAATTGCATACTGCACCTTCTGCCAATTAATATACCCTTGTATTAGAATATCTTAACCATATATATATATATATATATATATGAGATGGATCGGTGAGAATGAATAATTTGGTGAGAAATAAGAATGAATCTGGCCTTTGATTCACTTGGATCAATGGCTGAGATTTAATTCGGTTGTCTACTGATCTTTTTGTGTGTGCTACGCTGATTCTCACAAAGATTAGAACCCTTCTCGTGCTGTTCTGAATAAAAGATGTCTTAAACTAATATATTTAGCGTATGTATACGAAAGATGAAATATGTGCTAAACTAATATGTGCAACATAGTAATTTGATTGTGCTACACAAATATGAAAGATATGCTAGACTTATATATCTATTCCTATTTCCTATACTTATTTTCATTCTCACAAGAACCATCCCATATATATATATATATATATATATATATATATATATATATATATATATAAAGAGGTATAAATGAGAATCTATTTATAAAATTAGAATTTAGAATCATTTTCGGTCATTTGATCGTGAAGATCTATAGTAAATGTATTATTTTATTGGATGAATTCATCACCTATATTCGAATCCTATAAGGGCAATTTTTCTTCTTCTTTTGTGCGATAACTTTACGAAGAATGCAGTGACTTTATATTTTCAATGCAATAGTTCTTAGTTCTACGAAATATTTAGTTCTCATTATAACCACACCACACATGTATATATAGAGACGAGGTCATATAGTTTCAAACATTAGGTAGTATGTAGTACTCAATCCCATCTCAAAAATTTAATATTTATGATGACGATTTTTCGGATTTTTAAGTCGTTTTTCATTGACTTCTTAAGTAAGACTAGAATCATAATTTGATTTGTTGTGTGATATAGAAAAATATGCATATTATTAAATTATGGTTGAACACAAAAATATATGTAATTAAATACAAACATGCATATGAGTTTCATTTTAAAATATGCAGATCGCACACCACCGACGCACACAACCATCTTGACTCAATCTATCCTTACGATTTAACAACAAGCAATGGAACTCCTTTATGCCCATTATCCTAACTTGATCTAACGCCCAAAGGAACATCATCAATGAACGATTACCCAAGCATCATTATGTCCAAGACAGACCGATATCGACACTCGACGGCACATAGACTATGCCAACTCGTCTATGTCGGTTGTACTCTCAAGACGCAGACGGATCGTACATCGTATTTTAATCTTAATTTATTAGTGATCTAGCCCAATATGATTAATTAATGCTCGCTTAACTAACCTAGTCAAAGCGGACCATTTGGAATCAAATCTAGCACTTCGGAAACACATGAATGCAGATTGTATTGTCCATTTAGACTTCTCAAGTATGTGAGTTCGTCTTCATCTCATCTTGCCCAAACCAGTATAAAAATTTAGCTAGACGTAAACAAAATCAATCGCAAGTAAAGAAAATAAACATACGTACTATTTAAACGAAAATGATTGTTTGCGAGAGATGGACTTAACAAACTAATTAAAAAGCACGATAAAGGGGACGAATGCGAAGATAAAGCAATGCTCTTATAAGTGAGCAATATATGGTATTTATAGAAGTTTTTGGGTTGGACGTCATGCCTGGGCCTTTGGTATAAGGATAAGGCATCGGCTTGAGTTGATATTCCATAGTCCGTCGACTGTCCTCAATCCTTGCTTATCCAAAGTTGATTTGATGTTATCTCTTGAGAGTCCTTGCGGGTCAAATACTTGCGTGACTCGGAGGATAAGATTATCTCCATCACGGCTTGTCCGCCTTGCCACTTTTCTTCCTCCCTTCTTCTTTATCTTCTCCGTCGCCTCGGTCATGTTCTCTTTCTATAGCCTTGCGTGCCACTAGCCCGGAATACAAATATGTAGGTAATTATTTAGTATTATTTTGTGCTTATTCTTCATATGTTTATGCATGTCGTTTCCCGTGATTTATTCTATTTATGTCGTTGTTGTGATTAATATTTATCGATTCAGACTTATTTGGTTTGCTTCAAAAAATTTGTAGGAAACAACGTTAAATAGGATAAAATGGATCCGACAAGGATAGATGTGAAAAGTTTACAATTTTAAAGAGCATCTCGATAGGAGTCCATAGCATAAACAGATCGCAATTGAGCTCGGAAGAGAAAGCGAAGCGAAGAACAAAATCACGCACATGTATGCACGGCGCCAGCCGTAGGACCAATGATGGCCTCGCCTCAGCTCTCGCCGCCTCCCATTGCACCGGCGCGCCACGTTGAGCTTCTCGCCTTGCCCCCCATCCGTTATTCGTTGGCCTTATCTCGAAGCTTATCGCCGCCGGTGCACGCCCTACACCCGGCCACGGCCTCACCTCGTCCGTGTTGGGACACCTCTCGGCACCTCTTCAGGGAGCTGTCCCTAGTGCCCGCCTCACTCCGCCAATGCTGGGGCACCCTCTCGTCATAGTCCAGAAAGCCACTCCCAGCGCAACCTTCGTCCCGTCTGGCGTTGGGTGGGCCTTCAGTCCATTGACTTATTTTACGGGCTTTTCGGGGTTTTATAAATAGGATAGCCGTCTTTCACAAGAGAACAATCACACACTCACGCGATTTTCTTCTTTTTCTTTTCTTTTAAAATTTTGTGTTTGGATTAACAACTGGATTGTGCGATTCCTGATTTTTGGATGACGAATTCATCAATGATTGGTTTATAAGTTTTCTCATTTCATTATTGTCTATGTAATTGCTATGGGAATAATTTCTACTATGAGAAAGAATTAGGGTGAGATTCGGTTCGGTTTGGTTAATCGAAACGGAAATTTCGATTAACGAGAAACCAAATTGACAAAAATAGCTAACCAAAATCGATACCGATCTCCGATTAACCGATTTGGTCATTCGGTTCGGTTAGAGGTTAACCGAAATTAATATTAATTTTTCTAAAATAAAAAATACAAAATATAAAATTAATCGAAATTAACCGAGATTATTTCAAATATTGCAAATTATAATATTAAATTAAATATTTTCACTTAATAATTAATTAATTATATATATATATATATATATATATATATATATATATATTAATTTGATTAATCGCTTATACCCGATAACCGAATTCACTTGAAGTGGTTAGCAAATACCGAATCGAATCGAAAAAATTGGTTATCGGTTAACCGATAACCGACTTTTTCGGTTTCGATTCTCGGTTAACCAACAATCGATACCCGTTTAAGCACCCCTAGAAAAATTATCGATTTAAAATAAAAATAAATATTAGATTTGTTCTTGACTTGAGTCGTGATTATTGTGTTGATGATTTGTGATTTCTTATTCGTATAAATTGGTTACTTCATGGTCTTAATACACGGCTCGAAAGAATATTGCATTTTATTACGTGCTTATGTTTGATTAGGAATTAACGCAGAGTAGATTTATATTGAATATAAGTTTGTGAAAGCGGTCGAGAGACTAATTTGTTGTTGAGTGATTATTATATGTGGATATGTATTTGCTATCCTGTGGATTTGTGTTGATCATCCTTCGTAGTTGATGACGGGGGGAGTAGAGGCTAGTTTGTCATTGATTGTGAGTCTAGCATAGAGCGGAGTTGAGAGATTAGTTTATGTTGCACACTAGGTGATAGAGCGTTGATAGTTTACTGCACTGTGCACCGGTCATTGACTCATTGATAGCAAGGATGAAGTTTGAATCCTATAACACCGTCTTCAATTCCGTGTATTTGTCAATTCCTCTTTTTGTCCAAGTACACTCTTTTCATGCTTTCTTTTCTTTCATTCTTTCTTCTGTTCCGTGACAACTCCCTTTATGTTAGGACGTTGGTTTTATTTTCTGTTTGTGTATGACATAAAATCTATAGGGACCTCGTTACAATTGCGAACTACTTAGAGAACAATTAGGTTAGAACGATAATCTTGTGATGGTCACATCATCCGGACGGGCGACTTGAGTTTTATCTTCACACGGATGTGATCATCGTGCCCTAGTCATGAGCAAAGTTCCATGTGACCTGGATGCAATCGTACCTCAACTCATTCCATGTCCGATTCCTTCATCCACTTGCCCATTTCCACTCTCTCATGTCCAATTCTTGCATCCCATGCCCTACCCACCAAGTGTGTCCTTTCGGACACAAAACATGAACAAAAGACACAAAACACGAACTAGACCTAGAAAACAAGACACAAAAGAGCACAAAACATGGGCTCATATCCACGTGATCAAAATATGTGATCTAGATTAAATACTACATACTACCTAAAGACATGGTACTCTGAAGAGAAATCTGATTTTAACCATCTCCGAGGATCTATCTTGGATGTTTAATTCATCATACATTGATTATATATCTAGCATGCACTATATAATCAATTGCAACACGTTGGTGTTTTTCGTGTTTACCGTGAATTTTCGGACAAAGTAGGATCAAGATTAGTGTTTTGATCTTCTTGACTATATCTCGTTTGCAAAACTTCAATCTTTGAGTGAGAGCAATCTATGGAAAGTACTGCAAAAATTCACCTTCTTCCTCACACTTGTAAATCTCGAAATCAGAATGATAACAATAGTAATTTTCGAAAATCTCTTAGCTTAGGATACCTCTGATTTTCTCTCACATTTTATTTATAATGCAACCCTAAAATCCTAATAGGATAGAATCTCTGTATATCCAACAAATACAATCTTATCTTTAAAGATATAGGAAAATCAGAACAGAGTCCCAGTGGGACTCCACTATGTGAGGGACGAAAATCTCCAACAGTCAGGGCCTTGATAAAGTGATCAGAGATCAAATCGAGGAATAAGAGGGCCTCAAATGATTTAATTATCTTATGTTCAACCTAGAACATAAATTAATTCATAAACATTCATTCATGCCACTAGAGAATAAATCTTGACATACTCATTTATTATCGAAGTTGAGTCGGACTTGCACTTAGACTTTACGAATTCCGTATTTAAGATATCACCGTCCATTAATTATTTATCGCTCGATTGCTTAAAATAATTAATCTCTTTAATTCTCAAGTAGTACCACTAAACCTTATTGTTGTACTTGAGATAACTCAACTGCAAGGTTTAGTACAATAAACCTTTGAGCTCCTTAAGGGACGTCATCATCCTAAACGGATACGGTGACTCGTCTGAAGTAGCATGGCACAATGAACTGAGCGTCATCCAACTTTGACTCTTGATAGCGGAGTGCCCAAATGACTCTAGGGCGCTAGCTTTGACTCACGATAGCCGACTTTGACTGTAGGATAATCGGTCGTCGATATGACACTTAGTCGCTTTGACATTTCATCGATCGACTTTGATTTGATTTAGTCAACATCGACTACTTGTTACCGGCTTTGACTTCATGACGCTAGCTTTGGCTCACGATAGCCGCTTTGACTTCGGAGGATAGTCTGTGTCGATATGACATTTAGTCATATCCCGACTACTTTATCTATTTCAACGAGTCTCGGTCTCCGATCTTCGAGCTTCGGTCTTCGATATCGATCTTGATCTTGACTTTACTCAACAACTCTGTCATCAACATCTCTATACTTGGTTCTTCGGCATCGGTTGGCTTACATCGGTCTTGATTCTTTAGTGCGATCCTTGGTTGAGCTTCGATCAATTGCGTCGATACTGATAATCTTATTAGTATGATTGACTTCAATCTTGCGCTCGAACTCCTTGGACGATATGTCCAAGTGGTAATTCTCTTGTTGAAACCTATAACAAAAACGTCTAACTTTTGAATAAGTCAATAGTATTAATTATATCAGCAATGCAATCATCAGATATTTTGAGATTTAATCAAAAACACAATTAAAATAGATTAATTCTTAACCGCTTAGAATTTTTCCAACTCTTCACTATGCGTACCCACCATCGTTTTAATACTTATCCAAACTCATCTTATTAAAATTTGATAAAGATATGTACCGACAAAATATCAATCTGTTGCAATCCTTTCCAAAACTTTCTATTAATAAAAAGCTGTTTTTCTTTTTTATTCAGTTTCAGGAAAACATAACCCTTATTTTACCCTAAAACTTAGAAATTAATTTATATCAATTTCCTTCTTAGATATATGGGACATTTTAAACCTGATATTTTTTCTCAGAAAAACTAACGTGTTAAAGATAAGTTTATTAGTGATTCCCGACTTGTCGTAAGATTATTAAATAAATCATGCTTATCATCATGGAAGCGTAAACACTTAGGACTAAAAATCTTAATTAGAAGG
Source organism: Salvia rosmarinus (assembly GCA_036937905.1). Lineage (NCBI taxonomy): Eukaryota > Viridiplantae > Streptophyta > Magnoliopsida > Lamiales > Lamiaceae > Salvia > Salvia rosmarinus. The sequence continues at coordinate 115,409,378 of CM072819.1, forward strand.
GTGCAATTATTATTTTTCATTTAACACAATTGTTTTATTCTCTAGATAATGTGTACGGCGTACGTTTCCTTATTTATTCCCCTTTTGGTTATTTTCTTCTAAAAGATTATAGTATATATATAGTGTGCGTATAATTAACTAATGATGTTGAAGTTCATATATTTGATATACATAATTGTTAGAAAATAAATAATCTAATCGATATTTATTTTCATGATCAAATAATATATATGGTTGAGATTTTATCTTCATTATGATGAAATTTTCAATCATACTCTTAATTTTTAATGTGATCTGAATCAAGCAAGTTAGCTCAAATTATAAGAGTTATCAAGAATCTTGATATGTTACATATGTATTCTATTAAATAATGGATTAATCTATACTTTTATAACTATCAAAGCTAATCCTCAAAAGCAAGCGGCAAATAAGGATTACATATTTATACATAACTCGACTACACAAATTCGACCTATTTATTAATCGGGACAAGCCAAAAGTTTAGGTCGGATTATAAACTGGGTTGTCCTTGTAATTCAAGGTAACTAATATATACTTCATCTGTTCACGATAAGTATATCACTTATGGATAATCTGAGTTTTAATAAAATTATTGACGGATGTTGTTTAAGTGAAGAAATTGTCCACCATGTGTTAAGTTGTGAGTATGAAAGATTTTTGATAAATAATGAGTGATTATGAGGTTGAATAATAAATAGTAGTATCTTAAAAGGAACTCGATATATTTTTCATGACGTCGAATAAAACAATGTGATACACTTATTATGGACGAGGAAGTATAAAATAACATACACTATCAAGTTTTGCTAAATTTTATTTAGTCGTACATGAAAACTGTAAATTATTTTGGGAAAATTGCTTTGATTATAAACTAATATAAATGGATTTGATTAAATTCGTGAAAAATATGAGTACAACTGTACAAGCGATAAAAATTTGACGATTTGATCGAAGAATCTGAATTCAACTATATATGACATTATAAAATATATGGATTAATTATTAGATATATATTTATATACTTCAATAATGTATGTTTGACGCAAGCAAATACTTAGTTTTATCGATTTGTTTATTTTTACACAAGAAAATACCTAATTGTTGGTACATAAAAAATATCTTCCAGTGGAGACGTTATGAAGTGATGGATAATGCAATCACAGCTCATAAGTCCTTCCCATCGGTGTGGGACTACCTAACAACTAGCATGTCATCCACTCGTGGGAAATAAGTTTAAAAATTTATCTATATATCTATATATTTTGTTAAAATAAGTTATGAATTATGAATAAAACCAACTTTATACGAAACCCACTACAACCTTCCAATATCTACGGAATGTCAAATATCGATTCGTAACTACTCTCCAAAGAAAACCTTAATGAAAAAGAAAAAAAAACTTTATAAATCGCAAATGGAACAATGTTTTAGAGAGCTTTAGTAGGAACGATAAAATAAATAAATAAATAAATAAATAAGGAACATCGCTTGATTTATGGTGACTAATGAGTATATTTGTTAAAAGATATATCGAGTGCCTATTCGCTTTTATCTACAAGAATAAATTCATATTCTACTAGGGATGTCAACGGCTTACTAGGAATCGATCCGAAACCGCTCAGTTCTCATTAAATTTTAAAACAACTGTTCTAGGCTTACGGTTCCTGTTCGAACCGCTTGACCTGACGGTCAAGACCCGACCTGTTTTGACCGGTTCGGTCCGACCGATCAATTTTTTATTTTATTTTTAACAAATTTTAATTTGAGCATTACATATCCACTTTCGATTTTTTCGTATTAAAAACTCAAATATTAAAATAGATAAGTTGTATTCTAATATAAATATCTTTAAGAAATAATCATATATTAAAATTCTTCTCTTAATAAAATTATATCATCAAATATAGACATAATTATTAAATATTAGAATATTTTGTTTCAAAGTAAAAGAAAATGTTAACGTTTTTATTTTGACAATATCATCCAACTTATAGATGTAATAATCAAATATGCAAGGTTAGTGGTTCACGTAATTGTACTTTCCATCCATTACTAATATATGTGTGTTAATAAAAAAACAAAATTGAGCGACTTTGAAAAATAAAATAAAATTGATTGAATATATATATTGTCAATTTGTTATCGATGAATTGATTTAAAATTAATCATTCTAATAAGAAGTTAATAAATTTTAATTATGACAGACAACACATCCGAATCACGTAAATGCATTTTTTCGCATTAATTAATTACTTAACTATAATAATTCCACAAATCAATATTATACTGAAAAGACTGACATTATTGTGTAGAATTCGATATTCTCAAGGAAATAAATAAATTGATTAGTCATTAAGTAACTACTTAACATAATAATTCCACAAATCAATATTATATTTGAAAAGACGGATTGCTTTTTTTATTAAAAATCCAATCCGATCGAAATCCAAATTTTTAAAATGTCAACTCGATCCGAAATCAAATCCCAAAATTGAACCGAATTTCGATTTGGTTCGGATCGATTGAGAATAAGGTCCATGGTAATTGAGAATAAGGTCCGGGTAGTGTACTTAGAAATGGGTAATACCCGATCCGGATCCATAATTTGATGGTGGGATCCGGCCCGGTTTAGTATTTATGGGCGGTTCCGGCAACCGTAACCAATACTAAATTATCGGTTCGGTCCCGTAAATCCACCCGTTGACACCCCTCAATTACTACTAATCATATATATATATATATATATAGGGGGTTGGTTATAGGAGAACCACCACCAAGATGAAAACTAAGAACTAATTATCACTCTAGATTTCATCTTATCTAATGGATTATATTTAATCATGCTTAAAAGCAGTTTGACTATTTTTATAATGTTTTATGGTTGTAAACGCTTTAGGCACTAAGGTCATTTTAAAGATTCACCATATCCTAATTTTTCATATACTCTCTATAATTCGATTTCCTTCCAAATAGTAGTTGTGCATAAGATTTTAATGATTGTCATAAGATTGTTAGTACTTATCTTGAAACGAAACATGGACTAATTAAGAATCAAACTTATAAAATTGAAAATTATTGTTTGAACAATAATTAATGTAAAATAAAATTTATAAAATTACCTAAAATAAAGATCACATATATTTGGCACTACAAATCCCTCAATTCGTGAGTGAGAAAAAATTATAGATATGCAACTATGGTTATTCATGTGATTTGGGTAATATGCATAACTATATAGTAATTGTGCATAAGATAATATTTGTGCAAATAAATGGATTAATATGCATCTGTTTAGTACGATTATACAAACAGAGTGATTTAAAGCATAAGCATAAACTCGAAAAACGAGATAAAAAATACAAAATCAAAATATCATAAATATAATATGAAATCCTTTAAAACACTCAAAAAAATCGGTTATAAAAACGAAAATTACAATAATATCCTTAATAATAAAATCTAAAATCAAATACTTAACAAATCTAAAAATCGTGACCATTAGATTACACAAGATAACGATCGATTAGTTCTTAGTTCTCAAAACATATATGGTTCCTTTTGATTCATCCCCTATATATATATATATATATATATATATATATATATATATATATATATATATAAAAGAATGAACTGAAAAAAAATAATATCGTGAAAACTCTACACTAAGCATTATAAAGTTAATGCATTGAACATCATATGCTAAAGCACTACAATAACATTAATGCACATTAATATTATTATAGTGCATTAGCTTTCTAAGTTCAGTACACAACTGTAAATATTTACATTAGATTTCTACGCACAATGAGAATGTAATTATTACATCGATTATAAGATGAAAATGTAGTAGTAGTAGTAATAATATATAATAATAATAATAATAATTATTATTATTATTATTATTATTATTATTATTAATGTATGTATGTGTGTTGGGGCGAAAATGTAATTGTTTTTAGTGTTTCTAGATTAACAACTTTGAATCAAATTGGGAAAAACAGTGCAACAATTACAACCCGATTAGCCCCAATTTCAAAAGATTTTTGCTTTCAATTACAAACATACCCGTAGTATAATGCAAACCATTCTTTTAGAATTGTTGCAAATTAAATAACTCTCCTTTTGCTTTCTAAATTTTTGTGCTAGAAAAAGAAGACGACTTATAAAAATCAAGCGAGAATAATGAAAATAATATTCCGACAATTCCAAAAACATGTACACGCCACCAAACCAAATTGGTGGGTAAAAACTCTAAAAGTTAAAATAGATCATAAATAATTAAAAGCATATGAGTGCCTTCAGTGAATTTTTTTTCCCTTTTTAAAAATTGGGAGCCAATTTTTTTTATCATCGTAGCAAAAATGATGTGACAAAAAGTTAACTTCCAACTTTTCAAATAAGACGTTGGTTTTTATGAGCGATAGGATATAAAGGAGTTATAATGCCTTCATAGCTCCACCTAGTAAAGGGCTTTGACCCTTTCCCTGACAGTTAGAACTTGATTGCTTTGAGCTTTTCCATATCGTCCTTGAATTATTATTATTATTATTATTATTATTATTATTGTTGTTATTTATTGTTATTATAATATTAATTAATTAATTAGCATAAATTCTTGAATTAAAAAGTAGAATTTTCGTTCTCAAAATTGAACATATGCACGAAAAATGTGGATTCAATAACTTTCGAGAATTCATCAACTTTCACGACAGTTCGTTCTTCTTACATTTATCTTTAAATAATTTTATTTGAATCTCACTTATATATATATATATATATACATATATATATATGATAGCTCAAAATTGAAGAGAATGTAGGAGTTAAATTAAACATACAAGAAGATAGAAGTTGACTTTGTAATCTTATTAATTACCATAATATATATATATATATATATATATATATATATATATATATATAGGAATGATTAACGTGAGACCATTTTTTGTGAGAACATGAAATGAATATCTTATGAAAGTAAATGAATACATTCTGAAGTTAATGAATAAAAAAAAAATAGATTTTAAGCCTTCATGGATTCGCACGGTAAAATTGAATTTTGGATTCATTAACTTTCACAGCGTGTCATTTTCATGTATAATCATTTGTTTTCGTAGTTCTTAGTTAAATTGGTTATTTATTTGAACTCACATATATATATATATATATAATTAGTTATCAAATTCAAGAATATTAAAAATTTATTATAAAAATTATCACAATTTTACTTTCAAATTGTGAAATAAAAACTTATTAAAAATAAGAAAAAATGTCAATATGATACTTATAAAAACAAAGGGGATATTTTCAAGGAACAACACATCTCAAAACACCAACATCATAATTATTGATCAAGGGCAATTTATTACTATTATTATTATATAGTGTATTCTAATAGGTTTTAGTATACTTATAATATCTTTACTTATTTTAGTATAAAATAACTTTATATATAGAGAGAATGTTGTATATAAGATAAGAAATATTTTGTAATTAAAAATTGTTCAAAATTATGATAAGATTAATTCACGGTTTAGTGATGGCATATACTTTTACTCCCATATCTATAGTAGTGAGAGTTTAATAAAATTATTGATGTGTGTTGTTTGAGTGGAAAATGATCCCATAAGTATTGATTAGGTTGTAGGTGGTATGAATGATTTTTAGTAAATAATGAGTGGCGTGAGGTTGAATAATACTCCCTCGTCCGTTTAAAACGTCCATTTTCTTTTGAACGGTTATTGGAGAAATGTATAAAGTAGTTAAAGTGTTAAAAAGTGAATAGGGTCCACAACTTTTGAAGGATAATTCTTGCAAATGGAATGAGACATTTGTAATGGGACAATCAAAAAAGTGAGATATTTAAATAGGACGGAGGGAGTAAGAACTAATATCACGAAAAGAAAATAATACACTTTTATTGATATCAAATAAGATAATTATAATATATTTATCGTGAATTATCTTCCAGGATATGCTAGAATCACAATGATATATACCATGTTATTGCTTAAAACAACACAACTTTTACTCGTTACTACACGAATCACTTTTCAATCACAATATCTTTAGTTGTTTAATTAATTTTTACACACACACACACATATATATATATATAGGGAGGGTTATGGTGAGAATAGATATATATATAAAATAAGAATATATCTCAACCACTAATTTACAAAAATGAATGATCAGTTAAACTAATTTATCATTCTGCATTTGTTTCTTATATTGCAAAAAGAACAAAAGGTTAAAATGGTAATTAGCAAAAGTATAAAAAAGCGTGATTTTGTTTCCTATTTTCAAGGCACAATTAAATCTTCTAATATTATATAATCTATTAAGGCTGGGTAAATCTTTACCATTGAATACAAATAAAGTGAATAGCAGTCAAACAAATGTATCATATAATGTAGCTCTTTATCAATATTAATGTAGCATATAGTTATCATTATGTTGCACATTTATGGTTAAGCTTATTGAACAAGTTTATAATAATGTATAATAGTTATTTGCACTTGGTCATGGATATTTAGATAGCGGTTGTAATTTAGCATATAATAGTATAATGTTTTGCACAAAGTGCAACAATAAATAACTTGATTGTGGCTTTCATCCAGTAAAAACAAATGTGTCATATAATTTAGCATATTATTGTATCTTTTACAAATCGGTATTGATTGTTGCTTTCATCTAGTAAAACAAATGTATCATATAATGTAGCATATATAATAATGGCATATAGTAAATCATTATATATTTGCACATTTATGGTTAACTATCGAACAAGTTTATAATAATGTAGAATACCATGATGTTATTGTATGCTTGGTCACCGATATTTAGTTAATAAGCGGATGTAATTTAGCATGTAATAATAGTATGATGTTTTGCATAATGTTATTTTTTTATAAATAAATGTAACGTACTATACATGTATTGATTTTGCTTTTGTAAAATATGTAGCTATTGAGTAGTTGTAATGTGACATATAATAGTCAATATATTGCCAAAACTTGGTATAAAGTACAAATTAAAATGAATTAATCAAACTATCGAGTACTTGATTGTTGCATTTGCTGATATATAGCTCATGATCAATAATATATGTTATGAACAAAAATATTGAATATTAAAGATAGTTTAACATACAACAATTTAAAACATATGAAGATGTAATCACGAAATAAATTTCAAATGCAAGAATATAAACAATTAAAGCTATGAATTGTGTAATATATGCAACCTAATAACATTCGATTACAACAAAACACTAAAAACAATTTAACGATAATATTATATACAAACCCGCACTTCTATTTTCATGTTCTAAATTTTTAAATGTGTTAGTTTTTATCGTTTAAGATGATATAATGATCATTATAATCATTACAATAATTTAGAATATGAAATTGTTTATCATAACTTATTGAATTAACAAACAATATAAATATTCATTCTCATCACGATATATCGTAGATAAAAAATACTATATAAATGCAACATTATACAACTCTATAAGCTATGAATTAATCTAATAAATGCAAACAATATCAACACTCATTTTGAAATTACTTGTATCAAATTCACGAAAATTTATAAAAATAACATTCTATTAATGATTTACAAACATACCATTATGAAGTTCATAGGAGGATGAACTATCAATATCTGTTGATTATATGTGTCATCGAACAAAGTTATAAAACAACAATCTAAAAAATGAAAACAAACATAATAAAAACATGAATTAATATATAATACTCAAAATAAATATCAAATGCAACATTATATCAAACTGACTATGGTGTCATATGCAATGAATTAGGCGATAACGATAACAACAACTAATGAAAAAAAACCATCTTTCCATTGTTGGTAAACAAATTTTACTGCTAATTAGGTTTAGAGATAACGATAACTACAACTAATGAAAAGAATAACCGTTTCAATAATATTACAAATATCCATTAAAATGCATGAAAATAGATTACCACTAAAAGGTAAAAATCATACCCTTGCCGCCTGGTCAGTTGATGTAGCACACATTATGATTTATCGTTGCATTTTACTAATTAAATCACACCATAGATCTATCATCTTAAATGGCAAATTCATTAATTCTCACAAATATCATTATTCTCTATATATATATATATATATATATATATATGTGGATCCATGAAATTCATATTTTTATAACTTGAGATTATACTACGTATAAAGTTGATGAATAAAATCATAAAGTTGACACGAAAATATTCTAAAATTATTATACAACAAAATAATTTTAGAAAGTTTTATGCATAACTTTATACCGCTTTACATCATCTTTAACGCTTATGCATGATTCGTAGAGTTAAAAACGTAGTTCTCATTGATCCACTCCATATATATATGTGTTGTGTGTGTGTGTGTGTGTGTGTGTGTGTGTGTGTGTTTATAATATACTCTCTGCCTATCAGATGCTACTATTCCTTTTGAAATTTCATCCAAGATATCTGTTTTTTTTGAAATAATTATCTTTTCAAAATTATGAACATATCTATTTTTATCACTTTATAATCTTCTAATGATAATACTAAAAAAAAAAAAGGATAGTTCTAGGTTAGATGGATGAAGTACAATTTATGAGCAGTTAAGTGTAGCACCACTAATGTACATAACACATCAGCATTTTTCATTTTCATTAATAATAATGTTGCCTAGCATAGGACGGGTGCGGGTCTAGACTCTAGGCAGTAGGGAGGGCAAACTTGTACGATTTGCTTTAGTAACTGTGACCAATTCTTTTAAAGGATATATCGATATATTACATGACTTTCTTATTTTATTCAATTGTTCCCACAGATTCATATATTTACAAATATACCATGATATGTCGAGCCATAGCCAAATAACTCGCTCTTCTCTACTAATAATTGATTGATGTTAACAGTGATGGAGTCAGAAAAATTGTATGAAAACTTAATAAATAATGTTAAAAATATTAAAAACAATTTAAAATAAAATTACATGTTAAAAATATTTTAATGCAGTCATAATATATTTTAATTATAACAATAAAAAACTAAGAGATGAAGTTACAACTTCCATAATATAAGATTTATTATTATAAAAACAATATATCAATATTAAACAATGAAAAGATACGTATAACTTAGACCATTCAAGTAAAATCAAGATATAGTTTTGGGAGCTTTTGGTTTTCATATGTGGCCTTAGAAAACGGCCAGTGGTTTGTACGAGACCACCTGTTACATTTTAACACTAGTTTTCTAGATAATTTAGGATGCTTCGCAGTAATGGACGTCGCTCAATTTTAATTTATGAGTGTACTTTATTACGAGGAAGTAGATTTAGGGTATTTGTGAACTTATTTTAGAGAGTTTATAGTTAGAGATTATATGATATTTTGAGGTATAAAGGTAATGAAGTCTTTATGTTGTTAAAGTGTTTGATACTGATCTTATAAGATATAAAAGAATTGAGTTAGAGAGAAAATCTAGAGATAAAATTGACGAGATGTGAAGTTGATAGTATATGTTAGGAAATAACAACTATAATAAGATTATTTTAGAATTATGTTCTTAAGTTTATAAAAATAAGTTAGGGTTGACTAACTTATTTTTAGAGAGACTTATAATTTGTTGATTATTTTCACTATTTAGTTTTAGGAAACTTTCACAACATAATGTTTTAAAGCTTATAAACTTAACCAAACACCCTCCTAATAATGTTACCTTGATAATTTTAATTTACGTAATGTGTCTAGAGATGGCAAAAGTGCAGCTAACTAAACGGACCCATCGGACTTTGGGATTACGGGCCGGGCGGAAAATCTATCAGACAGAGCCCAACCAGACGTCCGCCACGGCTTTTACTAAACCCGTCAGTAAAAATAGGATATTTTTTTCCTTTTAGTAGTTTTAATATAAACTTAAGATATTTATTGTTTAGGACACTAAAAGTGTCCTATTAATGAAATGATGGATTTTAAAATGGGGACACTTAAGTAGAGTGTGTATTTGGTATTGGATATTTGGATATATCTGATAAGTGAACCAATGGATATCGGTTAACGAATAACCGATTTCATTGGATACGATTCGTATGATATGAGATTTTTGAAATTGTTATTGGTACCAGAAAATCGAATGGGTATACCGATAACCGAAAATAATTATACATATATATATATATATATATATATATTTTATTTCATTTATAATTAATATTTAAAAATATATTAATCTCCATAACACTTGCTTATATTCTATTTCATAATATTAATCTTGAGTTCAAGTTTGAATTTTTGTTAAATTTTGGTGAAAATGAATGCAATATTGTATCCTCATCTAGATAATCTTGAGCTCAAGTTAGAATATTTTGAAAATTTTGGTGAAAATGAAATGCAATATATGACTTGCAATCTCGCTTTGTGCTCCTTGAACTAAAGTTACTGTTCTTGAACAAGGGTTTTGATTGCAAAATAAAAATAAAATTTGGTTTAAAAGTTATTCGGTTAACCAAATAACCGATTGGTTAAACCGATCGATTATTTGTTTAACCAGATAACCGATCGGTCGGTTATCGATTAGTATCCAAAGTGAATAATCGCGTTTGTAATCGAAATTCGTTCGTTAATCGAACACCGATACTGATCCTACTTAAAAGTGTCCTTAGTGTACTATGCGGTGTGCTTTTTTAAAATCGGGCTTTTAGCCTCGTTGGCCACGGAGCATCCGAAGAGTTTTAGGTCCGATTTTTTACCAATAATTTCGAGCCAACCAACCCTAATCCGGATACCTTGCCTCAGCCGGACCCATTTTCCACTCTAAACGTGTCTATGCGTGAAATACAAAGTGGAATACTGATACAAAAGAATATTAAAGAAAATGGATTTTATAGGAATAATTAATTTTCAGATGCTAATTCAGTAAACAATACATTTGCAAACAATTGCTAGATATACACGGAACAAGTACCAATAAATATCTTGTAACAAAACTAATGGTCTGAGATTATGACTTAGGAAAACGATCAAACCAAGGCAAACACTAGGCACAAAATAATGGAACAAAATTCCACTAATTTTAATCAATATTCAAGTATGTAATTCCCTAGGGCCTAGACCTTTGCTATTCATGTCACGTTCCTTGTGTTTAAAATAAATATGTACTTTGCCTAAATAAAGACTTAAAATATTCGAAGTCAACGAGCAATATCTGATCTTGTGGTATAGCCCAATTGTTGCTCTATCTCCCAACTGAGCTTTGGCACAACCCCATTATGTTTTGGAACATAATCCTGCATTTTAAAATACTAATAATTAAGAGATAACTAAATTTGAGATAATTTACACATCATAATACACGCATATCAAATAAATGCATCTATATGTACTTTTTACTTGATATAAATATATCATTTAATTCAAATTTAAATCAAAATCAACAGTAAATGCAGTATTTGACCGAATCCACCAAGTATAAAAGACTGAAGAATACACACGTGAGGGTTTATTCATTAAACTTTTATAGAATAACCACAAGTCAAGTATAAAAGACTGAAGAATAGACATGTGAGTGTTTATTCATTAAACTTCTTTAGCAGAATAACCACAAGTCAAGTTCAATTTGGTTGTGAACCCAAAGTTACTAAGAGAAATGAATTAGATCGAATCAATTAGATATTATCTTTTGTCATTTGCTATTGAAATAAGAGTGTGCGACATATTAATGATAAAATATACTCATCCGCTCATTAAATACGTTATTTAATTCCATTTTGGTATCCATACAAAATATTCACTTTTCTTTTTGAAACGCCAACTTCAATTCTTACCCCAAATATATCCACTTGTTTATAAAAATCACTCATGACTATCACTTTTTACATCCACTATCCATCATATATTCATTTATTATTCATACACTTTTTATATTCACTTACTTTATCTTATTACATTTATTAAAATTAAATCGCAAATCGAAAACGATTTTGATATAGAGAGAGTAGTTTACTTTCAAAAATAAAAACTTTGACGAAGCAACACGACTATATATATATATAAAGACATATCGGACAAAACCAACTCTATTCCTACTCTAAACCTATAGTAGAACATGATATTTTACGAAGTGCAATTTAAGAGAAAATTTTCAATACATTCAACAGAAAATAAGTTAAATATGTACATATTTTGATGGATATTTAATATATCTGAACAAACATAATATTTATACCTTACATGACACAGGCGTCACAATTAAACGTGTACGACTTTAACTCATGTTGTTTAGCAAGGAGCCCGACTAGTTTAAATCACTAGTACAATTATAATTGAGAGCATCCCTATAATGTGGGCCTCGTGACAAAGAAATTTAAGGAAATTGTAGTTGGTACATGGCCAATGTCGTACCTCAAGCTTCGACATTAGTTCATGGGCAGTTTGGGCAGACAAATGATGTGACGGGCAGATGGTGCAATGAAACCCTCATCCACTGCTTTGTCTATGAACGACAGCAGTGAGTTGTAGTACCCATCTACGTTAAGCAAACCTACCTGTAATGAATAACTAAAATTAAATGCTTTATTTCTCTTTTTATTAAGAAAATAAAATTAGATAAAATATAAATATCTGTTCTTTTAAGATTAGGCTCGAGAACATGTGCAGATGCTTTAAAACCTTAGAATTTCCTAGAATTTCAGTTCCTGGACAGTTGTCCTGCTTGAAATGAATTTTGTTTTTGAATAAATGTTCAATTTCAAAATTTCATAATAAAGGTTGCCAAACTTTTCATTTCACCCTTTTCATTAACGATTTATAAAAACCTTTTTCACTTTTTAGTTTTGATGTAATAAATAAGGGTAAAAGTAAAATACCTTACTTTCTTAATACGTATATTTTGATGAGATAAGATAACACTTATTGGATGATGGAAAAGATATTGAATAAGTGGTGACAAATTGTAAAGTTACCGGTTTGTCATGGATTCCAAGTTGAGCCCAAGTGATGACTTCCAACAATTCTTCCAATGTACCATAGCCACCTGCAGCCACAATTAATATTTAAATAATATTTACCTCACATTCAGCACCAGCCAATTTGAGCTATTAAAAGTGCAATTCTTGATTTTTTCCAGATCATGTTATGTTATGAATTATGATCATAGAACTCCCAATAATCAACATGAGAGTGTGATGACCAACATGATTCAGACAACTACACAACTTCTTTTCCTTAACTACGATTATTTATTTAGTAGAGACATAAGTAATGATATGAAGACATAACTAATTTAATAAAGTAAAGTAATTGTGGTAAAATATATATACCGTAAGGCTATAAAAGCATCAGCTTGTCTAGCCATCTCTGCCTTCCTTTGGTGCATACCTGAAACGGCTTTCACCTCTCCCACTGGCTCCCTGTTATCTGAAATCGCATTTCCTCACGACTTGAATAAGGGTTTCGGTGAGGTTTCAATTCAAGATTCGGGTCGAAAACAATAAGGGATCTAAATTTCGGTGTAGAAAATAGTGATATATTTTTAATGAATGAATTTATACAATTTTTATATGGGAAAACAGAGTTTTCTTGGAAGTTAAAAATATAGTTACCTCTCTAGGCATCAAAGTTTTGGGAATCACCCTGCAGAAAATAAAGAAAAGAAAAGAAAAGAAAGAAGATCTAAATTAGAGCAAAATATATGAATATATAGGAAATATAAATAATAAAACTGAAAATACTTAAATTACCCCAACACATGGCGGCCACCATTATACACAGCCTGAGAAATTAAACCCATCAATCCTATGCTTCCACCTCCATATACCAAGTCTATGTTCCTCTCAACCTGTACATCATATACATATAATTTTAGTAATACATAATACGAATAAATAAAGAAAACACACACCACACCACACATTACTTGCATTAACACGCAACACGATTTGAACTAGTGCACAACACCGCAACAAATAAAATAAAATAAAATAAAAGAATCACTAATCTCATCTCTTTGATCAAGCCCAATTCAGACAACTCTTAATACAGTAGACTTGAACTCATAAAATTTCAATTTTTTCAATCCAAAAAATCGTATATTTAAAGTTTCTGTTACACTTTTCCCTGACAGCAAAGGCTAACATCAAAATTAGCAAAATTAAGTAACAAACAACCAAACCACTACGACTTCGATAGTTGCTAAAAGTACGGGTTCGAATCTTTCCAACGTCTATTTTCAACTATCAAAGGATTCAAACTTTAACACAAAACAGGGTTGGAAAATTACCAGTTCTTTTCCAAGCTGGACTGCTGCAAGCTGATAGCTAGGTTTCTTGCCAGGCTGCTTCCACAGAAAACACAGATTCTGTTGAATCTTGATGCTTCTGTGGCCTGCTGCAAATTCTTTTCCATTGCAGTAATAAAACAAAAATATATTCTTCTTTGTGTGTGTGAAGAAAGATTGAAAAGAGAAGGAATGAGGTATTCAAAGAGGTGTTTGTTTAAATTTTGTGGAATTGTGAACTGATAAACAACAATGGTTTAGGAAGGAATGAGGGATTGCATAGGAATTTTGGGAAGCAATTAGTCCCTTTTATATCCAATTCCAGTCCACCTCTAAACTTTCGCACTTGCATTTCTCACTCTTTTTTGTTATTTTATTTTGGTTAATTTAAATTATACTATTCGGCAATTATGTGTCATTTTCAGCCTAAAGTCCACGGAAAAGAGGACCTATTGCAGTGTTTCATATTTTTTTATGGGGTTTTCCTTTTCCCAAGTATTGAAATTTTGTTTGCTGCAGTGCAACCCCATGTGTTTTCCGGATCTAAATTATCTATATTATTTCATATTTTATTATGTTAATAAGAATTATGCGTATTGTGATTGATACATATCGATATAATAAATTAAAAGGTGAATGGTTCTTTTTCTTTTTTTCTTTTTTTTATATCATGGAACCCAGATAGATTAGTAAGGGGCTGAGTAACCCCAGCGTTCGCTGTAATAGCGCAATCACTATAGCAGTGTCTTGAAAACGCGGTATGATGTCTTTTCTTACGGCCGCTAGCTAAGATGAATGGTTCTTTTTCTCTTACAGATTAGAACTGTGTCCTTTAGCCTATCTCATAATACTAATACTAATTAATATAAAATTGAAGCTTATTGATTTAGACCCGCAAGATTGTTATGTATCTGTGCAAAATCTAAAATGACAGTTTTTATCTTTTGGGGAAGGATTGGTATCCAACTAATTTTTCGAATCTTTAATCGATAAATTCTGTTAATTGTTGGATGTGATTAAATTAGTAACGAATTTTATCTGATATTTTATGGTGGAAAATTGAGTGATTCCCCTTGCAAAATTTATTCTTTCATGCTACCATTTTCACGACGGAATCAAATTCTATGTTTCTGATGAAGATTGACATATAAATTATAATTAATATACCTACTTTGAAAAAAATGTAAACGGAATAATTAAATTCCACGCGAAATGGGTTATCTCTATACAAAAGTAACTTGATCACTTTTGATAATTTTGACATTCTTTTATTGATTATGTTAATATGATAAAAGAACATTCAGACTTTGCTTATCGAGATTGTGTCAACATTTGAACCCACAATATTATATAATTTGGTTCATTATAAATATCATAGCTGGACACAATATCAAATATATATTTTATATACTCACGTTCACCTAACTTTGCCTACAAACATACTATGTGAGAATGAATTAAAATTCAAAATTAATTCAATTAATTATTCCGCCGAATATCATATATTAGCCTAGTACAATTAACACTAGTCTATTTCAAGCACGGCACTGAAATACGTGCTTTTGTATTTCAATTAATTTGTGCCTTCTAAATATCACCGG
The DNA here is from genome assembly GCA_036937905.1 of Salvia rosmarinus. Lineage (NCBI taxonomy): Eukaryota > Viridiplantae > Streptophyta > Magnoliopsida > Lamiales > Lamiaceae > Salvia > Salvia rosmarinus. The sequence goes on from CM072819.1 coordinate 115,425,306, forward strand.
CCAATAGTCTCTAGATAATTCCAAGCTTTAATTGCACAAACATTAAATTTAACGAAATTTTTGTAAAAGCGGTCTTACTGCAAAACAAATCAAAATTAAGATCCAAATCCTGATTAATGAAAATTTGTAATGTCACTTGTCACATACCAGTAAAATCATAATACTGCATTGAAATATGAATTCAGATTCAAAATCACATTTTTTATGTAAAAGTATTAGTATGATGCAGAAGTAATTTTGATGAAATGGGCAAATGGAATTTGAGAGGAATAACAATAATTAATGCAATGGGGCAAAGGGATGGCGTGAAGGAATGAATGCCGCTAGTGAGACGGTGGTGTATTGGGGTTTTGCACGTGCAGTTGACTGGAGGCTAGAGATGGAATGGATCGGACCCGATCAGGATCCAGTGGATTCGATCCATTTTCAAGATGGATTCTCAAAATTTAGATTCGATGGATCCTGGTTTGAGATTTAGTTTTGAGATTCGATCCGATCCGATCCCACCCACGTATCCATTTAGTTTATATATATATATATATATATATATTTTATTATAATTAAATACATAATCTCAACTTAAAACTCTTCAATTTCTTTTTCAAATTCTCCCAAACAAATATGCTCTCATTTTCATTTCAAATTCTCTCAATTATGTATCGTTCGGCATTCACGACTGGTTACGCCACTTATACCATCCAGATCGAGTTGTTTGTTGTTTCTTATAGTAAATTTGTACCTAACGCTTCCAATATAGTGATAATTGTAGAAATTCTAAATAATTATTATAGTATTATTGCGTAATTAGATTATTATGGTGTTATTAATTATAGTTAATTTAAAATTTATTTTAAAAGCGAAAACATATGGATCCGGTCTAGATCCCGGACCATGCGGATCTTATGGATCCGGATCCGATTTAATTTTTGGACCCAATTAATTTGGACCCATTAATTTGGACGATCCGATCAAAGAAAAATCGAATCAATCGATCAGCGGATCCGATCCAAATAGATGATGAAATCATCACGATTTGACCTTTTCGAACTATGTCTGTAACTCACTCCGACCATTACCATTCCTACCGGAGGCCACACCCTTTATGGGCTAAACTCCAAAGATTTAGAACTTATTATTGAATTGAAATTAGCCTCCTCCATCCACATATATGATATATCTATTCAGACCAAAATTCTTCTCCTACTAACACTACCCTCCTACCGCTACATTTATATATCCTCGATAAAATGTGTTCTTCACTCGATAGATATTCTCGGATCGGGCGGCCAAACATGTTAATTATGCAGATTGTGGGTCCGGATCGGACATGCTTTCTTAGACTCAATAGTTATTATTCGGTCTTGCCTAGATCTAAGTTCTTTCATTGGCGTAATGGCTTTGAAGAGTTCTGAAAATATAACAAAAGCATTGACACTTTTTAGTTTTCTTGTAACTCATGGACAACAATATCTAACTAGAGGTATAATCTACTCGGTCAAATCGAATAGTAATTAGATAGAGCTCGAGTTCGACTTAGAGGGTGTTTGCATTTATTTTAAAGAAAATAAGATGTTTGACTTATAAGACATAATGTTTCAAAGCTTATAAGTTGTCAAAGTGTTTGGATAATTTAACATGTAAAAGAAAGAAGTGAGTTAGAGAAAATCTAGTTAGACCGAAAATGTGAGAGGTAAGTCGATATTATATATGTAGATTATAACGAATCATAGTAAGGTTATTTTGGTAAATTCACGTTACTTGCAGCTTATGAAAAATAAGTTGGGGTTGATACTTATTTTAGGAGCTATGTTCGTTGGAGAATTATAACAAATTATAAGTTTTTAGCTTATTTTCCAAACACCTGCATGAGCTTATAAGCTTCTAAACAACTTATAATGTTTTGAAGAGCTTATAACAGCCAAACACCTCTTAATAGCAACTAGAGAAGCTCGAGCTAAATTCAATTAGTAATTGACATTAAAAATCTATGATGTACCTACTTTCTTTTTAACATATTCAAATATTTAGGATATATGTAAGTAATCAAACTATTAAGCGTCAAATTATAAATACCTTGAAGTTTGATCAAACTCATGGGATTAGCGGGTGTGGTATTGTTGAGCTCGAACTTAAATCAATCAATCTCATATCAATTCTATTCTTTTCTTTTTTTCTAATGAATCTCAAGTGTAGCTCACAAGTTGACTCGATTCACGTACACTTCCAGTACTTCTAACCTTATAAATGCATATGACTCAAGGCACTCTATAAAAATATCAAACCTATTATAGCAATAGAAACTTTCCACTCCTACAACTTTTATTGTTTCCTTCGCCTATGTAAAAATAGAGGTCTAGGATAAAGTTATAGATTGCACCTACCTAGAGATCAATCTAGCTTTGGCCCTAGTCTTCACATATTTAATTTTTGGATTGATGACCTCTAGACATTTATCATAGTACTAGAACTCTTTCCTAGATAAATACTCTATTTTTCTCCTTGTTTTTTACAATAATTTTTCACACAGAAATGTCTTAATGAGGCTCGACCGTCATGGATCGGCTTCTAATTCCAACGAGTTTTAGGTTTTTATTCATAAGACCCGTAATCATTATTTTCGACGTAATGGATAAATCTATCTCACTATGATGAACTATGTTTGAAAATTAAATATAACAAGCTAAAAATAAAATCTAGTTTTCAATAAATTGGTACGACGAAATCACAAATACTCGAGGAAGGTAACAAAATGTTCATCGGTATAATCTACACATTAAATACAACATGTTTTCATTTTTTTTTTAAATTTAGATTTTGTGCATAGTATATGTTGGTTAGTGGTCCACAATTCATTTTTATTTTTACTTTTTAGTATAATTTGACCACTCAATTAATTGATCAGAAGAGGATAAAGACCAAGGTTGTAAGTTTCCAGGTGGCTTGGCTTAAAGTTGTTGGGGCTACACATTATACACAAATCATTTTCAATAATGCGTTAATTTGATTTCATATAAAACACCACTAATTTTCTACACATATGAAGAAAATTAGTAAACGTGTCACGGATCTTAACCATTGATTTTGGTGATGAGATGATAATTAGTTAGACCAAAAGTGTAAGGGCTACTTCCAAGAAGATTCTCTCTCCAACAAAATGGAGATTTTTATGAATATGTTTAATTATTTATGGGTTTATTATTTAAATGCGTGTAAAAGACAAGGTACAAGGAGTGTTCAAATAGCAATTTGCTTCTTCCTATCTCTACTTTCCAAATGGGGAAATCTTAGAGGTGATGACGTGGTGCTGCCAATGACTCCAATATGAGTTGCATGCAAATTAAAGTAGGCTTTCTTGAGGTAATAAATTTGGGACCTTTTGGATAATTTTTAGTAAACGCTATAAGATGTTTCCGACTTGAAGTTATATATAAATTACATAATGACAGATGTTATCGGAATACATGCAGATAATATATGTCGTATTATAATTTATTAAGACTTGTTGAATATAATGTTAAACGATTTGTTAAACAAGAAAATATTTACATAAGTTTGAAATTTTCACAGATAGGCTTCGAATCTGGCTGCCTTCAATCTTCTATTCTCGTTAATGTATATGATTGTTAATTTCCTTTTGAGCTTCTTTCTTGAATAATGAGGATTAATCCTGAGAATGATCTACACTGATCGAATTCAACAATTTATGTAGTTTTAGTGTCGAGGATCGAGATCTTTATTGTAGTATTATCGAAAGTCTATATGCGAGAGAACTGCTTGATCATATTGTACAATTTGTAGTTCGCTAGTTGTGACGCAGGTACTTGTTATGTTAGCAGACTAGCTAAATAGCTGAGTTTAAATAGTTGTGACTTTCATAACTTTGATTGACAATTTTGGCTTCAAACGATATTGAATAAAATGCTTTATGTTTTTCTTCAAAAAGTTGAAGAAAAATCAAACTGAAATATGTTCCTTTCATCTACATCAAACATTGTTGACATTAAAGTTTTCCAAAATTTTCTCATTTAAGAAAGAATTTTCTTTGTCGCGTAGACCAATTATATATTGTTGTAAAAGCACGAACTAATAGGCAAATCCATCATGATTTTATACAATAATTCAGATTTTTTTGTGCAAGAAATTTTAAAACAATTACCTTTGTTATAAAAAGAAAGGGACATAAATTAATTGGGGACCAGTTAAATCAATGCATAATGATTTTATACAATAATTCAGATTTTTTTGCAAGAAATTAAAAACAATTACCTTTGTTATAAAAAGAAAGGGACATAAATTAATTGGGGACCAGTTAAGATTTAGAGGTAACTGAAGATGTGTGGATAATATTGTGGGTGGAAGTTTTATGCTTTATATTTATTTACTTGTTATCCATGTAATTTAATCTTTTTGGTAACTAACCTTGATCCAAAAAACGTTAATCATTATCAATAATTATGGTTGTATATCATTTATTTTTGGTTTACAATACAACAATACTAAGGATCAATTGGTTATTGACATATCTTCAATTTTTATTGTTCTTATCGTTGCATAGTTTGTATAAGTTAAAAGAAATGGAGATTGTAGAAAACAGTTTGTATTTTTTTATCTTTTAAGTTATTTCATCGCAATATTAATCAATAGATTCATACAGATGTTCAAAATTTAACTACTGGGAGTAAATCAATATTTATATAGAAAAATAGTACAATTTTCCAATTCATTTTTTAATGCATATTATAATAAATAAGATTGATTTCAAATCAATCTTATTATTAAAAATATTGAATAGTGGTTAACATAAGCAGTAATTTATTCAAATATGTTATACGAATTCAAATAATGGTTCAAGAATTATTCATCAAGACAAAGGTAGCAATTCATCAATACATAGTCGTAATCATTCATGAGCTTCATTGATACAAATATATTATAACGATCCAATCATCGATGAACTTTGATTCATCAATAGATATGTCATGAATACATAGTTAGATTGAATATATTTAGTAATGAGCAAAACAATTTATCAAAATATTTGTCTTTGCTCACAAACTTCATACATTTAGCATATCATTGAATTCATCAACAAGAGCTAATAACAAACTTTCATCATGCAAGCTGATTCACACTATTACTATTTGCGATTCAGATGTATAAAATCATTAATATAAACAAAATGATTCAACATAGTCCATAAACTGATTCATCTTAACATCACACTATCAATATTATGCATCTGGCATTTAAACAGAAAGTTTGTTTTTGCACTAATCGATGCATGCCAACTGCATCTATAATTTTAATTTTAAATTATACGCTTCCTACAATTAACTCATAGGCCAACAAAAGATCTATAATGTTTCCATATGAAGTACATCAACACAACTTGATACTCACGTTCATAGTCTTCTCGTCACCCTTGACGTCATTCTCGATCTTCAAGTTTTAAATAGAAACTTCTAGGTGCAACTGTTTACCTGTCAACAATTTAGCCCTTAGATTTGTGGTTCTCAATGAAACAACATACTATTTTAGATTTTAGATAAACATTCAATTACTCTAATGAACCATGGGTGAGGGAAAGACGAGGAAGAGTTATTCACCTTCCTTGTTATTCGGGATTTACTATCAATGTAAATAGTTTTGATTTTTTACCCTTAATCATGTAAGAATGGATACGAGCCACCCATTTCTATCGGTCAAATTAAATCTTTCAATTTCCTTTCAACCGTTGATTAATGTTAAGGATGGTTTTTATGTTAGCTACTCTATATACATATATAGTGAATCAAATGAATTACTGATATTTTAGAACTTGCAACTATGATAAGACGTATAAAATGATATAACAATATAAAAGTGTATGACTTTCTAAAATTATTTTGTTGCAATAATTTTAGAATTTTCATGTAACTTTATCATTTTTTTCATATTTATCATATGCGATAATTCTTAAATTCTAAAAAAAAATCTTAATGTATCCAACCCTATATAGGGATATATGGTTTACTGAAATTATATTCCCTTGTTCTAGTCCACAAATTACTAAAGGAAAAGAATTGATAGAGACTAAATTTGAAAGGAACTGGCTTTGCCTTTATCCTAAGAATATCTATAAATTATTTGCCTTTTCTTGTAAAGTTTGAACACATAAAAGTAGCGTGAAGAATGGAATATGTCTTGCTGCCGCCACTACTACTACGTTAGACTTTTGAGTTTTGAGGAATATTCTCTCAAAATGTCCATCGACTATGACTATGTACTTGAAAGTCAAATTTCTTCTTGTTTGTTAATAATCTCTTACGAGAAATTAAATGGTTAGATATCATATTTTATTCCAAAGTATTGACATTTCTTCATAAATGTCTAGTACTTTTAATAGGGACAGATCAGTATTTGCAAATTCATTTAAATTTTAAATTTAAGAAGATAAAATTTTTCGGTACCAAAAAAACAAAGTCGCACCACCGGATATATGTGTAAAATCTACATGAAAAAAAAAGCAAATGATGTGAGGATACCACAAACAACTAGTCGTTTGGTTCAAAACTAAAATAATAGATTTATTGGCATAAATATCTCAACTTTGGTAGATTTTGTTTCTAACTTTAAAATTATCACAAAATACAAAACTTAATGATTTAGTGTTTTACCATGATTTCAAATTCAGCCAAATTAGATCGACTTAGCATCTCGAAATTTACTATAAACTAAACGGTCATAAACAACATCGTAGAGAGATGACATAAAACATCGTGTTCCATAAAAATAAATCAGATTTTTGATTTCTAAGATTCATCATACAACCCTCATTAAAAAATCAAGTCTTCTTATTTTTCTATGCAGTTCAGTTGGGATCAAAACAATCAATATCATCTATCGACTGTTGTTTATATCAATGTTTTTCAGAATTTTTGAGATGTCATCTTAATTTGACTTAAATTTAAAATCATGGAAAATCATTACATTTATGTATTTTATGATAATTTTATAGTTCTGTAAGAAAATAAAATTGATCCAATTTATGAGTCTATAACCCAAAAAATACGAAAACATCATATGCATCTCTCTCTCTCAAACAAACAACATTTACATTCATTCTTCCTCGATTTTAAAACTTCAATTTTTTGACACCAAAGACAATCCAATCACCAAGTACAAATTGAGCGACAGAAATGATAAACGACCAAAATTCTTAAAACCCTAATGCCTCGGCCACCACCTCCATCGCCGTCTCCACCGCAATGTGTGATCTTCTGCAGTTTCCCTCCTCTGCCGCTGTCGTACTCTCTCTACCACACAGATTACTATTCCACCAAACATTACCCCATTAATATTGGTTGTTTGGTCGATGAAGACTATCACCAATTCATGCATGTCGTGACCACGACGCGCATGATGGAGCATGCGCGTAACTTTGCATAACCGTTTCGTTCCGGCTCGTTCTTCTTTTGTTTTTATCAATTTCTTACAATTTTTCTTACTATAACGATCCAATATTCAGTCCAAATTATAACATCATTGCACAACTTTCACTCCATTTTTCTACAAGATCATCGAAACAAGTAAACGAGCATAACAAGAAAGCCAGATAAAGAATTTTAAGCACAAAATTCTTTCCGAACATGCATGATATTGTGAACAAAACGACATTATATAGCACCACAAGATACTCCACACGCATTCGTACCCTCTCATCCTTCGCCATGTGCCCCATTGTCACTTATTTTTTAAACATTGAGTGGTAAAACGATATAATTTTTCAGTTGGCGTCGAATATTATAATTTCCACACCAGCAAATATAATTAACTTAATTTTCCGCACAAGGGTTGATATTCGATTATTCTTTACTAAAAATAAACTCAATATTTCACTATTAAAATATAAGGTATTTTTGGAAAAACGCCAAAAGTGATGTTGATCAAAATTAAATAATCAAGTTTCTTTAACAATTTCTCTTTATCAAAAATTTAAAAGCATCTATTACATATATTTATGAGGTCGTACACGGCTTGGTCATTGTTTATTTAAGCTCCACAGAAGATACTATTCCGTCCAATGGTTGGTTAAAAGTAGTAGATTTGAAATAAGGACCAACGATCGAGTTCCGAAATTATAGTGAGAGTTTCATCTTTTTAAGATGACTCTTTGTGACATTAGATAAAATTTTCCTAATTTCTTAATCCCTAATCACCATAATTTACTCCTTCATATTTTATAGGATCGGAGGTGGAGTCTCTCCGGTAAAGAGGTTCCTTTGGGAACAAAGAGAAAACATATGTAGTTAAAATGGCACAAACAATTTATTCTAGGTAGATCTAGACTAATAAATCTGAGTAGACAGACATTATCCATCAATCAGTCTCACGTGGGAAGGCGTGGCAAATTAATTCTTATAGGTTGAAAAGTACATAATCACCCATTTATTTCCTCACCATAAAACAGACGTACACACGAAAAGAAAGAAATGAAGTGATAAAGCATTAAATCCAAAAGGGCGGGGAATGGAATATGAATTAAAAAGCATTACATTTTGAAAATGGGGTTTGAAAAGAAAAAAAAAAGAGGTGGAAAATGATGTATCAAAGAAAGAGGAAATAATGAAATAGTAGTTTCACCAAACATTACCCATTAACATTGTTTTTGGGTTGATGAAGACTATCACATATTCATGCATGTTCCCACTAGGATAAAGATTCTTCTTTTAAAATAAAAAATAGAAAAACAATTATACTATATAATTTGGGTGGGGTGTGCACGTGGTGGAATCTCTGTCTCTATGACTAATAATAGTCTTGCCCCTCTCAACTCCATCCCAATCTCTTTACTAATCCCTCTCATTAGAGGAGTATTAATAAAATCTCATATTTGCTATGCATTTTACAAATCGTCTTTAGGTTTATAAGAGGTTTTAGATTTAAATTTGAAAATTGTTTATATTAAGACCTTTAATCAAATATGATTATAGAACTTCATATAGTTGGTAAGTGATAATTACAAAGTCTTGTAATACTTAATGAAGGGGTTTCTGGGAAGAGTTCTTTAATCCAATTATTATTGTAAACTGTAGTCAATCCCCGCAATTATTATAAAATAAACTTGTCATATAGAGGATAAACTTTATAAGAAATAGATAAGTAACACAACTAGGAAAGTTAGCTACAATTAAGTGCATATAGACCTACTTGTCTCCCTATTTGATATAGATTGATCGACAAATTGACAAGAAAAAAATCCTAATTTTAGGACTTACATGACCGATACAAGCTAAATCTCAATGAATTTATATTCTTATCAAAGTTATGGAATATGCCAAATAAAACTATTTTGAAACCTACAGCTCTTTCATTAGAGGATTAATATTACTTTTTTTTGAAGAACGAGTAATATTACATTTATCTAATAGGTAATGTGAATTGTATATTGAAGATGAGCTTAGAATATTTTCTTTTCATATAAAATCTCAATCCAGAAAATAATTTACTAATTGTTTAATAATGGATTATAATTCTTCATTAACATTTCATTTAGAGTTTCTGAATAACTTCTATAAAATATACTATCAAACACCTTTTGCGATTTATAAGCTCTTCACATCTTATGAACTGTTAAAATTAAGAGCTCAATTAATCACCAAATAATTTACAATTATAGTCCTTCTTTGAATCCCGCGGTCATTTTCCCGTGTTTCATTGCTGGTTATGTGATGAAGAAATATAAAAAACATTCTCAATTTGACAAACATAATAAATTAATAATTTGTAGAAAATTACAAGTTTTATTTAGGATTAAGCGGATAACATGGGATTAAAGAATACAATTTATGCGTAATTGAAGCATATATAAAGTATTAGCACTCTTGTTTTAACGCGCAATAGGTATTTCTTTTGAAGATTATCATCCTTTATATTAGTACAACATGAGACTTTTCTTACTTCAAATTTCTTAATACGTAGCTATTTAATTATTCTTTTCAGCTCATCAACTTAATAGATTATTAATACCTCTTAGTTGTCAATTGTTGATTAGATTCATTGGCTTAAAGTAGAGGCACGTAAACATGTAGGCTGTAGCCATGAAACGATTTGCAACGTTACGACTTTTAGCTGACTGGATCAAATCATGGTGTGCAAGAAACTATTTAATTATGTTATAATTTATGTATTTTACTATTAAAATGTGATCAACGATATAAAGTTAGAAACACAAATTTAATTTTTCATCAAATATATTACGATAAATTAGAGAGGTATTATTATGATTTGCTTTAGTAATAGGTAATGACAATTGATAACAACAAATAAAATTAATTATTTATTTTATTCAATTTAGACATTCGAAATATTTCATGTTTTCGATCGTGTTATAGCGACTATTGATCGAAGATAAAACCATTAATTTAATTTATGAGAAGGGTGCATTGGATCTCATTCAATTGATTTTTTAGAATTGATTTATAAATCGATGTTTAGAGGATATTGTGATCCAATATGCACAACTTTTCTATTTGTAAAATAATATTGGAATTATCATGCATGTTTTACTTGGTTGCAGTTTATATTTAAATCCTTCTCAATGTTAAGTGTCGTTGACCTTTTCATTTCAGACAAGCGTGATATAATAATGATTAACAATTTTATGTAGTGATTAATACTTCCCGATTCTTTTTAAATGTCCTTGCCTTAAATTGTACAAACCAAGAAAGTAGTTAAATTTATATTTATATCCTCATTAATTATCATGACAAATGCATTCATACGACTAATTATCAAATTCCAAGAATATTAAATAGGGTAAATAAGAAATATATCATAATTTTACTCTCAAATTATAAACTATGATACTTATTAAAAAATAAGAAAAAACCTAATATGATACTTAAAAAGAACAAATGAGTATATCGAGGGTCGCGATATACTACATCAATTGTGGAGCAATCATGAACATCCCTTTTTGTTTTCATTTTTCTGGACGCTTACTTTTCATTATAAGATAGATTGATAAAAATAATCAAGTTAATCCACGCTTTACTTTGATGGATTAATGATAGATAGATTAATTTTGAACTTATTTGATTATCCTATCTTTTAAATAGTCAATCATATAATTTATCTATCTATATTATCATGAAAAGAACGCTCCATAAACTAATATTAGAATATAAAATTTATAAGTTATATAGAAATCAAATTTTAATATTTTAATCTTATTCCTCTCTCGAAGTTAAATGGAAAAAATAAATTAGTTTTTATTTATGTTTAATTTGTAAATTTTATAATCATGATCTTAATTTATGAGTATAACAATCAATATTGAAAAATGAAAAATAATAATAATAATATGAACTATACGTTAGTGGTGATCAATATAAATGCTCAGAATTAAACAAATTGATGTTGTTGGAAGTACTTTTTTCCTCTATGAAAAGAATTGTACGAAAAATAATTAACATATGCAAGCTATACGTCCACTTTCAAGTTCCATCCTTTATAGCCAGTATTTAATTTTCATTTCACCAAACACTCTCAACATTATAATTCTTTATGTAGTAATAAACGCTTAACTGAAATAAAAAGAATATTATAAGAAACACGCCAATAATGTTTTACTAATTAAGTTTCATATACATGAGTAAAAATATGAGATTTAAACAAATGGAGTTGATGTTTGACTATTTAAATCTGGACTCAGCATTATATTTATATATCCAATGGTGTTTGAATAAATTTTTACATACAAGTCTTGAAAACGAGTTATGTATTATATAATTTAAATTTGCTTATGGATGATATAATTATTCTCATATCTTTAGTGGAAGATAAATATAAAACAATAAAAAAAACTCAACCACCCCAAAATGAAAATTTGGAAAAATTGCTTTAATCTGAATACTGAATAGTTTAATTAGTGAATTTAGTATGTGATGCTTGAGATTAAGATATGTGTTCGAATTCTTACAGACTATATCGTTAAGTCGACACCTTTGTATACATAACCTATCTAGAGTATTACTTATTTGTTTCGTGTAATTTTCCGAATACATAATTTGCAAATAAAATATAATTCAAGAAAGAAAAAGTTACTGGTAGAACATATTTCGGACTTTGTGTGACATTTAAAGTCTCCAAATAAATGCAGATTCAAATGTAACTAACTATGAAGTATGATCTAGTCAACTAATAATTTGCGGAAAATTGACATACATATTTAGGTCTTACTTTCAGATTCTTTCTAATTAAGTTTTGTATTTTTAAGGAAAAGTGCAAGGTTTAACCATACACTACTAATTTCTTTGACTTCGCGCGTGCATTTACATTATTTCCTTCCATTTTCTTGACTTATCCTTCATTATTAAGTCATGGGACATGGAGCAAACATTTATAAAACTAAAATGTTAGGAATAATACTTCTGAACAAAAATCAAGGGTTAATTAAAGTGAAGAAAATTAAATCAAACGGCCAAAAGAACAAAAATCAAAGTAGTAAAATAGGTAATTTTATTTGGATTAACTGCATATATTAGCAACATTTTAGTTACTTTTCCATGCCAAGATATAAAGATTGGTGAGCTTATTGCCAAAAGTTTTGAGTGAGAAATTAATCCTTTTGAAGTTGTTGTGCATGATTTTACACTCTCGTATTTCTTTTTTTTACTCTATCCTCTCATAGTTTATTTTTAGAACGTCCTTCAAACTTCTTTCTGTTCCATTTATGGAATATCCTACAATACTCTACTTATTATTGTTAACAATATCTTTAATTCACACATTTACCATTCATAGTCCATCATTATCTCTCATTTTTATCATCAACAACACCACTTATTTATAACTTTTACAACACATGACTCACCACTAATTAATTTAATACTCATGTACAAGATTCGCATAAAGAAAATTAAGAGATAGAAAGAATAATTCTTGTGCTAATGTACACAAATAAATTTTATAGTTAAATTATTATGCTATTGTACGCAAATAAATTTATCCAGAATGCGTCATACGCTTGTGAATTTCCGTCGCTGCAAGAAAAAAAATCAAAAGTTACTTTTAAAATGGACGTACTTAAATTTAATTGCTGACAAGATAAAATTATAACAAACTTATGTTTACAATGAAAATGTAGGGACCCACTGTACAAATAATGCAGTTTAAGCTTTATTGACACGCACACGCACACGCACACGCACACGCACACGCATACAATCATGCATGCATATTCCACCTCACTCACCTACATAATATGTTGTCAATTGTCAATCGCCGAACTCTATGACTAGGTAGAACGCACGTGTCATGTTGTCGTCATACTGTTTCACCAATGACTATCTCCAAGTTCCAAATCAATATATCAAATAGTACTAATTAATTTTGAAATAAAACAAAAAAGTAGTAGAGCGAGTTCATCACAAGGAAAAGAAAAGAAAGGCTATTTAAAAACTTCAGTACTACACTGATAACTTCTAATTATAATAATTATTTGATTTCACGTCATTAAATTTATTTTGATGGATATGTCAAATAGAAAATTTGATTTTCAACTGATTTTTCGACACCATAAATTATTATTGGACTAAACTTTTCACTAAATCAATTTATGAAGCATAACTAATGTATTACTTGATATAAAACTAAATTGTCACTACATCAATTTATAGCATAATTCATCGTGTAATCTTATGTGATTTTATACATACAAATTTTATTTTAATTGAAGTACATACATACTCAATTTGGTAGATAAAGATATTCTTTTCTTGATTGCTAGAGTTTGTTCATGTGACCTCCTGTGCTATCGCAACTTTAATACACTCCACTCTATTATTCTTTCAAGCATGGGACTTTATTTGGCCACTTCTTGAGTTCTTGCTTGTTCGTATGTCACATTTGAGTATGTCTCATAGTCTCACACATTTTATTTTGTTCTTATTAATAATGCACGTACACTAGCCGGGAAAAAGATCCTAATTTTTATAAACTCTCTTGAATTGATTTTTTTGCAAGGTTCGAGAAATTTTAATTTTACCATTCTTTCAATGGTCTTGTAAATACGACATCTAATAAGTTGTAGATATAATTTTAAAACTTGAGGTAGTCTCCTCCATTTTGATATTTTTCTTCATTGTAAATGATATTTGATATTTTTCTTCAATATAAAGATACTTAAGCAAATGATATTTTTATTAATGTAAATGATATTTTTCTTAATAAAATGATACTTTTGTTTGTCCTATGCGATAGATGTACATGAGTTTTGTATTAAAACTTACTATTTATCTATGCGTAGATATCCATATTATACCTATATATTTTATATCCAATGCTTACTATATATTTGAGCGTAGATGTCCATATTATACCTCCTAAAATATCTGAAAGTCCAAATTCACATTTATGATTGTACATTGTACAACAACTCTTTAACTCAGTTTGTTGGCTAATTAGTACAATGGTTAATGTCGGCTAAAAGTTTTGGGTTGAATCCAATGACACCTTTAAATTTATGTATTTAATTAACCCAAAAATACTCTTTAACATATAAACTAATACTCCCTCTGTCAGAATAATATTGGCTCAAAACTTTTGAGCATGTAGATTAAGAATAATTATGTTTTGTGAATAAAGTAGTATAACTCATGAAATTCGAGATAATTTTTTGTAAAAATGATTTCTTTATAAAATGAGTCAACTCTACTGAGATGACAAAGAAAAAAATGAGCCAACACTAATTTGTTTAGTTAATATCTCTAGACCAATATTCTTTGTTTTTCAAATTTAGACCATATGTTGGGTTTTGACATAATATCACCCAATATTTTCTTCTTGTTTTTTAAAAAAGTATTTTTAAATTTTATTTGTAATTATTTTATTCGAATATTAATTCCGCATTGATTCTCGTTGACAAATGCAACTATCTAGTACCAAAAATCAATTTATTAATACTATTCTGTCAAATATGAAAAGTACGTAATCTAATATTGAAGAAGCAGGCAAATTTTGATCTAATAAAAATGATATTAACCCTAATTTATTATTAGGCACCATTGATTGGTACAATATGATCGTACCAAAACTAAGATATCATGAAACTAAATAATTATCTGATGATGTAAGTGTACCCAACGTAGTAATTATATTTTCGGCGACCATACAAATGAGTCTTGTTAAAGAGCATAGCAAGAAAGCAACCACTTCTATTCGCTGAGAGACCAAATTAAGTCATACAAGGTTTCCATCAATAATTAAATAAATTAGGCTTCCACGCTTTTCATCATATAGTAATAAATAGGAACTCAAGTGAGATGTCGGTATTTGTCATATATTGAAGTTGAAATATTTAATTGGACTAATGTAAATGCGTCAGCTGTGACCTATGTGGTACCCTAATATTTTAATATGGATTCAAAACCTTTTCTAAATGAATTGGCATATTTTTAGAAGGATTCCATATTTTGTTCAATAAAAAAAGGATGGTATGAAATTTTAACCTGTATTTTCCAAAATGCGAAAACACCTTCTACTATAAACAGATAATCTGGATACACGTCTTATTTTTTTAAATTGCATACACCTTCTGCCAATTAATATACCCTTGTATTAGAATATCTTAACCCATATATATATATATATATATAGGAGATGGATCAGTGGAATGAATAATTTGGTAGGAAATAGAATGAATCTGGCCTTTGATTCATTGGATCAATGGTGAGATTTAATTTCGGTTGTCTCGTCTTTTGTTGTGTAGTCGCTGGATCTTGCGACTTATGACCTTCTCGTCTCTGATAAAAGATGTCTTAAACTAATATATTTAGCATATGTGCTACTGAAAGATTAAATATGCTAAACTAATATGTGCAACATAGTAATTCGATTGTATACAAAATATGAAAGATATGCTGAACTTATATATTCTTACTACTTATTTTCATTCTCACAGAACCATCCTATATATATATATATAAAGAGGTATAAATGAGAATCTATTTATAAAATTAGAATTTAGAATCATTTTCTCATTGATCGTGAAGATCTATAGTAAATGTATTATTTTATTGGATGAATTCATCACCTATATTCGAATCCTATAAGGGCAATTTTTCTTCTTCTTTTGTGCCATAACTTTACGAAGAATGCGTGACTTTATATTTTCAATGCAATAGTTCTTAGTTCTTGAAATATTTAGTTCTCATTATAACCACACCACACATGTATATATAGAGACGAGGTCATATAGTTTCAAACATTAGGTAGTATGTAGTCTCATCCCATCTCAAAATTTTTAATATTTATGATGACGATTTTTCGGATTTTAAGTCGTTTTCATTGACTTCTCTTAAGTAAGAGTAGAATCATAATTTGATTTGTTGTATGATATGGAAAAAATATGCATATTATTAAATTATGGTTGAACACAAAATATATGTAATGAAATACAAACATGCATATGAGTTTATGTTTTAAAATATGAGGACGCGCAACGCACACAACCATCTTGACTCAATCTATCCTTACGATTTAACAACAAGCAATGGAACTCCTTTATGCCCATTATCCTAACTTGATCTAACGCCCACAAGGAACACCATCAATGAACGATACCCAAGCATCATTATGTCAAGATGACCGATATTGACACCGACAAGACATAGACTATGTCAACTCGTCATGTCGTTATACTCTCAAGACGCAGACGGATCGTACATCGTATTTTAATCTTAATTTATTAGTGATCTAGCCCAATATGATTAATTAATGCCGTTAACTAACCTAGTCAAAGCGACCATTTGGAATCAAATCTAGCACTGAAACACATGAATGCAGATTGTATTGTCCATTTGACTTCGTATGTGAGTTCATCTTCATCTCATCTTGCCCAAACCAAGGTAAAAATTTAGCTAGACGTAAACAAAATCAATCGCAAGTAAAGAAAATAAACATACGTACTATTTAAAGCGAAATGATTGTTTGCCGAGATGGACTTAACAAACTAATTAAAAAGCACGAGGGGCGTATGCGAAGATAAAGCAATGCTCTTATAAGTGAGCAATATATGGTATTTATAGAGTTTTTGGTTGGACGCATGCCTGGGCCTTTGGTATAAGGATAAGGCATCGGCAGTCGATATTCCATAGTCCGTGACTGCCCTCAATCCTTGCTTATCCAAAGTTGATTTGATGTTATCTCTTGAGAGTCCTTTGCGGTCAAATACTTGCGTGCTCGAGGATAAGATTATCTCCATCATGGTTCTGCCCTTGCCACTTTTCTTCCTCCTTCTTTATCTTCTTCGTCGTGTTGGTCATGTTCTCTCTATAGCCACTAGCCGAATACAAATATGTACGGTAATTATTTAGTATTATTTTGTGCTTATTCTTCATATGTTTAGCATGTCGTTTCCGTGATTTATTCTATTTATGTCGTTGTTGTGATTAATATTTATCGATTGCACTTATTTGCTTCAAAAATTTGTAGAAACAACGTTAAATAGGATAAAATGGATCCGACAAGATAGATGTGAAAAGTTTACAATTTTAAAGAGCATCTCGATATGAGTCCATAGCATAAGCAGATGAATTGAGTTCTAAGAGATAAGAAGCGAAGAACAAAATCACGCACATGTATGCACGAGCGCCAGGCCGAGGACCAGATGGCCTCGCCAGCCTCTCACTGCCTCCCTTGCACCCGGCGCCGCCACGTTGAGCTTCGCTTGCCTCCGTTATCGTGCCTTATCGCATCGCCTTGCCGCCTCACCCCGGCTCGGCCTCGCCTCGTCCGCTGGGACCTCTCGGCACCTCTTGAGCTGTCCTGTGCCCGCCTCCCCAATCTGGGCACCTCCGTCATAGTCCGAAACACTCCAGAACACCGTCCTCCGGCGTGGTGCCTTTTCCAGTTGACTTATTTTCCGGCTTTTCGGTTTTTATAAATAGGGATAGCCGTCTTTCACAAGAGAACAATCACACTCACGCGATTTTCTTCTTTCTTTTTTTAAAATTTTGTGCTTGGATTAACAACTGGATTGTGCGATTCCTAATTTTGGATAAATTCATCAATGATTGGTTTATAAGTTTTTTCATTTCATTATTGTCTATGTAATTGCTATGAGAATAATTTCTACTATGAGAAAGAATTAGGGTGAGATTCGGTTCGGTTTGTTAATCGAACGGAAATTTCGTTAATGAAACCAAAATCAAAATAGCTAACCGAAATCGATACCGATCTCCGATTAACCGATTTGATTCGGTTCGGTTAGAGGTTAATCAAATTAATATTTTTTAAATAAAAATACAAAATATAAAAATTAACCGAAATTAACCGAGATTATTTCAAATATTGTCAAATTATAATATTAAATTAAATATTTTCCACTTAATAATTAATTAATTAATATATATATATATATATAATATATATATTTGTTAATCGTTATACCCGATAACCGAAATTCACTGAAGTGGTTAACCGAATCGAACAATAAAAATCTGGTTATCGGTTAACCGATAACCGACTTTTTCGGTTCGATTCTGTAACCAACAATCGATACCCGCTTAAGCACCCCTAAAGAATTATCGATTTAAAATAAAATAAATATTAGATTTGCTTCGACTTGAGTCGTGATTATTGTGTTGATGATTTGTGATTTCTTATCCGTATAAATTGGTTACTTCATGGTCTTAATACACGGGCTCGAAAGAATATTGCATTTATTGTCTTATGTTTGATTAGGAATTAACGCTAGAGAGATTATGTTGAATATAAGTTTGTCAAAGCGGGTTCGAGAGACTAATTTGTTGTTGAGTGATTATTATATGTGGATATGTATTTGCTATCTTGTGGATTTGTGTTGATCATCCTTCGTAGTTGATGAGCGGGGTAGAGGCTAGTTTGTCATTGATTGTGAGTCTAGCATAGACCGGAGTTGAGATTAGTTTATGTTGCACACTAGTGATAGAGCATCGATAGTTTCTACTGCACCGGTCGACTCATTGATAGCAAGGATGAAGTTTGAACCCTATAACACCGCCTTCAATTCCGTATTTGTCAATTCCTCTTTTGTCCAAGTACACTTTTTCCCGCTTTCTTTTCTTTCATTCTTTCTGTCGCTGACCCCTTTATGTTAGGCGTGGTTTTATTTTCTTTATGTGTATCGACATAAAATCTTACCGTAGGGACCTCGTGCAATTGCGAACTACTTAGAGAACAATTAGGTCAAACAAGAATCTTGTGATGGTCACATCATCGACGGCGAGCGCAGTTTTATCTTCACACGATGTGATCATCGTGCTAGTTGAGCAAAGCTCCATGTGACCTGGATGCAATCGTACCTCAACTCATTCCATGTCCGCAGATTCCTTCTTCCGCCTTGCCCATTTCCCTCTCATGTCCAATTCTTGCATGCTCTACCATGTGTCCTTTCGGACACAAAACATGAACAAAAGACACAAAACACAACTAGACCTAGAAAACAAGACACAAAAGAGCACAAAACATGGGCTCTACTCACTGATCAAAATATGTGATCTAGATTAAATACTACATACTACCTAAAGACATGGTACTACTGAGAAATCGATTTTAACCAAATCTGAGGATCTATCTTGGATGTTTAATTCATACATTGATTATATATCTAGCATGCACTTATATAATCAATTGCAACACGCTGTGTTTTTCTGTTTACCGAATTTTCGATAAAAGTAGGATCAAGATTCGTGTTTTGATCTTCGGACTATATCCGTTGAAAACTTCATGAGTGAGAGCAATCTATGGAAAGTACTAAAATTCTTCTTACACTTGTAAATCTCAAATCACAATGATAACAATAGTAATTTTCGAAAATCTCTTAGCTTAGGATACCTCGATTTTCTCTCACATTTTATTTATAATGCAACCCAAAATCCTAATATGATAGAATCTCTATCCAACAAATAAATCTTATCTTTAAAGATATAGGAATCGAATGAGTCCCGGGACTCCTATATGAGGACGAAATCTCCAGTCCAGCCTTGATGGCCAGAGATCAATCACGAGGAATAAAGAGGCCTCAAATGATTTAATTATCTTATGTTCAACCAACATAAATTAATTCATAAACATTCATTCACACCAGAGAATAAATCTGACTTACCCATTTATTATCGGTTGAGTCGGACTTGCACTTAGACTTTACGAATTCCGTATTTAAGATATCGACGTCCATTAATTATTTATCGCCGACTTGCAAAATAATTAATCTCTTTAATTCTGTAGTACCACTAAACCTTATTTTGTCTGAGATAACTCAATCTGCGTTTAGTACAATAAACCTTGAGCTCCAGGGGACGTCATCATCCTAAACGGATACGGTGACTCGATCTGTGTAATAGCATGATACAAGAAGCTGCACCATCCAACTTTGACTCTGATAGCGAGGTGCCCAAATGACTCTAGGACGCCACTCACGATAGCCACTTTGACTTGTAGGATAATCGATCGTCGATATGACATCTAGTCGTTTGACCTTTCATCACGCTTTGATTTGATTATCAACATGACTACTTTTACTACTTTGACTTGACGCTCTTTGGCTCCGATAGCACTGACTTCAGAGGATAGTCGTTGTCGATATGACATTTAGTCATATCCGACCTTTATCTATTTCAACGCGAGTCGGTCCCGTCTTCGGCTCGGTCTTCGATATCAATCTTCGCTCGACTTTACTCAACTACTCCATCAACATCCTATACTTGCTTCTTCGACATCGTGGCCTACTGGTCTTGCTCTTTAGTCTCGACTTCCTTGAGCTTGATCAATTGCGTCGATCGATAATCTTATTAGTAGATGCTTCAACTCGCTAAATCTCTTCAAGATTGACATGTCCAAGTGGTATTCTACTATTGAAATCTATAACAAAAGCGTCTAACTTTGAACAAGTCAATAGTATTAATTATATCGACAATGCAATCATCAAATGTTTTGAGATCTAATAAAAACACAATTAAAATAGATTAATTCTTAACCGCTTAGAAAATTTTCCAACTCTTCACTATGCGTACCCACCATCGTTTTTAATACTTATCCAAACTCATCTTATTAAAATTTGATAAAGATATGTACCGACAAAATATCAATCTGTTGCAATCCTTTCCAAAACTTTCTATTAATAAAAGCTGTTTTTCTTTTTATTCAGTTTCAGGAAAACATAACCCTTATTTTACCCTAAAACTTAGAAATTAATTTATATCAATTTCCTTCTTAGATATATGGGACATTTTAAACCTGATATTTTTTCTCAGAAAACTAACGTGTTAAAGATAAGTTTATTAGTGATTCCCGACTTGTCGTAAGATTATTAAATAAATCATGCTTATCATCATGGAAGCGTAAACACTTAGGACTAAAAATCTTAATTAGAAGGGTGCAATTATTATTTTTCATTTAACGCAATTGTTTTATTCTCTAGATAATGTGTACGGCGTACGTATTCCTTATTGTATTCCCCTTTTGGTTATTTTCTTCTAAAAGATTATAGTATATATATAGTGTGCGTATAATTAACTAATGATGTTGAAGTTCATATATTTGATATAGATAATTGTTAGAAAATAAATAATCTAATCGAGTATTTATTTTCATGATCAAATAATATATATGGTTGAGATTTTTATCTTCATTATGATGAAATTTTCAATCATACTCTTAATTTTTAATGTGATCTGAATCAAGCAAGTTAGCTCAAATTATAAGAGTTATCAAGAATCTTGATATGTTACATATGTATTCTATTAAATAATGGATTAATCTATACTTTTATAACTATCAAAGCTAATCCTCAAAAGCAAACGGCAAATAAGGATTACATATTTATACATAACTCTACACACAAATTCGACCTATTTATTAATCGGGACAAGCCAAAAGTTTGGGTTGGATTATAAACTGGTTGTCACTGTAATTCAAGGTAACTAATATATCTTCATCTGTTCACGATAAATATATCACTGGATAACGAGTTTTAATAAAATTATTTACGGATGTTGTTTAAGTGAGAAATTGTCCCACCATGTGTTAGTTGTGAGTGGTAGAAAGATTTTTGATAAATAATGAGTGATTTGGGTTGAATAATAAATAGTAGATCTTAAAAACCGATATATTTTTATGGACGCTAATAAAACAATGCAGACACTTAATTATGGAGAGGGAAGTATAAAATAACATACACTATCAAGTTTTGATAAATTTTATTTAGTCGTACATGAAAACTGTAAATTATTTTGGGAAAATTGCTTTGATTATAAACTAATATAAATGGATTTGATTAAATTGTGAAAATATGAGTACAACTGTACAAGCGATAAAAATTTGACGATTTGATCGAAGAATCTGAATTCCAACTATATATGACATTATAAAATATATGGATTAATTATTAGATATATATTTATATACTTCAATAATGTATGTTTGACGCAAGCAAATACTTAGTTTTATCGATTTGTTTATTTTTACACAAGAAAATACCTAATTGTTGGTACATAAAAATATCTTCCAGTGGAGACGTTATGAAGTGATGGATAATGCAATCACAGCTCATAAGTCCTTCCCATCGGTGTGGGACTACCTAACAACTAGCATGTCATCCACTTGTGGGAAATAAGTTTAACAATTTATCTATATATCTATATATTTTGTTAAAATAAGTTATGAATTATGAATAAAACCAACTTTATACGAAACCCACTACAACCTTCCAATATCTACGGAATGTCAAATATCGATTCGTAACTACTCAAAGAAAACCTTAATGAAAAAAAAAAACTTTATAAATCGCAAATGGAACAATGTTTTAGAGAGCTTTAGTAGCGATAAAATAAATAAATAAATAAATAAATAAGAACATCGCTTGATTTATGGTGACTAATGAGTATATTTGTTAAAAGATATATCGAGTGCCTATTCGTTTTATCTACAAGAATAAATTCATAATTCTTAAAGGATGTCAACAGGTGATCTTTTCACCGGTGATCCGAAAGATTCAATAATTAAATTTTAAAACAACGGTTCGGTTCGTTCGGTTCGAACTCACGGCTGGACGGTCAAGACCCGACCCGTTTGACCGGTTCCGTCGACGATCAATTTTTATTTTTATTTTAACAAATTTTAATTTGAGCATTACATATCCACTTTCGATTTTTTCGTATTAAAAACTCAAATATTAAAATAGATAAGTTGTATTCTAATATAAATATCTTTAAGAAATAATCATATATTAAAATTCTTCTCTTAATAAAATTATATCATCAAATATAGACATAATTATTAAATATTAGAATATTTTGTTTCAAAGTAAAAGATATATATATATATATATATATATATATATATATATATATATATATATATATAGTGAGGTTCAAATAAGAATCATTTTTAACGTGATAACAAAAGAACTACGAAAATTTGTTATGAACAAATGAATTCGCTATGAAATTTAATGCATCAGTTGAAAAGTTATTGAATCCAAAATTTAAAATTTTCACATAGGTTTGAATCCCATTAGGAACAAAATTTTATTTTTTGGATTGATAATTTTCTAGCGGATTCATCAACTTTCACGTAATTCATCATTTTTTGTTCTCATATTATCGTGATAAAAATAGTTCTCACGTTAACCTCACCATATATATATAGAGAGTTAGGTTCGAATGAAAATCATTTTATCTTAAAAATAAGAACAAAATGAATTATTATGAAAGTTGATGAATCAATTGAAAGTTCTTTGAATTCAAAATTCAAAATTTTCACCGGGTTGAAACCCATGGAGGACGAAAATTCTATTTTTTTTTTATTGATTGCTTGATTCATCAACTTTTACATTGAATTCATCATTTTTGGTGCTCACGTTCACGATAAAAGTGATTATCACGTTAACCCTCATATATATAAATATATATGTGTGATGATGATGATGAATCCGTTTGGAAAGTTACTGAATCCAAAAATCCAACAAAATAGAATTTCGTTCTCATAAGATTGAAACCGGGTGAAAAATGTCGAATTTGGATTAAATTTCTTTAATGGATCATCAACTTCATAATAATCGTTTTGTTATAGTGAAATTTATGGTTCTTAGTTCTCAAATTAAAATAGTTCTTATTTGAACATATCTCTCTCATGTGTGTGTGTGTGTGTGTGTGTGTGTGTGTGTGTTTGTGCAAACAATTATGAATTTTTCTCATCATCTAAGTAAAGGTGGAAGTCTTTTACTGTGAAATTCATTTTCTTTTTTTATTATTTATTTATTTTTGAGAGAAACTCACAACCACTTCTTGAGTGTGAGTTCTGCGTAAATTTAGCATTGTGTAACAACTCATAACTGCAGAAAAACAAAAATCAAGAGAGAGAAAACGACACTAGTGTTATTGAGTGCAACATGTTGGTAGGATCTAACCCATTTCACCCCTAAGCCACCTATGTGTCTTTTCTTTCATACCAAAATTCTTTTCATCCAAACTATCAACAAAGATATTCGACAATTTATATTTCGATTCACAAATGTTGTAATGAGTTACCTAATTCCACTTATTCTCATCACCATACACATACCACGCATTAATGAGACCAAAGCACTTGTTGAGATATTATTTGGAAAATAAATGATACAAACCAAGAAAAATAATATAAAATTAAGGTCCACTTTTCACTTTATAGTGGTTTATCCATCTAGGAATTGCTTTGTCTAGCCGTGAAAAAAAATAGGTGCAACAATTAAACAATTAAATCATATTTGCAAGTGCAATGACATATGTAAGAGACAAGGATAACTGTATAGAGAGAGAGAAAGAGGCTATGTCGACAAAAAGTGTATGTTGATTTTATGGAAAGAAAACATCAAGAGTGCTCATTTGCAAGTAGGCTCACGCACGCTCTCCACTTTGCTTGATGCTAAGGTAATAATTTGATTGGGTAGTTGATGCCACGCATTGGTTAGCAGCATATATGTGTTTTACATGTGTGAAATGTTGGTCCTGATATTTCAAGGGTCCTAGGTGAAAAGAAAAATAAGATTTTAAAAGATGAAGTTTCAATAATCTTGTTCCTAGTTATAAATAGCATATGATAATCTTTGTTATAAATGTCGTCGAGATGTATCGATATAGATAAGCGGCCAAAAGTCGAAGTTTACATCTTGCTCATCTTGCTTACTTACCAACAACTCGTCCTCAAGTTATCTTAGCGTGATCATTTTTCTATCTCAACTAATTTGACCAATCATCAAACTTATGTGATATTCTACAATCATATGATTTAACTTTTGAACGAGACAATGGGCAACATATGTAATCAAGAAACAATTGAATGATCGGAATAGTGGTAATGGAAAGCATCAGATATCTGTTCAATCAATACTTTCAATGTATACAATCCAACACACACAAATCAAAATTCGACATTGAGAATTAGGTGTTCCAAAACCAACATTATTCTCACTTGTGTATGGGTTTAGTGTATACACTCAAAACATCATTCAACTTGGTCATGCCATGAGCTTGTGTGCCTCTGCTATCTTCACCCATTAGACAAAGTCTTTGGTGATGGTTGATCTGCGTGAATAAATTGATAGAGCGAATAGACTTTAGAATGAAATGGAATGAAATATATAATTCCTATAAGCGATATATACAAGGGCGAATGATTATGAATGAAATAAAATAAATAAAATAATCATTACTTTTATAATTTTTGTTATTGTTATTTTAGTAATAATATTAATTAATTACTTGAACTCCTTCTCGGTTGTTTACAATCGGCAGATTCTTGGTTTGTTTCATGAGTGAGCGATAGGATAAAGAAGGAGTTATAATGCCTTCATAGCTCCAACCTAGTAAAGGGCTTTGATGCCTTTCCATCGACAGTTAGAACTTGATGCGTTTAGAGCTTTTCCATATCGTCCTTGAATTATTATTATTATTATTATTATTATTATTATTATTATTATTGTTATTGTTGTTATTATTATAATATTAATTAATTAATTATAAAATTCTTGAATTAAAAAGTAGAATTTTCGATTCTCATGAAATTGAACATATGCAAAAATTTGAATATTGTGGATTCAATAACTTTCCCAATGAATTCATCAACTTTCACAATGATTCGCTTTAATTCTTACATTTATACTTTAAAATAATTTTTATTTGAATCTCACTCATATATATATATATATATATATATACATATATATATATATGATAGCTCAAAATTGAAGAGGAATGTAGGAGTTAAATTAAACATACAAAGAAGATAGAAGTTGACTTTTGTAATCTTATTAATTACCATAATATATATATATATATATATATATATATATATATATATATATAGGAATGATTAACGTGAGACCATTTTATTGTGAGAACATGAGAAATGAATATCTTATGAAAGTAAATGAATACTTTGCGAAGTTAATGAATAAAAAAATAGAATTTTAAGCCTCTCATGGGATTCGAAACACGGTAAAAATTCGAATTTTGGATTCATTAACTTTCACGGCGTATTCATTAACTTTCATAACATATTCATTTGTTTTCGTAGTTCTTAGTTCTCACGTTAAAATTGGTTCTTATTTGAACCTCACTCTATATATATATATATATATAATTAGTTATCAAATTCAAGAATATTAAAAATTTATTATAAAAATTATCACAATTTTACTTTCAAATTGTGAAATAAAAACTTATTAAAAATAAGAAAAAATGTCAATATGATACTTATAAAAACAAAGGGGATATTTTCAAGGAACAACACATCTCAAAACACCAACATCATAATTATTGATCAAGGGCAATTTATTACTATTATTATTATATAGTGTGTATTCTAATAGGTTTTAGTATACTTATAATATCTTTACTTATTTTAGTATAAAAATAACTTTATATATAGAGAGAATGTTGTATATAAGATAAGAAATATTTTGTAATTAAAAATTGTTCAAAATTATGATAAGATTAATTCACAGTTTTGCGTGATGGCATACAATACTTTTGTACTCCCCCTGTCTATGATATAGACAGTACGAGTTTTAATAAAATTATTGATGTGTGTTGTTTGAGTGGAGAAATGATCCCACCATGTATTAGGTTGTGAGTGGTATGAATGATTTTTTAGTAAATAATGAGTGGCCGTGAGGTTGAATAATACTCCCTCCGTCCCGTTTAAAACGTCCATTTTCTTTTGGACACGGTTATTTAGGAGAAATGTATAAAGTAGTTAAAGTGTTAAAAAGTGAATAGGGTCCACAACTTTTGAAGGGATAATTACTTCCTAAAATGGAATGAGACATTTGTAATGGGACAATCCAAAAAAGAAAGTGAGATATTTTAAATAGGACAGAGGGAGTAAGAACTAATATCCTGAAAAAGAAAATAATACACTTTTTATTGATATCAAATAAGATAATTATAATATATTTATCGTGGACGGGAATTATCTTTTTTTTTTTCCAGAGGATATGCTAGAATCACAATATTGATATACTTATACATGTTATTGCTTAAAACAACACAACTTTTACTCGTTACTACACGAATCACTTTTGCAATCACAATATCTTTAGTTGTTTAATTAATTTTAACACACACACACACACATATATATATATAGGGAGGGTTATGGTGAGAATAGATATATATATAAAATAAGAATATATCTCAACCACTAATTTACAAAAATGAATGATCCGATTAAACTAATTTATCATTCTGCATTTGTTTCTTATATTGCAAAAATCGAACAAAAGGTTAAAATCGGTAATTAGCAAAAGTATAAAAAAGCGTGATTTTGTTTCCTATTTTCAAGGCACAATTAAATCTTCTTCAATATTATGTAATCTATTCGGCATTGAGGCTGGAGTAAATCTTTACCACATTGAATACAAATAAAGTGAATAGCCGTCTAAACAAATGTATCATATAATGTAGCTCTTTATCAATATTAATGTAGCATATAGTTATCATTATGTTGCACATTTATGGTTAGCTGTTGAACAAGTTTATAATAATGTATAATACCACGGTAATGATTGTTGCACTTGGTCAACGGATATTTAGTTATTAAGCGGTTGTAATTTAGCATATAATAGTATAATGTTTTGCACAAAAGTGCAACAATAAATAACTTGATTGTGGCTTTCATCCAGTAAAACAAATGTGTCATATAATTTAGCATATTATTATTGTATCTTTTGCAAATCGGTATTGATTGTTGCTTTCATCTAGTAAAACAAATGTATCACATAATGTAGCTATTTATCAATATTAATGTAGCATATAGTAAATCATTATGTTGCACATTTATGGTTAACTATCGAACAAGTTTATAATAATGTAGAATACCATCGGTAATGATTGTTGTACTTGGTCAACCGATATTTAGTTATTAAGCGGATGTAATTTAGCATGTAATAATAGTATGATGTTTTGCACATAATGTTATTTTTTTATATAATTATAAATAAATGTAACGTACTATACTGTATTGATTGTTGCACTTTTGTAAAATATGTAGCTATTGAGTAGTTGTAATGTGACATATAATAGTCAAATATATTGCCAAAACTTGGTATAAGCTGTTGTACAAATTAAAATGAATTAATCAAACTATGATGTCTTGATTGTTGCATTTGCACGAATATATGTGGCTCATGATCAATAATAATGTAGCATATGTTATATGAACAAAAATAATGAATTCAATATTAAAGATAGTTTAACATACAACAATTTAAAACATGGTGAAGATGTAATCACGAAAATAAATTTCAAATGCAAGAATATAAACAATTAAAAGCTATGAATTGTGTAATATGTGCAACTAATAATAACATTCGATTACAACAAAACACTTAAAAACAATTTTAACGATAATATTATATACAAACCTGCAACTTCTATTTTCTCATGTTCTAAATTTTTAAATGTGTTAGTTTTTAATCGTTTAAGATGATACATAATGATCATTATAATCATTACAATAATTTAGAATATGAAATTCGTTTATCATAACTTATTGAATTAACAAACAATATAAATATTCATTCTCATACAGTATATCGTAGATAAAAAATAACTATATAAATGCAACATTATACAACTCTATAAGCTATGAATTAATCTAATAAATGCAAACAATATCAACACTCTGTTGCAAAATTAAAACTGTATCAAATTCACGAAAATTTATAAAAAATAACATTCTATTAATGATTTACAAACATACCATTATGAAGTTCAATAGGAGGATGAACTTCATCAATATCTTGTTGATTATATGTGTCATCTGAACAAAGTTATAAAACAACAATCTAAAAAAATGAAAACAAACATAATAAAAACATGAATTAATATATAATACTCAAAATAAATATCAAATGCAACATTATATCAAGCATAAAGCTATGAGCTGTGTATCATATGCAATGAATTAGACGATAACGATAACAACAACTAATGAAAAAAAAACCCTGCATCTTCCATTGTTGGTAAACAAAATTTTACTGCTAATTAGGTTTAGAAGATAACGATAACTACAACTAATGAAAAAGAATAACCGTTTCAAATAATAACTTACCATATCCAAAACCTGCATCTTTTAAAATGTCATGAAAATAGGAATTACCATAACTAAAAAAGGTAAAAATACCATCATACCCTTATGACGTAGAAAATCGGTGATATGTAGCACACATTATGATTTATCGTTGCATTTACTAATTAAATGCACCATAGATCTATCATCTTAAATGGCTTAAATTCATTCTTAATTCTCACATAAATATCTATTCTCATATGATCTCTCCTATATATATATATATATATATATATTGGATCGATGAAATTCGTATTTTTGAATTTGAGAATTATCTTGAGAGATATAAAGTTGATGAATAAAATCTATAAAGTTGTACTGTGAAAATATTCTAAAATTATTATCAACAAAATAATTTTAGAAAGTTTTCTTATGCATAACTTTATACCGTTTTATCATCATCTTTAACGTCTTATCATCGATCGTAGAGTTAAATAAAAAGATATGGTTCTCATTTGATCCACTCCATAAATAAATAAATAAATATATATATATATATATATATATATATATATGTGTGTGTGTGTGTGTGTGTGTGTGTGTGTGTGTGTGTGTGTGTGTGTGTGTGTGTGTGAGTGATATAATATCTCTCTTGATAAAATTCGAGATGTCGTATATTTCTTTTTAAACATTTTTCCCAAGATGATCTTTTTTTTATGAAATAATTATCTTTCAAAAGTTATAAACATATCTACTTTTTATTACTTTATAATCTTCTCATAAATAATAATACTAAAAAAAAAAAAAGGATAGTTCTAGGTTAGATGGATGAAGTACAATTTATGAGCAGTTAAGTGTGAGCACCACTAATGTACATACCACATCAGCATTTTTCATTTTCATTTTCAATTTCAATTTCATTTTTCATTAATCATAATGTTGCCTAGCATAGGACGGGTGCGGGTCTAGACTCTAGGCAGTAGGGAGGGCAAACTTGTACGATTTGCTTTAGTAACTGTGACCAATTCTTTTTAAAGGATATATCGATATATTACATGACTTTCTTATTTTATTCAATTGTTCCCACAGATTCATATATTTACAAATATACCATGATATGTCGGCATAGCCATAGCCAAATAACTCGCTCTTCTCTACTAATAATTGATTGATGTTAACAGTGATGGAGTCAGAAAAAATTGTATGAAAACTTAATAAATAATGTTAAAAAAATATTAAAAACAATTTTAAAATAAAATTACATGTTAAAAATATTTTTAATGCAGTCATAATATATTTTAATTATAACAATAAAAAAAACTAAGAGATGAAGTTAAAACTTCCATAATATAAGATTTATTATTATAAAAAAACAATAAATCAATATTAAACAATGAAAAGATACGTATAACTTAGACCATTCAAGTAAAATCAAGATATAGTTTTGGGAGCTTTTTGGTTTTCATATGTGGCCTTAGAAAAACGGCCGTGGTTTGTACGAGACCACCTGTTACATTTTAACACTAGTTTTCTAGATAATTTAGGATGCTTCGCAGTAATGGACGTCGCTCAATTTTAATTTATGAGTGTACTTTATTACGAAGAAGTAGATTTAGGGGTGTTTGGTAAGCTTATTTTAGAGAGTTTATAAGTTCCAAGAGATTATATGATATTTGAAGGCGTATAGAGGTAATGTACCAAGTCTTATAAGTTGTTAAAGTGTTTGGATCTTGATCTTATAAGATAGAAAAGAATCGTGAGTTAGAGAAAATCGTAGTTAGAGATAAAATTGACGAGATGTGAAGTTGATAGTATATGTGTAGGAAATAACTATAATAAGATTATTTTAGTAAATTCATGGTTCTTATAAGTTTATGAAAAAAATAAGTTAGGGTTGATAACTTATTTTTAGAGAGCTTATAATTTGTTGAACTGTTATTTTCACGAACATAATTTCATTTAGGGCTATTTTACTTGTGACTTTCTAACAACTTATAAAATTGTTTTAAAGAACTTATAAACAACAAACACCCTCCTAATAATGTTACCTTGATAATTACATTAATTTCGTAATGTGTCTAGAGATGGCAAAAGTGGCGAGCTCGCTAACGACTGGACCCATCGGGCTTTGGGTACTATCACGGGCCGGGTCGGGCCAAAAATCTATCAGGCCAAAAAGCGAGCCCAACCATACGTCCAGACCACGGACTTTTAAACTAAACCCGTCGGTAAAAATAGGATATTTTTTTTTCCTTTTAGTAGTTTTAATATAACACTTAAGATATTTATTGTTTAGGACACTAAAAGTGTCCTATTAATGAAAATCTTGATGGATTTTAAAATGGGGACACTTAAAAGTGGTGTGTATTTGGTATTGGATATTTGGATATTTGTATAGCAAGCTGAACCAATGGATATCGGTTAACCGAATAACCGATTTCATTGGATCTGATTCGATATTGAATATGAGATTTTTGAAAATTCGGTTATCGGTATCAGAAAATCGAATGGGTATATCGATAACCGAAAATAATTATATATATATATATATTTATTTATTTATTTCATTTTATAATTAATATTTAAAAATATATTAATCTGCCATAACACTTGCTGCTATATTCTATTTCTCAGCTTTGATAATATTAATCTTGTGTTCAAGTTTGAATATTTTGTTAAATTTTGGTGAAAATGAATGCAATATTGTATCCCTCATCTAGATAATCTTGAGCTCAAGTTAGAATATTTTGTTAAATTTTGGTGAAAATGAAATGCAATATATGACTTGCAATCTCGCTGTGCTCCTTGAACTAAAGTTACTGTTCTTGAACAACAGGTTTAGATTGCAAAATAAAATAAAAATTTGGGTTTAAAAAGCGGTTATTCGGTTAACCAAATAACCGATTGGTTAAACCGATCGATTATTGTTTAACCGAATAACCGATCGGTTCGGTTATCGATTAGTATCCAAAGTGAATAATCGGTTTGAGTAACGAAAATTCGATTCGATTAAGCGAACGAACGGATACTGATCCTACTTAAAAGTGTCCTTAAGTGTACTATGCGGGTGTGCTTTTTTGCGAAAATCCGGGCTTTTTAGCCACAAAGCCGGTTGGCCGACGGGCCATCCGAAAGAGTTTTAGGTCCGATTTTTTGACCAATAATTTTCGAGTCAACCCAACCCTAATCCGGATACCGGGTTGGCCCATCGAGCCGGACCCATTTGCCAACTCTAAACGTGTCTATGCGTGAAATACAAAGTGGAATACTGATACAAAAGAATATTAAAGAAAATGGATTTTATAGGAATAATTAATTTTCAGATGCTAATTCAGTAAACAATACATTTGCAAACAATTGCTAGATATACACGGGAACAAGTACCAATAAATATCTTGTAACAAAACTAATGGTCTGAGATTATAACTTAGGGAAAACGATCAAACCAAGGCAAACACTAGGCACAAAATAATGGAACAAAAATTCCACTAATTTTAATCAATATTCAAGTATGTAATTCCCTAGGGCCTAGACCTTTGCTATTCATGTCACGTTCCTTGTGTTTAAAATAAATATGTACTTTGCCTAAATAAAGGCTTAAAATATTCGAAGTCAACGAGCAATATCTGATCTTGTGGTATAGCCCAATTGCTGCTCTATCTCCCAACTGAGCTTTGGCGCAACCCCATTATGTTTTGGAACATAATCCTGCATTTTAAAATACTAATAATTAAGAGATAACTAAATTTGAGATAATTTACACATCATAAAACACGCATATGTCATATAGCATTTAATTCAAATTTAAATCAAAATCAACAATAAATGCAGTATTTGACCGAATCCACCAAGTGTAAAAGACTGAAGAATAGACACGAGAGTTTTTATTCATTAAACTTCTTTAGTAGAATAACCACAAGTCAAGTATAAAAGACTGAAGAATAGACATGTGAGTGTTTATTCATTAAACTTCTTTAGTAGAATAACCACAAGTCAAGTTCAATTTGGTTGTGAACCCAAAGTTACTAAGAGAAATGAATTAGATCGAATCAATTAGATATTATCTTTTGTCATTTGCTATTGAAATAAGAGTGTGCGACATATTAATGATAAAATATACTCCAAAATCATTAAATCGTTTATTTAATTCCATTTTGGTATGCCCATACAAAATATTCACTTTTCTTTTTTGAAAACATCAACTTCACATTCTTACCCTAAATATATCCACTTGTTTATAAAAAATCACTCATGACTCACCTTTTTACATTCACTATTCATTAATATATTCATTTATTATTCATACGACCCACTTTTTATATCCACTTACTTTATACTTATTACAATTTATTAAAATTCGTGCCACCAAAATCAAAGAACGATTTTGATATAGAGAGGAGTAGTTTACTTTCAAAAATAAAAAAACTTTGACGAAGCAACACAACTATATATATATATATATATATATATACTAACGACATTTCTTACAAAACCAACTCTATTCCTACTCTATACCTATAGTAGAACATGATATTTTAGGAAGTGCAATTTAAGAGAATTTTTTTTCAATACATTCAACAGAAAATAAGTTAAATATGTACATATTTTGATGGATATTTAATATATCCGAACAAACATAATATTTATACCTTACATGACACGGGCGTCACAATTAAACGTGTACGACTTTAACTCATGTTGTTTAGCAAAGGAGCCCGACTAGTTTAAATCAATAGTACAATTATAATTGAGAGCATCCCTATAATGTGGGGGCCACGTGACAAAGAAATTTAAGGAAATTGTAGTTGGTACATGGCCAATGTCGTACCTCAAGCTTCGACATTAGTTCATGGGCAGTTTGGGCAGACAAAATGATGTGACGGGCAGATGGTGCAATGAAACCCTCATCCACTGCTTTGTCTATGAACGACAGCAGTGAGTTGTAGTACCCATCTACGTTAAGCAAACCTACCTGTAATGAATAATTAAAATTAAATGCTTTTTTTCTCTATATCCTTTTTATTAAGAAAATAAAATTAGAAACTAGTAAATATAAATGTCTGTTCTTTTAAGATTAGGCTCGAGAACATATGCAGATGCTTTAAAACCTTAGAATTTCCTAGATCATTAAATACTCCTTCAGTTCCTGGATAGTTGTCCTGCTTGAAATGAATTTTGTTTTTGAATAAATGTTCAATTTCAAAATTTCATAATAAAAGGTTGCCAAACTTTTCATTTCACCCTTTTCATTAACGATTTAAAAAAAAAAACCTTTTTTCACTTTTTTAGTTTTGATGTAATAAGGGTAGTAAAAGTAAAATACCTTACTTTCTTTTTTTTTGGTTAATTAATACAGGATTTTTAAAGGTTGCGTCACGGTGAACTCGAACCCGAGACTTTTGGCCTCGAACATTAACCATTTTACTACTAGACCAACACACACACACAAATACCTTACTTTCTTAATACGTATATTTCGATGAGAGAGAACACTTATTGGATGATGGAAAAGATATTGAACAAGTGGTGACAAATTGTAAAAGTTACCGGTTTGTCATGAATTCCAAGTTGAGCCCAAGTGATGACTTCCAACAATTCTTCCAATGTACCATAGCCACCTGCAGCCACAATTAATATTTAAATAATATTTACCTCACATTCAGCACCAGCCAATTTGAGCTATTAAGAGTGCAATTCTTGATTTTTTCCAGAGCATGTTATGTTATGAATTATGATCATAGAACTCCCACTTATCAACTTGAGAGTGTGATGACCAACATGATTCAGACAACTACACAACTTCTTTTCCTTAACTACGATTATTTATTTAGTAGAGACATAAGTAATGATATGAAGACATAATTAATTTAACAAAGTAAAGTAATTGTGGTAAAATATATATACCCGGTAAGGCTATAAAAGCATCAGCTTGTCTAGCCATCTCTGCCTTCCTTTGGTGCATACCTGAAACGGCTTTCACCTCTCCCACTGGCTCCCCTGTTATCTGAAATCGCATTTCCCTCACGACGTGAATAAGGGTTTCGGTGAGGTTTCAATTCAAGATTCGGGTCGAAAACAATAAGGGGATCTAAATTTCGGTGTAGAAAATAATGATATATTTTTTTAATGAATGAATTCATACAATTTTTTATATGGGAAAACAGAGTTTTCTTGGAAGTTAAAAATATAGTTACCTCTCTAGGCATCAAAGTTTTGGGAATCACCCTGCAGAGAAATAAAAAAAGAAAAAGGAAAAAGAAAGAAGATCTAAATTAGAGCAAAATATATGAATATATAGGAAATATAAATAATAAAATTAAAAATACTTAAATTACCCCAACACATGGCGGCCACCGTTATACACAGCCTGAGAAATTAAACCCATCAATCCTATGCTTCCACCTCCATATACCAAGTCTATGTTCCTCTCAACCTGTACATCATCAATAGCTTTTCAGTACATAAATTCATGTACATATATTTTTTAGTAATACATAATACGAATAAATAAAGAAAACACACACCACACCACACACATTACTTGCATTAACACGCAACACAATTTGAACTAGTGCACAACACCACAACAAATAAAATAAAATAAAATAAAATAAAAGAACCACTAATCTCATCTTCTCGATCAAGCCCAATTCACACAACTCTTAATACAGTAGACTTGAACTCATAAAATTTCAATTTTTTCAATCCAAAAAAAGTCGTATATTTAAAGTTTCTGTTACACTTTTTCCCTGACAGCAAAGGCTAACATCAAAATTAGCAAAATTAAGTAACAAACAAGACGACTTCGATAGTTGCTAAAAATACGGGTTCGAATCTTTCCAACGTCTATTTTTCATCTATCAAAGAATTCAAACTTTAACACAAAACAGGGTTGGAAAATTACCAGTTCTTTTCCAAGCTGGACTGCTGCAAGCTGATAGCTAGGTTTCTTGCCAGGGCTGCTTCCACAGAAAACACAGATTCTGTTGAATCTTGATGCTTCTGTGGCCTGCTGCAAATTCTTTTCCATTGCAATAATAAAACCAAAATATATTCTTCTTTGTGTGTGTGAAGAAAGATTGAAAAGAGAAGGAATGAGGTATTCAAAGAGGTGTTAGTTTAAATTTTGTGGGAATTGTGAATGATAAACAACAATGG
This sequence comes from Salvia rosmarinus, assembly GCA_036937905.1. Classification (NCBI taxonomy): domain Eukaryota; kingdom Viridiplantae; phylum Streptophyta; class Magnoliopsida; order Lamiales; family Lamiaceae; genus Salvia; species Salvia rosmarinus. The sequence continues at coordinate 115,462,035 of CM072819.1, forward strand.
TTTAGGAAGGAATGAGGGGATTGCATAGGAATTTTGGGAAGCAATTAGTCCCTTTTTATATCCAATTCCAGTCCACCTCTAAATTTCGCACTTGCATTTCTCACTCCTTTTTTTGTTATTTTATTTTGGTTAATTTAAATTATACTATTCGGCAATTATGTGTCATTTTCAGCCTAAAGTCCACGGAAAAGAGGACCTATTGCAGTGTTTCATATTTCTTTTATGGGGTTTTCCTTTTCCCAAGTACTGGAAATTTTGTTTGCTGCAGTGCAACCCCATGTGTTTTCGGATCTAAATTATCTATATTATTTCATATTTTATTATGTTAATAAGAATTATGCGTATTGTGATTGATACATATCGATATAATAAATTAAAAGGTGAATGGTTCTTTTTCTGTTTTTTTCTTTTTTTTTGTATCATGGAAACCCATGCCCATTGGTAAGGTGTGTCTTGAACCCCACGCGTTCGCAGTGTAATAGCAAACCATATAAGGCAGTGTGAACCACACTAAAAGCAGGGTATGACATACTCTTTTTCTCTTACAGCCGCTAGCTAAGATGAATGGTTCTTTTTCTCTTACAGATTAGAACTGTGTCCTTTTAGCCTATCTCATAATACTAATACTAATTAATATAAAATTGAAGCTTATTGATTTAGACCCGTAAGATTGTTATGTATCTGTGCAAATCTAAAATGACAGTTTTTATCTTTTGGGGGAAGGATTGGTATCCAACTAATTTTTCGAATCTTTAATCGATAAATTCTGTTAATTGTTGGATGTGATTAAATTAGTAACGAATTTTATCTGATATTTTTATGGTGGAAAATTGAGTGATTCCCCCTTGCAAAATTTATTCTTTCATGCTACCATTTTCACGACGGAATCAAATTCTATGTTTCTGATGAAGATTGACATATAAATTATAATTAATATACCTACTTTGAAAAAAAATGTAAACGGAATAATTTAATTCCACGCGAAATGGGTTATTCTCTATACAAGCGTAACTTGACCACTTTTAATAATTTTGACATTCTTTTATTGATTATGTTAATATGATAAAAGTACATTCAGACTTTGCTTATCGAGAGTGTGTCAACATTTGAAACCACAATATATATAATTTGGTTCATTATAAATATCATATCTGGACACAATATCAAATATATATTTTTATATACTCACGTTCACCTAAACTTTACCTACAAACATACTGTGTGAGAATGAATTAAAAATTCAAAATTAATTCAATTAATTATTCCGCCGAATATCATATATTAGCCAAGTACAATTAACACTAGTCTATTTCAGTGATTTCACGCACGGCACTGAAATACGTGCTTTTGTATTTCAATTAATTTGTGCCTTCTAAATATCACCGGCCAATAGTCTCTAGATAATTCCAAGCTTTAATTGCACAAACATTAAATTTAACGAAAATTTTGTAAAAAGCGGTCTTACTGCAAAACAAATCAAAATTAAGATCCAAATCCTAATTAATGAAAAATTTGTAATGTCACATACCAGTAAAATCATAATACTGCATTAATCACATTTTTTTTATGTAAAAGTATTAGTATGATGCAGAAGTAATTTTGATGAAATAGGCAAATGGAATTTGAGAGGAATAGACAATAATTAATGCAATGGGGCAAGGGATGGCGTGAAGGAATGAATGCCGCTAGTGAGACGGTGGTGTATTGGGGTTTTGCACGTGCAGTTGACTGGAGGCTAGAGATGCAATGGATCTGGACCCGTCCAGGATCAAGTGGATTCGATCCATTTTCGGGATCCGGATTACAAAATTTAGATTCGATGGATCTGGATTTGAGATTTAGTTTTGAGATTGGATTCGATCCAGGATCCAGGCCACAGATCCATTTAATTTATATATATATATATATATATATATTATTTTATTATAATTAAATACATAATCTCAACTTAAAACTCTTCAATTTCATTTTTCAAATTCTCCCAAACAAATATGCTCTCATTTTCATTTCAAATTCTCAATTATGTATCGATTCGGCATTCACGTGGTCGCTACCACTTATACCACTCATGATCGAGTTGTTTGTTGTTTCTACCTTATAGTAAATTTGTAACTAACGTCTTCCAATATAGTGATAATTGTAGAAATTCTAAATAATTATTATAGTATTATTGCGTAATTAGATTATTATGGTGTTATTGTAAATTATAGTTAATTTAAAATTTATTTTAAAAGCGAAAACATATGGATCCGGGTCTAGATCCTGGACCATGCGGATCTTATGGATCTGGATCTGGATTTAATTTTTTTGGACCCAATTAATTTGGACCGGATCCGGACCAAAGCAAAAAAAATCGAATCTGAATCTGGATCTAGCCAGATCCTATCCAAATAGATGATGAAATCATCACAGATTTGACCTTTTCAAACTCTGTCTGTAACTCACTCCGACCCATTACCATTCCTACTGGAGGCCACACCCTTTATGGGCTAAACTCCAAAGATTTAGAACTTATTATTGGAATTGAAATTAGCCTCCCTCCATCCACATATATGATACTCCCTCCGTCCCGGCCCAATTGGCACAACACTTTTTGCACAAATATTAAGAAAAAATGGATTAAGGGGTTTAATGGTGTTGGTCCCACAAGATTTAATGTTAATAAAGCAGGAGAGAGAAATAGAATTTGGAGAGAGGTAGAATCTCGAGAGATGTGAATGAAGAGATAAAATAGATTAAGGGTTTAATCTATTTTAATTTTGGCGTATATAATTAATTTGAGAAATTTGATTTGAGAAGTGTCTTCAATTGTTTGGGACGGAGGAGTATATCTATTCAGACCAAAATTCTTCTCCTACTAACACTACCCTCCTACAGCTACATTTATATATCCTCGATAAAATGTGTTCTTCACTCGATAGATATTCTCGGATCGGGCGGCCAAACATGTTAATTATGCAGATTGTGGGTCCGGATCGGACATGCTTTCTTAGACTCAATAGTTATTATTCGGTCTTGCCTAGATCTAAGTTCTTTCATTGGCGTAACGGGCTTTGAAGAGTTCTGAAAATATAACAAAAGCATTGACACTATTTTTAGTTTTCTTGTAACTCATGGACAACAATATCTAACTAGAGGTATAATCTACTCGGGTCAAATCGAATAGTAATTAGATAGAGCTCGAGTTCGACTTAGAGGGTGTTTGCATTTGTTTATTTTAAAGAAACATAAGATGTTTCAAAAGTTTTATAAGACATAATGTTTCAAGAACTTTTATAAGTTGTCAAAGTGTTTGGATAATTTAGCTTATAATTTAAAGAAAGAATCGTGAGTTAGAGAGAAAATCATAGTTAGAAGCACGAAAATTGTGAGAGGTGAAGTCGATAGTATATATGTAGATTATAACGAATCATAGTAAGGTTATTTTGGTAAATTCAATCATTCTTGCAAGCTTATGAAAAATAAGTTGGGGTTGAGTTACTTATTTTAAGGGAACTTATAATGTTGGAGCTTATTTAAACAACTTATAAGTTCGTTTGGAGCTTATTTTCCAAACACTGCATGAGATTATAAGCTTCTAAACAACTTATAATTGTTTTGAAGAGCTTATAAGCTTAGCCAAACACCCTTTTAAAAGCAACTAGAGAAGCTCGAGCTAAATTCAATTAGTAATTGACATTAAAAATCTATGATGTACCTACTTTCTTTTTAACATATTCAAATATTTAGGATATATGTAAGTAATCAAACTATTAAGCGTCAAATTATAAATACCTTGAAGTTTGATCAAACTCATGGGATTAGCGGTGTGGTATTGTGGAGCTCGAACTTAAATCAATCAATCTCATATCAATTCTATTCTTTTTTCTTTTTTTCTAATGAATCTCAAGTGTAGCTCACAAGTTGACTCGATTCACGTACACTTCCAGTACTTCTAACCTTATAAATGCATATGACTCAAGGCACTATATAAAAATATCAAACCTATTATAGCAATAGAAACTTTCCACTCCTACAACTTTTGTTTCCTTCGCCTATGTAAAAAATAGAGGTCTAGGATAAATTTATAGATTGCACCTACCTAGAGATCAATCTAGCTTTGGCCCTAGTCTTCACATATTTAATTTTTGGATTGATGACCTCTAGACATTTATCATAGTACTAGAACTCTTTCCTAGATAAATACTCTATTTTTCTCCTTGGTGTTTTTTCCAATAATTTTTCACACAGAAATGTCTTAATGAGGCTCGACCGTCATGGATCGGCTTCTAATTCCAACGAGTTTTAGGTTTTTTTATTCATAAAAACCCGTAATCGTTATTTTCGATGCATAATGGATAAATCTCATGCTCATGTACAATAACCTGCAATTCACACTGAACTATGTTTGAAAATTAAATATAACAAGCTAAAAAATAAAATCTAGTTTTCAATAAATTGGTACGACGAAATCGCAAATACTCGAGGAAGGTAACAAAATGTTCATCGGTATAATTTATACATTAAATACAACATGTTTTCATTTTTTTTTTAAATTTAGATTTTGTGCATAGTAACTGTTGGTTAGTGGTCCACAATTCATTTTTTATTTTTACTTTTTAGTATAATTTGACCACTCAATTAATTGATCAGAAGAGGATAAAGACCAAGGTTGTAAGTTTCCAGGTGGCTTGGCTTAAAGTTGTTGGGGCTACACATTATACACAAATCATTTTCAATAATTAATGCGTTAATTTGATTTCATATATAAAACACCACTAATTTTCTACACATATGAAGAAAATTAGTAAACGTGTCACGGATCTTAACCATTGATTTTGGTGATGAGATGATAATTAGTTAGACCAAAAAGTGTAAGGGCTACTTCCAAGAAGATTCTCTCTCCAACAAAATGGAGATTTTTTTATGAATATGTTTAATTATTTATGGGTTTATTATTTAAATGCGTGTAAAAGACAAGGTACAAGGAGTGTTCAAATAGCAATTTGCTTCTTCATATCTCTACTTTCCAAATGGGGAAATCTTAGAGGTGATGACGTGGTGCTGCCAATGACTCCAATATGAGTTGCATGCAAATTAAAGTAGGCTTTCTTGAGGTAATAAATTTGGGACCTTTTGGATATTTTTTTTAGTAAACGCTATAAGATGTTTCCGACTTAGAAGTTATATATAAATTACATAATGACAGATGTTAATCGGAATACATGCAGATAATATATGTCGTATTATAATTTATTAAGACTTGTTGAATATAATGTTAAACAAGAAGATGTTTACATAAGTTTGCAATTTTCACAGATAGAATTCAACAATTTATGTAGTTTTGCTAGGCCTTATAATGCTGAGGTGATTTGGAAGGAGGATTTGGCCATCTTGATTGACAATTTTGGCTTCAAACGATATTGAATAAAATGCTTTATGTTTTTCTTCAAAAAAAAGTTGAAGAAAAATCAAACTGAAATATGTTCCTTTCATCTACATCAAACATTGTTGACATTAAAGTTTTCCAAACTTTTCTCATTTAAGAAAGAATTTTCTTTGTCGCGTAGACCAATTATATATTGTTGTAAAAAGCACGAACTAATAGGCAAATCCATCATGATTTTATACAATAATTCAGATTTTTTTTTTGCAAGAAATTTAAAAAACAATTACCTTTGTTTTAAAAAAGAAAGGGACGTAAATTAATTGGGGACCAGTTAAATCAATGCATCATGATTTTATACAATAATTCAGATTTATTTTGCAAGAAATTAAAAAAAACAATTACCTTTGTTATAAAAAAGAAAGGGACATAAATTAATTGGGGACCAGGTATGATTTAAGAGGTAACTGAAGATGTGTGGATAATATTGTGGGTGGAAGTTTTTATGCTTTATATTTATTTACTTTAATAGTGAGGTTATCCATGTAATTTAATCTTTTTTTGGTAACTAACCTTGATCCAAAAAATACGTTAATCATTACAATAATTATGGTTGTATATCATTTAATTTTTTTGGTTTATAATACAACAATGCATTAGGATCAATTGGTTATTGACGTATCTTCAATTTTTTATTGTTATTATCGTTGCATAGTTTTGTATAAGTTAGAAAGAAATGGAGATTGTAGAAAACAATTTGTATTTTTTTTATCTTTTAAGTTATTTCATCGCAATATTAATCAATAGATTCATACAGTATGTTCAAAAATTCTGAACTACGAGGCAGAGTAAATTAATATTTATATAGAAAAAACAGTACAATTTTCCAATTCATTTTTTTTTATTACAGTGCATATTATAACAAATAAGATTGATTTCAAATCAATCTTATTATTAAAAATATTGAATAGTGTTTAACATAAGCAGTAATTTATACAAATATGTTATACAAATTCAAATAATGGTTCAAGAATTATTCATCAAGACAAAGGTAGCAATTCATCAATACATAGTCGTAATCATTCATGAGCTTCATTGATACTCACGTCTAGCCGAATAGATCTTCTCGTCGCCCTTGACGTCATTCTCGATCTTCAAATTTTTATGTAGTTCGTTCTTCGAAATAGAAACTTCTGGGTGCAGTTTGTACTTCTATTTCACACGCCGAAAAATCACAAGTTATGCAACAATTTAGCCCTTAGATATTTGTGGTTCTCAATGAAACAACATCCCTATTTTCAGATTTTTAGATAAACATTCAATTACCCTAATGAACCATGGGTGAGGGAAAGATGAGGAAGAGTTATTCACCTTCATTTTTATTCGGGATTTACTATCAATGTAAATAGTTTTGATTTTTTTACCCCTTAATCATGTAAGATGGATATGAGCCGCCCATTTCTATCGGTCAAACCAAATCTTTCAATTTCCTTTCAACCGTTGATTAATGTTAAGGATGGTTTTTATGTTAGCTACTCCCTATATATACATATATAGTGAATCAAATGAGAATTACCTATTTTTTAGAACTTTGCAACTATGCATAAGATGTATAAAAATTATGCAAATAACAATATAAAGTTGTGCACAATGAAAACTTTCTAAAATTATTTTGTTGTGCAATAATTTTAGAATATTTTCATTGTACACAACTTTATCGATTTTTTTCATCAGCTTTATACATATGTGCATAGTTCTTAAATTCTAAAAAAATAAATTCTTACTGTATCCAATCCCTATATAGGGATATATATGGTTTACTCGAAATTATATTTCCTTGTTCTAGTCCACAAATTACTAAAGGAAAAGAATTGATAGAGACTAATTTGAAAGGAACTGGCTTTGCCTTTATCCTAAGCATATCTATAAATTATTTGCCTTTTCTTGTAAAGTTTGAACACATAAAAGTAGCGTGAAGAATGGAATATGTCTTGCTGCCGCCACTACTACTACGTTAGACTTTTGAGTTTTGAGGAATATTCTCTCTCAAAATGTCGATCGACTATGACTATGTACTTGAAAGTCAAATTTCTTCTTGTTTGTTAATAATCTCTTACGAGAAATTAAATGGTTAGATATCATATTTTATTCCAAAGTATTGACATTTTCATAAATGTCTAGTACTTTAATAGGGACAGATCAGTATTTGCAAATTCATTTAAATTTTAAATTTAAGAAGATAAATTTTTCGGTACCAAAAAAAAACAAAGTCGCACCACCGGATATATGTGTAAAATCTACATGAAAAAAAAAAAGCAAATGATGTGAGGATACCACAAACAACTAGTCGTTTGGTTCAAAAACTAAAAATAATAGATTTATTGGTAGATAAATATACCAACTTTGGGCTAATTTTGGTTTTTTCTACGAACTTTAAAAATTATCACAAAATACACAAACTTAATGACTTTAGTGTTTTACCATGATTTCAAATTCATGCCAAATTAGATCGACTTAGCATCTCGAAAATTTACTATAAACTAAGCGGTCATAAACAACATCGAGAGAGATGACATAAAACATCGTCGTTCCATAAAAATAAATCAGATTTTTGATTTCTAAGATTCATTCGTCAACCCTCATTAAAAAATCAAGTCTTCTTATTTTTTCATAAATGCAGTTAGTTGGGATCAAACAATCAATATCATCTATCTATGATGTTGTTTATATCATTTGATTGTTTTATACATGGTAAATTTTGAGATGTCAAGTCGATTTAATTTGACTTAAATTTAAAATCATGGTAAAATCATTAAATTTATGTATTTTATGATAATTTTATAGTTCTGTAAGAAAAATAAAATTGATCCAATTTATGAGTCTATAACCCAAAAAAATACGAAAACATCATATGCATCTCTCTCTCTCAAACAAACAACATTTACATTCATTCTTCCTCGATTTTAAAACTTCAATTTTTTTGACACCAAAGACAATCCAATCACCAAGTACAAATTGAGCGACAGAAATGATAAACGACCAAAATTCTTAAAACCCTAATGCCTCGGCCACCACCTCCATCGCCGTCTCCACCGCAATGTGTGATCTTCTGCAGTTTCCCCCTCCTCTGCCGCTGTCGTACTCTCTCTACCACACAAGAATACTATTCCACCAAACATTACCCCATTAATATTGGTTGTTTGGTCGATGAAGACTATCACCAATTCATGCATGTCGTGACCACGACGCGCATGATGGAGCATGCCGCGGTAACTTTGCATAACCGTTTCGTTCCGGCTCGTTCTTCTTTTGTTTTTTTATCAATTTCTTACAATTTTTTCTTACTATAACGATCCAATATTCAGTCCAAATTATAACATCCTTGCACAACTTTCACTCCATTTTTTCTACACGATCATCGAAACAAGTAAACGAGCATAACAAGAAAGCCAGATAAAGAATTTTAAGCACAAATTCTTTCCGACCATGCATGATATTGTGAACAAAAACGACATTATATAGCACCACAAGATACTCCACACGCATTCGTACCTCTCATCCTTCGCCATGTGCCCCATTGTCACTTAATTTTTTTAAACATTGAGTAGTAAAACAATATAATTTTTCAGTTGGCGTCGAATATTATAATTTCCACACCAGCAAATATAATTAACTTAATTTTCCGCACAAGGGTTGATATTCGATTATTCTTTACTAAAAAAATAAAGTCAATATTTCACTATTAAAAATATAAGGTATTTTTGGAAAAACGCCAAAAAGTGATGTTGATCAAAATTAAATAATCAAGTTTCTTTAACAATTTCTCTTTTATCAAAAATTTAAAAGCATCTATTACATATAATTATGAGGTCGTACACGGCTTGGTCATTGTTTATTTAAGCTACACAGAGAAACATATCTAGTCCAATGTGCTTAGCTCAGTTGGTTAAAAGCTAGTAGATTTGAAATACGGACTAATGATCGAGTTCCGACAATTATAGTGTGAGAGTTTCATCTTTTTTAAGATGACTCTTTGTGAACATTAGATAAAATTTTCCTAATTTCTTAATCCCTAAATCACCATAATTTACTCCTTCATATTTTTATAGGATCGGGAGGTGGAGTCTCTCCGGTAAAGAGGTTCCCTTTGGGAACAAAGAGAAAACATATGTAGTTAAAAATGGCACAAACAATTTATTCTAGGTAGATCTAGACTAATAAATCTGAGTAGACAGACATTATCCATCAATCAGTCTCACGTGGGAAGGCGTGGCAAATTAATTCTTATAGGTTGAAAAAAGTACATAATCACCCATTTATTTCCTCCCATAAAACAGACGTACACACGAAAAGAAAGAAATGAAGTGATAAAGCATTAAATCCAAAAGGGGCAGGGGAATGGAATATGAATTAAAAGCATTACATTTTGAAAATGGGGTTTGAAAAGAAAAAAAATAAAGAGGGTGGAAAATGATGTATCAAAGAAAGAGAAATAATGAAATAGTAGTTTCACCAAACATTACCCCATTAACATTGTTTTTGGGTTGATGAAGACTATCACATATTCATGCATGTTCCCACTAGGATAAAGATTCTTCTTTTAAAAATAAAAAAAATAGAAAAAACAATTATACTATATTATTTGGGTGGGGTGTGCACGTGGTGGAATCTCTGTCTCTAAGACTAATAATAGTCTTGCCCTCTCAACTCCATCCCAATCTCTTTACTAATCCCTCTCATTGGAGGAGTATTAATAAAATCTCATATTTGCTATGCATTTTACAAATCGTCTTTAGGTTTATAAGAGGTTTTAGATTTAAATTTGAAAATTGTTTATATTAAGACCTTTAATCAAATATGATTATAGAACTTCATATAGTTGGTAAGTGATAATTACAAAGTCTTGTAATACTTAATGAAGGGTTTCTGGGAAGAGTTCTTTTAATCCAATTATTATTGTAAACTGTAGTCAATCCCCGCAATTATTATAAAATAAACTTGTCATATAGAGGATAAACTTTATAAGAAATAGATAAGTAACACAACTAGGAAAGTTAGCTACAATTAAGTGCATATAGACCTACTTGTCTCCCTATTTGATATAGATTGATCGACAAATTGACAAGAAAAAGAATCCTAATTTTAGGACTTACATGACCGATACAAGCTAAATCTCAATGAATTTATATTCTTATCAAAGTTATGGAATATGCCAAATAAAACTATTTTGAAACCTACAGCTCTTTCATTAGAGGATTAATATTACTTTTTTTTTGAAGAACGAGTAATATTACATTTATCTAATAGGTAATGTGAATTGTATATTGAAGATGAGCTTAGAATATTTTCTTTTCATATAAAATCTCAATCCAGAAAATAATTTACTAATTGTTTAATAATGGATTATAATTCTTCATTAACATTTCATTTAGAGTTTCTGAATAACTTCTATAAAATATACTATCAAACACCTTTTTGCGATTTATAAGCTCTTCACATCTTATGAACTGTTAAAAATTAAGAGCTCAATTAATCACCAAATAATTTACAATTATAGTCCTTCTTTGAATCCCGCGCGCGGTCATTTTCCCGTGTTTCATTGCTGGTTATGTGATGAAGAAATATAAAAAAAACATTCTCAATTTGGCCACACACATAATAAATTAATAATTTGTAGAAAATTACAAGTTTTTATTTAGGATTAAGCGGGATAACATGGGATTAAAGAATACAATTTATGCGTAATTGAAGCATATATAAAGTATTAGCATTTAGCACTCTTGTTTTAACGCGCAATACGTATTTCTTTTTTGAAGATTATCAATCCTTTATATTAGTACAACATATGAGACTTTTCTTACTTCAAATTTCTTAATACGTAGCTATTTAATTATTCTATTCAGCTAATCAACTTAATAAATTAATACCTCTTAGTTGTCAATTGTTGATTAGATTCATATGGCTTACAGTAGAGGCACGTAAACATGTAGGCTGTAGCCATGAAACGATTTGCAACGTTACGACTTTTAGCTGACTGGTTCAAATCATGGTGTGCAAGAAACTATTTAATTATGTTATAATTTATGTCTTTTTACTATTAAAAATGTGATCACGAGTGAATCACAATATATATAAAGATATATACTTGATTGAAAGCAACAAAAAAAATAATTTTATTTTTTTTCATGAACGAAATTATAGTTTTGGTGTTAACGACCGGAAACCTTAATTAATTTATGAGAGGGGGCATTGGATTATTATGATTTGAATGTTTATTGTGTTGGTTGATTTGTGTCCAAAGCCTTTTCATTAAAATTGTCGGCTTGGGGAGTTTTTTTAACTAATAGCTTCTTTATTTCAGACAAGCGTGATATAATAATGATTAACAATTTTATGTGGTGATTAATACTCCTTCGTTCCTTTTTAAGTGTCCATTGCCGTTAAATCGTATAAACCAATAAAGTAGTTAAATTTATATTTGTAACCTCATTAATTATCATGATAAATGTATTCATACAACTAATTATCAAATTCCAAGAATATTAAATAGGGTAAATAAGAAATATATCATAATTTTACTCTCAAATTGTAAACTATGATACTTATTAAAAAATAAGAAAAAAACTGCTAATATGATACTTAAAAAAGAACAAAATGAGTATATCTAGAGGGTCGATATACTACACATCAATTGTGGAGCAATCATTAACATCCCTTTTTTGTTTTCATTTTTCTTGGACGTTTACTTTTCATTATAAGATAGATTGATAAAAATAATCTAAGTTAATCCACCGTTTACTTTGATGGATTAATGATAGATAGATTAATTTTGAATTTATTTGATTATTCTATCTTTTAAATAGTCAATCCTATATTTTATCTATCTATATTACGCCTCCATAAACTAATTAATATTAGAATATAAAATTTATAAGTTATATAGAAATCAAATTTTTAAATATTTTAATCTTATTCCTCTCTCTGAAGTTAAAGGGAAAAAATAAATTAGTTTTTGATTTATGTTTAATTTGTAAATTTTATAATCATGATCTTAATTTATGAGTATAACAATCAATATTGAAAAAAATGAAAAAATAATAATAATAATATGAACTATACGTTAGTGGTGATCAATATAAATGCTCAGAAATTAAACAAATTGATGTTGTTGGAAGTACTTTTTTTCCTCTATGAAAAGAATTGTACGAAAAATAATTAACATATGCAAAGCTATACGTCCACTGTCAAGTTCCATCCTTTATAGCCAGTATTTAATTTTCATTTCACCAAACACTCTCAGCATTATTATTCTTTATGTAGTAATAAACGCTTAACTGAAATAAAAAAGAATATTATAAGAAACACGCCAATAATGTTTTACTAATTAAGTTTCATATACATGAGTGATTTAAAAAATATGAGATTTAAACAAATGGAGTTGATGTTTGACTATTTAAATCTGGACTCGAGCATTATATTTATATATCCAATGGTGTTTGAATAAATTTTTACATACAAGTCTTGAAAACGAGTTATGTATTATATAATTTAAATTTGCTTATGGATGATATAATTATTCTCATATCTTTAGTGGAAGATAAATATAAAACAATAAAAAGAAAACTCAACCACCCCCAAAATGAAAATTTGGAAAAAATTGCTTTAATCTGAATACTGAATAGTTTAATTAGTGAATTTAGTATGTGATGCTTGAGATTAAGATATGTGTTCGAATTCTTACAGACTATATCGTTAAGTCGACACCTTTGTATACATAACCTATCTAGAGTATTACTTATTTGTTTCGTGTAATTTTCCGAATACATAATTTGCAAATAAAATATAATTCAAGAAAGAAAAAAGGAACTGGTAGAACATATTTCGGACTTTGTGTGACATTTAAAGTCTCCAAATAAATGCAGATTCAAATGTAACTAACTAACTAACTATGAAGTATGATCTAGTCAACTAATAATTTGTGGAAAATTGACATTTTTTTGAGAGAAAAAAAACATATTTGGGTCTTACTTTCAGATTCTTTCCAATTAAGTTTTTGTATTTTTTAAGGAAAAGTGCAAGGTTTAACCATACACTACTAATTTCTTTGACTTCTGCGCGTGCAATTTTACCTTATTTCCTTCCATTTTCTTGACTTATCCCTTCATTATTAAGTCATGGGACATGGAGCAAACATTTATAAAACTAAAATGTTAGGAATAATACTTCTGAACAAAATACAAGGGGTTAATTAAAGTCAATAAAGTTAAATCAAACGGCCAAAAGAACAAAAATCAAAGTAGTAAAATAGGTAATTTTATTTGGATTAACTGCATATATTAGCAACATTTTTAGTTATTTTTCCATGCCAAGATATAAAGATTGGTGAGCTTATTGCCAAAAGTTTTGAGTGAGAAATTAATCCTTTTGAAGTTGTTGTGCATGATTTTTATACTCTCGTATTTCTTCTTTTTTTTACTCTATCCGTCTCATAGTTTATTTTTTATTACGTCCTTCAAACTTCTTTCTGTTCCATTTATGGAAACTATCCTACAAAGTACTCTCTACTTATTATTGTTAACAATATCTTTAATTCACACATTTACCATTCATAGTCCATCATTATCTCTCATTTTTATCATCAACAACACCACTTATTTATAACTTTTATAACACATGACTCACCACTAATTAATTTAATACTGTATTAATTGAGATATTTACTCCAACTATAATATACTCAATATTTTTATTAAAACTCATTTACAAGATTCCCATAAAGAAAATTAAGAGATGGAAAGAATAATTCTTATGCTAATGTACACAAATAAATTTTATAATTAAATTATTATGCTATTGTAAATTTATCCAGAAAGCGTCATACACTTGTGAATTTCCGTCGCTGCAAGAAAAAGAAAATCAAAAGTTACTTTTAAAATGGACGTACTTAAATTTAATTTCTGACCAGATAAAATTATAACAACTTATGTTTACAATGAAAATGTAGGGACCCTCTGTACAAATAATGCAGTTTAGGCTTTATTGACACGCACACGGACACGCACATACAACATGCATGCATATTCCACCTCACTCACCTACATACGCCGAACTCTATGACCAGGTAGAACGCACGTGTCATGTTGTCGTCATACTGTTTCACCAATTACTCTATCTCCAAGTTACAAATCAATGTATCAAATAGTACTAATTAATTTTGAAATAAAACAAAAAAAAGTAGTAAGAGCGAGTTCATCACAAGGAAAAGAAAAGAAAGGCTATTTAAAAACTTCAGTACTACACTGATAACTTCTAATTATAATAATTATTCGATTTCACGTCATTAAATTTATTTTGATGGATATGTCAAATAGAAAATTTGATTTTCAACTGATTTTTCGACACCATAAATTATTATTGGACTAAACTTTTCACTAAATCAATTTATGAAGCATAACTAATGTATTACTTGATATAAAACTAAATTGTCACTACATCAATTTATAGCATAATTCATCGTGTAATCTTATGTGATTTTTATACATACAAATTTTATTTTAATTGAAGTACATACATACTCAATTTGGTAGATAAAGATATTCTTTTCTTGATTTAAGTAGACAAGGATATTAAATTACTATAAAATGGCAATGTAGAGTGAGAAAGTGTGGGATTCTTGATTGCTAGAGTTTGTTCATGTGACCTCCTTGTGCTATCGCAACTTTAATCACACTGCCACGTCTATTATTCTTTCAAGCATGGGACTTTATTTGGCCACTTCTTGAGTTCTTGCTTGTTCGTATGTCACATTTGAGTATGTCTCATAGTCTCCACACATTTTATTTTCTTCTTATTAATAATGCACGTACACTAGCCGGGAAAAAAGATCCTAATTTTTATAAACTCTCATGAATTGATTTCTTTTTCAAGGTTCGAGAAATTTTAATTTTACCATGTCTTTCAATGGTCTTGTAAATACGACATCTAATAAGTTGTAGATATAATTATAAAACTTGAGGTAGTCTCCTCTACATCCATCCGTACATACGGATTTTAATATTTTTCTTCATTGTAAATGATATTTGATATTTTTCTTCAATGTAAATGATACTTGAGCAAATGATATTTTTTATTAATGTAAATTATATTTTTCTTAATAACAAATGATACTTTTGTTTGTCACATGTGCGGATAGATGTACATGAGTTTTTGTATTAAAACTTACTATTTATCTATGCGTAGATATCCATATTATACCTATATATTTTATATCCAATACTTACTATATCTTTGTGCGTAGATGTCCATATTATACCTCCTAAAATATCTGAAAGTCCAAATTTCACATTTATTATTGTACATTGTACAACAACTCTTTAACTCACGTTTGTTGGCCTAGTGGTACAATGGTTAATGTCTGAGGCTAAAAATCTCGGGTTCGAATCCACCGTAACACGGCTTTTAAATTTCTGTATTTAATTAATCCAAAAAAATACTCTTTAACATATAAACTAATACTCCTCTGTCATAATAATATTGGCTCAAAACTTTTGAGCATGTAGATTAAGGATAATTATGTTTTGTGAATAAAGTAGTATAATTCATGGAATTCGAGATATTTTTTGTATAAAATGATTTCTTTATAAAATGAGCCAACTCTAATGAGATGACAAAGAAAAAAACGAGCCAACACTAATTTGTTTTGTTAATATCACTTTCTAGTTCTAGACCAAAATATATTCTTTTGTTTTTCAAATTTAGACCATATGTTGGGTTTTGACATAATATCACCCAATATTTTCTTCTTGTTTTTTAAAAGAAGTATTTTTTAAATTTTATTTGTAATTATTTTTATTCGAATATTAATTCCGCATTGATTCTCGTTGACAAATGCAACTATCTTGTACCAAAAATCAATTTATTAATACTATTCTGTCAAATATGAAAAGTACGTAATCTAATATTGAAGAAGCAGGCAAATTTTGATCTAATAAAAATGATATTAACCCTAATTTATTATTAGGCACCATTGATTGGTACAATATGATCGTACCAAAACTAAGATATCATAAAACTAAATAATTAACTGATGATGTAAGTGTACCCAACGTAGTAATTATATTTTCGGCGACCATACAAATGAGTCTTGTTAAAGAGCATAGCAAGAAAGCAACCACTTCTATTCGCTGAGAGACCAAATTAAGTCATACAAGGTTTCCATCAATAATTAAATAAATTAGGCTTCCACGCTTTTCATCATATAGTAATAAATAGGAACTCAAGTGAGATGTCGGTATTTGTCATATATTGAAGTTGAAATATTTAATTGGACTAATGTAAAATGCGTCAGCTGTGACCTATGTGGTACCCTAATATTTTAATATGGATTCAAAAACCTTTTCTAAATGAATTGGCATATTTTTAGAAGGAATTGCCATATTTTGCTCAATCAAAAAAAAGGATGGTATGAAATTTTAACCTGTATTTTCCAAAAATGCGAAAACACCTTCTACTATAAACAGATAATTTGATACACACGTCTTATTTTTTTTAAATTGCATACTGCACCTTCTGCCAATTAATATACCCTTGTATTAGAATATCTTAACCATATATATATATATATATATATATGAGATGGATCAGGTAGGAATGAATAATTTGGTAGGAAATAAGAATGAATCTGGGCCTTTGATTCATTGGATCAATGGTGAGATTTAATTCGGTTGTCTTCTGATCTTTTGTTGTGTGTGCTACTGCGGATTCTTCACAAAGATTAGAACCCTTCTCGTCTTCTGTTGCAATAAAAGATGTCTAAACTAATATATTTAGCATATGTGCTACGAAAGATGAAATATGTGCTAAACTAATATATGCAACATAGTAATTACGATTGTGCTACACAAATATGAAAGATATGCTAGACTTATATATCTATTCCTATTTCCTATACTTATTTTCATTCTCACAAGAACCATCCCATATATATATATATATATATATATATATATATATATATATATATATAAAGAGGTATAAATGAGAATCTATTTATAAAATTAGAATTTAGAATCATTTTCAGTCATTTGATCGTGAAGATCTATAGTAAATGTATTATTTTATTGGATGAATTCATCACCTATATTCGAATCCTATAAGGGGCAATTTTTTCTTCTTCTTTTTGTGCGATAACTTTTACGAAGAATGCAGTGACTTTATATTTTCAATGCAATAGTTCTTAGTTCTTACGAAATATTTAGTTCTCATTATAACCACACCACACATGTATATATAGAGACGAGGTCATATAGTTTCAAACATTAGGTAGTATGTAGTACTCAATCCCATCTCAAAATATTTAATATTTATGATGACGATTTTTTCGGATTTTTAAGCTGTTTTTCATTGACTTCTCTTAAGTAAGACTAGAATCATAATTTGATTTGTTGTGTGATATAGAAAAAATATGCATATTATTAAATTATGGTTGAACACAAAAATATATGTAATTAAATACAAACATGCATATGAGTTTCTGTTTTAAAATATGCAGGATGCGCACACCTGCTGACGCACACAACCATCTTGACTCAATCTATCCTTACGATTTAACAACAAGCAATGGAACTCCTTTATGCCCATTATCCTAACTTGATCTAACTGCCCACAAGGAACATCATCAATGAACGTATTACCCAAGCATCATTATGTCCAAGACAGACCCGATATTGACACTCGACAGCACATAGACTATGCCAACTCGTCTATGTCAGTTGTACTCTCAAGACGCAGACGGATCGTACATCGTATTTTAATCTTAATTTATTAGTGATCTAGCCCAATATGATTAATTAATGCTCAGTTAACTAACCTAGTCAAAGCAGACCATTTGGAATCAAATCTAGCACTTCGGAAACACATGAATGCAGATTGTATTGTCCATTTAGACTTCTCAAGTATGTGAGTTCATCTTCATCTCATCTTGCCCAAACCAGTGTAAAAATTTAGCTAGACGTAAACAAAATCAATCGCAAGTAAAGAAAATAAACATACGTACTATTTAAACGAAAATGATTGTTTGCCAGAGATGGACTTAACAAACTAATTAAAAAGCACAGGGGACGTAATGTGCGAAGATAAAGCAATGCTCTTATAAGTGAGCAATATATGGTATTTATAGAGAAGTTTTTTGGGTTGGACGTCATGCCTTGGGCCTTTGGTATAAGGATAAGGCATCGGCTTGAGTTGATATTCCATAGTCCGTCGACTCGTCCTCAATCCTTGCTTATCCAAAGTTGATTTGATGTTATCTCTTGAGAGTCCTTTGCAGGTCAAATACTTGCGTGACTCGGAGGATAAGATTATCTCCATCATGGCTTGTCCTGCCCTTGCCACTTTTCTTCCTCCCCTTCTTCTTTATCTTCTCCGTCGTCTTGGTCATGTTCTCTTTCTATAGCCCTGTGCCACTAGCCTGGAATACAAATATGTAGGGTAATTATTTAGTATTATTTTGTGCTTATTCTTCATATGTTTATGCATGTCGTTTCCCGTGATTTATTCTATTTATGTCGTTGTTGTGATTAATATTTATCGATTCAGACTTATTTGGTTTGCTTCAAAAATTTGTAGGAAACAACGTTAAATAGGATAAAATGGATCTGACAAGGATAGATGTGAAAAGTTTACAATTTTAAAGAGCATCTCGATAGGAGTCCATAGGCATAAACAGATCGCAATTCGGAGCTCGGAAGAGAGAAAACGAAGCGAAGAACAAAATCACGCACATGTATGCACGAGCGCCCAGCGCCGGACCGGACCCCAGCGATGGCCTCGCCTCTAGCCTCTCACCTTGCCTCCCATTGCACCCCGACGCCGGCCACGTTGAGCTTCTCGTCTTGCCCCCCATCCGGTGTTACGTTGGCCTTATCTGAAGCTTATCGCCTTGCCCCCGGTGCACGCCCCTACACCCAGCGTCGGCCTCACCCTCGTCCGGCGCTGGGACACCCTCTCGGCACCTCTTCAGGGAGCTGTCCCTAGTGCCCGCCTCACTCCGCCAATGCTGGGGCACCCTCTCGTCATAGTCCAGAAAGCCACTCCCAGCGCAACCTTCGTCCCGTCTGGCGTTGGGTGGGCCTTTTCAGGTCCAATTTGACTTATTTTCTGGGCTTTTCGAGGGTTTTTATAAATAGGGATAGCCGTCTTTCACAAGAGAACAATCACACACTCACGCGATTTTCTTCTTTTTCTTTTCTTTTAAAATTTTGTGTTTGGATTAACAACTGGATTGTGCGATTCCTGATTTTTGGATGACTGAATTCATCAATGATTGGTTTATAAGTTTTTCTCATTTCATTATTGTCTATGTAATTGCTATGGGAATAATTTCTACTATGAGAAAGAATTAGGGGTGAGATTCGGTTCGGTTTCGGTTAACTGAAACGGAAATTTCGGTTAACAGAAACCAAAATTGACAAAAATAGCTAACCGAAATCGATACCGATCTCCGATTAACCGATTTGGTCATTCGGTTCGGTTAGAGGTTAACCGAAATTAATATTAATTTTTTCTAAAATAAAAAATACAAAATATAAAAATTAATCGAAATTAACCGAGATTATTTCAAATATTGCCGAAATTATAATATTAAATTAAATATTTTCCACTTAATAATTAATTAATTATATATATATATATATATATATATATATATATATATATATTAATTTCGGTTAATCGGTTATACCCGATAACCGAAATTCACTTGAAGTGGTTAACCGATACCCGAATCGAAATCGAAAAAATTGGTTATCGGTTAACCGATAACCGACTTTTTCGGTTTCGATTCTCGGTTAACCAACAATCGATACCCGTTTAAGCACCCCTAGAAAGAATTATCGATTTAAAATAAAAATAAATATTAGATTTGTTCTTGACTTGAGTCGTGATTATTGTGTTGATGATTTGTGATTTCTTATTCGTATAAATTGGTTACTTCATGGTCTTAATACACGGGCTCGAAAGAATATTGCATTTTATTACGTGCTTATGTTTGATTAGGAATTAACGCTAGAGTAGATTTATATTGAATATAAGTTTGTGAAAAGCGGGGTCGAGAGACTAATTTGTTGTTGAGTGATTATTATATGTGGATATGTATTTGCTATCCTGTGGATTTGTGTTGATCATCCTTCGTAGTTGATGACGGCGGGGTAGAGAGGCTAGTTTGTCATTGATTGTGAGTCTAGCATAGACGGAGTTGAGAGATTAGTTTATGTTGCACACTAGGTGATAGAGCGTTGATAGTTTACTGCACTGTGCACCGGTCATTGACTCATTGATAGCAAGGATGAAGTTTGAATCCTATAACACCGTCTTCAATTCCGTGTATTTGTCAATTCCTCTTTTTGTCCAAGTACACTCTTTTCCTGCTTTCTTTTCTTTCATTCTTTCTTCTGTTCCGTGACAACTCCCTTTATGTTAGGACGTTGGTTTTTATTTTCTGTTTTGTGTATGACATAAAATCTATAGGGACCTCGTACAATTGCGAACTACTTAGAGAACAATTAGGTTAGAACAGTAATCTTGTGATGGTCACATCATCTGGACGGAGCAGCTTCAGTTTTATCTTCACACAGATGTGATCATCGTGCCCTAGCTGCGAGCAAAGTTCCATGTGACCTGGATGCAATCGTACCTCAACTCATTCCATGTCCGCAGATTCCTTCATCCAGCTTGCCCATTTCCAGCTCTCTCATGTCCAATTCTTGCATCCCATGCCCTACCCACCAAGTGTGTCCTTTCAGACACAAAACATGAACAAAAAGACACAAAACACGAACTAGACCTAGAAAACAAGACACAAAAAGAGCACAAAACATGGGCTCGTTACTCCACATGATCAAAATATGTGATCTAGATTAAATACTACATACTACCTAAAGACATGGTACTACTGTAGAGAAATCTGATTTTAACCATCTCCGAGGATCTATCTTGGATGTTTAATTCATCATACATTGATTATATATCTAGCATGCACCTATATAATCAATTGCAACACGTTGGTGTTTTTTCGTGTTTACCTGTGAATTTTTCGGACAAAAGTAGGATCAAGATTCGTGTTTTGATCTTCTTGACTATATCTCGTTTGCCAAAACTTCAATGCTGAGTGAGAGCAATCTATGGAAAGTACTGCAAAAATTCACCTTCTTCCTCACACTTGTAAATCTCGAAATCAGAATGATAACAATAGTAATTTTCGAAAATCTCTTAGCTTAGGATACCTCTGATTTTCTCTCACATTTTATTTATAATGCAACCCTAAAATCCTAATAGGATAGAATCTCTGTATATCCAACAAATACAATCTTATCTTTAAAGATATAGGAAAATCAGAACAGAGTCCCAGTGGGACTCCACTATGTGAGGGACGAAAATCTCCAACAGTCCAGGCCTTGATGGGCCAGCCCAGGGATCAAATGCAAGGAATAAAGAGGGGCCTCAAATGATTTAATTATCTTATGTTCAACCTAGAACATAAATTAATTCATAAACATTCATTCATGCCACTAGAGAATAAATGCTGACATACTCATTTATTATCGAAGTTGAGTCGGACTTGCACTTAGACTTTACGAATTCTCGTATTTAAGATATCACACGTCCATTAATTATTTATCGCGTTCTGACTGCTTAAAATAATTAATCTCTTTAATTCCTGAAGTAGTACCACTAAACCTTATTGTTGTACTTGAGATAACTCAATCTGCAAGGTTTAGTACAATAAACCTTTTGAGCTCCTTAAGGGGACGTCATCATCCTAAACGGATACGGTGACTCGATACAGGTAACTAGCATGACATACAAGAACTGCCACCATCCAACTTTGACTCTTGATAGCGAGGAGTGCCCAAATGACTCTAGGACGCTAGCTTTGACTCCTGATAGCCAGCTTTGACTTCCGTAGGGATAATCGGCTGTCTGATATGACACTTAGTCAGCTTTGACATTTCATCAGTCAGCTTTGATTTGATTTAGTCAACATTGACTACTTGTTACCAGCTTTGACTTCAGGACGCTAGCTTTGGCTCCTGATAGCCAGCTTTGACTTCCAGAGGATAGTCTGTTGTCTGATATGACATTTAGTCATATCCTGACTACTTTATCTATTTCAACGCTGAGTCTCAGTCTCCGATCTTCAGGCTTCGGTCTTTCGATATCAATCTTCAGTCTTCGACTTTACTCCAACAGCTCTGTCCATCAACATCTCTATACTTCAGTTCTTCAGACATCAGTTGGCCTTCTATCAGTCTTCAGTTCTTTAGTCTGCGATCCTTCAGTTGAGCTTCGATCAATTGCGTCGATACTGATAAACTTATTAGTATGATTGACTTCAATACTGCTTGAACTCCTTCAGTATTGGACATGTCCAAGCTGGTAATTCTACTGTTGAAACCTATAACAAAAACGTCTAACTTTTGAATAAGTCAATAGTATTAATTATATCAGCAATGCAATCATCAGATATTTTGAGATTTAATCAAAAAACACAATTAAAATAGATTAATTCTTAACCGCTTAGAATTTTTTCCAACTCTTCACTATGCGTACCCACCATCGTTTTTAATACTTATCCAAACTCATCTTATTAAAATTTGATAAAGATATGTACCGACAAAATATCAATCTGTTGCAATCCTTTCCAAAACTTTCTATTAATAAAAAGCTGTTTTTCTTTTTTATTCAGTTTCAGGAAAACATAACCCTTATTTTACCCTAAAACTTAGAAATTAATTTATATCAATTTCCTTCTTAGATATATGGGACATTTTAAACCTGATATTTTTTCTCAGAAAAACTAACGTGTTAAAGATAAGTTTATTAGTGATTCCCGACTTGTCGTAAGATTATTAAATAAATCATGCTTATCATCATGGAAGCGTAAACACTTAGGACTAAAAATCTTAATTAGAAGGGTGCAATTATTATTTTTTCATTTAACACAATTGTTTTATTCTCTAGATAATGTGTACGGCGTACGTTTCCTTATTTATTCCCCCCTTTTTGGTTATTTTTCTTCTAAAAGATTATAGTATATATATAGTGTGCGTATAATTAACTAATGATGTTGAAGTTCATATATTTGATATACATAATTGTTAGAAAATAAATAATCTAATCGAGTATTTATTTTTCATGATCAAATAATATATATGGTTGAGATTTTTATCTTCATTATGATGAAATTTTCAATCATACTCTTAATTTTTTTAATGTGATCTGAATCAAGCAAGTTAGCTCAAATTATAAGAGTTATCAAGAATCTTGATATGTTACATATGTATTCTATTAAATAATGGATTAATCTATACTTTTATAACTATCAAAGCTAATCCTCAAAAGCAAACGGCAAATAAGGATTACATATTTATACATAACTCGACTACACAAATTCGACCTATTTATTAATCGGGACAAGCCAAAAAGTTTAGGTCGGATTATAAACTGGGTTGTCACTGTAATTCAAGGTAACTAATATATACTTCATCTGTTCACGATAAGTATATCACTTATGGATGATACGAGTTTTAATAAAATTATTGACGGATGTTGTTTAAGTGAAGAAATTGTCCCACCATGTGTTAAGTTGTGAGTGGTATGAAAGATTTTTTGATAAATAATGAGTGATTATGAGGTTGAATAATAAATAGTAGTATCTTAAAAAGGAACCTGATATATTTTTCATGGACGTCGAATAAAACAATGTGATACACTTATTATGGACGAGGAAGTATAAAATAACATACACTATCAAGTTTTGCTAAATTTTATTTAGTCGTACATGAAAACTGTAAATTATTTTGGGAAAATTGCTTTGATTATAAACTAATATAAATGGATTTGATTAAATTCGTGAAAAATATGAGTACAACTGTACAAGCGATAAAAATTTGACGATTTGATCGAAGAATCTGAATTCCAACTATATATGACATTATAAAATATATGGATTAATTATTAGATATATATTTATATACTTCAATAATGTATGTTTGACGCAAGCAAATACTTAGTTTTATCGATTTGTTTATTTTTACACAAGAAAATACCTAATTGTTGGTACATAAAAAATATCTTCCAGTGGAGACGTTATGAAGTGATGGATAATGCAATCACAGCTCATAAGTCCTTCCCATCGGTGTGGGACTACCTAACAACTAGCATGTCATCCACTCGTGGGAAATAAGTTTAAAATTTATCTATATATCTATATATTTTGTTAAAATAAGTTATGAATTATGAATAAAACCAACTTTATACGAAACCCACTACAACCTTCCAATATCTACGGAATGTCAAATATCGATTCGTAACTACTCTCCAAAGAAAACCTTAATGAAAAGAAAAAAACTTTATAAATCGCAAATGGAACAATGTTTTAGAGAGCTTTAGTAGGAACGATAAAATAAATAAATAAATAAATAAATAAGGAACATCGCTTGATTTATGGTGACTAATGAGTATATTTGTTAAAAGATATATCGAGTGCCTATTCGCTTTTATCTACAAGAATAAATTCATAATTACTACTAGGGATGTCAATGGCTTTACCTACCCTGACCGATCCGAAACCGCTCAAAGTTCATTAAATTTTAAAACAACGGTTCGGTTACTGTTCCGGTTCAGAACCGCTTGGACCCGGACCGGTCAAGACCCGACCCGTTTGACCGGTTCGGTCCGACCGATCAATTTTTTATTTTTATTTTAACAAATTTTAATTTGAGCATTACATATCCACTTTCGATTTTTTCGTATTAAAAACTCAAATATTAAAATAGATAAGTTGTATTCTAATATAAATATCTTTAAGAAATAATCATATATTAAAATTCTTCTCTTAATAAAATTATATCATCAAATATAGACATAATTATTAAATATTAGAATATTTTGTTTCAAAGTAAAAGAAAATGTTAACGTTTTTATTTTGACAATATCATCCAACTTATAGATGTAATAATCAAATATGCAAGGTTAGTGGTTCACGTAATTGTACTTTCCATCCATTACTAATATATGTGTGTTTAATAAAAACAAAATTGAGCTGCTTTGAAAAATAAAATAAAATTGATTGAATATATATATTGTCAATTTGTTATCAGTAAATTCTGATTTAAAATTAATCATTCTAATAAGAAGTTAATAAATTTTAATTATGACAGCACAACACATCCGAATACGTAAATGCATTTTTTTCGCATTAATTAATTACTTAACTATAATAATTCCACAAATCAATATTATACTGAAAAGACTGACATTATTGTGTAGAATTCGATATTCTCAAGGAAATAAATAAATTGATTAGTCATTAAGTAACTACTTAACATAATAATTCCACAAATCAATATTATACTGAAAAGACGGATTTTCGATTT
The DNA here is from genome assembly GCA_036937905.1 of Salvia rosmarinus. NCBI lineage: Eukaryota > Viridiplantae > Streptophyta > Magnoliopsida > Lamiales > Lamiaceae > Salvia > Salvia rosmarinus. The sequence continues at coordinate 115,487,835 of CM072819.1, forward strand.
TTTCGTATTAAAAAAATCCAATCCGATCAGGAAATCCAAATTTTTTAAAAATGTCAATCTGATCCGAAACGAAAATCCGAAAAATTCGAACCGAATTTCGATTTGGTTCGGATCAGATTGAGAATAAGGTCCAGTGGGTAATTGAGAATAAGGTCCAGTGGGTAACCGGTTAGAAATGGGTAATACCCGATCCAGATCCATAATTTGATGGTCCGGATCCGGTCCGGGTTTAGTATTTACTGGGCCGGTTCCAGAACCAGAACCAATACTAAATTACTGGTTCTGGTCCGGGTAAAATCCACCCGTTGACACCCCTAGTTACTACTAATCATATATATATATATATATATAGGGGTTGGTTATAGGAGAACCACCACCAAGATGAAAACTAAGAACTAATTATCACTCTAGATTTCATCTTATCTAATGGATTATATTTAATCATGCTTAAAAACGAGTTTGACTATTTTTATAATGTTTTTATGGTTGTAAACGCTTTAGGGGCACTAAGGTCATTTTAAAGATTCACCATATCCCTAATTTTTCATATACTCTCTCTATAATTCGATTTCCTTCTGAAATAGTAGTTGTGCATAAGATTTTAATGATTGTGCATAAGATTGTTAGTACTTATGCGAAACGAAACATGGACTAATTAAGAATCAAACTTATAAAATTGAAAATTATTGTTTGAACAATAATTAATGTAAAAATAAAATTTATAAAATTACCTAAAAATAAAGATCACATATATTTGGCACTACAAATCCCTCAATTCGTGAGTGAGAAAAAAATTATAGATATGCAACTATGGTTATTCATGTGATTTGGGTAATATGCATAACTATATAGTAATTGTGCATAAGATAATATTTGTGCAAATAAATGGATTAATATGCATACTGTTTAGTACAGTGTGTACAAACAGAGTGATTTAAAGCATAAGCATAAACTCGAAAAAATGCAGATAAAAAAATATACAAAATCAAAATATCATAAATATAATATGAAATCCTTTAAAACACTCAAAAAAATCGGTTACATAAAAAGAAAATTACAATAATATCCTTAATAATAAAATCTAAAATCAAATACTTAACAAATCTAAAAATCGTGACCATTAGATTACACAAGATAACGCATCGATTAGTTCTTAGTTCTCAAAACATATATGGTTCTATTTGATTCATCCCCTATATATATATATATATATATATATATATATATATATATATATATATATATAAAAGAATGAACTGAAAAAACATATCGTGAAAACTCTACACTATGAACGTATAAAGTTAATGCATTGAACATCATATGCTAAAGCACTACAATAACATTAATGCACATTAATATTATTATAGTGCATTAGCTTTCTAAGTTCAGTACACAACTGTAAATATTTACATTAGATTTCTACGCACAATGAGAATGTAATTATTACATCGATTATAAGATGAAAATGTAGTAGTAGTAGTAATAATAATAATAATAATAATAATAATAATAATAATTATTATTATTATTATTATTATTATTATTATTATTATTATTTTGGGGCGAAAATGTAATTGTTTTTAGTGTTTCTAGATTAACAACTTTGAATCAAATTGGGAAAAACAGTGCAACAATTACAACCCGATTAGCCCCAATTTCAAAAGATTTTGCTTTCAATTACAAACATACCCGTAGTATAATGCAAACCATTCTTTTAGAATTGTTGCAAATTAAATAACTCTCCTTTGCTTTCTAAATTTTTGTGCTAGAAAAGAAGACGACTTATAAAAATCAAGCGAGAATAATGAAAATAATATTCCGACAATTCCAAAAACATGTACACGCCACCAAACCAAATTGGTGGGTAAAAACTCTAAAAGTTAAAATAGATCATAAATAATTAAAAGCATATGAGTGCCTTCAGTGAATTTTTTTTCCTTTTTAAAAATTGGGAGCCAATTTTTTTTATCATCGTAGCAAAAATGATGTGACAAAAAGTTAACTTCCAACTTTTCAAATAAGACGTTGGTTTTTTAGCTTCTTCTTTTATCTCTTATTTCTTTTTTTTTCAATTTTATTTTTTAAATATAGTAAATCTAGATCCATTAAAATTTATTCATGACCATTCTTGAATTAAATATCGTGAAAATATTTTTATTCTATATAAAATAGTAGAAAAAGGAATTAAAATTTAAATTAATTATGTCTATATTATATGGGACCCATATAATAGTTGGTTTTATAGGTATGGAGATAAAATTATAAAGAATTAATGAATTTTAAAAGTTAATGTGACGCTTATTTGGCAATGAAAAAGTCAATTTCCAACTTTTAACATTAGAGACCCCTAAGACTTCAATTAAAGCAAGCGAATAATAATCTATTTTCTAACTAAAGTTTGAATTGTGTACCTTGTGTAGAAGCAAAGGACGGATTGGGATTTTTATCGAGAATTGTTGATTATCTTCCCAAGAAGAAGAAGTAGAAGTCGCATTAGTGTGCATGTATTGACTTAATGGTAGATTAATATCCAAAGTTAAAGGTTTTGGATATGAGTCATATCGTGATATATCGTGATATGATCTTTAAATTTTTATATTAAATTGATAAAAAGAAGAACAACAAACAACGTCTTTTATGGTTGACATGCAAACTTGTTTATAAAATAGTAGCGAAATCTACTTGTGATTCCTATTGATCCGATTCAACTATTTTCAAAATCTGGCAAGTTTCAACATTCTCTGAAAGTATATGATTCTTTATTTGAATTTCTGGAAGGTCGGATCATATTTACACTCGACTGTAAAATCATACCATAAAGAATAATTGAGCCTGAAATAAACATAGGAAGAGGGAAAGAGAATGATTGAACTTGCCAGATCGATTTTCTTAACAAACCCAACTCTTGAAATGGCAAGTAAATTTCACATCAAATAATAAAAGGGCAAGAAAAAAAATGTCCCACTAAATTTCCCACCATCCGACCAACCTAAGTTGTCAAGGCATATGCACACGGTTGGATGATAGGATAAGAATAAGATAGATAAGATGGGCTTCTCTTCAAGTAGTCAGATTTAATTAATTAACCTAAAATTTGGATCATATTTTTGGCTTGTTTTCACTTTCTCACAACTTCATGACTTTCCTCCCATTCTTGCCTTGAGTTGTTCAAATATGAGAGGTTCATATATATGTACAAAGATAATGAAATTACATATAATAACATCAAAATATAAACCTACTTTGTCTCGAATCATTTGCCTTCATGCATCTTATCATGTTTAATAATTATATACCGACTTTTGACTGATCACTGATGGATCTTTGAACAAAGTAATAGAGATTTATTAAATTTTGGATGTTTATACTCTGTTGAAGTGCAAAAATGGCCTGATCATTTAGTTTCAAAAGAAAATATTAATCTTGTTTATTTGTAACAAACAAGATTAATGTTTTACTTTCCAATCTAGAATACTAAAAAGACCTATAATAATGAGCAGAGTATTCTAACAACTTATAGTGATAAACGTCTTTTTGTTGCACTAAAAACTTATATATGTCGCTAGTTTTTAGAAGTTATATTTTAATAGTGAAAATTTTAATTTATTAACAAATAAAATAAGGTAAAATGCATTGTTATTGAAAAAGAGGTTTAATTTTACATCTGTGCATATTTACATTATTACTTAATTTTATTATTTTCATGTTTTAGTGAAAATCGAGTCGTATGTCCCTCAATTAAAGGTTTCTCCCTTTCTTATGTAATATCACATAATTGGTTGCATCAAATGTTTCTTAAAAACTTTACTTTCTATTCCTACTCTCTTAAGAAAAACGAATTCAAAAAAGAAATAGAAGAAAATTAGTTATTGGAAATCAAATGATTTGATTTGCAGGCCTGAAAGAATATGTTAATGGGCTTCCTCCATTGGGGCCCTATATTTCGAAAATCTAATAATGGGCCCAACAAGGATCGAATAAATCTTATGATTTATTTTAAATCTTGGTTTCCTGACAGTAAGGATTAAGTAAGTTTCAATGAGGTAATCTCCTATACATCCGTTACTAGATGTGGACTTTGATAATTTTTAGTGTAAATGATATTTGATACTTTCTTTAATGTAAATGATACTTAAACAAATGATACTTTTCTTTAATGTAAATGATACATTTGTCCATCCGTATTGATACAAAAGTTTTTGTGTGTTTCAGTCTATTCAATAAGTAGTTACTCAAATTACTTTAATAAAAAGTAGTTACTCTCATATTTGCTTGAAATTCTCACAATTGATACAAATTTAATTGGATTCACGATACGGTCAAACTTCCATTATTTTGGTGTTTAGAAGGAAGAACTCGGGATCAAACTTCAATAACTTGTCAATACTAAAATAGAGCATATTACAAAGCCATGAAATTTACCCAAATCCATTTTATTAGAATTTCGTAAAATCTTTTAGGATCAAACTTCAATAACCGGTCAATACTAAACTAGAGCCTATTATAAAGCCATAAAATTTACCCAAATCCGTTTTATTAGAATTTCGTAAAAATAGGTAGTGTAAACTGGGATATTGCCATATGTTTACTCAAAAAATGACAATTCTTTATTATACTACCATATTTATATTCTATCCTTTTAGGTCTCATCATTGCCTAATTCAAACTTAAGGGATTGGAAATAGAGTTGTTAAAGTAGTTGGTATGGTCAGTTTAGTCCGAGCTTGTTGGATTTTTTCTCAAAATCGGGTCAGACTAGAAAAAAGTCGAGTTGTTAAAACCCAAACCCAAACCAAACCTTTATGGGCCATTGAGTGGGCGAGCCAAATTGGCCCGCATGTTAAATTAAAAAAAGTTATTCTCTACGGACAATCAACTTAGAAACTTAGAGCACAAGTGTCGAATGAATTCAAAATACGACAGTGGTTTTCGAAGGTAGAAGCTGGTGTCAAGAGAAGAGAGAGAGAGAGAGATGGATGGATATAGCGGGGCGAGATGGTGGAGCAGATGGAGATAGCGTAGCTACATAGGGTTTGAAGAGATTTATAATTCTAATATATTATGTTTCTAATCTAATACTCCATTTGTCATTTAAATTTGTTCCTATCTTTCATTTTCAGTATGTTACCTAAATTTGTTCTTATGTCATTCATGGACACCATTACCTTCAACAATACCACATACTTATACATTTTTTTCACTCATGACCTACCACTAATTAACTTAACACTACACTAATATATTAAATTATTAAAATCTATGCTGAAGATTCCCATAAACAAATTTGGAGGACGAATTGAGTATTAAATTAGTGTTACTAAGAGGTTGTTCACTTTATATGATTATGTTGGATAGATAAATCTAATGTAGTCAATCCATCATTTACGTTTAAGGATTGATATTTAAGAATGATTTTAATCCATCTAATACACGTGAGATTGGAGAAATCCTCCAAACAAAGAGCGAATTAGTTGTCCAAATTTTAATCTTTCACTAATTCTTGTAAGAAAAAAATGAAAGATAGATAAAAATTATCTTATCATATATTTAATCAATCAAATACTCAATCTTTCACAATGCTAATCATGAAATACAAACGCCTCCCAAATAAATAAGTAATACTCACTTCGTCCATCAAAAGTTTGCATTGCTTTAGGTGACATGAGTTTTAATAAATTGTTGTAGATGTAAAATGAGTGGAGAATAGGTCTTACATTATAAGTGTAAAGTGGTAGCTTTTTTGCAAATAAGTGAGTAGAATGAGGATAAAAATTATAGAATTTATATGGGTACTATGTCCAAAAAAGGAAAATACAAATTTTTAATGAATTGACAGAAAAAGAATTGAATGCAAGTTTTTGGTGGACATAGGAATATATATTAGATATTATATCTAATATGTAATTAAAAAAATCAAATTAAGTGGGTAGGTCTGGCCTGATGCCAGTCGAGCTTTCCTGGCCCACAGTTTAGTTGGCCACCTAGATCATTGGGTTAGGCCTAAAAAGCTCAATTTTTTATTGCTCTCCTTTATATGAAGCCCAATCCAATCCTAAATACGGGTGATGGAGATTGTTTTGAGTATATTTTGATAGCTCTTGGTAGAAGCAAAGCAAAATCGTACAATCTTACCAAACCGACTCTTCATCTATAGTCCCATAACCATAAAAAGGAAAACTTCAATATTTTCCAAATTTCACCATTTGGAATTCCCACCTTAATTTATTTGAACTTAAGAGTAGAAATTTAAATTTCTGCCCCTTAACTCAGTTAGTTAAGAGCTATTATTCTATGCATGAATGTATGCAGTGTGACGTGGAAAAGAATTAGTTGCTAGTTAGATATTGTTTGTTAGTTTGTTAGATACTGTTATAAGTTTGTTACAACTGTTTACAGAAGGATGTAACTTATCTTCTCTTCTGTATTTTATCTTCTGTATAAAGAGCACCGAATGATGATCAATAAAGTTTGGTTTTCATTTTCAATATTCTCCTCCTTTCTAAATCTTAACATGGTATCAGAGCTGGTATCATCCAACTCAAATTCTTCTCTGTAATTTTTTTTCTCGGTGCTCTTCATTCTCTCAATCTCCCATGGCTGCCAACTCTTCACAACCAAACCTCCCTTCAATTCATCCGATAAGCACCAAACTAGACAGAACCAATTACATATTCTGGAAAACTCAAGTTTTTGCAACAGCAAGAGCCTATGGATTTGAAGATGTGCTCATGCAGAATTCAGCTCCACAGCAATACGTTGACGAAATAACTCAGAATCCAGAATATCAAGTGTGGCTTCGCAGAGATCAGTTCATCTTCAGCTGGATTTTGGCCGCAATATCACCATCGATGATCGGGTACGTTGGTCGATGCTCAACTTCGCAACTATGGAACACTTTTGAAACATTGTTTCACTCCACGGTCAAAGCGAGCTGCACAAATTGAGGTTTCAACTTCAAACCATAAAAGGGAGATCTCAATTGATGATTACATATTAAAGTTTAGAGGCATATCTGACCAATTGTTTAGCATTGGACAAAGCGTTTCAGATTCTGACCTTGTGAATCTTGTTCTTGGAGGACTAGGTCCTGAATTCGAAAGTATATGTGTTTTTTTGCAAGCCAAGAGTGAAGACATATCTCTTGATGAAGTGCAGTATGCGTTACAAACGCATGAGATTCGATTGCTCAACCAGAATAATTCTCTATCCACTGGTTTTGCTCAACAATCTGCTCCTCAAGCTCATGCAGCCTACAGTCACAACACCTATAACCGAGGAAGATCTAGCTATCGTGGTTCAAGCTTTCGTGGACGAGGCGGTGGCAGGTATCAATCTAGTAATAACAACAAAATGATCTGTCAAATCTGTGGTAAGTCGAATCATCTTGCCATAAAATGCTTTAAGAGATTTGATGTAAGCTTCACAGGTTTAGAGTCAAACACATCTCCACAAGCACACTTCATAAACACTGCACAATATAATACACCTCCAAATCAGTCTTTCCCTTCGAAAAACACATCTCACACATCACAGCCATCACACTTCATACCACCTGTGTCAGCCCATAATACCTCACAAACCAACACTCAAGGAACCACTGAATGGTATTTGGATTCTGGTGCCTCGACACACGTAACAGCAGACATGGATCAGCTTCAATTCCACTCCCCTACAATGGTCAAGAGAAACTCACTGTAGGTAATGGCTCTCGACTTAACATCACTCATATTGGGTCTGCAAATTTGCCAAATTCCTCCTCAAATCCATTAGTCCTAAGCAACATCTTATTTGTACCACATATAACCAAAAGCCTTCTCAGTATTTCTAAATTCACTGCTGATAATAATGTCTACTTGGAATTTCACTCAAATTTTTGTTGTGTCAAGGACAAAGCCAACAACACAATCCTCTTGGAGGGCACTCTTAAGGAAGGGCTGTACCATCTCCAACTGCCCAAACAAGTTTCTCCAACTCGTCCGTTCTGCTACAAAGTGTCAAAAGAATCCACACATGAGGCTGCCTTCAAACCACACCAGTACAACTCAAGTTTTCAGCTTTGGCACAATAGACTAGGTCATCCTTGTATTCAAATTCTAAAATCAGCCTTAAGTGCTAATCAAATAAATCTAAAAGGATTTCAGAATGAGTTTTGTGATGCATGTGCTGTAGGAAAGCTACACTCTTTTAAATTTCCCACTGTCCCAGTCAAAACCACCACCCCCTTTCAACTCGTTCACACGGATCTTTGGGGTCCGAGTTCAACCCAATCTGTAGATGGCTACAAATATTATATACACTTTGTAGATGATTTCACACGGTTCACTTGGCTATTCCCCTTACACACAAAAGCTGAAACTCATAGTGTAGTTGTTAACTTCAACAACTATGTTGAACGACAGTTCAAAACCAAAATATGCAGTGTACAGTCGGATTGGGGGGGCGAATATCGAAGCCTAAAACCTATATTTGAGAACCTTGGGATTGTGTTTCGCCATCCATGCCCACACACTCACCAACAAAACGGTAGAGCAGAACGTAAACACCAACATATAACCGAAATGGGGCTCACTCTTCTTGCTTCCGCACACTTACCCTACAAATACTGGTGGGATGCCTTTGCCACAGCCATTCACCTCATTAATAGACTCCCTACTCCATCACTCAACCACATTTCCCCGTATCAAAGTCTTTATAAATGTCCACCCGATTACTCCATGCTCCGCACGTTTGGCTGCAGTTGCTTCCCATTCTTAAGACCGTATAATAACTCTAAACTCCAATTCAGGTCTGACAAATGTCTCTTCCTTGGCTACAGTTCATCACATAAAGGGTACAAATGTCTCCACCCAACTGGACGTTTATACATAGCACGCACTGTTCTTTTCAACGAAAATGAGTTTCCCTATCCTACTCTCTTTAACACTACAGATTCCAACACTGTCCAGCCATGTGTCAATCCTCCACCTCTACTTCCTCTTCCAGAATTTCAATTACCTCAGCGTGCCCCACCAATCATAGAGCACACTCTTCCAGATTCAGAAGATCCTCATAGGTTTCAATCCAGTAGGTCATCCATGTCATCCTCTCCATCTCCTTCACTGCCTCAGAATATTACCTGCTCCAACTCGTCCTCAAGAACAGCATCATTACCTCCTGGTGAATCTAACATCCAGCTATCACCACATATACCATCCTCCTCCATTGAGTCTATGCCAAGACATCTACCTGAAAATCAGCACTCTATGTGCACCAGAGCCAAAAGTGGCATTTTCAAACCAAAGGTCTTCTTAACACAGGTTGATAGCTCAGGTTCCACTATATTTACAGTGATTGAACCGACCACCGCCTCAGAAGCTTTGGCTCAACCGCAATGGCAGAAAGCCATGGAACAAGAATTTGATGCTATCATATCCAAGTCTACATGGGAGCTTATCCCTTACACGGATGATTTGAATATAATACAGTGTAAGTGGATTTTCAGGGTCAAAACCAAAGCAGATGGATCTGTTGAGAGGCTCAAGGCCAGACTGGTAGCTAAGGGGTTTCAACAAAGAGCCGGAGTTGACTTCATGGACACGTTCAGTCCAGTTGTAAAACCGGTAACAATTCGGCTGCTGTTTTCTCTAGCTGTGACTTACCAATGGGAAGTTCAACACATCGACATCAATAATGCTTTTCTCAACGGTGATCTTGATAAACCGGTTTACATGGAGCAGCCTGAGGGATTTGTGAATCCAGATTTTCCTACTCATGTCTGCAAACTTAATAAATCTCTGTATGGTCTTAAGCAAGCACCACGTGCGTGGTACGAAAAACTCAAGACCTATCTTCTGCAGTATGGTTTCACCTACTCCACATCCGATCATTCATTTTTTCACATGCGCAAGAATGGTAAACTTCTACTTGTTCTTGTGTATGTCGATGACATTCTAATCACAGGTGAAAAATCTGATCTTGTATCTCAACTCATTCAAAACCTTGCCACCATCTTTGCTCTCAAAAGCTTAGGTCCTGTCAGCTACTTTCTAGGAATTCAAGTTCGCAAAACCAAATCCAATTCCATTCTTCTCAATCAGTCCAAATACATCCGAGAACTCCTCACCAAACATAAACTTTTAGACTGCAATTCTCAACCATCTCCCTATGATCTTGGTGCCAAACTACACTCCACAGACAGTCGTCCTTACCATGATCCCACGTTGTTTAGAAGTACCATTGGAGCACTCCAATACCTTACTCTCACTCGTCCGGATATATCATACATTGTCAATAAACTTAGCCAATTTCTTCACAGTCCAACTGACCTTCATTGGAAGGCATGCCGCAGAGTTCTTCGATATCTAAAAGGTACAGTTAATTATCAGCTTGCGTTTCATTCCTCCCCGTATCTCAATCTCCGAGCCTTCTCCGTCTTGATCGATCGGGATCACTAGATGATAGAAAATCTACTGGAGGTTTTTGTGTGTTCCTTGGATCAAATTTAATCTCTTGGAGTTCGAAGAAGCAGAAAGTTGTCTCCCGCAGCTCAACCGAGTCAGAATATCGTGCCCTTGCAGATGCTGCTGTTGAAGTCATCTGGATAAAGTCACTGCTCACAGAAATTGGAGTAGCTGTTCCTTCCTGTCCTGTCATATGGTGCGATAATAAAAGTGCTGCAGCAATAGCCTTGAATCCAGTTCATCATGCCAGAACTAAACATATTGAAATAGATGCCCACTTTGTTCGTGATAAAGTCCTCAAAAAGGAACTGGACGTTCGCTATGTTCCTACTGCCGATCAACTTGCGGATGTGCTTACAAAACCAGTCACTGTTGTACGCCTTGATCATATTTTACAAAAACTACCTATCGAGAAAGGGTAGAATTCAGTATGTAGGGGTTGTATTATTCTATGCATGAATGTATGCAGTGTGACGTGGAAAAGAATTAGTCGCTAGTTAGATATTGTTTGTTAGTTTGTTAGATACTGTTATAAGTTTGTTACAACTGTTTACAGAAGGATGTAACTTATCTTCTCTTCTGTATTTTCTCTTCTGTATAAAGAGAACCGAATGATGATCAATAAAGTTTGGTTTTCATTTTCAATATTCTCCTCCTTTCTAAATCTTAACAAGAGCTATCAGATTTGGAACAAAGACCAAAGATCTATTCATAGCAGTCGCAGTATGAGAGTTTCATCATCTTTATGGTGGCTTCTTGTGGACACTAGACAAAATCCTTCTAGCTTCTTAACCATTGAATCACCGTGATTTACCCTCTCACCTTCTAATGAGATTAGGGTGTGGGGGTTCCGTTGGGAGAGCTTTCCTTTTTGGAACAAGAAATTTAAATTCCATATGCGCTATCTAGCCGTTGCCAAACAACAGCCAAGACTGCCACCACAACTGCCGGCAGCCATCACCGTCACTACCGTCTCAGTTCGCCGGCTTTACTACCACCCTTACTACCCCTATTCCCTTCCCAGTTACAGAAGTAATGATCTTTTGATTCTGGAGATTGCAGAAGAAGCAATTTCAGTAAGTTCTTTTGGGCACAATTGTTTCATCTCCATAAATAATTATGTGCGCTGAATTGACTCGGACAAAAACAATGTGAGCTTTTAAACTTGAAATCTCTTTTGTGCTCATCTAGAAAATCAAATTTGGGCTTAAAACATAATTGACCATTAGACTTAATCTTGCATTAGATACATCAAATAATAATTCAGGATAAATTGCATGCATCTATATACTTAAGCCATAAAATTTTTGGCTATAGGCGCGACTTCTAGGAACCAAAATTTAAATAATGATATATTGCATAAAAATATTTAAATCATGATAAGTTTTAAAAAATCCAAAATAAATTAAACTTCAAATGATCATTTTACATTCTTTACGTATCTCATATCAAATTAAAGCTTTTATTATAATATTTAATTTAATATGTTTCTTGAATATTTTATCATTAGCCAATTGTCACGATTTTTAGAAAGAATATATATATATATATATATATATATATATATATATGAGTGGATCGGTGAGGAAATGATAATTTGATAGGAAATGAGAATGAATCTAGCCTTTGATTATTTGGATCAATGGTTGAGATTTAATTTCGGTTGTCTTCTGATTTTGTGTTTTGTGTACTATGCTCCTTAACATACATAAATAAGAACAAATCATATCCATTAAATTTGAAAAATTAATAATTATTTTTAAATATATATCTGAAGTAATTATATATATATTTTTTCATCTTGAAAACATCATCTCAAATATCATGATAAGGCACAAACATATACTAAATATTTTTTAATATTCAAAATGAAAACATTCACAACCTCTCAACATTCCAATTTAGCAATACTGAAACTACTTTTGAGGCTACTCTCCCTAACTAGTATCTTATTTTATTTTTTTTGATCAATTTAATGCAGAATTTTAAAAAGGCTTACCGGTGACTCGAACAGGGCGCTGGCTAAGATCGGACATTAATCACTCTAGTATCACTAGTCCAACACACACTAGTATCTTACTTGTTACAAAACTATAATGTGATAATACAAAAACCGGTTGGCGATTGAGATCTAGTTTCCAATCCCAACCCATTATTAGCCCATGTTTCGGCCAATCAAATATTTGGAAAATATAAAAGGTTCAATAGATTTGAGTCACCATTTGCGTTTTTGTCTCCTCTTAAAGATATTTTATTGGGACATTTCACTTTTCAAGCACAAGAGACAAATTCTCCTGTTGCCCCACTACATATGAACGGACACAAAGGCAGGGTTCGTATTTTATTTTATCATATACTCTATTCTTTTTTCAAATATCTTCCATCCTAAAATCACATAAAGTTAAGAAGTAGATAAATTTATATTTATAATTTTATTAGTTATCATGACAAATATATTTATAAAATTAATAATCAAATTATAAAAATATTAAAGAAGAATAAATAAAAATATATCATAATTTTATTCTCAAATCGTAAACTATGACACTTATTAAAAAATAAATAAAAAACTAATAAAACACTTAAAAATGAATGAAAAATATAAATTATGTATAATTGTAGTCATGAGTTTATCATGTTGAATGGCTCTAAAGCATAATATAAATTTAATTATGGCCTACTTGGCATGCTTCCATGAAAGTAGTCCTCCCATCAAGGACATCCCCTAAGACCTTCATTTTGACCACGCAGCTTGGAACCTCAGTTTTGTCCCGGATGTTTCGGCTCCTTTCTGTCTGAAAGGTGAGTCATCTGCTCACGTTAGGTTCTAGCTTATGATTATATTAGATCCGACCTTTGCCCTTCTCCTATTTGGTTAGTAGAAATATTCGAGATACTACTAAAGATTTGACATATTAAGGAAATGACTAAAACTCCTGTGAGCGCGCGTTCACAATTAATGAAGCTTTTAATAATGATTAAGTATTAATTAGGGAATAAGAATAATTAAGTTTTATTAATTAGGATGTATTAATTATCAATTATAATTATTATTTTTAATTAAAATTTATTACTTTCAATTAGGTTTTATTAATTCAAAATTAGTATTTATTAATTGATAATTAAAGTTTACTAATTCATGATTAGGGTTTATTAATTTATAATTAGGGTTTATTAATTCAAAGTTAAGGTTTATTATTCAAAATTAGGGTTTATTATTTCACAATTAGGGTTTATTAATTAAAATTAGGGTTTATTAATTCAAAGTTAGGGTTTATTAATTCACAATTAGGGTTTATTATTCAAAATTAGTGTTTATTATTTTCAATTAGTGTTTATTATTTCAAAATTAGGGTTTATTAATTCAAAGTTAGGGTTTATTAATTCACAATTATGGTTTATTAATTCAAAGTTAGGGTATATTAATTCACAATTAGGATTTATTATTCAAAATTAGGGTTTATTATTTTCAATTAGGGTTTATTAATTCAAAATTAGGGTTTATTATTCAAAATTAGGGTTTATTAATTCCAAATAGGGTTTATTAATTCAAAATTAGAGTTTATTAATTCATATTATGGTTTATTATTCAAAATTGGATTTATTAATTCAAAATTAAGATATATTAATTCAAAATTATAATTTATTAATTTATAATTAAAGTTTATTAAACTAATTGATTTTAATTAAAATCAATTTAATTAATTAATTAAAACTGATTAATTAAGATTAATTAAGTAATTAACAAATTAGGAGGGGTCTCAGTGTGCGCGGGAGCGCACAGGAGACCACCTCTAAGGAAATAAAGAGGCTTTAGGCCTTACTAGTTCTAAAAAGAATATGCATAAAACCGTCCTCATCAATTTCACTAGACAATTCAATGGTGGAAGTCTCATCTTGCTCTCACTGGAGAAATCCCTTTAAGAATTTGTTGGCGCACGTTGCTTCCATTGAAATCAAACTACTAAACTCAGTAGCCCCTCCAAGTCTTTTGGGTGTCTATGTATTTAATTATTATTAAATTGGGGGTAAAAAGAGTAAATAAGTACATTTATTAATTATTTAAACAAGGGGATATAGAAAGTAAGAAATGGGCTATGTTTAGAACCATCCAGTATATAATCACTCTTGGCTAACTCCAACTGACTTGCATCTTGACGGGCTTAGGTTGCATGTTTGATAGCCTCGGGGACGCGATTAGGTCCGAAAAATCACTATTCATTATACTAGTCTGTTGAAATTCTTTTTCCTTTACTTTCAAAAGTACGAATAAATTAATACATGAGGTTTTGATTTTTACATAATTCATAAATTTGATGATCTTGATTATCATTTTTGAGATATAAGAGAAAAAAAGTTAATGTGAATCACACATCACGATAGGTGCTCACAAGTGGTGAGATGTATACCAATCCTATATATATAGGATTGGTATATAGCTCATGCATTTACAAAAATCTCTCTCTCTATATATATGGTATGTATATTGATAATTTTTTCAATGTAAATAACATTTTTCTTAAGTACAAATAACTTTTTTTTTTTAGAATTAATAGATATTTTTGGACGACTGCACCACATAAATATTACGTTACAATTTACTAATTTATAACCAACTTTATTGTTTAAATAATTTCTTTTTCTGGGATTTAAATTACTATATAACAATTTAAATCAATGGCTTGAAACACTGTTCATGCTCTCTGTTTTAGTTATATTGACACTGAATGATCTGGACATTTTCATACTTTGAAGTACTGCTATCTTTCAACTAATTATTTTCTTAGAAACATTTTTCGGAGCAGCACTTGACTGCATTCATCCATGTAAAGCACTTTCTCCGAAAAACAGAAGTTTCAGCCGCAAATCTCCTGTTCTTTTCATGCACTCCAATCTTATATATATAACCAGGCGAAAAGGGTCATCATCTTTATTTTCATGCAGAAATCAGAAGTAACAATAACCAAATTATATATATAACAAGGTGAAAAGGGTCATCATCTTTATTTACAGAGAGCTCAAATTTCATGACCTAAATATCAATACAAAGTATAAACCAGTAATCAGTTGGCATTCTTTCCTTTCGAGGAAAAGAATCTGCTGAACCCACGAGTTTGTTTCTCCGGTGTAGGGGTGGAAGAAGCCGATGAGGAGCTCGACTTTGTGGGGCGGTGTTTCGAATGGTTTGGTCCAGGTGGTGATCTCTGTGGGTTGTTTGCTTCGGAGTCGGATGGGCTGAATTGGGCGTCAAATATATCCGAGGGGGATTCTGAGCCTGCTCTGTTTAGATAGAACGAGCGTGTGTTATCCATTCTGTATGCATTATGGTCTGGGAATATCATGCCGTCTGTTCTTGGTTCTTCCTCGACTGAGGCTTTGATCTTTTGACTCCTGCTCCGGGTCGGAAAACTGAGAGAATCTGCCTGTGGATGCAAAGTTTTCAACTGCTTACCTAGAAGATATATGGTTTCTTGACACTCCGCCAGCTTCTCAGCTGCAGCAGCCAAGTCCTTTTCCTGATGACAAGAAAATATATACATATTTAAGCAATTTTTTCTTACATGGTACAAAATACGAAATTGGTTAGATAAATTCTATACATAACTCAGAGAACTTACATAAATTATGGAAAAATAGATTGTGTGATAGAGAACTAGAGATACTATTATATAAGCCTAGTTGAGATCAAGACAATAATAATTAATCACTATCTTGATCTAGAAATTTGGCAAATTAAAAGTTCAAGTAATTAAAAACTGTTCAGACACATCTAGACTAATGCAAATTAGCAACTGTATAATTGGTTATCTGGTTATAGCTTAATGATTCTAAAAAGACGTTGCATTGAGTCAGTCTACAGAACAAATGATTTAATTTCTACGTAACGTATTAAGAGTTTGAAAGAGTAAATTATGTAAGCCAACAACAACAAATAAAAGCATACATGAAACCTATGATTCAGCACTAATGCAGCTTTAGGAGGTTTGCACAAATTTTCCTAGTTTGGCTTAGATAAAATTGAAAATCATCAGTAGAAGATAGCATCATCTCATACACGAAAGGAAAGCGGCAGGTATAAAATTTCTTGCTTCCATTCAATTTCTTCGATAATACATCTGCAACAAATCTTCACATTGATTTGTAGATACCATATAGGGTTGCTATTCCTACTGGAACTCCTTTTTATTGACTATCTTAGATAATTGTAGATTGAATTTATCTATCCACAAAGAAAGCTCGTGCCCTCATGATAGCACAAATTGCTATTTCTGTGAAATCCATCACGAACATATACATTTATACCAAAATAAATGGCATATTTAAAACGAAAAAATAAGCATCTTTTAAAAATAGCTAAGCCGTATGAGTCAGGCTAATTTTCTTTTAGAATTATCGACATACTCAGTTCTGGCTGCAATTTATGTATTTAATAGATTGTCAAGCCAGTTGGTTGGAAGTCAACCTGACTTTCCAAATTATTCTTTGGTTACAGTTCTATTATTATTAAGTAGCAAATGCCGATTGTAAAGTACAAAATACTTCTGTAGCACTTACCTGGCTAGACTTTTCGCTATCAGCTACTGCATGAGTTTCAATCCTGACATGGAAATAACCAAGACAAGCCCAGTGACAAGTTAAGAGAACATATTATATTGTTATATCAAAGTATCTTTAATCTAAGCGAGAAAATTAAACAATGAATAGTAATCCTTCAGTAATTCTTAGAATAACTAAGCTTATAAGATACAGCAAGAACATGTCAACAATAACTAGTTTCTTTTGCTTGAAAAATGGGCTAATAAAACAATTAGGTTAAAAACAGTCATATTTTTAAAAACTAAGTCCACACACCAATTTGTGCATTGAAGAATCTTATATAGATATCAGAAAGCATTTGGTAAGGTATATGACCATTTGTAGCAATAAAAAAGCTAGCAACAATGCTTATGTGGGAACTCAAGGGCAAAAATTCATTTTTCTATAGTGCATAAACAAAAACAAAACGAAATGCAGAGTAGAGGCATATCCTAGATGCTTGTTCCATTGACATTGGTTTTAACTTTTAAGGTATATTTGAACAGCTTCAAATACATTTATCACATGCCTCGTTTAGTTTAATAAAATGTCATTCTTACACTAAAATAATGCACCTCCATAAATCAAGACCAGAGTTGTCTATTAAAAAATCTCAGAAAAATCAAAGGAAAGAAATTCATTACTACCTTTGGAGCTGGTCTAAGAGATCATTGCATCTGTTAAGTGCATCTTGATGACCTCTTCTTTCCTCTTGCAGCTCAAGGTCCAAATTTCCTATTTTCCCTTCAAGAAGATTAACTTCAGTCTGTAATTCCTCTGCCCTTGTTTCAAGTGATTTGTAGGATTCCGTCATGCACTTGAGCTGCGTCTCAGCCAAGCTGTTGCATTTTTGGGCCGAAGTTAATTGCGACTTAACGTCAGCAAGAAGCTGCTCTGTTGCCAGCAACTGAATCTTAGTGCTTTCATACTTTGATGTGCATCTAGCAAGTTCCACTGCCAAATTTTCCTTATCCATTTTCAACTCCTCGAACTCCTCCAGTGAACATTTCCACGAGGTGGCTGCCGATTCAGAGGTTGGAACGAGATTCCCAGCGGTTGGAGTATCGGAATCGGAGACTGAATCAGAAAAGTGGGAACAACCATTCTGATACATCTCCCCCGACGAGTCCACGACACCCTTATTCTCTGGTAGTGCAATCTTGTCTATACAATCTGAACTAGTTTCCACTTCAGAAACATTGAAGTGCAGCTTACTTGCTTTTCTCAATACACAAGACGTGTCAAGAACAAAATCAAAAAGATTGACCCGACTCTTCATACCTTCAGTATATCTGGCGGAGAACTTGTCGAGGCTTTCAGTTAGTCCATCTCCACCCTGGACAACCTTGGCCTCTTTACCAAGAATCATAACAAAACTACAAATGTCAGAGATGGCTGTTTCGAGTTCTTGATTCACTTCGGTGTTGTCGATACTGTTAACATCACCAGACAAAGTTGTCCCCTTCGTGGATGTTATGTTGGCACCATCAACATCATTCTCTAACTGGTGTTGTGAAGTATCAAACATATCCTGCATGATATGTCTAACATCTGCTATTACCTTTTCCATATCTTCCCCTTCGAGATTGACTCAATTACTCTCGATAATTCTGATTTGAGCTTTGCAAAGAAAAGATGATCAGCTTGCGGTTGAGGATCTGCAACAGCTGAATCTTCTTGTGAGAGCACTTGACATTCAGATGAAAGTTCGTCTTTAGATGGGGAGTCTGTGCTTGTGTGGACTTCAATTGAACCTACAAGGTTCGCATCAGGGCCTGTACTGCCAGTATCACCAGAAACATCTGGACTTGAAACCGTGTCATGTGAACCATGCGATTGATATGCTAATTTCTCCATCTCGAGAAAGTCATCCATAAGGTCGAGGTGTTTGGGGTTTTCAGATTTGCGAGGGTGTCACCATTCTTGTCCTTCTGAATGTAGGAGAGGTCAGACATTGATAGTGTAGCACACGAACCAGCATAACTTGCATTATCATCATTTCCGCATTCAGACACTGAGGTGAAACTTTGCAGACTGCTAGCCTTTTGACTAGAGAAACCTTCAACAGGGACTGAAACATTAGTTACAGGGTTTCTCCATTCACCGTTAGCTTGTAATTGTGATTCTAAACTTTGAAGCTTGCTAGCTGTCTGTGCATATATACTTCTACAACTCTGCAATTCACCATTACGCTTTGTTAGTGCTTCTTTCAACATCCTTGTCTCTTCATCCATTGTCATTAGACGTTCCGTTAGTAACTCGTTCTCCTTCTGGCACATCAGCAAATTGTCAAGTGAAAAGTCGGGCAGCTGTGACAAGTGTGCCGTTGGAGATCTCGCTGTAGACCTCCGTATACGGGATTCTCCATAATCCCGACCCATATTTTCAACTTCGAGCTTCATTTGTGCCAGGGCAGCTGGACCAGGAAGTTTCTTGCGAACAAGCCCTCGTAGCCTTTGACACTCTGCTTCAAGCTTGGCAATTTTCTTCACTCCATCAAGATGCTGCTTATTTGTCACTTCTGCAGACCGAATACTCATATTCTTTTCCTCATTGCGGATTTCCGCTTCTTTCTTAGCAATATGGAGCTCGTATGTTAGTGAGTTGACTTCTTTTTCACAGGACTCGAGGTTGCTCCTCAGACGTTCTATCTCAGCTTCAGCTTGTAATTTTTCCTCACTGAGCTTGAACAACATGTTAGAGCGCTCCTGCAAAGATCTTGATAGTGCAGCATTTTCAGCGGCAGACATCAGTAATTGCTGTTCACAATTTGCAATTCGTGTTTCAAGCTCAAGCTTCATCCTGTCAAATATTTTTGTTTTGCTAAGAATAACTTCCTGTAACTTTAGATCATGGTCTTCCTTCATATCTCGTATCTGCCTCATCCTTTCCTTGAGAGCACCATCCAAATGGGACGCCCGATCT
Source organism: Salvia rosmarinus (assembly GCA_036937905.1). Taxonomy (NCBI): domain Eukaryota; kingdom Viridiplantae; phylum Streptophyta; class Magnoliopsida; order Lamiales; family Lamiaceae; genus Salvia; species Salvia rosmarinus. The sequence goes on from CM072819.1 coordinate 115,507,775, forward strand.
TCAGCAGTAAGCTTTAGCAGTGTGATAGACTCCACATTATTTTTCAATGCTGCAGCTTCTGCGTCAGCCTTTTCCCACCCTGCGCACAAAAAGTTTTGGGCAATAAAGTCCCAATATTTATCTTCAACAAATATGATATAAATCAAAATAATTATAAACCTGAGACAGCTTCTTCAGCAACTTTAGCATGCTGTTTCACCAGGTTTTCTTTATTAATCATTTCTAAGTGCGCTTCAGATAGCTTTTCATTGAGTTCTTTTACTTCATCCTCTAAGCTCTGCACGTGATCTTCATAGGACTTCACTTCGTCCTCAAGTCCAGTAAGATGTGTATAAGATTCAATTGAGATTTGAACATATTTGGGTTTTTTGTTGTTACTATCCAATTTTCCCTGCAAAGGTAAACGACAAGGAATAAATTAAATATTGCAGAACAAGGTATGACCGATTTCGGCTCAATTAAACCTGACGTATAAAAGGAGATTATTTATGGAACTCTTGCAATTCAGTTTCCAGAACTGTAGAGCAGTACATGAGAAAAATCTTGACATTGGGATCTTAAATACGCCATTTATCAGGAACACTCAAACAAGCATAAAATGGAAATGGCTCATATTCAAGATTAAAAGTTACAAGGGAAACACAGGAATTGGGGCTTGAAATGGAAATGACTGGCTAAAAGAAATATACACTAGACTGTCAGGTTACTCGAATCACTATTGTATTTGTTGCCACTTGCCACAACTGGTAGATATGATGTAGAAATATGACAAGAGAAAAAGGAAGCAAAAAAGTCTATATTCAAAGACAATAATCACAATAACATGAATAAACCTTGTCTATTTGAGTTGAGCTTATATCTGAATTAGTGGCACAAGAGTCTGATGCCGAAACATTTGCTTTCTCAGCTGCTAGCTTATCAGATGTTTTTTTCTTCCAGGGCCAACTCCTTTTATCCATTGCAGGCTGTTAGAGACAAACAAAATTATGAAAGCTAATGTTAAGGATTCGTAGGCAAAACTTAAAATCGGTAAATTGCAAAATACACCAGAAGCCTTAGTTGGCATGAAATCCAATAAAATTAGAATGTATTTCTGCAACCTCCACAAGAACAGTTGATTTCAATTACACATAGGGTACTAGCTTTGTATCAACATCAACATTGTACTTTTCTTTATCGACCTTTTTATCCTTTCATTTGTGTTCTTTACTACCCAATAATAACGGGTTTTCTTAAAAATGACAACTGCCCTGTTTTTGTTTTGTTTTTCTGCTCTCCATCACAATATCTTTCTCTCGATTATTCTATTCTTGACTATGGGAAATCGTGCAGGTTGGTACTTACCTGACAAAGAATTTATCTACCTTAGGATCGTTATAGTTAGGGCCGCCTAAGTCCATAAATCTATCACTTGGCTTACACAAGCATTACAAATGACTAATAAGGTTTCTGAACAATGTCACAGTCGTTCCTATCAGCATATTCAATTGACTAATAATAGGCGAAATAGCACATAAGTCTCACCAATGAGAAGTGCTCATATAGTTACTCTATCAACCAAATCCCTATATGAACTAAAATTTGAATATTCTTTTTTTGGTCAATTAATACAGAAATTTTAAAGGCGCGTCATGGTGGATTCAAATCCAAAACCTTTGACTTCAGGCATTAACCGCTATATCACTATGCCAACACACATACGAATATTCAGCAACAAATATATACACAGATTCATGGTTTCAAATTTCTGCAGCTATATTACATTAGAATCAAATTAAAGTTAACAAGAAAAATCTTCAGCAATTTTATTGTAACTTTAGGGAAATATATTGACCAAGAAACAGAAAACTCAAAATATGAGAAGTCATAACGTGTCAGATATCAAGGGCATAGTTGGGTTTCAAATATACAAACACAAGATATTCCAATCAAATCTTCAATGCAGATTCTGCATTACAGATATGATAAAAATTTAAGGCATGCAACTGCCTTGAATAATTCAAAAAAAAAGGCCAAGAAGGACAAAGAAAATGATAGGCAACCATAAACAATCAAAATACACAATGAATATGACATTCATAATCTTGAAATATTAAAAGAAAAAAAAGTTAACCCATAAAAGTCCTCTACTCTCGATGAAATTTTTCCCAAGCTGGTATTGTCATTCATCAATAAATTGCTATATGCAATATTTTAAATTTCGATTTCCTCAAAACAAATTAAAAAAAATACAGAACCGGTATTACATTTATCGTCCCAAAACACACACACACACACACAGGAGAGAAATCAACGAATAGGAAAATTATTCAATCTGCTGCATCGGAAATCAGTATCCAAATCAAAGTCACTAAACATTAGAAACGTTAGATAGAATAGCAATTCCAGGAGGAAAAAAAAATAGAACAATGAGAACTCTTACTTGAACACTTCTACAGTTCTACTATTGCAAGTAAATTCAGAACGAAGTTAGGAACGCAGAAAATAAAACTAAAAAAAGAAGAAGGAAAAGGATGAATCACAGAGACATCTGAAACAGAGCGACGCTCAAAATTACACCCCAGGGAATTAGAAAGAGAAAAAGGCGATACCTCCAAAAAAACACATATACACGCACACAGAATGAAAGCAGACAGTCTGAAAGCGGAAAAAGCAAAATGCTCTCAGGCTTCGTGAGGCAGGAGAGAGAAAGAGCTTCCGCAAAAGAACAAGCAGAGCAAGTAATTGCTCCACCGAGCACAGAATACAAAGCACACGTAAGTATCAGATGAAGCAATTCGCTCCAGAAGAAATCAAATGCAACGGAGATCAATCAAACTCACACACAAGCACAAACTCACACAAACACGTGCCTCTGCTACAAAACTTCCAAACCCACAAGCAGTAAAAATGCAGCGAATCTGCGATCGGAATGGAGAGTACGAGGATCCGAGGTTGGGGAATGCGAGTGGTATAGCGTGTGTTTTTCAGAGGAGAGGAGACGATTGAGGCGGTGGTGGTAGTGGTGGTGGTGGAGGTGTGTGTGTGTGTGTGTGTGTGTGTTTTGTTTGGACTCTGGAGCGTTAAAATGTTTGCAGTGATGGTTGCCGCTTAAAAAGGGCAACTAAGTTGCGAAGCTCTAAAACATCTCTCTTAGATTTTCTCCCTTTTTTTTATCTCCTCCATTTTGTTTTATTTTTTTGCCTTTTTTAACATTAAATTTGTACATCTTTCTTATATTTGTTTAATGAATATCATGAAATGATAAAATGTAAAATAAAATTACTGGGAATTTTGATGTGTAAGATATAAAAGTACTAGATACTTGAATTGTGAAGATTTTTATTGGTGGTATGATAAAAAAAATACTAAATTGAAGAGTATTAGACTTTTCGGAAAGATACTTTTAAATAGATATTTAATGGTTATTTCTTCGTAAAAAATTTAAGAAAAAAGATACATTGATTTGTCGCATCTCTAACGGTGTGTTCTTAATTTCACATAGCACCTTTAGAAGTTAAATTCTTATTTTTTTTGCACTATTGTGGAGATTTAAGAACTCAAGGAGACAAGAAATGAGTTCTTATTTAAGATTCTAGCTTCTTATTTTTGTCGTGGACCCAATTACTTTTCATTTTTTTCCTTTTACTTTTTCTTAATATGTAAAAGTAATTGACATAAAATAATAATACTTCATCCCCAAAATATATTTATGTTAATTTATGGTATAATTTTAATAAAAGTTGTTTAGTGTTTTATGAGTGAGTAATAATCTCACAATAATATAATGTTAAATTAATTAATGGTGAATCATATGTGGTCAAATATATAAATAAGTGATATTGTTGAGAGTAATAATTAGGGATGATGGTGGTTATGGGTGGTAAAAAATGAAAATATAGTATGTAGTTGAGACTTGAGAGTAATAAGTATCTCAAGTAATAAGTATGAAGTTTTGTGGTGTATTTTCTATAAATGTAAAGAAAATAAATTTAAAATATGTACCAAAAAGAAAAAATTAGGAATAAATTTGGAAAAGGGAAGGAATAGTAGTTGGGTTCATGAAGAAATAAGAACGTATGTTCTATTATATACCTGCTAGAGGGAAAAAAAAAAAGAACCTAAATTTTTATTTGATATGATAATGATGTGAAACTTAAAAATCTAAAAATATAAATCTGCCATAGCTGGTATTCGTATAATAAGAAGTTGATACCTTTAATTTCTGTGAATAATTAGGGTATTTACAATTAAATTGTGGAATACTGAATAACGTGAGGAAAAATTAAGCAAAGTGGATATATATTTTGCTTGATAAAATGAGGTCGAAAATCCTCCAGAACCACTACAAATAATATTCCTAAAATATTACATGTGAGATGAAAATTTGGGGGGTAGAATGACGAAAATGGCCCTGGGAGTGAGTGGGTTAAAAGGTGAGCTGTAATTGTTTTGACAAATTGGACCACCGTCACTTTAGTCTTTATACATGTCGTCCAGCTCATAAAATTTGACTGTGGCGCGCCTGCGTCTCCACTTTTATGGAACCTACACCCCGCTCCACCTGATTCTTATTGTCTTTATTATATAAAAAATAAAACTATTGTCTTTATGTCATATTTGACTTCAAAACATTGGACAAAAAAATTTAGATTTGGCTTAATGTTAGCCTTAGGAAATGTTTGGAACACGTACTATTGCAAAATTTTATGAATGTCTTTGACATATTGTAGGAAATAGGAGTGGCTTTGATTGTTTTGTTTTTAATTTTTTATTTTTTTAGCTGTTTATGGCATAAGCATTGCCTTATTCGAATATTAGAAGCATTTGGTGAGCATTTGATCAATCAAGATGTAATTAGATCGAATTCAAGATGAAACTAGTGGAGTTTGGTTGAGTTTTTAATTTAAATTTTGTACTGGAATTTGACTCGGTTTTTCATTGATTCAAACTAAAATAAATGTGATAAACCCAAACTTATTTGAATTGAACCGAGTATTCTAATCTTTTTTAAGATTAATTAATTGATCGAGTTTGAGGTTGAGTTGATTTTATGTTTGATTGTTTTTCCAACTTTCCACTCACTTGAAGGACAATGTGTATTCTAGATATTTTATTACATTCTACCTAAACATAGGATATTATCGGAATAGATCCTATATATATAGAGTGAGTCTATTAGAAACTCTCCTCATTCTAGTAACTTGAAACTAATATAATTATAATATCAAAAACATTATTGTATGTGTAAAAAAAATAAAGTAATACAAAAAAATAGTTTTATATGAAAAAAATAGTTTAGTTTGTAGATCTTGATTGATGGTTGATCAAGATTAACCTTTTCAAATGAGATATGTTTCTTTATATATAAGATAATATTTTCTCTGTAACTATATATTTACATATTAAATAATATTTTATATATTATTATGCTTTTTACACATAAAGTTATGCTTTTTTATTATTAAGATTATATTTGATTCACAAATTCTAAAATGAGAAGGATCTTTACTAGATCCCATCCCTATATATGTAACCGCTATGTGTCGGAGATAGATTACGAATCTACGATGAGTTATAACGATCTATCACATTTGGTAGAGACTGTAGAGTGCTATCCGGATTTCCTTCTACGTGGCTAGCTCGGTATGAACCGTCTATCACAATTCTGTATTATATATTATTATTCACTATTATCAACCCATTTGCGCATGTTGGACATAGGGATGGCACTCGGGTCGGGCGGGCACGGATAGTGCCGAACCACTTCCGTACCCGCGAAAATGATCCCCGCCCGTGACCCGTGACGGGTAGGAGATTCCCACCATACCCGCGACCCGCGGGTTGGTGGATACCACAACCCGTCACCCGACGGTATCCGCCATCGCCACCATGACTACCCAAAACCTTCACCATGACCGCGAAACCAAGCATTTCAAAAAACACGAAAATATCACTAACAAATTCATAAATCATAAAGTTCAAATCCACAATTTCACATTCAAATCCAGCTTCAGGCTTCCTAGTTCTAATTAGAAATTATAATATTAATATTTTATCATAAAATAATTATTATATGAATAGTTTTTCACGGGTTCGTGGGTAGGGTTCGTGGGTAAGTAGAATTCATGGTATACGGGTTTCAGCAGATGCGGTATTGCCAAACCATTTTCGCATGCCCAGTAAATGGGTCCTAGTTTTCAACCACGAACGATCCATGATTAAATGCACAACAAACCCGCGAATAATCGGGCGGATACCCGCGGGTCGATTGTCATCTCTAGTTGGACATCGTACCATTGAGTTAATTTTAGTTGCATAATAAATATATACATAATGTGGAATGATAATAGGAAAAGTTGATGTATCATGTGAAAATGTAACAAAAGTAATGCTTAGTCAGTCAAAATTATGCATAAATCATAATATTTTTTTCTTTGTAATTAGAGATTGGAATATCAGGACAAGTACATAATCTTTATGTTGAATTTATATACTGAAAATAGATTAGTTGATCTTGTATACAATATTTTCTGTTATTACTATATCGATCTCTTATCTAAATTGTTTATTTAATTGCATATGTTGTCATTTTATCTCATATAAAAGTTAGATCTTGGTCAAACTAGTTGAGATATAAAAAAGATCACAGGTGAAACAATTTGATGAAGATTGTTGATATAAGTTGCAGTATAGATAAGAAGTAATTTAACTCGGTTGTTTGTTTATTCTAGTACGTCTTAACGTATTGATGGATCATAGTGATATGAGTTTTTCTATTTGATCGTCGTGAATAATAGATATCGATGACTTTACATTGATCTAAACATCGATAAGGTTTCAGGTGAGTATGAGTTACTGACCATCACTTTGACTTATTATGGGTGAGGCTTACATGAAATAACTTAATATTCTTTATATTTTTGTGGTGGCAGTGTTTGTATGTCATGCGTCGAGTCACCGTATCCGTTTAGGATGATAACGTCCCTTTAAGAAGCTCAAAATGTTTATTATACTAAACCTGCGAGTTGAGTTAGTTCAAGTACAATAATAAGGTTGAGTGGTACTACTTAATAAATTAAAGAGATCGATTATTTTAAGTAGTCAGAGTGTTATAAATAATTAATGGACGTGTGATATCTTAAATACGAGTATTCGTAAATTTAAGTACAAACCTCACTCAACATCGTTAACAAAGGGTAAGTCAATATTTATTCTCTAGTGGAATGAATAAATATTTATGAATTAATTTATATTATGAACTGAACATAAGATATTTAATTCATTTTAGACTATTTTTATTTATTATATTTGACCTCGAACTGACCCATCAAGGCTTGTTGCCTAGTAATTTTCAGCCACTATGTGCACAGTCCCACTGGGACTGTGTTCTGATTATTGTATTATTTATTTAATATATCTCATAGTCTAGATATATATTATCTGATATCAAAATATATTAAAAGATAATTATTCTAAAAATGAATTATGTTTAGGGAATAAAATAATTATTGTATTTATTATTTATTAGATGTGTCAGAGTCCTATAACATTAGGATTCTAGTGAGAGCACTATAAATATATGATAAGAGAAAATCAGTAGTATCCCTTAGACAAGTAGTGATTTTCTAAAATCACAGCATAGAGATCGAAAATTTGGTGGTCTACATAGATTACTCTCACTCAGTATTAAAGATCATGTATCAGGGATATAGTTCAAAAGATCAAAGTTGGAGTAAGCCATTGATCGGATTTTGTTAGAAATTTGCATGTAAACACGAGAAAACTATATGTGTTGCAATTAATTATATATAAATATGATATGAATATAATCAGTATATAGTGAATTAAACATTTAATATAGATTATTGAAATTACGGATAAATTCAATTTTCTCATAACTCTCATCCTTGTAAATAGAATGGAACATTATTAAACTATAAAACTTGTTGTACTTTGCTTCTTTATTAAGTTCGAATTACTCAAATATTTGAGGGATGTAGAAAATCGAGTTTGGTGAAGATTGATTAACATCCAAATCTGTGTAGACTGTGTTACTACTAGCTACTTTAAATTAAAGCCTATCATATTGGCTTTTGAAGAAGAGTAATATTGAATTTAGCTATCCTTTAGGCCCCACCCCTCTTCAATAACTTTTATATTCCCATTTACTGTGACAATGAATATTACATTAAGAATATTTACAATATTCATGTGTGCTAGTTTTCGAGCCTACGATGATCTGATTTAGCTTCAAGAAATTCAGAAACCCATAATGTTTTATTAACTAAATTGTCTGCGAAATCTTTGACACTTTTTTTATTTAAAATATATTATTCCGGACAACGCAACCGCATTTCGTGCTGACTGTTTGTTTTAGAAAAAACATATACATCTCCATAAATGTGACTTTTTCTGGTACTTTTTCCAAAAACAATTAATAAATATAAATAATAAATTATGTCATTGTTATCATTAATTCTTCACACGTCAATAAATACATAATTTGTTTAATTTCCCTTGCTTTCTAGCTAGTAATTATGAGGGGATTTGTTTATTATTGTTGTTTTTGCTGCAATTATAATAAACAATTTTGATATGAAAACATATCGTTTACGGGAAAATTCTTGATATGATGTAAAACCGTGATGAATTAGCATGAAAATTATACTGAAAACCTCATATAACTGATTCTATTTTTGTTTTGTGAAAAGGAATTCAAAAGAATTTTGGAAATTTTGACACTCTCTCAAAGAAAGTCTTTTTTTTTTTTTCTGTTAAACAAAGTCCGAACTTTTTGGAATTATATACATAATACATCGATGGGGAACTCACGAGGATTTATAACCCATTTAAAATAGAACTTGTCTACGAATGTATAGGATCTAATAAACAAGATCATTTTTTTAAAGTTAAATACATAAATTTAAAGGTCGCATCACGGTAGATTCGAACCCGAGACCTTTGATATCTGGTATTAACCACTCTACCACCAAACCAACACACACTATATACAAGATCTTCTATCTACATAATGTAATTTCATTGTTTTGATAGTTTTGTATTAATGGTTTTGTTAAAGTCTATGTGCAAGTCAAACAAACTTTTTATCATAAATGGTTGGAATGCATAAATGAAATTGTAGAATTACAATTAATTTGAGAATGAAATGATAATGCAAAATTGAAGAAATAAATACATATAGAAATCATATGATTGACATCCATAAGGAGAATAGTAGAAATATAGGTTTTTTTATTTGAATGGAACTATAACTTTTTAGTTAATTTCATTACAACATAATTACTAATTAGTAATTAAATGTAAATATTTTAATTAAATTTATATTGTATATCCAATACACTTTTATTCAATATATTTCGATTTTTTTTTATAAAAGTTTTTGAGAAATTCAAATATCGTTCCAATTGTTTGTACATTTTCTGTCTTTTTTTTGTACAATATCAAACATAATTTTTTGATTAGTATTAATGACTAATCACATCCTCATGACAATAGGCATTCCTCCAAAATTGATGACTCTTAAAAAAGAAAACATATCAGCCATATGAAAGAATTTATCTACAATATTATTTGCACGGGATAATTGGTTCTCTAGATCTTTTAAGTTTTTTAATTTGAATTATATTTTCATATTTTCTATATGATTATGAAAGCTATGTTTCTAATTATATTTTGCGACTAAAGACAATATATAACACTTATATATTAATATCATTTTATGTCGTCTCCAAACCTTGACGACGGCTAGGGTTAGTGTTCAAGAGAGAGCAGCCTTTCTCCCATTGGAAGCCATCTCCTCGACCTAGTGGAGAGGTAATTTCATAATGGACTCGGTCCCTCGGATAAAGTAATTAGATTAGTCAATAAACTACGAATTATAGGGGTGAGACAGAAAAATCGAACTGACCGGTTAGATTGTTATTTCAAATTTTTAAAATCGGGGATACCGGTTCGGTTTAAATTTTAATTATAAAAATCTATGGTTAATTGAACCGAACTAGTACTCATAAATAATTATAAAAATATAATTATATACATTAAGTAGAACTGATGGACTAAGGTAAAATTGTTTCCATGCATTGTTTAATAATTATATATATCTATATATGGGAGGGTTAACGTGAGAACCATTTTACAATCCAAAAATTGTGGTTCTTAGTTTTAGGATAAGAATGGTTCTTATTTGAACTAAACTATATATATATATATATATATATATCTTTTGCTACAGTTTGTTATGTATTTTTGTTTGTTTTGTAGAAGAAAATCACTCACCTTTTAGCATTGATGTTTCAACATATGTCCATAACCAATTAGAGATGACTCGATTGTTAGTTTAAGAGGATTAAAGGATTACCGTTTGAGATGATTTATTTGGAATAACAATGTTTTAATCATTTTATTATATTTGAAATTGTTATTTGTATTTTTTTTTAAATACAATAAAACATTGCAACTTTCTTTTGTTTATGGTGAACAGTTGTATAATTGGTTAACTGAACAGAATTTTAGGTTAAACGATATAATATTTTTTTTATTTTTCATTTTTAACGATTAATCGAACCGAAAAAAACTGTATGATCGATTTTTTCATATGATACATGGTCAGTTATCCGAACACTACACTGCTCACCCCAGGCGAATTACTTGGGACGCAACGTAAGTCATAGATACTATTACTTCATACAAAGTTCGAGAATCAATTACATTGACATAGTACATAAATTCAGAAACTTATTTCAACAAAATGCAAATTCGAACTCAATTACAAAAAAAAAAAATAACGAAAATTTGTCATATGTTATATTATGGGAGAAGTTTATAAGTAACCAAAAGAAATAGTTGGAGAAGTTTTATATCCACACTCATAAAACATTTAGCTTTATAACCAATTTGAGCTTAAAAAGACAAAATCGTGTCCCCCCATCATTTAAAATAATATATCTCTCTCTCTCTCTCTCTCTCTCTCTCACTCTCTCTCTCGACTCTCTCTCTCTGTGCCTAAATTAATAGGCGTCCTCTCTCTCTCTCTCTCTCACGAAAAAAGAATAAAAGGAATGCAAAATTGAATGTTATTTCGCCAAAATTGAATGGAATTAAATTAAAGTTGGTAAACATTAATTGTAAAAAGGTTGGTAAACATTAATTTGAAAAATCGGTAGATATTGAATTCAAATCACAAACAATTCATTTGCAACATTACAATTTCAAAGAGAGAAGGAGCCGAAAATAATTAATAGAAGTTGTTACTGCGTTTTTCAATCAAACAAAGGAAATCGAGCATTGCTAATGGATTAAGGTAAATTAAATCCAGATAGAATTTTTTACGTGTTCTTGAGTACACGGTTGTACACAGTTGATGATTTACACCCTAAATATGTTTTTAGTACTTTTATGTTATGGAATGATAAATTTCATGTTTCAAGAAAAAAAAATGTGTTCTTGAGTACACGGTTGTACGGTAGAATCATTATCGTCACATATGTTATTTGTGTTGATTTTATGTTAATAAATTGATTAATTTAATATTTAGGATCATTTAACAAGTTAAATTTAAAAATACGAGATGCTAACACCGATCAGGTACGACACGCCTATACCGTGTACTTATGAACGCATAAACCGTGCACGGCGCGGCACGGTCGTGCATCGCGGTGCGTGCACCGTGCACTGCGGTCAGTACCGCATGCTGCCGTGCATCGCATGCACCGCATGCGCACGATGCGCAGCTTGTGCACGGCCGCGCACGGTGCACGCACCGCGCACGGTGATGACGACAAGGCACGACTGCATGGCCGTGCATCCGTGCATCCTATGTATCTCGTGCATCCTATGTATATGATCGTTATCTTTATGTCTTATTTTGCAACAGATGTCTTGCAACGCCTTATTATACGTCATGGTGGTAGTTGGGACAGAGCGAGTATATAGGCGGCGACGAGGTTCTCGTATACATGGTCAGAGAATGATTTCACGTGCTAATTTGCTAAGAGAGATTCATGAGCAAGTAGGCAACAATGGTGGATCGGATTATATGCTTTTCTATACGACGAGCGCTAGTGATGGAAGAAGAATAAAAGTATCGTTGAAAACTGACACTGATTTGTTCCGATTGATTGTGGAACAAAAGGATGATCCAGTTGTGTATGTGATTGAAAAGGGCAAGCAGTCTGCAACCACGGTACACACAGAGACACCGGTATTATATGGTTCACAACGATCTACAGTCTTGCCCGAGTCTAATGCAAGATGTACTGGTTCAGCTATACACGAAGATGAGCCGTTGTCTTCGAATGAGGAGGAAGACGAGCTGGTGTATTCAGATGAAGAGGAAGACACGAACCGACGTAGAGATATATTTGATTCATTGGCTACTGAATTTGGTGCTTGGATTCGACAACCAGGACATCTTGATAAGGTTATCGGACAGCGCAACTTCACTTCCGAACAGCAGCATGATGGTGAGGCTCATGCTACAACTTCACGAACCAGAGATGATGATATAGCGCATGAGTTACGCAACTGGGTTATTCCAGTACTTGATTGTGACAGTGCATTGCCATTAGATTGGGTTGAACCTTGTGGACCCCATACCGACCAATTATGCGTTGATTCGATATTTAAGACGAAAGATGACTTGGCGATAGCCGTGGGATTGTACCACTTGGAGAATCATGTAGAGTACGTGGTCGATCGGTCAAGTAAAACACGTTTGGGGTATGTTTGCAAGCATGGCAACGGTTGTCCTTTTAAGCTACGAGCCGTCCAGAGGGCAACGATATGGAGAGTAATTAAGTTGAACAACAATCATACTTGTCACTTGGATTTGAATCGACCGCCCTCCGACGTGTGCTCGCTAAGATTGTTGGCAAGTATTTTGCACGGAAATTGGTCGATGAAGGTGTGGTACTGAAGCCGAAAGAGATGATTGGAGAGATGCATCGACAATTTGGCATTGAGATGGATTACAGCTTTGCTCTCCGAGCAAGAAACGTCGCTATAGAGATGACATATGGCGATTTCGAACGGTCCTATCAATTGCTTCCATCATATTTGCATATGTTGAGAGAATCAAACCCCGGGACACTATATGATATTGAGACGGCTCATGATGGTGAATTTCGATATTTGTTTCTTGCTCTTGGGCGGTGTTTGTATGCTTTCAAGCATTACCTACGGCCGGTCGTCGTTGTAGACGGACTCATCTTAAGGAAAGAACAAAGGAATTTGTTTTGTCATTATTACGAAGGATGGAAATGAAGGAATCTTCCGATTGCTATTGGGTTAGGTCCGATTGAGGATGAAGAGTCATGGACTTGGTTTTATCTCGCTGCGTTAGATGCATTGGTCATCCCGATGATCTCTTAGTTGTGTCTCGATCAACATAAGGGCATCGAAAAGTCGGAGTCTGTATCCGAACGTCGCATACATGTGTTGTGCTTTACCATTTGTAGAAGAATATGGCGCGATTTGGATCGCATGTTTGTCTGATTATCAAGTCACCGCATACGCTATCGATCGAGGATTTCGAGAGATTTTTTCTCATTGTGGATGTTCTAAAACCGATGACCCACCATCATCTACTTTCCATTGGCGAGCATAGGTGGTCTAGGTTGAAGTGTCTGCATTGACGATATAGTTTCATGACTTGAACGCGGTAGAGAGTTTCAATAGTCGGTTGTTGTGGGCTCGACGCTCACCGCTTGCTCGCTGCTTGAGACTTTTGATCTATTACGGAGAAATGGTTTGACGACGACGAGCTAGTGCAGCAGCAAGGTCCGATGAGTTGATCAAGTAGCCGCGTCGAAGCTACATGCCTCGCCGAAAAGGCGTCGCTTGGTTGTTCGCTCAACGACGACACACATGTTTAAAGTCGAAGAGGAAAACACATCATACGTGGTTGATTTGCGAATGGGACATGTGAATGTCGTGAGTTCGATTTGGACGAGATCCTTGTTGTCACGCTTGGCCGCTATTAGGTACGGTATTTATCTAAACGTCAAGTCCAACTCATATGTTGTGGTTAATTTATTTTGTGATTAATTTCTTTTTTTAGCGTACGGTTTACAAGTCACCGACTTTGTGGCTCAAGATATCGACGATCTGCTTTTTGCGGCGACTTATTCTTATCGAATTGCATCGTATCACATCCCGGTGCATGGATTGTACCGCATCAGACGCTTACATTATTCGACCTCCAATCATCACACGTCAGTTGGGCGCCCTAGATTGAGTAGGATGCAATCGGTTGTTGAGGGTTCGCCAAGATCGCATCGTCAAATATGTACCGCACGATCGTGTGCCGTGCACGATCGACACGCCTGCAATCCCCTAATCCAACAAATTCGGTTAATTGCAAATTCGTTAATTGAATCCAATTCAATCCCCTATTCGGTTAATTGCAAATTCGACAAAACTATTAAACTTACAAACTATACATGTAATATACAACATTCGGTTAATATACATGTAAAAACGGCAAAGATAACCTCTAAAATATGGATAAGCCAACCCGCACTCAAAGAAATAGCCAACAACAAGCAATAGCCAACAACAAGCAATATACAAAGAGGTCACACCTCATTAACATATACATAGAGGTCACACCTCTAATACAAACAAAAATATCACTAACACGTATAAAAATTCTACAATATCCGTTATAAATACAAAAAGTCAAGGAAACTAATCAAAACGAGACAATGTCCATATCCTACGAGCTATCATTGTCTGTTGAATCAGTATGTAACGCCGACTATGATGTAACCTCCGAGGTATACCGTGATGAGGCGATACATATAGAGGCATGCAAAGACACCGCAACTCACCGAGTCTTTTCGCTCGAATCGCGATCATGGGCACCTCCGCCAATGTCGATGCTCATTGTGTGGCGTCCTCAATGGATTGTTGTTCCAAAATCCACTACCCTCATCATCGAGGAAAAGTCGAATAATGGGCAACATCCGTAACGCCTCAACGCTCGAGAGTCGTGGTTGTACGACAATGAGTCGTACACCTCAAGAGTCCACTCAACAAGAGATATGCGAATGTGACCCGTTGATTGCCCGGCGTTACATGTATGGCTAGTATCCGCAACATTGATAATTTTAAAGTTTACATTCAATCGATAGAAAAAATAGAAATGAGGTAATAAATTTACCGTGACAACAAGACAACCACGGTGCGCTATGCTCGCGATCGCTTCCTCGTACCATCGCTAACAAGTCATCCGCACTTGCCATCGTGGATATGTGGTGTTTGATACCACCCTAAAGCCCATAGGATCATCCGGATGAAGCGGGTGAACTCACGCAAAAGCGCTTGTCGCATAAATGAATAAATTTAGTCGGGAATAATTTAAGGACATTTCAAACTCCATAAGGACATTTAGTCGATCATCCGGATTCAAACTTACATAAAATCCAATCGGTGCTACAACGCATCGAGCTTTATCGATCGAGGGCAATAATACATTGCCGAGGATGATGTGGGTTGATTATTTTCCAATGTATATACAAAGTGTACAACCCATAATCTAACACACATAAAAAAGAACACCATTAATTCAATTATAAATATATAAACAAAATTTGAATAAATGTTGTAATAAAGTACCGCCTGTGAACTCGTAACTGGGTCGGTGATATGATCGAGCAGTTTTGAGTCATGACACGTCGATTCAAATTAGCCACGACAAAACATCCGGGCCCGCCGCCTAAAGACCTCAAGGCCCTTGGTCGCGCCTCGGGGTACCATACTCACGGAGCTGCATGTGGGGTCTCCGATGCAAGATCATCCCCACCATCGACGATCCATCACCTCGTGCACGATCGCTCTCGAGCCGCCGATCTCCGGCCGGCGTGACTAGACTCTCGACGACCCGATCGTCGGTGGCTAGTGCCGGGCCCTCCTCGATCGACCGCCGTGAAGCGATCGTCGGTGGCTAATGTGAGGCACCTCCTCGGATCGACCGCCGTGAAGCGGATCGTCGGTGGCTAATGCGGGCACCTCCTCCGGATCGACCGGTGTAGCGCATCGTCGGTGGCTAGCGCGGCCCCTCCTCATGCTTGGGAGACCGAGCGCCCGATCGATATGCTCAATAGCCGCGCGAGCTCCCATGTGCAGATATAGGGTACGAGATCTACGCCTCAAGATCTGCGCTCAAGAACTCCGTCAATCGCCGAACACACGCCGAGCCACTCGAGCCACGAGGCCTCTCTCCGAATCGTCGTCCACAATGGCACGACGGACGCCTCGATCACAGCAGAAATGGAGGCCTCGTCTAGTCGAACACTCGGCGTGTTCGCAGACACGTGGTCCGGCTCGCGCGCCTCATGTTCACGACGCTCGATCGCGATCGAGATGCGCCAGTCGACTCGGCTCAAAACCCGAGATGTATCTCCGCACTTCATCTTCCCACCGCCGCCACTCGCCGCATGATCGGGACATGCTCACGCCACCTGCGGGCACTCTCTCACGCACAGCACCGCGTGGCTGTGCAGCTCGCATGTGCGCCTCGCATGCCGCCCGCAGTACAAACCGAATAGCCATCGGATCGCCTCGTATAGGCTCAAGTAGTATGCCTCGACAACTCGGTCTCGGCGGCTCCAAAGACACGATGACATAAACGCTACAAAAACACATACACATTATTGATTATAATGTATTTAATAAATATACTGACAAATACTAAACATGACATTAAAATTACCGCTCGTCAAAAATCCAAGATCTTGGCCTGGGACTTCCATGTAGTCCACATCAAGCATCTCGAATCAGATCTCCTTGTCTCGGCATCCACATGCGCCCTAAGTCGGGATGGCCTCATACGACCAAATCAGAAGGCCCAAACAGACCATAGAAATGGTACGCCTTCCTCGGCCGCCACCGCCGGGTGCCTCTTCAAGACATCAATCCCGTGACAGAGGACCCGGAATGAATAGGAGCCCCAAGGAAAACTCGCCACATATCCAAATCCTCACCAACGCCCAAACCCATGGCTCGATGGCTTCCCTATCGCGCAAAGGACGATGAGGTAAGCTACTAATATGAAAGCCGCCTTCAAGTAGTCTCGGCATCATCACCACCCCGTTGTTTGATGAATCGGCCACGAGCTCGAAATAGTAGTCCTCCGGCCCAAACAACCTATGGAACATGCCGGTCGGAATCTCGTGCCTCAAGTTCGGATCAGGAAGACGCCCAAAGCGCAATCCGGAGACGTGGCAAACTCAATCATCCCAATCAGATATCGGTTCCACATACGTGAAACCAAATCTCGAACTCGCAAAACTAGATCCACAACTGTCGGGCCATCGATTGTGCGGCGCATTATTAGCGCTTTCCTCTCCCGAGATGAAGAAGATGCCCAAAGCAGCCTGCCTAAACACGCCGATACATCCGCTGTTGCTCTAGACATGTCCTCACCCTCGCTAATACATCAATTCGGATGTATTGGTTGACGCGTCCGCGTAGCCTTGCATATGTGGTCGTAACCACCTATAACGAGGTGTAAATGCACAAGATTAATCAAGATACACTAAACGAAGTTCTAACAACAGAATACACGATTCAAATCAGACGCGGTGCTAGTGCGGTTCTTCAAGACACGGTGCTAACAGTGTCTTGAATCAAGATACGGTTAGCAGGTGTCATCGAAGAACCGCACGGTTAGCACCGTGTTCGACCAACCGCGCGCGTTCTTCAAGATGCAGTGCTAACTGTATCAAGATCCGCATACAGTTAGCGCCAGGTGTGCGTAACAACCGCTGCGGTTGGTCGGGACACGGTGCTACTGGTGTGCAGATCTTCAAGACACGGTAGAACCGTGTCTTTACGAACCAATCTAATTTTAACGTAATTTCAACAACATAGCAATCGATTTTAATTTATAAGTTTCTAAACACACAAACTATCGAAATTTCATCACTATCGTGTCATACATGAAAATTATCGTGTCAAACATGAAAACTATCGTACATAGTAAAACCAATTTTAAATGCACGATTACTCACGGAGACCGTGGTGCTCCTAAATCGGTGCGGAAGTTCGTCGACCAAGCGCGAAGGTCGACGGCGTGCTAACGTCTTGTGGCGGCGACGGCCCGCGAGAAGCTTCTTCCGCCGTGGAGGAGTCTTCCTTCGCCGCCGCTTGCTCGGCCGCATCCGGGAGTACCGTGGATCAGATCCGTATCCGTATCACCATGTTGTTGTTTTGCGTGAGTCGTGAGAGTGTGTCGTGAGTCGTGGGTCGTGGGTTTTCCGGGAGTGAGTCGTGGGTTTTCCGTGGGTTGTGGGTTTCGTTTTACGGTGAGAGAGTGAGAGTGAGTCGAGTGAGTATTGAGAGAGAGAGAGTGAGTCGTGAGAGAGAGTGAGTGAGAGAGCGAGAGAGTGAGTGAGTGAGTGTTACAGTGAGTGAGTCGTGAGAGAGAGAGAGTGAGTGCAGTGAGTGCGAGAGAGAGAGAGAGAGAGAGAGAGATACCGTTTTTTTTTTTAAATTTTCCAGGGATATTTTGGTCTTTTTAAGCCAAAATGGCTATAAAACTCATGTTTTTATGAACTAGGCTATAAAACTCTTATTCCTATTTTTTTTGGTTACTTACATATATTAACACTTATATTATTATTATTATTATTATAAAAAGCGCTACTTCTTCCATTCTACTGCGGTGGGAGAGATGAGGGAAGAATATATATTGTATGCATCGATCATGGAAAAGTGTTTCGTCTAACAAAAAAAAATCATAAACTAATATTATCAGAAAACAATTATAAACATTTTCCAAAGATGGATTTCTGGAATTCCATCTAACTAAAAATTAGGAAGTTGTCGTCAAAGAAGCTCCATATTTTGTGGCAATCTTGTTGAACTTTTCGCTTCATATAATCATCATTTGCACATGCACAACGGAGTATAGGTAAATATAATACGACCCACGCACACAAAAAAGGACATGGAATAAGTAAAAGAAAAAAGATAAATTTACATATCATATATATACATAATACTTCTGAAATTTGAATAAATTGGAACGATTTTTTTTTTTAATTTATTTTTTGTGAACGGGTTCTATTATTAAGTATATAAGATGACTGGTTTGATCCGCCTATAATTTTGAGGGACATAAGATATTGTTAATGTTTTTTATATTTTTCCTTTTATACATGATTATTTTAGGAAATATTGTTGAAAACGCGTACATATATATATATAATATTATATATGTGGTAAAGTTGTCAGGAAGCTACTTTGACTAAGGTTTTGAGTGACGTAATGTTTAATTTTGTGAAATTAAATGGTATAGGATCGATCTACGTTTTGAGTAGATGATCGTAGTTTATTCACATTCTCATCCGATTTCCGGTGAGTGAGAAATAATGGATCAAAGTTGGTCACTTAAACATGAAGTTATGTGCTTAAGGGGATAAGCATGGATTAATTAATCCTTATCCCACATTGATTAATGTACATACATTAATTATCTATATAAGTGGTTCATTGAACACTTAGTATAATTGTGTGCACAAGTGTGGGCTATAAAAGTCCACACGCCCGTCGCCGGGCCCGGGCCCAGGTCCAGGCCCGGCCCGGCCCACCCCGGCCCGATTCCGTGGATCGTGGATTTTGGGCTTGTTCGTGGGCTTGTTTCGTGAGCCCGGTTCCGTGTCCCATCGCTCGTATATTTTGGATCAATGTTTGATCGAGCCCAAAGATGGAGTTGTCCGAGGCCCAACTCGTGTGGTCCAATCGTTGGGCTGCTTGCACTTGAAGAGACGTCCGGATACGCCCAATGAACACGGACGACGCGTTGTCCAGATTCGTCGAATCGCGGTAACGTTCGACATGATGGCTCTGCGGAAACGTGGGCACGTTGTCTCCGAAACCGCCGGGACATAACCCGTAACACCCGACATCAATGCGGTGTTGACTCAAAGATGCTCCCATGAGGGACGACACCTATAAATAGGACATGTCTCCCAGCATAAGCCACCCATCATCAAACTCGCATACCAAATACTACTCTGCATTCTTAGCTCGTGTCCAAGCTCGCCCTCGCCTCCGTCCGGTTCGCACGGAGCTCGTTGGTCTCATGGTTTGCCACCTACGAGAGCGCCGTTTCATCTTTGGGACGATACGCCGTAACCGAGAGCACTACCGGGCGATTTCGCCTTGCGGAAAGAGGCCTCCTCGACTCGGCATTAGAATACGGTTTTCAAGTTTCTACTGTTTTTTCTTGTTTTAATTCATTGTTAGTTTTGATCATCTCCTAAATTTCTGTTACAAGTTGTAATACGCCCGGCAAGTTCTGTACTGTTCGTACATATTTTCCAACAAATATATCATTGATTTAATTCTTTAAAGATCTCCACTATAATTAATAGCTTTGTATACAAATGTTGGATGAAATAATGGTTTAAAATATTTGGATAAATATGTTTCTTGTTAAAATTGTCACAATGATTAAAAGATATATGAATTGATTTTTTTCTTTTCTTTTTGATGTTAAGAATGGCCTAAATAGATGTGAGTTCCATGAACGAAGTCTCAAATGTATAAGGATACATTTGACTAGAATTATTTTTAGTTTCCAGCTACCTTAACAAAAGAGTTACTGAGCCAAGTAATGATCTTGCTAAGGACAAGAGCTATCAATCAGCAAAGTCAGCGGCTGAGTCTCAATACGCATGCGGAAAACGGTGGGACAAGGCAAACTCGTTCATCAAACAAGAGAAACTTTAGCAAATCAAAGCCTAAGATCATATTTGTGCGGATGTCAGTTAGTCTAGCATTAGATGGTCTGTGTTCAGCTGAGTGTTGTGTTCATATGTCTATGTTCAACTAAGTGTTATATTCATATACTGCAAGGAAAAAATTGAAATGATGAAGAAGTAAACGACACAAGGATTAAAGGTGGTTCGGAGAAGTTCCTCCTATATCTACTATCTATCAAGCTGGTGAATTCCAGTTCTAGCTAGAAATTCCTTGTTTTATACTTTCAAAGGAAAAGTGACTTTAGATCTCATGAATTTGAGATATTCCATCCTTGGATTATCAGGCCAAGACCTATCTCCATTTACTTTCACTCAATTCACCTTATATCTACTTGTCACCATTGCTTTCAACAACTACGTCTTGCTTCCTACTCACGACTTCATATTAAACCTTTGCACAAACTAGGACTTGATAGAAGGCTACATTTCCATCTAAGGTTAAGTGTGCTTTTACAAAGAAAAATAAATATCATAAAGCTATGTAGCACTAATTTAATTTATATTACAGATTTTACAAAGTAAGAAAGGTTAGATATGAGAGATTGGATTTATGTATTTTCACCGTAGACGAAGTGGTGAAACTATTTACATTGGAGGAACAAAGTTCTATCCAAGTCTCATCAGAGTTGGAACTGGATGTCAGAGCACATAGCATCCAACAACCGCAAGTGCATACTCTCTTGTGTACTCTTTTAGTGCACACACCTTTTTTCCAACTAAAGAGTCCTTCGTTTTTGTAGAGGTCTATATTCAAACTGGCCATTGGAAGAGAGCTATTTAAATTTCAAACTCTATCCGATAAATATGATTGTTGGGCTTACTGTCTTGTGTTTTTTCTCTTTGTGAGTAAGATAGATGTATTCCACATTCTACCAGCAAATCTAACTCTTCTTCATCAGTTTTGGTTTTTGATCTTCAATCTTCAACACTTTATTCTTTGTACTTTTCTCCAATTAAAGAAGTCTCGTATTTATAGAGAATTAAATTCAAGTAGCTGTTGGAAAAGAGTTGTTCAAATTCAAACTCTATTTGAGAAAAATAGGAACGTTGGACTTATCGTGTTGTGCTTTATCACCTAGTGAGTCATATAGACGCGTTCAACAAGCTATCAATGGATCTGACTATTGTTCATCAACTTTCATCTATAGTTTTCAGCTGAGTGTACGTCTCTGTGCTGGCTCCTTGGACTTCTTCTCTTCAGGTCTTCTAATCTGCGATAAAACTACGAATGACTTAGATCTTCTGAGTGAATTTTGAGTACTTCAGGTTTTTGATTTTCTGATGCATGTCTGACTTAAATTTGATGTCATAGTGATCGTCATATCTCCTAACGGTTTAGGCTCCCTGAATCATTTCACCGAATTCACTCTTCTTGATGTCAGATCTTTCGAATTGAGCTCTTTCATTTTAATATTTTGACTTGGTTGACAATTAAGCACATTGTATGTTGCTCCTGACTTCGGCGACTCGTTCTGATTTTTTCAAAACTTGGGACCGATCCTCTCATTTTCTCAGAGCTTGGGGCTATCATCGAGAAGATATAACTTTAAATATCTTTTCAATTAATTTTAAAATTTAAGCAAAACATATCATTCCCAAATTCCCAACAATTTTAACTCTGCATAGGACTTATAAAACTTTTCATGATTTGCATAAATTTACTTTTTGTTTAATTTTCTCACTATTCCAAATGCAACTGACTTGGCGTCCAATTAAATTAACCCTTTTAAATAGGTAATTCTTTTGTCATAGGTTTAGTTATCATTTCTGATAACTATCACCATAATAAAACGTGTACATATGACTGTACTCGATGTTGATCATCTCTCCACCAATAATAGGAATCACAAAATATAATTTCTTATCATTTGAAGACTACATTCTGTTTTAAAGGAAAATGATAGGGATATAAATGATAAGACGGATGTTGTAGCCTTATACGCTATATTCTTAGATTGGGGTGATGGCATATGTAAATATGTGAACCTTTAATAATTGGAATTAAGTAAATTTGCTACATATTATCATCCTTTGTTGGGATGCAATGCATAAGACTGCAATATCAAATATACTGTAATAAGCTAGGACTGACTATTAAGGATATCATTCCAATAATCTATCAATATGAAAATCATAAAGCTCCAAGATTCATGCAAAATTTTATTTTAAGATGAGTACATGAACGAAAATAATAAATGAAAAATTGGATGGTGAATTTTGTATTTTACCCAAATCGGTTAATACATGATCGTATCATAGCAAGAAAATTGAAATGTTGAAAAAAAAAACGAGGAGTGAGGACCATATATGATAACACATATCGTGTCTAGTAAGATCTGTCTCGTTCTTCTTCAAAAAAAAGAAGAAGAAGATGTATATCATATATTTATATAATTCGACTACTAAATAGTGTCGTCACTATTTTAGGCAATTTAAAAGGTCCCACTATTTTCGACTTGTCAAAATAATGTTGTTAGACTTTTCGTCTGCTTAGGTCTCAAGTAAGAATCCATTCCAACTAATGAAAACTATGTAATCACTGAGATGATGCCTAAATTTTAATTAGAAGTTTAATTAATTAACCACTTCCAACTAATAAAAACTATTTGTCTTTTGGTAATTGATCGGTAGAGGCAACTTCTATTTGTTGATCTTTTAGCAATATACCAAGGATGATTAGAGGTTTATGAAAAAAAAAACTGTTAACTTGTCTCACTCTCAAATAAATAAGGGCAGATCCTGCGCGGGTGCGATGGGATTCGTGAGAACCTCCTTTTAACTTGTACTTTTGTTGTTATTATTATTTTGTTTAATTTTTATTTAATTAACTCTAATTAGGACTTAATTAAATAAGCTTTAATAAATTTTAATTGATTAATAGATCCTAAGGAAATTTCTAAATTTTAATTGAAAATTAATAAACTATAATTAACGATTACTAAACCCTAACTACAGATTATTAAATTCTAACTGCAGATTAATTAATTCTAATTGTTTGTAATATATCTTCCTCTAGTCACCCTGATACCCCTAATGTCCTTAATAAACATGGGATGCGCATGGTGCGCTCAGTACATGGAGCTCGCATGAGTTTTTTTTCAATAAATAATATTTCATCCGTCCATTAAAACTTACATTACTTTTGATGGTACAAATTTTAATAAATTATGGTGAGTGGAGAATGGATCTCATATTGTAAAGGTAAAAAAATATCCAAAAGAGAAAAATGCAAACTTTTTTTAATGGACGGAAAAAAAAATTATGCAAACTTTTGATGAACGGAGTATATAAATAACATATTCCCTCACCCAACGTCTTAAGAGAAACTTCTCTTTTTTGATATCCCAAATACATAAACAAATTTATATACTCATTACCCATATGCTTTCGTTCTTTAATTTAACTATCCCCTTCCAATTATAAATGTGTTTATTAAGCATCCAATTAAATAAATTTGTTTTTATTTTTAGGACTGACTTATTAAATATGTTAAGTTCATTTAATTGGGCTACATTGTGAAATTTACTAACATTTTTGCATTTCTATGACATTAATTTCATGTTTGTTTCCACAATTGAGACGGGTGGAGTACTAGTTTGACACCTATCCTTATTATTTCTTCCGTCTATAAAAAATATTCATTTAATATCATTATGATCCGCCTATGAAAAATATTTATTTTTCTTATTTAAATAGCTCCCAATTTTTTTTATCCACAATCTATACTTATTTACAAAAAATCATCAATGACCTACATTTTTCACTCGCGTAATACATCTTATAATATGAGTCTCAATTTTCACTTACTTCACACTCATTATATTTATTAAAATTCATATCACCAAAAGCAATGAATGCTTTTTTTTGGATGGATGAGTATTATTTATATACAATCAATTGAAAATAAAACTAAAGATGCTACTAGTGTCCATCATGTTGGGAGGATTTTGAGTTAGATTATAAACCTTAAGTATCTAAATCTAGACACTATGATGATAACATCTGATGTACGTAGTCTGATCAACTCATCTGTTAAGAGCGTAATGCTACTTTCGAAGTCATCAGATCAGATCAGATCCAACAAGCAGTAAAGTCACAAGACCTGAAGACTTAGCCAGACACTAACTGAAAGTCAGATTTTTCTAGCATCTGACATATGCTGAGGAACAACATATCAATATGTTTACTAAGTCGTTAGAAGAATACTTAGAAAGACAATCAATTTGAAGACTCGAAAAGTTGCAAACACTGACCATCAAGGAAGTTGTTCAAGAAGTTACAACATCCTTAGCATTGTGATTCCACACTCCAGAAGACAATAAAAGACATTGCGTGACAAGTCCTACGGCAAGTACAACAAAGTTTGAATTTCAAACGGTCGCCTTTCAATGACTTGTTTGAATCTCTTCTCTATAATAGTGGACATTGTCTTCAAACAAAGCTTACGAGAAATCTAATAATCAAAGCACACAAGCGAACCTCAAACCTTCATCTCTTACCACTCAAGAACACTCAAAATCAGAAAGCATTTCCAAAGTG
The DNA here is from genome assembly GCA_036937905.1 of Salvia rosmarinus. Taxonomy (NCBI): domain Eukaryota; kingdom Viridiplantae; phylum Streptophyta; class Magnoliopsida; order Lamiales; family Lamiaceae; genus Salvia; species Salvia rosmarinus. The sequence goes on from CM072819.1 coordinate 115,533,085, forward strand.
TTCTACTTAGAAATTCCAACATTATATTTCTTACTATGTTCTAGGCAGTTATTATTGTAAATCCAAATTCTAGACTGAGCGAACACATCCTTAGTTTATACTCCTACTTGTAAGAGAATCACTTAAAGTTGGTTGGAAAAATCCGACACCCAACCCAATCAAATTGTTTAAGGTTAGTTGAAGTATAAGTGTAAGTGAACAACAAAGTGTTATGTATCTAAAAGTGTGAAGAAAAAGGTATTGGTATTGGTTAGATAATCCAATAATTATTGATCTCTAAGGAACATGAGATTTGTAATCACTTTGTTTGGAAGTCTAAAACAAGAAATTCTTACGAAACTAGGAATTCATATGTTATCAAGTTCGTGGATGTAAGAAATTTTGCTTCGAACCACGTTAAATCTTGTGTGCTCCTACATTCTTTACATACCATTTTGCACATTTAACTGTTTTGAATCAACTAGATAGTCTAGATTCAAAATGCCTAATTGCACGATCTGGTCACTTAAGCCTGTAAAGAATTTATAGTAAACCAAGTAAAACTAGCACCACCATATTTTGTACATAAGTCGATCAGATAACATACAACTGGTAAGCTATTTAGCTTTCAGTAAGACTCTTATCTAAGACTATTATCCGTCTTCCTCTTTTTTGAGGTATAGTAATTGTCTTGTTAGAGGCGACAATGTGGACTCTAATTCATGTTTCGCAATAGACATGAGGTATTTGGACTTCTTTATAGCTTTATTATGATAAAGTTATACATATAATAAAGTGTTAATATATGTAAGTAGCCAAAAAAAATAGGAATAAGAGTTTTATAGCCTAGTTCATAAAAACATGAGTTTTATAGCCATTTTGGCTTAAAAAGACAAAAATATCCTGGAAAATTTAAAAAAAAGCGGTCTCTCTCTCTCTCTCTCTCTCACTCAGCTGCACTCACTCTCTCTCTCTCACGACTCACCCACCGTAACACTCACTCACTCACTCTCTCGCCTCTCACTCACTCTCTCACGACTCACTCTCTCTCTCAATACTCACTCGACTCACTCTCACTCTCTCACCGTAAAAACAGAAACCCACAACCCACGGAAACCCACGACTCACCCCGGAAAACCCACGACCCACGACTCACACACACTCTCACGACTCACGCAAAACAACAACATGAGTGATACGGATACGGATCTGATCCACGGTACTCCCGGATGCGGCCGAGCAAGCGGCGGCGAAGGAGAGCTCCTCCACGGCGGAAGAAGCTTCTACGCCGGGCCGTCGCCGCCACAAGACGCAAGCACGCCGTCGACCTTCCGCTCGGTCGACGAACTTCCGCACCGATTTAGGAGCACCACGGCCTCCGGTGAGTAATCGTGCATTTAAAATTGGTTTTACTATGTACACGATAGTTTTCATGTTCGACACGATAATTTTCATGTATGACACGATAGTGATGAAATTTCGATAGTTTGTGTGTTTAGAAACTTATAAATTAAAATCGATTGCTATGTTGTTGAAATTCGCTAAAATTAGATTGGTTCAGAAGACACGGTTCTACCGTATCGAAGATCTGCACACGGTAGCACGTGTCCCGACCAACCGCTGCGGTTGTTACGCATACTGGCGCTAACTGGTGTGCAGATCTTGATACAGTTAGCACCGCATCAAGAACGAAGGCACGGTTGGTCGAACACGGTGCTAACCGTGCATCGTTCTTCAAGACACGGTGCTAACTGGTATCGATTCAAGACACGGTTAGCACCGCATCTTGAAGAACCGCACTAGCACCGTCTGATTTGAATCGTGTATTACCGTTAGAACTTCGCTTAGTGTATACCGATTAATCTTGTGCATTTACTGACCTCGTTATAGGTGGTTACGACCACATATGCAAAGCTACGCCGGACGATCAACCAATACATCCGAATTGATGTATTAGCCGAGGTGAGGACATGTCTAGAAGCGGCGGATGTATCGACGATTTAGACAGAGCTGCTTTGGGCATCTTCTTCATCTCGAGAGGAAAGCGCTAATAATGCGCCGCATAACTCGATGGCCCGACAGATTGTGGATCCTAGTTTTATGGAGTTCGAGATTTGGTTTCACGATGTGGAACCGATATACGATTTGGGATGATTGAGTTTGCCACGGTCTCCGGATTGCGCTTTGGGCCGTCTTCCTTGATCCGAACTTGAGGCACGAGATTCCCCGACCAAAGATGTTCCATAGGTTGTTTCGGGTCGGAGGACTACTATTTCGAGCTCGCGACCGATTCATCAAACAATGGTCGGTGATGATGCATGCAGACTACTCAAGGCGGCTTTCATATTAGTAGCTTACCTCATCGTCCTTTGCGCGATAGGAAGCCATCGAGCCATGGGTTTGGGCGTTGGTGAGGATTTGGATATGTGGCGAGTTTTCCTTGGGGCTCCTATTCATTCCGTGTCCTCGTCACGGGATTGATGTGTCAAGAGGCACCCGAGCGAGGTGGCGACTTGAGGAAGACGTACCATTTCTATGGTCTGTTTGGGCCTTACTGATTTGGTCGTATGAGGCCATCCCGACTTAGACGCATGTGTGGATGCCGAGACGGTGAGATACGGATTCGAGATGCTTGATGTGGACTACATGGAAGTCCCGACCCAAAGATAATCTTGGATTTTTGACGAGGTGTAATTTTAATGTCATGTTTAGTATTTTTCAGATATTTATTAAATACATTATAATCAATAATGTGTATGTGTTTTTGTAGCGTTTATGTCATCGTAGGCCGGAGCCGCCGAGACCGAGTTGTCGAGGCATACTACTTGAGCCTATACGAGGCGATCCGATGGCTATTCGGTTTGTGCTGCGGGCGGCATGCGAGGCGCACATGACGAGCCTGCACAGCCACAGCAGGTGCCTGTGCGTGAGAGAGTGCCCCGCAGGGTGGCAGCAGAGCATGTCCCGATCATGCAGCGAGTGGCGAAGGCGGCTGGGAAGATGAAGTGCGGAGATACATCTCGGGTTTTTGAGCCGAGTCGACCTGGCGCATCTCGATCGCAGTCGAAGCGTCGTAGACATGAGGAGGCGCCAGAGCCAGACCACGTGTGCTGCGAACACGCCAGGAGTGTTCGACTAGACGAGGCCTCCATTTCTGCTGTGACTGAGACTGTCCGTCGTGCCATTGTGGACGACGATTCGGAGAGGGGCCTCGTAGCTCGAGTGGCTCGACGTGTGTTCGAGCAGTTGACGGAGTTCTTCGGGCGCAGATCTTCGAGACGTAGATCTCGCACTCTATATCTCGCACATGGGAGCTACGCCGGCTATTCGAGCATATCGGTCGAGGCGCCGGCCTCCCAAAGATGAGGAGGGGCCTGACTAGCCACCGACGATCTGCTACACGGCAGGTCGATCCAGAGGAGGTGCCCCACATTAGCCACCGACGATCTGCTTCACGGCAGGTCGATCCAGAGGAGGTGCCTCACATTAGCCACCGACGATCCGCCGCGGTCGGTCGATCGGAGGAGGTGCCTCACATTAGCCACCGACGATCCGCTTCACCGGCGGTCGATCCAACATAATCCAACAATATTCAACAAAACCAACAACAATCCAACATAATCCAACAAAACCAACATAATCCAATAAAACCAACAAAACCAACATAATCCAACAAAACCAACATAATCCAACAAAACCAACAATATTCAACAAAATCCAACAAAATCCAACATAATCCAACAAAACCAACAATATTCAACAAAACCAACAACAATCCAACATAATCCAACATAATCCAACAAAAACCAACAATATTCAACAAAAACCAACAACAATCCAACATAATCCAATAAAAACCAACAAAAACCAACATAATCCAACAAAAACCAACAATATTCAACAAAATCCAACATAATCCAACATAATCCAACAATATTCAACCAAATCCAACATAATTCAACAAAATCCAAAAACAACGAATATCACTGCATATAACAAATATCCTTACTCACGAGGCCGTTGAGGACACAAATTCCTTGTATGCTCTTCACTTCGACAAATACTACATTTTTTCCTACGCCGTGTCCTTTCCACACATGTTTCATCACTAATGGCAATAAATGCTGTGCATGAGCGTTTGTTGTGGCCAACAATAAATGCTGTGCACAAGCGTGACAACAAGGGATCTCGTCCAAATCGAACTCACGACATTCACATGTCCCATTTCGCAAATCAACCACGATGATGTGTTTTCTCTTCGACTTTAAACATGTGTGTCGTCGTTGAACGAACAACCAGCGACGCCCCTTTTCGGCGAGGCATGTAGCTCGACGCGCTACTTGATCAACTCATCGGACCTGCTGCTGCACTAGCTCGTCAGACGTCAAACCATTTCTCCGTAATAGATCGAAAAGTCTCAAGCAACGAGCAAACAGTAGACGCCGAGCCCACAACAACCGACTATTGAAACTCTCGCGCGATTCAAGTCATGAAACTATATCGTCAGACAGACACTTCAACCTAGACCACCTATGCTCGCCAATGGAAAGTAGATGATGGTGGGTCATCGGTTTTAGAACATCCACAGAGAAAAAATCTCGAAATCCTCTCGATCGACAGTATATGCGGTGACTTGATAATCAGACAAACATGCGATCCAAATCGCGCCATATTCTTCGCAAATGGTAAAAGCACAACACATGTGCGACGTTCGGATACACGGACTCCACGATTTTTCGATGCCCTTATGTTGATCGACACAACTAAGAGATCATCGGGATGACCAATGCACTAACGCAGCCGAGATAAAACCAAGTCCATGACTCTTCATCCTCAATCGGACCTAACCCAATAGCAATCGGAAGATTCCTTCATTTCCATCCTTCGTAATGACAAAACAAATTCCTTTGTTCTTTCCCTTAAGATGAGTCCCGTCTACAACGACGATCGTCGAGGTAATGCTTGAAAGCATACAAACACCGCCCAAGAGCAAGAAACAAATATCGAAATTCGCCATCATGAGCCGCCTCAATATCATATAGTGTCCGGGGTTTGATTCTCTCAACATATGCAAATATGATGGAAGCAATTGATAGGACCGTTCGAAATCGCCATATGTCATCTCTATAGCGACGTTTCTTGCTCGGAGAGCAAAGCTGTAATCCATCTCAATGCCAAATTGTCGATGCATCTCTCCAATCATCTCTTTCGGCTTCAGTACCACTCCTTCATCGACCAATTTCCGTGCAAAATACTTGCCAACAATCTTAGCAGGCACCTGTCGTGGAGCAGTGCGATTCAAATCCAAGTGACAAGTATGATTGTTGTTCAACTTAATTACTCTCCATATCGTTGCCCTCTGGACGGCTCGTAGCTTAAAAGGACAACCGTTGCCATGCTTGCAAACATACCCCAAACGTGTTTTACTTGACCGATCGACCACGTACTCTACATGATTCTCCAAGTGGTACAATCCACGCTATCGCCAAGTCATCTTTCGCCTTAAATATCGAATCAACGCATAATTGGTCGGTATGGGTCCACAAGGTTCAACCCAATCTAATGGCAATGCACCGTCACAATCTGGCTTGGAATAACCCAGTTGCGTAACTCATGCGCTATATCATCATCTCGGTTCGTGAAGTTGTAGCATGAGCCTCACCATCATGCCGCTGTTCGGAAGTGAAGTCATACCGTCCGATAACCTTATCAAGATGTCACGGTTGTCGAATCCAAGCACCAAATTCAGAGCCAATGAATCAAATATATCTCACGTCGGTTCGTGTCTTCTCTTCATCCGAATACACCACTCGTCTTCCTCCTCATTCAAGACAACGGCTCATCTTCGTATAGGTGAACCAAGACATCTTGCATTAGACTCGGGCAAGATCGTAGATCGTTGTGAACCATATAATACCGGTGTCTCTGTGTACCGTGGTTGCGCATCGCTTGCCCTTTTCAATCACATACACAATCGATCATCCTTTTGTTCCACAATCAATCGGAACAAATCGGTGTCGATTTTCAACGATACTTTTATTCTTCTTCCATCACTAGCGCCGTCGTATAGAAAAGCATATAATCCGATCCACCATTGTTGCCTACTTGCTCATGAATCTCTCTTAGCAAATTAGCACGTGAAATGCATTCTCTGACCATGTATACGAGAACCTCGTCGCCGCCTATATACTCGCTCTGTCCCAACTACCACCATGACGTATAATAAGGCGTTGCAAGACATCCATTGCAAAATAAGACATAAAGATAATGATCATATACATAGGATGCACGAGATACATAGGATGCACGGATGCACGGCCATGCACGGTCGCAGCTCGTATCATCTGCCGTGCGGTCGTGCACCATGCGGCCGTGCCGTGCACGTGCGGCGCGTGCACGGTGCATGCGAAGCTGCGCCGCACTGCGGACACCCACCGCGGTGCGGTGCACGACCGTGCACGATGCACGACCGTGCACTATGCACGACCGTGCACGACCGTGCACGGTTTATGCGTTCATAAGTACACGGTATAGGCGTATCGCATACCGCGATTCGGTGTTAGCATCTCATATTTTTAAATTTAACTTGTTAAATGATCCTAAATATTAAATTAATCAATTTATTAACATAAAATCAACACAAATAACATATGTCACGCATAATGATTCTACCGTACAACCGTGTACTCAAGAACACATTTTTTTTTTCTTCAAAACATGAAATTTATCATTCCAGTAACATAAAAAGTACTAAAAAAACATATTTAGGGTGTAAATCATCAACCGTGTACAACCGTGTACTCAAGAACACGTAAAAAAATTCTATACGGATTTAATTTACCTTAATCCAGTTAGCAATGCTCGATTTCCACTGTTTGATTGAAAAAAACGCAGGTAACAACTTCTATTAATTATTTTCGGCTCCCTTCCTCTCTTTGAAATTGTAATGTTGCAAATGAATTGTTTGTGATTTGAATTCAATATCTACCGATTTTTCAAATTAATGTTTACCAACCTTTTTTTACAATTAATGTTTACCAACTTTAATTTAATTCCATTCAATTTTTGGCAGAGAATAACATTCAATTTTGCATTCCTTTTATTCTTTTTTTGAGAGAGAGAGAGAGAGAGGACGCCTATTAATTTAGCAGCAGAGAGAGAGAGTCGAGAGAGAGAGAGAGAGAGAGAGAGAGAGAGAGAGAGAGATATATTATTTTAAATGATGGGGCAGGACAATTTTGTCTTTTAAGCCAAAATATTATAAAACTCATGTTTTATGAGTGTGGATATAAAACTTCTCCCACTATTTCTTTTGGTTACTTATAAACTTCTCCTATAATAAATTACTAAATTACAAAAGTATTATAGATGGATAAAATGGAAAATGACATTAATTTACTCTTAAATTTGAACTATGACAATTATTAAAAAAAAAAGTAAATATAAGACACTTATACAAAAAGTAATAATTTACTAGTATAATTTACAAATTGAACATGACTTTTGCAAAAATGTAACTACACATATATTTTATTTTTAGCAATTATAACAATCAAAATATTTTTCAACAGATAACAATGTCATTTCATAGGTTCATCTCAAACAATTCCCCCCCTCTCCTCCCCCAAAAGATGTTTTAATTACTACAAATTAATGCTTGATGATATGATGGCAACATTTTAAAGATCGTGCTTAATTTGCAAGACATTATAAAACTTAGTAGTTTTGATTTTATGACAATTGTCCTAATGCAATCACCAATATATAACATAGTACCATATAAATTATCAAATAACTATAATTTGATTGTTTATTATAATTTACTAATTTCATTAAAATACAATAAACATCTAATAACCACATATTAATACTGCCACATCGCGGATAATGTACTACTGAAAGGTAAGAAGCAATTCCCCCATTTACAAAATAATATTGAAAATTATCAAAAACTGATTATTAATTAAAGGCAAAAACTTGTGTACGCGCGAATCACGGTGCACACACTTTGTTTTCTTTGATTTTTAATATTTTATTATTTAATATTGTGTCTTTTGTTTTATGACAAAAACTTATATTAAATATAATAATTAAGGATAATTAGATTTTTTAATTATAATTTATTAATTCATTATGGTTTGTTAATTCATAATTGAGGTTTATTAATTCATAATTAGAGTTTATTAATTCACAATTAGAGTTTATGAATTCAAAGCTAGGGTTTATTAATTCATAATTAGGGTTAATTATTCAAAATTAGGGTTTATTATTCAAAATTAGGGTTTATTATTTTCAATTAGGGTTTTTATTAATTAAAAATTAGGATTTATTATTCAAAATTAGGGTTTATTAATTCCAAATAGGGTTTATTAATTCAAAATTAGGGTTTATTATTCATAATTAGGGTTTATTAATTCACAATTAGAGTTTATTAATTCAAAATTAAGATATATTAATTTAAAATTATATTTATTAATTTACAATTAAAGTTTATCAAATTAATTAATTTTAATTAGAATTTAATTTAATTAATTAATTAGGATTAATTAACTAATTAATTAAGATTAATTAACTAATTAATTAATTAGGGTGGTCTCATTGTGCGCGGGCGCATACAGAAGACCACCTCTTAATTAAATCCAAATTAAATATCATTATTTTTCTTTAGCTTAGGTGCATTGCGGTCCTATTCAATTTATTGAATATGATTGCTTAGCTGATTGAACGTTAAATCTTTATTGTGAATTGGTGTTATGGATAACTCAATGGCTTTATAAATGATAAGTTTTTCTTCGAGACTTGGTTGATAATAACTTAAACATACATCAATATACCTAACCGGAGTTCTTGCTATTCTAGGAAGTCATAGTTCATAACACCACAACGCCTTCTTATCAAACGATTTAGAGGGCGTTTGACTGAGCTTATAAACTCTTAATAATAACTTATAAATTGTTTAGGAGTTTATAAGTTATTGCAAAATGTTTGATAAAATAAGCTCCTAAACAAACATAATTTGTGAAAATAAGCTCCAACAAATTATAAGTTCCCCTAAAAATAAGTTGGTCAACCATAACTTATTTTTCATAAACTTATAAGCAACTATGAATTTACCAAAATAACCTTATTATAGTTCGTTATTTCTTACATATACACTATCAACTTCACATCTCGTCAATTTTATCTCTCTAACTATGATTTTCTCTCTATAACTCATGATTCTTTCTCTATCTTATAAGATCAATTACCCAAACACTTTAACTACTTATAAGCACTTGAGACATTACCTCTTATAAGTTCTTGAAACATCTTATAAGCTCTCTAAAATAAGCTTAGCCAAACTGATACGATCCTCGCTGGTACGAAGGATCTATCAGCACGCGAACGGAAGAACGAACAAGATGGAATATCCCAAAACCTCTCGAATCTAACCTCAAGTGATATAGATCAAGATTTCGCCTATACCCCAACTAGATAGTTGACGCAGCAACTCGGGAACGATGAATGACACACGAACGAGTGATGTATGTCTCGTCGATACGTCGATAATTGAATTTCTTGGCAAATGCAAGAAAATTCAAGAGCTAATGAAGAGAGAATAAAACTCACATATATTCGTAAATCAAAAGCTGAATATTTTCAGTATGCTTACAAGCCTTTATATAGTGGCGAAGTCTAATCCTTATCAAAGAAGGACTCATAATCAAAGTAGAACTCTAATTTACAAAATAAGTTTTAATAGACTAGGACTCTAGATAATCAAGCCTAAAAATACTACGAAAATCTTGATACAAAAATGTGGCCCATATGCCACATAATAATTAAATTCACAAAACTTGGGCTGCATCACAAACACCCCCTTAATTTATTGCAAAAACATTGACTTGTGCTTTTCTTTTTGATATTTTGTTTTATCAATATATACAACGTGTCGGTGTATACTACATAACAATCTACACTTAATGTGAATTCATAAACTACGTACAATATAAGATTAGGTAAAAGAAGACCTATGTTTCTTCAAGAATGCAGCAAAGAGAATTCATCTACTAAAATTGAACTTGATTAATATGAGGCGATCTACCATGTTCTGACTTCTGAGATGATAAATAATCGATCATTCCGAAGAAACTATGTTAACTATTTAAAATTTTATTTTATAAAAGTTTATCACTTAAACTAGAACTTCGGTCCTATATAAACGTTAGATCCTTCTGTACAATTGGCCCCATAAGTTAAGTCAAATGTTGCAAAAAGACCCTTGTTGGTCAGTTAAGTTTATTGATCTAATTGTGAATAATTCTAGCGATAGCATCATATAATGTGAATATAGTTAGAAAGCTCTCGTGATGGGCTTGTTGATTATATCCTCAATTATCCCATTGGTGTCAGGTAGAGGAGGAATTGGACATAGAATTCTAGTGTCAAGGATTTCCATGTGTCCTAGTTTTAAATTCCAATTTTGAATCGATGTTGGATATTGAATTTAAAAGAGGAGTTTGAGGACCGAGAGTGTGAGCTATTTAGCCGTAGTTCCAATTTGGCCGTTTGTTGGCTGTAGATGGTACAAATGTGTTTAGAATTAGCCTTGTCAATGAACGGATTTTATCCTGACTGATTCGGAATCGTTCATAGCTCATTAACAATGGTTCTGATTCCAATTCAGACACACGTAGATGCGGATTAGTTCAAGCCCAACCTGATTGTTTCGGGTCCGATCTTGTCCGACATTTTTTAAAGGTATGTGTGCACAATTATAAATGCTACAAACAAAAGTAAATATGTGTTTAGATGTATAATTAACTATAAATGTAGTGAAAGTTTTAAAGGTTTTTTTTCAACTTTTCATTAAAAATGCAGCAAAGCAGGTCACCTACGAGGTCCAAACTTAAAATAAAACGAGTTTGAAATATATTAAGGGGAATTACACTTGTATATCTCCTATTAGACAAAATCTAAATATGAGAAAAATCTAAATATGAGAAGGTATGACGTATGAGGATCAAATTTAATTATAATTTATTTATCTCAATTAAAATTTATTAATCATTAATTAAAATTTATTAATTCTAATTGGATATAATCCCTACATGTCCTCATCCTCATAATTGACCACTTCCTAACTTGAACAAAAATTTATATAAAGATTACGGTGTACCTGCACTATCTAAACATCATACAAATATAACAAACGACATTTTTTCCGGCGATGGAAAGCTTTCCATTATCCGAAAAATAGTTCGGCGTTGTATTTATATAATTTTGGATAGCTTGGATACGTAGTTTGTAGATAATTTTCTTTTGGGGGAATTATTTTTGAAAATATTTCAAACGACTGCAAACTAGGTGAATTTGTAGATCTGTCAAAGTAATAAAATATTCAATAATAGTTCAAAGTTTCAATACATCCAAATAATCCTAATAAATTTGTAGTTATGATCTCTAAATACATCCGATCAATCTTTCTTTCTAAAGTTTCAGAGGACAATAATTTCAATTTTATATTAAACTTAAAAAATAAACAATAAAAAAATATCAAACTTAACTCGTCCCAAATCATGCCTAATTTGAAAACTAATGTAAAGTCCTAATTCGATACACCTGTTTGGTAAAGGGAAAAACCATTTTCAAAGCTTACATGATTGGTTAATTTGTTAATCAAGTGGACCTTGACCACATTTATTAAATAAAATCAATGACTTATATATAGTAGTTGTACATCGGAAGCCAGTATAAATTAACAGTATATTACTCATACGATATGCGTCACTTCGATAGAGAGAGTTCCATCATGAAAATGTTTACCTTGCAATTTTTTTATTGGATTACTTCCATTAAAATTTATGCTCTTTTCTCGACTCCAATGTGTATTATTATTATTATTATTATTATTATTATTATTATTATTATTATTATTATTATTATTATTATTATTATTATTATTGCCACTATGCATTTTGGACTTCATAATATTACAATTAGTTATTATGGTTGCGATTAAATTAGCATTCCAGAATTTTAAATTAAGTTACAAATTAATACACATTATCATATACTCCCTAAATCCCTCAATTTTCTTTCTAGTTTTACCTTTTAGTATGTCCTATAATTTCATTCTTATTCTATTTATGGAAACTATTTCATAAAATACGCTCTATTTATTACATTCAACAATAATCTACACTCATGATCCATTACTATCTTTCATTATTAACCTTTAATAATCCACTTATTTACATCTTTACCACCTATGACATACTACTAATTAATTTAATATAACATTAATATAAGATTCTTACTCTATTCATAATACACTTAACAATTTTTATTAAAAATCATATCAAAAATTTAGAGGAAAGAAATTGGAGGACAGAGGAAATGGTATATGTTTGTTATTAAATATAAAATATTTTGGCCCAGCGGCCAGCACCTCATAATTGATTGTCGTTTACTTTCTCAATTTAGATCAAATTTTTAGCTTAGTTGGCTTCGATTAAATAATTGCACTATGTTATAATTATATTTGTCAGCTTAGCTTGATAACTTTGTTATATTTTCATGCTAGCTGATATAAAATATTCTTGTTATTTAATTCTAGAATGTCAATTCTCAAGTTATGATTAAAATAATGGCGAACTCGTAAATGGAGCACAGAGAGATTAAGTGTCAATTAGTGCATAAGAGAAAATTTCATTTGCTGATCCAAAAATGAAAAGGAGACAAATGGTAGCCAGCTAGAACGATAGGAACTTAATGATTATTTAAACCCTAAAATTTTGTATAGCCGACTAGAATGACTAGACATGCTTCTGCTACAAGTTTCATTTGACAGTTATTATCTTAAAACATCATTCAAGTTTGTGCATAAATTATAATATTTCTTTTATTGTACATTTTTAGATAATTATTCATGTCTAGCTGGTATTGTAAATATAACTTAATGTATCTGTAACGATCCGGCTTCTGGATTGACGGTTGACCTCACAGACCAACACGAGTCTTTTCAGTATACTTTGTCCCTACTCACACACTTCCTGAGAAAACTTCATAGGGAGTCACCCATCTCACAATTGCTCCAAGTCAAGCACACTCAACTTTAGAGTTTTTATGAGATGGATTCCCGAAAAGAAAATGCATCTTGTTGGTATGAGTAGCACATATCAAATCCTTTACGCTCTTCTCGAATATGCAGTCTCATACCTGCATATTCTCGAAATCCCCCTCATTCCGGTGCGTTTCGGTTCATTCATGTACCCCTCCGCTTTGAAGCCTTAATCGGAGCCGCTCCTTGTCCATGCCTCCGCACCGGCGATCACTCCGTACTTCTGCCCCGGGCGTCACATGCCCACCAGCTTCCGCTTAGTTCGTCCCCGAACCACACCGTACTGGAAGAGGTTCGGCTCTGATACCATCTGTAAATAATAGTTGGGCTTAGATTTAATTAATGACTTGACTTGCTTTAATTAATTAAATCTTTGGACTTAAATTAATTAAATAAATAATGTTTAACTTTGAGACTTAATTAATTAAATTATGTTAAGTCTAATTAAATAAATAATTAACTTAAACTTAAATATGAGTTTAAATTATTTAATTATGGTAAGTTAATTAATTAACTAATTACTATTAAGTTTAATTAATTAATTGACTAAGTCAAGGCTAAGTTCAAGTTTAAGTTACTTTATTTATGATCATGACCTATTTAATTAATGTAGTTAATTTCTTTTAATGAAATTAATTAAGTTAGAATGTTTAATAAATTAAATTATGTTAGACAAGTGCATAATGTGATAATTTTATTATGAGTTATATTAAGCGAAATTCCTTATATATATATATATATATATATATATATATATATATATATATATATATATATATATATAAAATTTTAGTATGCATTTCAATTGCATTATACTTTTGTAAAAGTATTTATCATAAGAAGATTATGAAATTAAATGCTTTTAAACGAAAAGTCGAGCAATGGTATTGTTGGTGCCCTTAGTCGATATATATTAGTTTTCAAATTTAATTATATTTTGAAAACCCGGCTTAACGAATCATAAGTTAGTATCCTCCTTTACTTGAACTTAAGGCTAGCTTTTGAGACCTATTAAGATTAGTGCTTCTTGTAGATTTTGTCGATCAAGGGGATTAGCGTTGCTTCCCGAGACGTATACAATAGTGATTTCACGAGCTTTGTCCTATCAAGGTGGACTTTATTTACAAAAGTATATTTGAGTTATATGCTCTGATATTTCATGAAATGCAAACTGTTTATCCAATAAAATATTTTGTGCGCTCTACTCTGTTTAAGGCTCGTAAATGTATCGATCGAGATTCTCTTTTAAACTTAAAATATTAATTGAGAATTGTATACGCTAGTTAGCTGTTTCGGTGGGTTGATCTCCATCGGACACTAACATAATCATGAGGCGTTATAAGGGTGCTTGTCTGGATGCGTTCCGAAGTACGTCATGAAATTATGAATTTGTCTGGGTTTCGTCCTCGATGACAATAATGGGGGCATGTGATCCGACGGTGGCTAGAGGTCCGGGATCAAAGCGAGTAACAGAAGAGTCGTGACAATGAGCCCAATAAATGAAATATTTTTCGCATGCTTAGAAGTGATTTCTCTTTTTAAAACCTTCTAAGTTATGTTATCATGATTGGATAAACTGCTTTTACGAATTTATGAAATGTTTATGGAAAATGTATGTCCACTGAGTACATTAGTACTCAGCCTAAATGTTTTCAAATGTTTTCAGGTTGATCAATGGGCGCTGACGGGGCAGAGCTGAGAGTAGAGTTCACTCTATATTTTGACGGATTATTTCCGTATTTAGACTTCCGCTGATAACTAGCTCTAATTTCATTTTTCCTTCTTGTTCATGACTTGAATTGCACATTTTGATGAGCTTAGACTCTGAATCTTTGATGTTTAGTATTTTGACGTATATTGGATATTAGAAGCACGAAACTAAACTTGTGATCCTGATGATAACTATTGTTTTGATTGGATTACATCATTCAATGTCTTCCATTTTCATTTAGGAAGCTATCCCCAAATTCTAAGGGTTTATTGCCTTGATCATTCGAGTCAACTTTTTACCTTATATTTTTCCGCATTTTATTAGTCGCGTTCGATTTACGAGCTTCCATTATATTAGGAATTGGGGCGTGACAGTATCCATTAAGATGCAACCATGTCATATCTATAACGTCGATTGAGGTGTTATTATTTTTATGCATAATCTTTGATTTAGTTTGAATGTATTAGGGATTAAAATAACTTTTAATTTTCTTCTACCTAGTTAACAATTATTATTTGTGATGGATATTATTTATTACAAAAGTTTATAATTGGTATTTTTTTCAAATCTGCTTATATTTAACCGTCATTCAATTTGATTATCTTTTAATTAGGATGTGTGAACATTTTTAGTTTTTAATATTTAGTAAATAAATATTATGACTATTCATTATTTAGGTTATAGATAATTTCGTGATCAATTTTATTTTTTAATATTTAGTTAATAGATATTATTTATGACTGACTATTTCATTATTTAGTTTAATAGATGATGTCATTTTTAACTTTTACTTTTTATATTAATTATAAATATGTAAAAAATTTATCAAACACCCATAATTTGTAGACCAGCAACGTTATTGATGGACATGTTAACACGTGTACCTTTTGCTATATGTGAATATCAGAAATGACATACGAAATAAAATAAATGTGGATGTGCATATTTACTGTAAGAGTAATAATGTATCAGTTATATACTCTATAACACAAAAGGGTATGCTCCTATTATAATAAATAAATATTT
Source organism: Salvia rosmarinus (assembly GCA_036937905.1). Taxonomy (NCBI): domain Eukaryota; kingdom Viridiplantae; phylum Streptophyta; class Magnoliopsida; order Lamiales; family Lamiaceae; genus Salvia; species Salvia rosmarinus. The sequence goes on from CM072819.1 coordinate 115,548,903, forward strand.
TTATAAGCACTTTCATAGTGTTGAGAAGACACCATCAGTCTAATCTATCATGCAATCTACTTATTAAAGTATAGCAGAAATCATAATGATTTGTTGTTATCATGGGAGGTAAACATTTCACTCTACTCCTTGATAATCACGTTCCACTGCACCAATTTCGTGCCTATAAAAAAGGGTAAAGCGGGATAAAAGCAGGAAATAAAATGATGCTTTGATTTAACAAAAAATTCTTCAACTATCCCAAATCAAACTTTTAACAAGTTTGCTTTGACGATAGGGTTATAATAATAAGATAAAAATAGAAACTATAAGACTACGGCTTCGCTATTTTTTAGTCAAAAGATGTTTTATTTGATTGTGTTAGATTTTGGTTGGAGATCTAGTAAGACTGAAATGAATCTATTCCGAATTGGATGAGTCGAAGATAGATTCATTGAATAAGGAGGCTATTGAACACTCGGAACACGATTGGTATGAACTCAGTAAGCATTGTCATTGCGAGAACTGCAAAACAGAGTTGGGGAGGTTATCCGGGAAGAGACTCTGACGCTTAAGTCTGATTCGGATCTAATGAATGAATTTCAATGTACAAGTGCTGAGAGCAAATTGCATGTATCTCCTGGCAAGTGAAGGGATGAAGTATTTACAAGATGTCTTGCATGGAGGGCATATTAAACTCATTGTGGGGTAACATATTTCGAGGTGTATAGGCTAAGACGTCATAAAACGCACAACGTAGCTTACAAGTTTGTTGGAATATTCGTACTTGAGATGTTATAGAAATGACATGTAGAAAGGTCCCAGACAGTACCTATACATATCATATAGTTACGGGTGTGATTGGTTAATCAGCTCTGCTTTATAAATACTTCTAGTCTATTGACGAGCATAACTACTGGATAGATTCAAAGGCTTTCCTGAGCTCTGGCTCAAAAGGCTAAGGTATAAATAGATCTGACTTACTAATATGTTAAAGCTTCTAATAGAAGAGAGTTGCACGAATGAACCGAAATACACCCAAAAGAGAGGGATTTCGAGGTATGCAAAAATTAATGAAATTGCATACTCTAAGAAAGCTTAAAAGATTTGTTAGGTAATACTCATACCAACAAGAACAAGGCATACTAAAAAAAACTCATGTGTTGGTCTATGAGATTAGTTGTCTTTCTGAAAGTTACGGTACAACATTACACCCAAAAAGAATTAAGGTTTAAGTATTGTAACGTTTGGGTAGAATTATGGAATGTCCGTCGGTGTATATATAAAGATAGAAAACGGACCTTGTTAAAGCTTCTAATAGAAGAGAGTTGCACGAATGAACCGAAATACACCCAAAAGAGAGGGATTTTGAGGTATGCAAAAATTAATGAAATTGCATACTCTAAGAAAGCTTAAAAGATTTGTTTGGTAATACTTATACCAACAAGAACAAGACATACTAAAAAAACTCAGTCTATGAGATTAGTTGTCTTTCTGAAAGTTACAGTACAACATTACAAATATAGCTTATGGTTCAAACTTTTGGAATCTTTTTATAAATAATTTCAATTTTCGTTTAATTTCTAAAAGAAATCCAAAAGATTTAGACTACAAAATGAATTAGACTGGGTTGGGTGGGTTGAGTTGGCCAACTCATTCGACAACTTTAGATCTTTATCCTGTCTGATTACATCTAGATTTTCTCAAAGAGTACGCAAAAAAAGGAAGTTTATCCCTCATGCATTTTCAAATTTGATACTAGTACATATATAAAGCAATCGTGTTCAAGAATTTAGTATCTGTCGTATGACGCTATGAATACCAATTTTTAATATTAAACATATGATATACCTAAATATTAATTCATTAATATAATTTTATTACTCAATTATTAGATCTACCCACTTAAGAAAAAAAATAAAGAAAAAGAAGTGGTACATTTAATTTGACTCATAGTGCCCTGCAACTTTCAAGTGGACTTACGAGTACACGTATACCATGTTGTTTGTCTTCGGCCTAGGCTACAAACTAGTGAAGTCATATTTTTCTCTAATTAGAAGTGTGATTAGCAATCTGCTAATCTCAATAGTTATACGCGGAATAATCTTAAAGAGCGAGCCGACATTATAATTAAGATAATTGATTAATTATTAAACTTTTGTGAATGAATATTGTGACTTTACATCAATCAATTATATGAGAGAAGCACATAAAACTGTCTTATTATGATGCAATGGTTTTGAAACTGACATCCAATCCAATGAGCCCTTTCTTAATAGCAACATGTGAAAACGAATTTCATAATTAGATAATTTAGATTTGATTCCTTAATAAGATTTGTAAGAGTTTATTACTTATTTCTTAGGGAAAACGATGACAATAATTGATGATAATCGATGTTTTTCTCGTGAGTAACCGATGACAAAAATTGATGAAATGAACTGGACAAACCACAGATTTAAACTCGTTGAAATAGTGATATCTAAGGACCCAATGTACGAACCGTCGTTCCTCTTTAATTTGTCAAATCTCTCATACCAATGTGGGCTTTCCTTAAACATTTTGTCTGAATTTCCGTACTTTTGTTCAGTCAAATCAAAAGGCTTCAATTATTCATTTCTGGGCTATAAAATTGTGTAGCAGACTGATACATAGACACAGATTTGAGTCTCATTGCATGCATTACATTAATATGTGACCTTAGTATATAAAACAGTTCACGTGTATATATTCCACTTTGAAATATTTCTCTATGTTAAAAAAATTCCCGTTTATGATAATATTTGGGATTTTTTTTAAGGATTTGTATTCTCTATAAATGTTATTGGATGTGGTATCATTCCGATTATATATAAGATTAATAAAAAAACTAACCCAAGAAATTTGGTAATTCATTCTTGCGGTATTTGTCATTTCAATAGAAGACGACATCATGAACATGAACTTGTAGGTTGATTGGTACCGAAGTGGTTGCAGTTAATTTTCATAGGAAGAATCATAAAACTCACAATTAAAAAATTAAAATGAAAATAACATAAAATTAAATAGGTAAGAAACACAAATAAATTATTTTATCATCTCTATATCAGTTGATGTATCACAAGTATTATATCTTGCATTTTTACGTGCTTGTTCCATTGTGCTAAACATGACTGGTTTGTCTCGATGTACATATATATCTTGTTTTGCATGTATATTAAGATTTTCTAGGAAAAAAATTATGATAATGATAATTAGCTATTGGCCTAGTGGTGGAGACTTTTGTATTTGTATTCAATGATTTAGGCTTCAAAACTCTACATTAGCATTTAAATTTACTTTTTGGTTGCCTCCTAATAAACACTTGGAATCTTCTATCTCACTTTCCGATGTCACATTTATGTCCCACTATTGCTAATTTTCTCTTCAATTCCCATCTCCAGTACTTTAGTTTATTTATTAATTAGAGTTCACTATCTAATTAAGGTTTATAATTATTTTTATCTAATTTGCAATTTGTAATTATTAATTTATTATTGGGATAAATTTTTCCTAAGTAGGGTATATGCTTTTTTCAAGCTCAAAATTTTAGTTATAAATATTAATTAGGTTCTGTTGTATTCTAATTTTTATTTTTAAAATAAATATTATTAAAGTGAATTAAAATATTGTAACATGGTAGGGCATATAATAGTTTTGGGACATGGGATCCCTACTGCCTAAAAAGATGGGCTAATGGGTTGTTTTAGTTTCATTCTCTGTCTCAAATCTACTAGCTCTTAATCAACAAAAATTAATCCAGACAAATACATACTGAAACTAGTCCAAGCAAAAAACATAGTTTTCAATTCCATTCTCTTTTGCATCTTTCACATTAGAAAAGAAATACTGAAACCAGTGGAGGCAAAAAGTACCCTGGATTTATTTTCCTTCTTTTGTATCAACTTTCTATATCTTCAATCTTTTATTTTATTTTATAATATATATATATTTTTATTCTGGTTGCTATTCTGAGTCCATTATTATGATGTAGATTTTAACTAACTATTAAAAGAAGCATACCTAATAGAAAATATGCAAGTACGAAAAAAAAAAAACTAATCCATTAATGAATTTCTGCTTGAAATTGAAACTGTGCTCTCATATTGGGCTTTGGCCCACTAAAAACTTTGATGGTTTCGGCTGAGCCTCATCGCTGATGAAACTTTAGAGAATTGAGAAACAACTTACTGATATCGTGTTTCTTCGTGAAAAATATCAATTCTTTATAATTTTTGGTACAAAAATATTTAATAATTTTAAAACTAATTATTGTTGTTATTGTCACATATCTTGTGATTTTTTGTTTTGATTGCGCTAAAACATGTAATTAGTTCACATTATTTGTGCCTATAGAATACTATTAACTGTAACTTTTGTAAGTAAGTTTTGCACATTTTAAAAAATCCTAGACATAAAATAACATTTTCTAATAATCAGAAAAAAAAGATGAAAATGAAAAAAAATTGAACCTCCGAAAAAAGTAAAAGAAAAGCGAACGGGGATAGTAGAAAGAACAGTTTATAGTAAAAAAAAATTGTTAATCCAAATGGCACGTAAAGTCGGTCGTATAATTATGTTCAGTGTCAAGTTCTACTCATTAAATAGAGCACAAATAGAAGAAGGACACGTGAGACTAAGGCAGAGTGGCTGCTATCGAGGGATTGGAGATCTTGGTTAGGAGGTGGTTTCTACAATAAACATGTAGTTTTTTAAATGTTATATTTGTTAGTTAAGTTGTCATTATATCTCGGTATCGATAAACATCATCAAGAGTTTTTTACGTAATTGTATGTAGGGACGGATCCAGAAGTTGATGATAGAGTGGGCTGAAAAATAAGTACTTCGACATATTAAATATCATAAATGCTAAAATATTTCTAGGTTTTTATAAGTTGTCTTGCGAGATTTCAATATACAAAATCCATCAATTATTGAATTTATATCTATATTTTTAATAAAATTTCTTTCAATATAAACTCTTCTTTAGCGTAAACTTTAGGGAATTCATCAGCCAAACCACTGGCAAAACTTGGCTGCGATTGAACTTGAACTTTGACAGCTTCGAATGGACAGAGAGCAACATCAGCACACACTTGAGCAGATGCAACGTTGAGAAAGAATATGACACATTTGTTTAGCTAATTTTCACGAGTCGTATGAACTTTTGAGGATACAGATAAATATGGTATTCTAAAATCATCAATATGCGTCGCTCAAAACAGTAGGCACGCAATAATAAGGAAACACAAAATTTTAACATGAAAAACCTCTCAAAACGAAAGAGATGAAAAAGCCACGGAACTATTAGAGCCGTTTAAATCAATTATAATCAACAATGGAGCAGTACACAATCTTCTCTAGATTATATTAGAGGCATACAAAACATCATACACTCGAAAATAAGCACATCAAGATGTATGGAATCAAAATCGAGCAAAGATCAAGAAAAATATCATCAGAAATTATCCTCTGTTCAGATCGACGACCGGACCTACGAATCTCAAAATCCGATCTCCACCGTCCACAACGTTCGCCAAGATGCTGTAAAGCTTCTGTCCAAAAATCACGCTAATCTAACGGTTCGATCTCCGGAAAACGAAATTTTTTTGAAGCTGCGTGCTGAAAAATCCGAGAGGAGAAAAAAATGCTCCGAATTTTTCTATTTTGACTGCTCCAATTTCTCCCTTCAAAAATGGTGGATGACCATTTTCATTCTTATAACCTCTCATGGGCTCATGGGTTTTTCTCATGGGTTAAAAATATAAAAAAAAAAAAAACCAACAATAACAACTTTTTTTAATTTTTTAATTATTTTGGACTGGGCTAATTTTGAATTGGATTTAATATAATACATAGACGTAAGAAAAAGATTGGGGCTTACACCGAGTTGGAGCACGGTGCAGCCCCTACCTGGATCCACCCATGATTGTATTATTTTTTATATTAAAAATAATGTGTTCGTTAATATTATTAATAAAATCATTATGCATCGATTTCAGAAAATTTGAAGAATAGAAGAGAAATACTACAATGTGATTGGGTTTGACTTTTATTTTTTTGAACACTGTGATCTAATTTAAATAATATTATTTATTTTAAATTCCATTTTCAAAATTTGTTTTGGACTCTCAATATGAAATATCTTACTCCGTCACGTCACTGTGGATGTATATTTATAAAAACAATAATCATATTTTGCTTAAGTGCAGTAGATTTTCAAAGTATTTGAAGTCGTTTTCCCATATCCACTCCACAAACCTAACTTGACTCATCAAGTTACATTGTTAAACTCATCGTCATAAACAAAACAGCAGAAGTTTGTTTGTCATCGTCATAGATAAACAAAATAATATATATATTTCTTACAAAAACCACGTGTTTATTCGAAATTTGTAGTCATTGTTTGACTAGTCGTCACAACGACCTCAAAATCATCGAAATCTTCACTCTTTCACTAAACTAAATTTCATAATTAATTAATGGAGTAGACTCCCGTTCGATACAGCCATTTTTTATTTCATAATTTCTGAAAGTAGCAGAGAAATACTAATCAATAATATCAGGTCATCTAGAATTAAAAAATGGTCAATTATATCAGAGACGAAGTATAAATCTGTAACAAAATCATTGAAAAAGAGTTTATATGTGATTTAATCTCTAGTCAAATGAGCTCCAACTTAAAAGCTCGTTTATTGGCCAGCTTGATAATTGGGTTGTCTAAATAATGATTATGCACATCAATCATTCCCTTTTGCTCTATCTACGACCTCCTAACTTAAAAAACAAACAAATGTGTAAACTAAAAGTTTTTTGGAAAACGATGTTTAGCCAGCTTTTAATTAGAATTTAATAAAATGTTTTTATTAATTATATATAAAAAATAATATTGGGCCAAATGTATAATTTTCCTGTGACTTTTAAAATGTTGCGATTGCAACACCACAATCTTCTTTTGCAATTACAATTTCCGCTGTTTTTGCTAGCAAAATTTGTTTAATGTGTACTCTATAGACTAAAACGAGGTAAAACGGCGTAGTCTTATTATTGATAAAAATAATGGTATAATTGTAATATTTCAAAACCGTGTAAAAATTAAGAATTCTAATAAATATTTTGTTATTTCCATAAATTAACTCAATATTATATTTTCTAAATGAGTTAATCTATCAAAATATCAATTTTGATATTACAAAGACAAAAAGTATCCACTAAGATATAAAAAAAGAAAAAGATAAAATAATGAGTTTTTATGTTAAAATACTTTATTACCGATCATCTGTGAGACAATGACAAACAATATTTTTCAATGGTTTTAAAGTACATTTTTTACTATTTTGTTGGTAGAAATCATATTTGAATAGATATTTGTTTAGTGTTGCTTATATTTTAAGAAATGATATTTGTTGGTATCTTTACCCTTTTTGCAGGAGAATAGAGAGAAATGAGAAGTGCTAATTCAAAAGTTGATTCAACTGAAGTCTTGAAAAACGGGCAAAGCATACTTATTCAAGAATAATGGTAAAACACTAAAAATTGCTATATTTTATCTTTTTCTATGAATCGTTTAGTTTTTATTTTTACTATATAAAAATGAATATTTTGTTAGTTATCTCTTTTAATTGTTTTCAATTTCAAGAACGAATGTTTAGTTCATGGGAATGTCTTGCATAGTCCTTAGTTCCGCCGAAAATGATTTGGAGTTGAACATAATTTTCGCTGATTTTGGCATTTCTAATATAAATTTAGAATCTTGCTTAAATTACAAAAATAGCTAAAAAGTTGTGAACATACTTATTTCACAATCAAGTTTAAAACATTTGAGAAATAAGAAAATCCCTTGAGAAGGGGTAGATTACTTTATTTAATTTATCTTACAAATAATTAATCTTAGATGTTATTGGCATTAAATGATTAATGTTGATATAAAATGTGTGTTTGTACTCCGGTGATGTAGATGTTGAGAGTCACGAGTTATGTTGTAACGAATTATGATTATTAAGTAATAAGAAACAGAAAACGTAAAGGAAACACAGATTTACGTGGTTCACCAATAATGAATTGGCTACGTCCACGGACATAAAAGGAGAGCAGATGTTATTCAGCGGCTAGGGTTTTTCAGATTACAATTACATCTCTTAAATACCTTATATATAGTACTAAGAGAATACACCAATTGGGCTCAGCCCAATACGAGTATTAATTAAGATCCACATCGATACCGCCGGGCTCCGCCCGGACCCGTGCAAGGGCATCGCCCCTTGACCTGACTCGCTGACCGAGCAGCGAGACCCCCGACTAATTATTCGAAGCGGGAGATAGTTTCAAGACATATCAACAAGTTAAAAAATTATTGATTAATTTCATATCTAAAGTCACTCCATTTTGGCTATGCTTATTCAACATAGACCGGCTGAGAGGTCGAGAATCAAGACAGTTTTTGCATAATATATTTCTACAAGAAAAGATGCATGTCTTTGATTGCAAATGAGATATCAATTATTTAAACTTAACTTATCTAGTAATTATTGCAGCAACAGAATAAAAAACGACTCCTCAATCACATCATTAAATTTAAATTCCAAATTCATTTAATTCTTGATCTGTTTATGTTTTTTTTACAATGAAGAAAATCCATCACTGTTACTTGAGGTGTGTATTGGGCAAACTCTGCTCATACAATCTAGATTTGAAAAAGTTTATACATATACGAAAAACACAGATTGTCACGATCATTTTCTTTTTCTTCCATATGTAATTTGATGAGCATTCATAATTTTATTAACGTCAATAAATTAGACATATTGGTAATGATGCATGTAAACTAAATTTTTATATTCAATATTTCAACTCTGGCATTTACGTAATGAGCTATTTTAATAGGTTAAATGACATGTTTTTGCTGTTAACAAAACAAAACAAATATATACATATATTCTTTTTTGTGGGCTGACCTTGTCGTCACATGGGTTTTTGTCGTTGCAACTCTCACAACCGTTACCACGTTCTACCAATCAACAATCGCTCTCAAATAAATACTGCAAAACTCCATAAATTATTAAAAAAATCGTGGGATATATTTGCTTTCGTTGAATTACAATCATTTACAATTTCCACCAAAATGAATCAACAAGAATCGCCACCTTCATTTCTCACGTACAACCTTCATATCCAACCCGCATTGGTGTGTGTGTAGACACACACACATATGTATCACCACCACCACCAAACTCGCTCCGATCCGGACCCGGGACGACTCGGCGGCGACTCGCCACCTTCTCTGCCATCTCCATCTCACATTCTCCCACGTAAAATAAATTTTTTTAAAAATTACAAAACAAACAATTCATAAGAATCCCTCGTATAATCTACGCTACACTCGATGAATTCCACCGAAATGCAGTATCTAACGTCGTATATGTTTATATAATACCCGTGGTAGATACCGCGATCAAACATATTTCACTCAATGCAGCATCTATCAGACCGGAGCAACTGACAACACAGTTGAGACCTAAGAATTTTCTCGAAGCTTCCAATGTGAAGAATTATATCCGAGATTTCTTTAATTTCTTTTTCCTCCCAAATTGATTACCAAACCGCCTTGTCTGAAAATCCATCCAAGAGAGGCCGGGATTCGGCCAAGATTTTGAGGTTGCTGTGCAGTCCGGCGTGGCAGTAGCGCTGGAAATCCTCGAAGCTCATGAACCGGGCCGAGCTGGTCTTGCCCGACTCGGTCCGGGCCAAGTAGCGGAGAATCTCCTCGAAGAGCGATTCTTCGCATGGGATGGCGAGCGGACCGCAGTTAGCGAACCCGTATTCTTCCTCGGCCTGAACCAGTAGCTTCTTGAAAACCGGGTGGTTCAAGTAGGCTGCCCGGACCACGAACCGCTTGCAGCTGGAGCCAACCGTGACCGCCACGTGGCCGGATGGGACGTCCGAGGGGGCGCGGCGTGCGGCCGCCGCCGCCTTCTTACGCCACCGCCGGATCATCTGGCGCAGTCTTACAATGTGGCGAATTTTGCTGCAGGCAGACATTATGTGTTTTTGACAATGGAAATGTGTTGTAATGTGGTTGTTTTTTTGGTTCTGTTCTGTTTATGTTTTGAAACTGGAAAGGGGGGTTTTTTATGGTGGGAGGGAGTTGGAGTATTTATAGTGTTGGGGGTAGGAATGTGCCCCTCGTTTTGGTAGTAATTACGATAATGGGATCTTTTGTAGGTTTACGGTTTAGTATTGCGGAGCGGGTGCGGTTGTGTATGTAGATCCGGATTCAAGATCTGCAGATGGGAAGATTGGGATGTGATATTGATTACTCTTAAATTATTGTTTTGTTCTTTTACATTTCATAAATTACCTTTGGGGTCTGCGGATTTGGAATTTACATCGATTTTTGTGAAAAAAAAGATGTAATTGCATCCAGTCAAAAATCAAGAATAGCAAGGCAGTAATATGGATTTAATTTGCATTTCTTTTAGAATTCTTACAAACATATTATTTAATATCTAAAATGCCCTTATTAATTTCATGTGTTATTTATTTTTAGGAATTTATCGAGCTTAAAATTAAATAATAATGTTAGAGAAAATTGTCAATTGTACACAAACATTCTTTTATTCTACAACCCTTATAGATGTATGAGTTCATTCGTGAATGTCATAAGGTTTAAGCGTGAACTATATATGGTAATTTCCTTGTATATTGTGCGCAAGAATGAAAGCTTCTTCAACAAATCTTTCACTAGATTTTCTAGCCTTTATGAAGATCTTCAAGGTATATGTAGTTTGTATATTCTTTCCTTGACTACAACTAGTATTTACAAGAAAATTATTGATTTGGCTTCAAGAGAAGATTTAAGGCTTGATGATTATATAAGAAGACCCACTTTCATTCAGAAAGGTATGAGAGTTTGTGCTTAATTGATCTCGCACAAAGCATCAAGAGTCTTTCGTTCCTACTAGGTGTCCCCCGAACGTGCTACCAGTAGTATTGTTCTCGGTACTTGTTCCAACTTTTATTCTAGCAGTAGAGTGTTTGTGGGGTAAACAACACGATTGTGCGTTCTCTTTAATAGAGTTGTATTATTCTTATTTATTGGTTGTTTATTGAGGGGCAAGGTGGTGAACGGACCATGTTCACATTTAGGTTGTGTGTGGTGCATGCATATCCAACATTTCATATTAGGTGGGATTTGAGAAGTTTCATAGATGTAGTAAGAGTGAGTCTTATTATGTAAGTCATTTTGTAACTTATCTCCAAGTAGGATGAGGCCCCCCAGATATAGGTTGTTTACCGAACTGGGTAACCAACTTCTTATGTTGTTTTGCTACTTTTCTTTATTTATGTTCGTGTGATTATTCCTACCTCACGTAGCATATTCTGTCTTACTACAGGTTCCATGGATCTGTCATTTTTCCAAATAGATTTAATTGGTAAATATATTATCATCAAATCTCAAATTTTCTTTTCTTATAAATCAAGAAAAGCAATAGTTTTTGGCAACAAGTAAAAGTTAAAATTATGCGAGAGTAGCTCATTTGCACGAGATGAATGAAAAATGTTAAAACAATCGCTAGCATATGAGGAAGCAGTTAAAGATAGTAAATAACAGCCCACATATTGAAGATATAATATTAAATTAAGTAATATCATTTGAGGAGATATATTGAACATTGTCAAAATAATAAGAAATCATATAGCTCGTCTACGCTCTGTAAGAATATTAAGACAAATTGTATTTTTTATTAAACTATACATAGAACGCTTGTAAGTAAGCATTCTTAGTTTTACAAATGTATCTATAAGCACATTTGCAATATGTATTAGGCATTTACAATTAATTTGATTTTTCTAGTTAATGTACTATAATATTACGTCATGTAGCTGTTAATAAATAACATTTATGAAATTGAATCATAAAAAGGTTACGCCAAAAAATAGTTAACCCCAAAAAATTTCAGAGACTATTAATATTATGTTAGGAATATATAGAGTCTTGAATACGTAAAAAGTTATTTACATATAATATTTATGTGTACAAAAAGTTACGATGTAGATAAAATAATATTAGCTAATGGGGCAGAACAACTAATTCCGTCACTTTTTCATTGTCGTGTTGGAATAAAGTCCATTCCTTATTTTAGTACGAATTCAATTAGCATTTTTAATGCAATATTTATAGATTAATACATATATTAAAGAAAATTAAAAGATCCAGCTAACATAATTTTATATATCTAAATATTGTATTTCTTATTTAAATATTAACAATATCCACTTTTTAATTAGCGGAAAAAGATAATATTACAATAGTATTGATGCCATGAACTTTCATATTTATTATGTAGGTTCATGTCATGTGGGTAGGAAAAACTTTTACTTTCTACTTTTAAGGGTATTTTTAATAATGGATAGATATAATGATAACGAGAACAAGGAATCCGGTGCACGAAGTGTAAACTCTAAAGTGCAAAACCCCAAAAAACCTTCCACATGCTAAGTTCAAAAGTAAAACTTACGCAAAATCCATATTCTGTTGTCTAGAGGTAGTTAGCCTTGGCTCTATGCAAACAAACATTTTACAAAAGGTTTTAATAAATAATCCATAAGTTAGCCTTCAAATAAAAGGATTTATAACTTTATTGCTAAATTCATAGTTCCCATTCTCCTCTTCAATCTTTCATTTCCTAAACTTCTTTCGTCTTCGAAAAATGTTATGTTCTAGAATTTTATAAAAAAATTATGTCAAGCTTTTCATGGTACTCATGTTTTCATGCAAATTGTTTAGTTGTTCTCTTTTTCATTCAATAATTAAAAATAAAAATAGTAAATATACCAATTTTCTTGATATATAATAATAATATGGACATTTATTCGAGGACAGGTGAAATATTAACTATATATTTGACATATATAACATGATATCACAAACACCATGTAATTGATTAGATAAAAAACCATCAAATAATTCATATGAAACAGGACGTCTTAGGCCATTAATGTTGAACTCAAGACTTTTTTTTGCTGGGGTTAACGAGTCTCTAGATATAAATACTATTTTTGGGAAAAAGATGCTTGAATTAGTTAATTAACCTATTAAAGAGGACTGCGTAAAATATGGAGTAGTATTTATTCAACATTTTTAAATGCTTATAACAATTTTTATCCTCCATATCTGGCCATCAAACCATGTGCAAGACTGTCCCATCTAACTTCTGTTTTATAGCTAGCAGCCAAAACTTGACTCTTTCCCAACACTTATTTTAATCCTTGATTTGTCACTTAATCAGAAAATATAAGTCTCTTGATGTACAATTCTCAATGCTCATTATGTATTGACACGTGGAATATGCAGTATGATCATGATGTAAGAGCTCTCGACAACATCATATTTCTATTTTGTCCAAGTAATAATATGTTTAATTTTTGTGAAAATATGTAATTAGATTTTGTAACAAAGATTAAGAAATAGTGGAAGAATAAAGTTAAGTAGGGAAACCAAGGGCCATAGGGCATGTTAAGCACAAGGGAAAATACATCCCCCCTTAAATTTTATAGATATAAATTCAATTAAATGTCCCACATGTCAAGATTTAAGGATCAAATCATTTATGAGCAATGTGCAATGTTTAAGGCAAATATTTGGATACAAACAAAAGTAGAATCTATTTTTTCCCCAACACAATCAAACGTTCGATTTGAAAAAAGTGGGATAAATAATGGATCGAATTAATTAGGGACTTATCACATTATTCTTGTGTCCAATTTTATTGTGTCTTGATATTGAGTTTGGTTAATTTGGTGCTGTTTACTTAGAGACACAAATCAAGTTGGAAGATTTGAAGACATTAATATTTTGTTGGGGGCATTTAATTTGGCTAATAATCTCGTCATTAGTTAACACCTTGTCAATTAGTGTGAGAATTTGGGGCAAGGAAATATTACTCTTACAAGGAAAAGAAAATACCCACAAGTTTAAATCTAAAATCAAAGAGGATTCAAAATTAATACATCAAGACACATATATATATAGAGAGAGTTGGGATATGGTAAAACTCTCCATATTCTAGAAATTGTGAACCAAGGATAATTGTAATAATCAAATACATTATTTTATGCGTAAAAAATCATAGTAATATAGAAAGTATTATTTTATACATAAAATAACATAGTTATAGGAAAAATATTATTTTATGTGTAAAAAAATACATCCTATTTGAAAAATCAATTTGGACCATCTATCAATCAAAATTTACGGACTAGATTGATTTTTAGTTTCTAAAATGGAGAGGGTTTATATATATATATATATATATATATATATATATATATAACCCTACTTATTCTAGCAAATAGAAACCAAAATAATTGTAATAATTAAAAAATATTATGTTATGCGTAATAAAACATAAGAAATAGAGAAATCATAGTTTCATACGTGAAATAACATAGTACTGAGAAAATATTTTCTTATTTGTAAGAAAACATATCTCATTTGAAAATTCAATCTTGATCATTCATCAATCAAGATTTATAAAATAAATTCGTTTCTAGTTATTAGAATAAGTACACTTCCTATATATATGTCACTCATATTGCTAAGCATGTTCAATAAGTAGTGAGTACAGAACACCGTTGACATTTAGCTCATATCAGCATTTTTCTTTTAATATTTTTTCTTTTATTACCTCATAAATTATTATTGGGATCATCAAATTTACAAAATATAGAAATGCAACATCCAATTTATTCTTTTATTCATCTCTTTGAAGTTAAAGAAAAAAGATTAAATCAAATTTTGATTTTTATCTAATTGATACATGTAATGATGATAATAATAATTTTTGAAATATAGAATACGATATAGTCTTTAAAAGAAAAAAGAAAAATACTAATGATCGATCACAATTTTGTAAGGGAAATAAATGCGCAAGAACACCAAGGATTTACGTGGTTCGATCTATGAATAAGATCTACGTCCACGGGGAGAGAGAGAGATTCGTGTATTGAATGTGTAAGAAATGATTACAAAGAGTGTGAATGATCTATTTCGTCTAATCTAGCCTCTATTTATACACAAATATAATGAGTTTGACTCCAATTCGAAGTCTTCTCCCATTAGGATTCGAAGTCTTCTCCCATTAGGATTCGAAGTCTTCTCCCATTAGGATTCAAAGTCTTCTCCCATTAGGATTCTTTTAGATATGGCCGAGCCTTCTGCGTTCCCACTGGTTTTAGGAGTCTTCTTGGGCCGAACTTGTCCAGGCCGAGCTTGATGTCGGGCTTACTTGTATTGGGCCTGATGCTTGGGCCTGGTAGTTGGGCCGTATCCTATCACAACCCCCCCCAAAAAGACGCAGAAGCGAGGTCGTGCTGGATTGGGGGTTGTTTATGACGAAGCGGGGCGTGAACGATCTGTTGACATTCTTCTCTGGGCCTGACTTTGTGCGTGTCAATGCTTCCGACGTCGTATATCGTATGCCGTGCTTGCAGAGGCGTCTGCCGAGGTCACGTGTACTGTTTGTATCTCTTGCCGAGGTGTTCTGGCTTCACCTGACGAGGCGTTATGCCGAGGTCTTCGACCGCTTCACCGACGAGGAGTTATGCGAAGTCTTCGACCGCTTCACCGACGGCGTTATGCCGAGGTCTTCTGACTCGCTTCACCTGACGAGGCGTTATGCCGAGGTCTTCTGACTGGCTTCACCTGACGAGGCGTTATGCCGAGGTCTTCTGAC
This sequence comes from Salvia rosmarinus, assembly GCA_036937905.1. Classification (NCBI taxonomy): domain Eukaryota; kingdom Viridiplantae; phylum Streptophyta; class Magnoliopsida; order Lamiales; family Lamiaceae; genus Salvia; species Salvia rosmarinus. The sequence continues at coordinate 115,564,634 of CM072819.1, forward strand.
TGGCTTCACCTGTCGAGGCGTTATGCCGAGGTCTTCTGACTGACTTCACCTACCGAGGCGTTAAGTCGAGGTCTTCTGACTGGCTTCACCTGACGAGGCGTTATGCCGAGGTCTTCAGACTGACTTCACCTACCGAGGCGTTAAGTCGAGGTCTTCTGACTGGCTTCACCTTTCCGAGGCGTTGTGCCAAAGTTGTACGTCGCTTGGCTTCACCCTGCCGAAGTCGAATATGTAACTTCGTGTCGAGGTCGAGGCCGAGGTGAAGGCTCGGGATGCGGTGAAGAAGGAGGCCGGGGTCGGCCTGCGGAAGGCCGAGGGGAAGACGGTCATGTATCGGGAGGCCAAGAAGACGAAGGGCCGAGGCGAGGTCGGCCTGCGGAAGGCCGAGGCGAAGGTAGCTCGTCCTCGTATTAAACGAAGGTAATTCATCCTCGTAGAGAGTATCCGTCTTCGAACTAAACGAAGGTATCCGTTCTCGTACGAAGGTAGTTCGTAGAGAGTATCCGTCTTCGATATAAACGAAGGTATCCGTTCTCATACGAAGGTAGTTCGTCCTCGTAGAGAGTATCCGTCTTTGATATAAACGAATGTATCCGTTCTCGTACGAAGGTAGTTCGTCCTCGTAGAGAGTATCCGTCTTCGAACTAAACGAAGGTATCCGTTCTCGTACGAAGGTAGTTCGTAGAGAGTATCCGTCTTCGATATAAACGAAGGTATCCGTTCTCGTACGAAGGTAGTTCGTCCTCGTAGAGAGTATCCGTCTTTGATATAAACGAATGTATCCGTTCTCGTACGAAGGTAGTTCGTCCTCGTAGAGAGTATCCGTCTTCGAAATAAACGAAGGTATCCGTTCTCGTACGAAGGTAGTTCGTCCTCGTAGAGAGTATCCGTCTTCGAAATAAACGAAGGTATCCGTTCTCGTACGAAGGTATGGGTTCCTGTTTTTTGCCGAGGTCATCGGGAGGGGTGGTCCCCTTATCATCTACATAGAGAGTACCGTCTTCGACATAAACGAAGGAAATCTGATCTCGTATGTAGGAATGGTTCCTGTTTTTTGCCGAGGTCATCGGGAGGGGTGGTCCCCTTATCATCTACATAGAGAGTACCGTCTTCGACATAAACGAAGGAAATCTGATCTCGTATGTAGGCATGCGCGCGTTTAAATTCATCTTCGTATGAAACGAAGGTAATCTGACCTCCGTCGAGGGAATTCGTCCTCCGTAGAGGGTATAGTTCGTCCTCCGAAGAGGGTATAGTTCGTCCTCCGAAGAGGGTATAGTATGATGGGAAGAGGTAGCATGCATAAATGACAAATGAAATATGCAAGCACACGAAGCAAATAAATCAAAAGATGAGGTCGCCTACTTGGAATTGTCGGGATTTGACATGCTGGTTATAATACCGAGCTACTTGTTGCTCGTACCGAGCTTCTCTAATGTAGGCGAGGTCTCTCTTCTCTTCGGTTTCTACCGGGATTACTGCCTCGGTTCCCTCGATCATCAGCTTCACGCTCTTTCATGTCCGCTTCGCCTGCCTTGGCGAACCGATCCGCTATGCCCCACAGCTCGACGCAGTATGAAGTACGGGGCTCGTACTTGACGATCTCCTTGTATAGGGCCCCCGACAAGATGCCGTTCTGGAAAGCCGAGATAATGAGGAGGTCGTCTACATACTCGACTTTTAGGCTCTCCTTATTGAACCTAGTCATGAAGTCGCCGATGGATTCACCTCGGCCTTGCCTCACGGTGAGGAGCTGCGCCGAGGTGGTTTTGGACTCAGCTTTTTGGAAGAACCTTCGATGGAAGGCTTCCATTAGGTCTCTGTAAGATCCAATGCTGTCGGGAGGTAGACTGTCGAACCACCGACGGGCGTTGTTGATCAGTAACTCCGGGAAGAGTTTGTACATGTGGATTGTGCCGAGGCGCTGATTGATCATGTTGTATTGGAACTGCGAGAGAAAGTTCTCTGATCGGGCTCTTCCCAAGCCGAGCTCGGCGCACCCTGCCGCCGTTGTTGCTGTTGTTGCCGGCGGCGACTCTGGATGTATGACTTCTGGTGTTCATCGTCGTGATTGATTCCCTGTAAACAAAGGTTGATCGAAAACACAAAATTTCGTTTCCCACAGACGGCGCCAGTGATCGATCAATGTCAATCCCCCATTGCATAAACGGCCAAGGGCTCTGTACGGAGGTGAGGTCGGTCTGGGGTAGCCTTGGTACGTTCCCATGAATTTGACACTTCGGACACTTTTTTACGAGGTCCATTGAGTCTTGGAACATTGTTGGCCAATAGTATCCCCATCGCATGACTTTCTTTGACAAGGCTCGAGGTCCGATGTGGCTTCCGCACGAACCTTCGTGTATTTCTCGTAGAACGTAATTGGCTCGGTTCGGACCCAAGCACCTTAAGAGAGGTTGGAGATATGACTTTCTGTACAGGACTCCCTGCTCAATTGTATATCGCAGAGATTTGTTCAGGATCCTCCTAGCCTCCAGCTTGTCGTGGGGCAGCGAAGATGATCTGACCTCCGTCGAGGGAATTCGTCCTCCGTAGAGGGTATAGTTCGTCCTCCGAAGAGGGTATAGTTCGTCCTCCGAAGAGGGTATAGTATGATGGGAAGAGGTAGCATGCATAAATGACAAATGAAATATGCAAGCACACGAAGCAAATAAATCAAAAGATGAGGTCGCCTACTTGGAATTATCGGGATTTGACATGCTGGTTATAATACCGAGCTACTTGTTGCTCGTACCGAGCTTCTCTAATGTAGGCGAGGTCTCTCTTCTCTTCGGTTTCTACCGGGATACTGCCTCGGTTCCCTCGATCATCAGCTTCACGCTCTTTCCTGTCCGCTTCGCCTGCCTTGGCGAACCGATCCGCTATGCCCCACAGCTCGACGCGAAGACGGGCTCGATTGACGATCTCCTTATAGGGCCCCGACAAGATGCCGCTCGAAAGCCGAGATAATGAGGAGGTCGTCTACATACTCGACTTTTAGGCTCTCCTTATGAACCTAGTCATGAAGTCGCCGATGGATTCACCTCGGCCTTGCCTCACGGTGAGGCTGCTGCCGAGGTGGTTTTGGACTCGACTTTTGGAAGAACCTTCGATGGAAGGCTTCCATTAGGTCTCTGTAAGATTCAATGCCGGAGGTAGATCGTCGAACCACCGACGGGCGTTGTTGATCCGTAACTCGGGAAGAGTTTGTACATGTGGATTGTGCCGAGGCGCCGATTGATCATGTTGTATTGGGAACCGAGAGAAGTTCTCGATCGGGCTCTTCCAAGCCGAGCTCGCGCACCGCCGCCGTTGTTCTTTGTTGTTGCCTTGGCGACGACTACGGATGTATGACTTCCGTGTTCATCGTCGTGATTGATTCCCCAGTAAACAAAGGTTGATCGAAAACACAAAATTTCGCTTCCCACAGCACGGCGCCAGTGATCGATCACAATTTTGTAAGGGAAATAAATGCGCAAGAACACAAGGATTTACGTGGTTCGATCTATGAATAAGATCTACGTCCACGGGAGAGAGAGATTCGTGTATTGAATGTGTAAGAAATGATTACAAAGAGTGTGAATGATCTATTTCGCCTAATCTAGCCTCTATTTATACACAAATATAATGAGTTTGACTCAATTCAAGTCTTCTCCCATTAGGATTCAAATCTTCTCCCATTAGGATTCAAGTCTTCTCCCATTAGGATTCAAAGTCTTCTCCCATTAGGATTCTTTTAGATATGGCCGAGCCTCTGCGTTCCCACCGGTTTTAGGAGTCTTCTTGGGCCGAACTTGTCCGGCCGAGCGATGTCGAACTACTTGTATTGGGTACGATCTTGGGCGCAGTAGTTACCGTATCCTATCAACTAATATAAGCTAAATGTTAGGAATATTATCAAATGTGCTCACTAATGGTATGCGGCATATCAATACTTACTCTATTATATATTATAAAACATGAGACTGAAACAAAATAAAATGGATAATTTTTAAACTAATCGGATTTTAATTTGATATTCCAGATGTATGTTCAATATACCCACTAAATATAGTTGGCAGAACTTTTGCGAGAAAATGTATAGGTTCGAAATTGTGTTTCTTAGTTGAATTGCGAACTGTCACGGGCCCACCAGCACCTCTTCTCTTTACTTTTTCTTATTTATTTTTATTTCAAGCAACTTTCTGTTAAATTATTAATAATGCTTTTTGCGTTTATTTAATGTTAAACCATAGTAAACATAAAATCGTGACGCACATATCATTAATGTTGAAGGAAGGAACGTCACGACAAAACTCCAGCACACTTCAAATAATATACATAATATAGCGGCATACTTGTTTTAACATTTTTATCATCATTCAAATATTCTTTGATTTTCCTTTCAATCTATTTAATTTAATCATCAATGAAAAGTCTTCCGAGGCAATTTTAAAAATATTCAGACGTAATATTTTTATTGCATTTGGGCACACTATAAATACATGCATATTAGCTATATTAATGTAATTTTCGAGGAATTTATTATTTATAGATTGCGATTTTTTACAGAATGTACAACTACTGTAAGGAAAAGTATAAGAGTCGATTATCTTTCTAAAAAATTTATTTGCTTCTTAGAGCATTTTAATATAACACTCCCTAAAATCCTCATTTATTTTCATGAGAATCTTCGGTGCAAGTCATCTATAGTAAAATGTGTAAATAAGTGTTATTATTGATGATAATAAGTATGAATAATGGTGGACCATGAATAGTGTAAATAAATAGTGTTATTGAAGGTAATAAGTAGAAAATAATTTATAAGATAATTTCTATAAATGAAATAGGAAGAAGTTTGGTGAACGTATCAAAAAGGGAATATTTACATCTCTTTTAAGAGTTCTTTCTTGAGTGATCTTATTCTACCATAATGTGGTACATATAACAAGTTTTATTGAATGAAAAAACAGTTTATTTAATATTTGATCTATTAAAAAATTAGTTTTACATTAAAAATAGGTGAAAAAATGATATTTATGTAAAAATAATTAACACATTAATTTAATATTATTATTTTATTAATTAATTATATTGATAATTACTAAAATATTCTCGTGTAATTACCATAATAAAACAAGATACTTTATTGTTCTTTTTAATCCTGTATGTCTTCCAGTGCAGACTAGTTATCTACAATCACAATATAGTATATTGGGATGATTTCGATGAATTTCTTGGATCAAATTCAAATATTTGTATTTATAAACTCAAGAAAATTTTCCTATATATCTAACCAATATATAGGACCTTGAATACTGCACATTGTCTTTCGATTCTTTTTATTTTATTTTGTTATCTTAAATTATCAATTATTAAATTAATTTAGAGGTGTTATCAGAAAATGTACACTAGGAAATCAGGCACACTCGTGCACACATTCTAGAGTGGTCATGTCTAAGGCGACATGTGTCCCCTTAATCACACAATTAACGAAAGATTTATCTGGCTAATTTGTCTTAATATGTACGTCCATTACTTACGGAATCTCTTACTAATCCTGTTTTATTAATTTGGTTTATTTTCATAAACTAGGTTGTAATAATCCCGACAATTTCTGTATTCTAATGTTTATAGAAAACAATTATTATCCTTTCGGATTAAATGGGATCGATTAATATTCTCTGAGTTGTGCTTGAATCTTTTTAATTTATGCAGATTTTTGGAATTTATCGGATCAGCCTCAATTAGCTAGGCTGACACCTTAAATAGAAAAATTTTGTTTTTCAATTTTGAAGCTGATATTTTAAATCATAGTCTATAGACTCAACAAGATTAAGGGAGATGTTATGCCGACCACACGAACGAGGTCATCTGCTCATAAATCTTGATGTTTTTCTTTTGACTCAATTAGTAAAGAATTATCACACCAATTATCCTTAAGTTTGATTTTATATAAACAAAGGTTTCCGATAATCTTGCAAATCTTCAAGTTCATTGAATACATGTAAATCGGCAATTAGTACTTCTATATTCTATTCAAACTAAAAAAAATAAACAAAAACTCATGTACATCCGTCCATACTGTGCATACGGATAAAAGTATCATTTGTTGTTAAGAAAAGTATCATTTATATTAAAGAAAATTATCATTTATTTTTACCTTATAATTTAGAAAGTATAATTTATATTGAAGAAAAATATCATCTACATTGACAAAAAGTATCAAAGTATACATATACGGATGGATGTACAAGAGACCACCTCAAAAATATCATCATTTGTTTTTTACCTTATAATTTAGAAAGTATAATTTATATTGAAGAAAAATATCATCTACATTGACAAAAAGTATCAAAGTATACGTATATGGATGGATGTACAAGAGACCACCTCAAAAATATCATCATTTGCTTTTTACCTTATAATTTAGAAAGTATAATTTATATTGAAGAAAAATATCATCTACATTGACAAAAAGTATCAAAGTATACATATACGAATGGATGTACAAGAGACCACCTTAAAAATATATTGTCTATTAATGGGGCAGACGCATATATATAATTTCAAAAGGATTAAAATCCAAAATTTTCAAAGACAAAAAGGGTGCTAATTTTTTTAAAAAATATAGCGAAATATTAAGTCTAACATTTTAAAAAAGTTTATGGTCAGCAGTACCCCCTAGATCCGTCATATTGACTATTTGTCTAATAGTACATATATCATATATAATTATAAGCATTTACTTTTTATGATTTATCTAGATAGTTAAAAATAGTATGAATTAATCCATTGTTTACTTTTATAGATTGAAATTTTGGAATATATTCAGACCCTTGATGATTTCTATCACTTGAAAACTAATTTAGTTTGATTCGTATCCCATTGAAAATGTAAGATTGGAAAAATTCTAGTAATGAGAATAAAAATACTCAATCATGTATCCTATCAATTATGAAAATAAACGCCCTCTAGATCTCAAATATCAATTCAAATCCATCAAATAAAATCAAGAAATCAAAGTTCATATATTACTGCACCAATATGTATTTTTGATATTATAATTGTAGATAGAATAAACACTTATACACATGTAAGAAACCGAATAGAAATGAAACATAGAACTGAGGTTTATTTTTCAACAGTTTTTATCATGTCTAATGATTTGAAATTAAGAAAATGAGATGATTAAAGAAATAAGGCCAGCAAATAAGTTTTGTTTGGTAGCGTTTAAATTGTAATTTGTGCTTGGTGGGGAAAAGACGTGTCTCAAAACCACAGGGCCATTAACCTAATTGAGATTCTAAGGGGCATATTGAAATTAATTATTGATTAGTGGATAAAGTGCCAGACATAACTTTACCAACAATAATTAATATCTACGCTAAGTTACCCTACTTGATTAGTGGTCTTTCTTGGATAACAATCCTACACCGGTTCTTCTTAATTAGTAATTAAGAGAGTAACTAATGGAAAACATTATTTTTAATAGGAAATACATAGTAAATATTATCACTTGAGATCCTTTATCCACTTTTTAGTGTCCCATGTGTGTACCACTTTCGATTATTATTATTATTATTATTATTATTATTATTATTATTATTATTATTATTTCAATTTCTGGTGTTTTGGTTTAATTTTGTAAATATTAATTAGGGTTGATTATATTCAATTAGGATTTGTAATTATTTTTAGGATTTAGTTTCGATTTTATTAGTTAATTACTGATTTTGGGGTTGGTTATTCCACTTAATAACTTTTAAAATTTATATTTTTATAATAATGTTAATTATGGTTCAATTTATATAATGAATATTATAAATATTATTAAAATAATATTTTATCGGTGGGACACAAATTGAACACAATTTTGTACAATAACTTGCAAAACAAAGCACAATAAAAAAATTCTGCAAGACCACTCAATTTAAAAGACATTGGTAGCATTCAAATTGGTAACTTTTCGAATTTGTAACTTTTGATGACGAGTTCACCTACCAAGCAATTATGCCACTGTATCGAGTTGTTATACTAATAATAATATAAATAATTTATTTTTCATATATAATGGACCTAAGTTTCCGCAGGACCGCAGGTTGTAATTAGGCACTTCAACAAACCATTGAAAAACACTCGCCTATTAAAAAACTCAATTAAAATAATTACCTTTTCAGTAGTTATAGTTTCTTGTCAGAAAATGTAAAACAAAGAAAAGATAGTAGCAGAAAAGCACCAAAATTGAAATTGTCACTCAATATAAAAACCAAAATTAGACAGCTCATTTATCCATTGAATTTGTTGAAAATGGTAGTTAAGTCGTGCAAAAAAGTCGAAGACAGTACAGAAAGAGGTGCAATAAGTACGTACTATAAATAATATTATAAATACCTAAAACAAAAGTATTTCAATCAAAATTGTAATGTAATACTACTTCCGTCCCGTTATTCATGGCTCATTTCTTTTTTATATGTAGATTAAAGAGAGTTATATTTTATATGTAAAGTAGTAGGTGATACGAAATTCGAGGTACTTTTTAGTGTAAAAAGTGTTTCCTTTATGAAAACGGATCAACTTAATGGAATAGTCCAAAAAGGAATACGTCATGAATATTGGGACGAGAGAGAGTAGTATGTAACCTACGTAAGATGTGTGTCTGAAATAATATAAAAAATATGAAAAGTGAACGCACGCTCAATCGAACCGAAAGTTTCCAAGTTGTTCCAGCTTTTCCGACCATGGCGGTGGGTGATCAGAATCTGCCACCCTCTTCATTATTTACCAAATTAAGATTCCTAATTTTAATTCCTACCCCTTTTGTTTTATATGTTTCACAATTTTCTACTGATCATTGTCTGCACTTCTTGCTCTAATTGTGTGTGAACCACTTAATTGGTGTGTCAGTGTGTGTAAAAGCGTCGCTTTGAGCAATTTTCTCAAAATAGAACCTAACAATAGGATTCTTGTTGTTATTTTAGAGTGCTAAGTTGTTTTGGTGGCGTTGTGTTTGTGTTATGCACATATCATCACTAGCTTGTCACAAGACACTTCTTTTGTTTCCGAATAAGTGCTCTATAACCATTAAAAATATGTACATAATATGTGCTCTAAAGGGTAGTGTTAAATGTACATAATATGTACATACATAATACCCTCAAAATTTTGATCAAATTAATAAGATTTTTTTTTTTGGGGGTTCTAGTATTAGTAATTATATTGCATGATTAACCCCTCTTACAATTTATTATTGAAATTGGTATGAGTTGACTTGTGATTTTATTTCTTTTACAAAATAAAATTAATTAATTTAATAAATAATTATTGCTTTCATTCCATAAAGAAAAGCGTTCAATTTCATTCTCATAATTAACTCACTAATTTTTTGTCTAATTAATCCCCTCATTATCCCAAAAAAAAAAACTCCTAGAGAATAGGAATATCCAAAAAAATTTATGATTAATCCCCTCATTATTCAAATAAAATAACTTATTTTGTGTTTATTTTAATTTCTTAACTTGATTCTTTTTCTTTTTGCTTTTAGGGTCAAATATTCAAAAAAAATGAACACAAGAATAGGAATTAGAGAACTAGATAGTCATAATTAACGCAATAATCAGTTGAAATGTTATTAAGGAAAGGCTAAGCATTTTCTTTCTTTAAAATGGAATAGAAAATACTTGTATCCATTCCTTAATTATCTTGAAGCGGGTAACTATGTAAAATAGAATTCAATGTAAATGAAATATTCACTTAATTTTTGAAAATGATGGAAAATGACCAAAAAATCCAATTATGTACAATATGTACATCTAGCATTTTCCTAAAATTATATACTAAAAAGTGGATAAGTCAAGTCTTTCCATTGATATTGCTTGCATTAAATACCAAACAATTAAAGAATATATGCCGAGGAAAGAGGTAAAATAACATATTTGACATTGCTATTTTATAGAATTTTGAACTATATAGCACTTGTTATGAGACAAGTTTTATAACCAAATAGAAATACTTATCCATTGTGAAAGAAGTGGCCATACATGGAGAGGAGTTTGGTACGTTGAATTGTTCAGTGGGATTACCCTAATAAACTAAACATATAATTTTATCCATGAAAATAAAATGATTTTTTTTTTTGCTCCATGAATTATGGAAAACAGAAAAATTCTTGCAAGGGGAAAATTTGTGTGAGACGGTTAGACGAATCAAGATCCATCAGACTAGGCATTAGAAAAACCAATGCCTATAAACAGTAGTAAATTTTGAAATAATGTATATATGTCACTAGATATGGACTTAAATCTAGATATTTCACTCGTCAGAACAAATTTGTATATATTCCTTTAAGATAATTGATAAGTTCATTTCATGAAGTTTAGGAACCTTCAAAATATTTAGTGTGTTTTCTTTGATGAAAAGGGTGAAAAACAAATATTTTTCATCTTTTTCCATATTTTTACATATTTTATAGAATAAATAACTTTCCTCAATCATGAGGGAAATTTTCTAAGGATAGGTCTTTTTCCACCAACTGTGGATAATATTATCATGGGGTATAATAAAATTTATTTTCATCTTAGAGAATACGAGATAGAAAAAATGAAAATCACTAAAATGTAATGAAATTTCTTATTCTTGATTTTCTTTATGATAAATTGAAGTATGCCCAATATATACCAATAAACCTAATTTTCCAAGTAATCGTGCGAGGAAATGGGTTTCTTTCTCATGAGAGAGAGAGAGAGAGAGAGATGATGATAGATTGATGAGGTTGTCTGTTCCCGATAAATCCGTACAAATACTTGCTGTACCACTACTTCCCATACATTCTTATATCAACACATACACACCCAACTCATCACTAATATCAGTTGCATGCCACGTCTGTCCTTTTTTTTTTTTTTTCTTGCTTCAAAAGGGAAGTTTTCCGTTGGAAGTTAAGAATTCTTGTTTTAAAAGGAAAATTCTAATGAAAGTTAAGAAATTAGAAGATTTTATATAATATTCACAAGAAATCATTTTTAAATCTATTGATTATTAATCAATTGAGTTAAGTCCGTAATTTTTTTTCTTTTTTCTTTTCTTTAATGAAAGTAAGCAGATCGATCAACATGAAATGACGAAATTTGATTACATATATTTAAACTTCTTATGTCAGTGTGGTAAAGAATTTGCTGCCCTTCAAGACATGGTACTCAACGGCTATTTCCAAAACAAACTGTGGGCAATTTATGATATTTTAGAATAATATCATTTAAGTTTATAGCTTATTTCCATCCTTGCACTTACAAGTTTAAATCCTTGTAATATTAATTTGATTAAAATTAAGTTCTCATGTGACCAATGGTTGGCATGTGGGGTAACAGTTAAACAGTGATACCGTATGTGAACCTAATTTTGATATAAAGAAAAAAATTGGCTCGTATTTTATAGTTCCAAACTTCCAACCAATACAAACTTTCTTTGTGTGGCGTTTAGTCAAATCGATCCCAATACTATCGAGCTCAGACTTTAATTGATATTATTAGTTTGAATTTAATTTATTTATTATTTTCATGGTTCGTGAATTCGTTCGAACTTAATTAAACTTTCTACAGGTGATTTTAAATTCAAATAATCATTTTATCCTCAAAAATAAAACTTCGTTAATGTGTGTGTATATATATATAGTGAGGTTCACATAAGAATCATTTTAGCATGAGAACTAAGAAGCACAAAAATTCATTGTAAACAAAATCAATTCTCTATGATAGTTAATGCATCTGTTAGGAAAAATACTGAATCCAAATTTTGAAATTTTCATATAGGGATCAAATTCCATGAGGAGAAAAAATTCTTTTTTTTGGATTCAATAACTTTTCCAACGAATTCATCAACTTTCAGACTGAATTCATCATTTTTTTTTCTTATATTCTCATGATAAAAATGGTTTCATGTTAACAATATATATATATATATATATATATATATATATATATATATATATATATATATTCAAACAAAAATATCTTATAGTGAGAACTGTGAGAACAATTGCACTGCATATATAAAATAAAGGGCAAAAATCACTTTAAACCCCAAACTATACCAATTTTTTTATTAAAAATATCGTGACTTTTAAAAAAATCATTTTAAATCCCAAAAATATCATAAACTTTGATAAATATCACTTTAAACATCAGACTGTTAATTTTGTATTAAAAATATCCTACATTATGTTTCAGCTCTCGAAATTGGATGGATGATATCCTCTGATGTGACTCATCAGATATATCCTACATCCATTTTTTGCTTTCGAAATTTTGATGTGATTCATCGAATGAGAAGAAGATATCTTCGTTCAACTTCGGTAGCTAAAAAATGAATTTAGGATAATTTTGATAAAAAATTAATAGTTTGAGATTTAAAGTTATACTTGTCAAAGTTTAGGATATTTTTGATAAAATATTAATATATATTTTGGAGTTTAAAATGATATTTTTTAAAATTCGGATATTTTTGATAAAATGAGTATAGCTTGGGGTTTAAAGTGATATTTATCCTAAAGTAAATACATTATACGTATAAAGTAACTATACTACAATAATAAAGTGAACATATAATTTTACGTAATGCGGTTACTTTATGTGTTTGATGCATTTACCATATACGTTCAGTGCAAAATATTCTCGCATTTTTCACGATAACAAGGTTTTTATTTTAATTTAACTCTTAATGTGTGTGTATATATTAGTTATAATCTAACTTTATCTTATTAAAACAATATTGGTTTGATAACTAATATACTTATCACAAATTCAATTATAGAAATGTAAATGAAATACAAATTTACAAATTTTATATCTTCAACATAGCTTAACATATTATTAATAAACTTACTCAGAAGCTAATGGAATGAGTAGTATCAAATTCAAACTTTAACTTCTTTATATTAACGAATCTTGTTAAACGAATTTGAACAAACAATCACCCTCGTTTAGCTTTGTTAAACCTAAGCAAACATCCACTAAAGTGCCAAATAATCAGAGCCTTCATATATTTTTTTCTTTAAGCACAAAAAGACAGTCATTTTTTCTTTTTCCTTTTCCTTCTTTTGTCGAGACTTGGAAAAGAGGAGAGGCAAGAACAAACTCAATTTGTATATCATATTTTTACTATATTTTTAAAAGTCACCAACTTAAGTTAATATATTTAAATCAATTTTGAAAAATATCTTCAAGTTAAGTTTATACAATTAAATGTTCTCAATTTTAACAAAATTTTGAAAGATGTCCCAATATAGAAATTCCAACAACATTGTTAGAATCACTTCGTCGGATTCTCGCATAGGTTCTAGCTTAAAAGAGGTGGGTTTTTTCCCAACTCACCACTAACAATATATATATACACATGTTATTTTTCATATTTAGCCATGTGAAATGACGTCGTTTTAACGTTGAGTTGGAAAAAAAATCATCTCATTTAAGCTATAATCCACATAGGTGACCCAACATTCGTCGTCGGAATTTCTATAATGGAATATCTTTTAAAATCTCATTAATGTTTTGGGATATTAAATTGAGGACAGCTTTCAAAACCTCATCAAAGTTTGGGACATTTAAATATATATATTTAAATATTGGGGACAAAACTTTACTTATCCCTATATAAAATATTTGTTGTTTGGGTATATCTGAATAAGGTAGTATCCTATGAGGACATGCTCACATGAGGATGGGTGGAAACCACACCCTAAATCCCGATTATGGCGTGTTTTTCACATGCGAAATTTCATTTGCAATGTGATTTTCATGCATCTTCAAGTAAGGACGTTCTCATGGGAGACTTTGTCTATCTGAATTTTGGACATATCTTATAAAGTGATCGGAAAAGCCATATTCTTATTTCTATCTGCACATAAATACTTAATGGAATTAATTACACATTATAGCCTCGTCTTTAGGTCGAGTTGTAAAAAATACATGAACTTTAAACATTTAGAAGGAACTCTGGCCTCTAAATTTCTAGCCTTGGAAAGATGAGGTGGATCTTTTGAATCCAGAATATATATTTGATCAAAAATTCTAAAATTATGTGGAAAACATATGTTAGTATATAATTTAGGATCCAATTTTTGGACCGAGTTTCAAAGATGGTTGGAATCTTTAAAATGTCTAGAAAATTTCGATCTTTAAAAAAGTTTCAAACATGCAATGTGATAAAAAAAAAAATAGCCTTAGAAAAATGAGTTGGGCCTCCAAATTTGTTGATTAATTTTCTAACAATAAAATATCGTAACTAAATTATGTTTATTGTTATTAACTAACAAGCAAAGTATCGTATTCACAAGAACTGAAAACACAAAAATATAGTAAGTAATAAACACATATGCTTCACAATTATTCAGGCTAAAATATGTTGAAGAGGTTTGATTAGCAGAAGACAAATAAATGATAAATATACAAAAGAATAGACTCTGCAGATATATCGAGAATAAAAAACTGACCCTAGAGAATGTATTAATTCAACAGTAAATCACACAATCAACTTATTTCCTTATTAACCAATTTAATTCAATTCAGATGGAGAATCACTCAACTAACCACAATCTCTCTCCGAGCAGCTTGTGATAGTAAATTGATACAATTTCTATCTCCATTAGGTATCAAGAAATACGTATCAACTCCCAATAAAAAAAATTCTTCTACAATTAATTCTACCTGCTAAGTATTTTAATTAATCATATTATGAATTCTTAAATTTGATTGCTTAACTAAATATGTTAGGTACTTAATCAAACAACTAGTATGCATCAATAATGATCAACTATTTATGCATGTAATCAGCACCAAAAATCATAAATCATGGATTGACATGTAAATATGATCAACATATCAATAACATAAATTCCTACTAAATCATACAAACCCTATGACCAATAAAAAGTTTAGCTACTAATAGGAATTAAATTTTTTGAAGAAAAAATATAATTGAAATAAATAATTAAATAAAATTCGTGTAAAAATTCCACAATGAAGAACTTGAAATCTGAATCTCTAAACTTGTTATATCTGGAATAATAGAATGTGGAACAAAATGAAAACCGTAACACAATGTAAAGATGAGATAATTATAGGTGTCACAGATATCTAGCATTGGTTTCTTTGAGTTGGGATAAAACTCAAAAATATTACTCCTTCCGTCCCGCTTAAAGTGTCCTATTTCTTTTGGGCACGGGTATTTAGGAGAAATGTATAAAATAGTTAAAGTGTTAAAAAGTAGGTAAGGTCCATATTTTTTGAAGGGATAATTATTTCCTAGAATGGAATGAGACATTTGTAATGGAACAACCCAAAAAAGAAAGTGAGACATTTTAAATGGGATAGAGGGAGTAGGATTTTTGCCCAAAACATGCCACCGCGTGGGTGTTCTATCTCTCGCGAAATTGGGGGCGGTCAAGCACGCGGTCGCACCCCACTGGGGCTCCCGCACGACTATTTTTTTCGGAACTACCCTCCTTCATCCGAAGTCTGATTTTCGATATGTTTGCGTCCACGAACTCATATCAAGATGAATTTCATCCTATGAAACACAACCTCAACAATTAGCGCTCAATTTTTCTGAAATTTCATCCAAATATGCAAAAAGTATCAACTCTAAAAAAATAAGCAAACCAAAGCATAAACTTATTACAACCATGATTTCCACTAGTAAACTCGTCACAAATATACGTTAAAAATCATTGAAAATGATGTTTGTCAGAAATGTATCATGAATATTTCCCTAAAAACATGAAATAGTTTGATATAATTACTAATTATCTTTTATGTTTCATCTCTCTCTCTCACAATATATTTTTAAGGTAAATTTACAACTAGCGATTCAAAATTAATTTCCTTCTTATTGACTTCTCCAGACAAACATCATCTTCAATCAATGGGCAACACCCTTCTCTCCATTTGTGTGTGTGTGTTTGTTTTAAAAGTAAATTTGTAATTGGAGAATCAAAGATGGTTTAACTAATTTCTTTGGACAAACATCATCTTCATCAGTGGACAATAGCAAATATTTGCCTTCATTTTTTGTGATGATTTTAAATATTCTTCAATAGACTGAATATTTGGTGTTGCCCTTGATGATGATGAAGTTTGTTTGGAAAAGTCATCTGGGAACTGGTTTTGAATCTCCAGTGGGAGATTTACCTTAAAAATGAATCATAAGAAAAAGATGAAAGAGAAAAGATATTTTCCACATAATTTCAAAATAATTTTGGCCGAATAACCTCGTTGAGCTACAAAGGTCCAACTCACTTTTTTGCGGCCAAAATTGTTATTTTATGCCGTATTTTCAACATTTTAAAGTGTAACTAAACTTTTTATTTAGTTTCATCTAAAATTTTGGCCGAATATTCACACTGGACTCTGGATGTTCTGCTCATTTTTTTAGACTAGAAGATTTATCTAGTGCAATATTTGTAACTCTTTCAAATAGTTGAAATTTTCTCTAAATTATTTAAAAATTATGTCATTTTATAACTCAACCTAAAAAATATATATAAAGTGTAATTAATCTTTTCAAATATTGTATCTGACATGACACTCTCCTGTTATTTGGTGACTTTTTCATTTACACCAAACAATTAATAGTGTATTATACGTGTATTACCACATCTCTTTTTATGTGGCACATCAGCTATTTTTTTGTGTTATGAGTGAATTTGTACTACTATATAATAGTCTGCAAATTATATATATTTATTATTTTATTGATTTTAATATTTTATTTTATTTTCTCATGAGCATTGATAATCTTCTTGTTTTGAGAGGACATTTGCAAGGATAAGAGTGAAAGAATGAATGATCACTCTTGATAATTAAAAATTAAGCTACTTTTAGTAAATCAATTTTACTTTTTTTTTTGTTATGAGTGAACTTCTGTTGTTATACAATAGCTTGCAAATTACCTGTATAATTACCATTTCGTTGATTTCAATATTTTATTTTATTTTCTCATGAGCATTGATAACTCTTCTTGTTTTGAGAGGACATTTTGCAAGGATAACAGCGAAAGAGTGAATGATCACTCTTAATAATTAAGCTACTTTTTGTGAATCAATTTTATTAAACAATAATTAAGCTACTTTTAGTAAATAATATTTATATATATAGAGTTGGGTTATAATAAAAACTTTTTTTTCATAAGAACTTAAATTCAGTGCACTTTACATATAAAGTTAATACACTCTTGTTATGAAAAAAGATAATATTATTCATCAATATTTCATAGTGCCGTAATTTTATACATAAAATGCATTTACTTTGTATTTAAAGTATATTATTTTTAAAAAATTTATGAAAAATGGGTTTTTAATATTTGATTATATATATATATATATCAAGTGATGATATTCAATATATGATCATGAGGCAGCACAGTGATCTTAAAGCGCCATGATCATAAAACATAATTTTCATAAAGGATTTTATGAACAATATGAACAGTATGATAATGGCGGTTATGACATTGACGACTTAATTATTATTGCTGTGGTTTTTCTTTAGATTATGATATAATGATTGCCTCTGGTTGAAACAATGATTGAGATAATCTTAATTATATATTCATAGATGGAAACAAATGATTGTGAGTCTTGCAAAGTCCCTTAAGGTCTTCCCCTACAGAATACATACAGATAGTACACCTTTTCCTTGCTTTAAAAAAAAAATTCTATTTCTATGATGATCACTGAAGTAAAGCACAAGGTTGACTCCAAGAACCCTCCTCTCATTGCTCCCGTGTTAAAAGTGGAAGATTGTTGGAACCGAAGGTAAGCTTAAAGACATTTGGAAGTGTTGAACATAAATCAAATATTAGTTTAGGACCTCGGACGGTAGTCCTATTGAACCTATTGGAGGGGGCGACCCTCCCTAACGACATTTGGAAGTGTTGAACATAATCAAACATTAGTTTAGGACATTTGAAGTTTATTAATTAGTTATGTGACTTTGTGTACATTGTTTTTGTCCTTAGTTTTTCACAAGTGATTGTTATAATTGGTTATGTAGTAGAATTTATATATTTCTAGCTTTTCTTGTATAGATCTATTTTATTTTTTCGAATTTTTTAACTAAAGATATCAAATTTGTCTTCCATATCTCTATACTTATTAATACAAAAAATTTAAAATAAATCTATAAATTAAGTTGAAGCATCAGCTTCTCAAAACAAAACTCTTCTCTTTAAAATTTATATTGTTATTGTGATTATTATCTAGAATATTTTTTGAATTATTACTAGATATGTAAAAAAAAGTTTAGGACATCGGACAAAGTATTTTTTTCAAAGAAAATATACGTAATGCATAAGTTTTTCCATCTTGTAAGCATATATAGCTGAAAATCTTCTTAATTCTTTGGTGTAAATTACCTTGTTTTTTCACATGATTGTATCCTTGTTTATAGATCGAGTTCATCGCACAAAATTTTTCGATTTGCATCTTGCCTATGATTACGAGGTATTGGATATAATTTGTGTTTACTCAAAATGGGGCCCTACCAACAACTTTTTCCCCCCAATAATAAAGACAGTTGAATTCTGAGCCCATACCCACATTACTTTCTGAATCTATATATATAGATATACACAGCGAATGATTAACATAAAATTCATTTTAATCGTAAGAATATAAAAGTCAAAAATGATAAATTTCTTGTAAAAATTGATGAATTCATTGGAAAAATTATTGAATTAAAAAAAATAGAATTTTCGTTGATTTATGAGATTATAATCTTGCATCCGCCATTGTTTTGGTATATCTACTAAGTATCCTAATAAATATATTAATCTTGCACAGGTTATAATCATAAACTTGTTTAGTAACAAAATATAGTTGCAAATAGTATGAGTTTTATCACCTAATGCATTAATTGTGTCTATAAAATAATAATACTATTACAGCACTCTCGACTCTGTTGCCGCTCCGGCCTCAATTATATAGATACCACAATACATAGACAATTTTCTATATTTAATTACTTTGATTTTTTTCTTTCGTTTACCTAAATGCCATCATTGAATGTTCAATAAACATGTTTTGACTCTTTCTTATTATAGACTAGTTGGAAGAGGTTTAAATTAAAAATATTACTCAAACAACTTGACTTTCAAAAACATTTCTTAAACTTTGCGTGAAAAGAATTTGTGGCTACATAATTGGTGACGGATGAAATATTACGTACTATATAAATTATGTTCACTAATTTAAAAATATTTTGATATATGGGATAAATTAAGTAATTATATGTTACTATATTAACTACCACTAGCTATTATAGATTGTATCTTTGTA
The DNA here is from genome assembly GCA_036937905.1 of Salvia rosmarinus. NCBI lineage: Eukaryota > Viridiplantae > Streptophyta > Magnoliopsida > Lamiales > Lamiaceae > Salvia > Salvia rosmarinus. Next base: position 115,583,937 of record CM072819.1, read on the forward strand.
TAAATCAAACTTTATTATTGTCTGTAGTTTGTTTAGAGAGAGATACAAAATATAAATCATATCATAAATTAATTAAATATTACAAAAAAATTCTAAATAAATTGCACAATAATCAAGCTATTATAACAGAATAGGGATACATATGAGTCAAATAATTTTGGTTTGGTTCGGTATTCGATTCGAATTTTTGATATTCGAAATCAAATTTTTATGATTTAAACACAAATACAAAATAATTTTTTTTGATTCAATTAGTTATTGAATGCGAATTCAAAATCGTGATACTTTTTACTTTATTCACAAATATTCGATTATATATATATTATTGAATTTAATAATCATAAATATCCGATTATATATTATAGAAAGATAAAGAAAAAACAATTATAATGTAAATAAAGAATAAATTGATATTTTCCTCCACACCCTACCGCATTGATATGGTTAGGCTTATAAATAAACAAAGCTACTTGCAAATTATTCGATGCTCTATAATGCATTGTATGTATTACAATTTATATTTTAATACACTATTTCATTATATATACAATATATGTGTTATAATTTATATTTTAATATATTATAATACATTTACAATGTCATTTTTGTTCGGATATCATTATATTATATGCATAAGTATAAATAATCACCTATTATATATCATGTCATTTTTAATACTTCTATATTTTAGTATACTATAATGCATTGACAATGTCATTTTTTTGTTTATACATTCGATCGTTATTATTCATGTTACGTAAACTTTTGAATTTGTTGTTTGTATAATGGTTTGGGAGTTGAAATAGTGGAATCATCATTTTACATCTATTATTGAGTTTATAGCTCCAAATTATTTAAAATGTTATTTTAGAAATCTTCTCCTTCAAATTTATGAATCTAATAATCTAAAAATACACTTCAAAAATTGAAATGAATATTCAATTCAATTAGAATATTGACGAATAAGAATTAAAAAATATTCAAAGAGATTCGACCACTAATTCAATTATGCAGCTACTTTTTTGAATTCGATTCATTTACAGTGATATTCAATTCGATTCGATTCATTTACAGCCATACAACATACTAGAACAAATCTAAATAAATTGGAAAGACAATCCACACTTACGTGGAGATTGAACCCCAAACCTTCCACTAAGGAGAGTTTTTAAATGCCTTAACATTGCCATTTGGACTAAACCTCCATGGAATATTACTGCGTATGTTGATAAGGTCATTTGCATATACTTTTTCCTTTCTCTAAAACTCGCAGGTACATAATAATTTAATCTCTAACATATATTAGAATATCAATTCTTATAAATGTCATATTATTAGAAAGCATTTACCACTATTCTTATTTTCGAAATGCACATACATCTTTTGCCAAGTAAATAATTTCATATTTTTACTTGAAAATTAGCGTAGCATGATGTTTCTCTATGCTAGCAGGGATTAAGAGGAAACAAACTATTGGGTCTTGAAGAAGTTCGTGCCATAATATTTTTTCAGTCGTCTTAAAATCTTGAACTTATCTATTGCAAATAGAAAAGTGTTATTGTTATTGAAGCATTTCCTAAATCATATATAAAACTAAAATAATTGAATCGAAGTTGAAATCTTGAGCAATTATACCTTATTAAAATAATTATGACAAGTCATACATATACTCCTTTTGTTCTTGAATAAGAGTCCAATGAATATCCCACTTTAGAATTTCATGATGATAAAATGATGCCAAAGTTTCCATTTTAACTTTATCTAATATAAATTCCTTACTTTTCAGATTTCTATACAATAATTAGAGATAAAAATAGTGAAATTTTACGCTTCCTTATTATACTAATTTTGACAGCTAATGGCAAATAGTCTAAGGGAGAGCTTACTGATGTATAAAACCTTGTCGGCAAAGATGTATGTGTAATAACATCTACAAACTGCACTCCAAATTAGATGCTTCAATCAAATCGAGGAAGATCCTCTGAGAATCGCATTTGAGAGAGGATATTATTACAAGTAGGTCAAAGCTATACTTTGTTATGGTAAACCAAACAAATATTCGACCCAACTTACTGCACACAATTTCTCAGAATTAAAAGAATGAATATTTATATATAAGTAGTTGATCAAATGAGAATTTTAATTTTGTTTTAGAATTAAGAATTATTGTGGTCCATTCATTTTTTATACTCTAACGGTCATGAGTAATTATAATCTTTTATTATCCTCAGATTTTAATAATAACCGTTTAACCCTATAATTAAGAGATTTTATATATTTATTTACATAATTTTTCTCATACGTACAATCACTACGATTATATGCACAACAACGTGAATTTCATGTGCATAACAATTAATTGGAATGTGATAGCATGCACAAAAACTACGATTACATGCACAACAACATGAATTACACGAACAACGAAGAATTAAATATAAAATATTCAAATAGCGAAAATTTAGGGATTTAACTATTTTTTCATTAAATAATCATAAATCATTTGATCTTATTCAATCTAACGATGGTTATTGATTCTTAGTTCTTATTTAAGAGGCAATTTCATCTTTAACCAAACTCTCACACTCTATATATATATATATATATATATATACACACATATATATAGGAGATGGATCGGGTAGGAAAGGATAATTTGGTAGGAAATAGGAATGAATCTGGGCCTTTGATTTGCTATATCAATGGTTGAGATTTAATATACACGGATTATACTAGAATATGAAAGATGTCTTAAACTAATATATTTATATATGCTAAGAATGGATGAAATATGTGTTAAACTAATATATGCAATATAGTAAGCGGTACACCTTATTCCTAATTTCATACATTAAGGGTTTTCACCATAACCAACCCCTATATATATATAAAGAAAGGAAGACATGTTAGCGGTCCTTATTACACGGCAAATAGTTCCACAACAATCTCTGTATTCTTCTCCTTTTTAATTCCAAGCTTCACATGGGAGGAAGATGCAACTCATACCATCATTTACCTACCTCCTATATTATATAACCTACTCTCTCTCTCTCTCTCTCTGAGAAAATATTTGTTGGAAAAATAATTATATAGGTTCCAAATTATGTATCTTAAAATGTCCTATAATATCGATAATATACAACTTTCAAATTTGTATCATAATCTTAACATTCCTTAAATACTGAGAAATTCTTATTGACTTGGTAAAATCAATCCAATTGAGGCTTGACATCCAAAATGACTTCCAAGTTTAATGCAGATGAATTTCATAATTGATGGCACAGAGATGAATTTTAATAAAATAAAATAAAATAAAATAAAAACTTGAATATTGAAATATCGTTTGGATTTAGTTCGTATGTATTTTCTTTAGTTGAAAATGGAAAAAAATTGATATTCACAAACTCATTATGTTATTAAAATGTTTACTAAATTCAACTCCGATTTACTTTTAAAAAAAAATACACGGATGGCATTTGAATCCAAGTGGACCAAAATTTCCCAAATTTGCAAGAACTAACAATTTATCACTTAATATTCAACCATTGTTCAATTATGATAAAAAAAATTGAAAGCTTATAAAATTACTTGAATAGTATTGATAATATATAACATTTTAAAATACACGTAAATAATTTTTGGGTATTTTAAATAATTTCCCAATATTCATTTTATCTTCCCTTTCATTTTCATTTGGATATTATAGGAGGGCCCTAAAAGGAATATAGAGTTTTTATATTATGAGGCCGCCATACCTAAGTTGATCAAGAATCGTGATCTTACTCGGATTTTTGGTTCAGCTGTCATAAATTCTCACATACCGATTTTTGTTCAAATAAACATGACATTCCAATCATAACCAAATCATATCTCATCGCTGTAATTGAATAAATAACAAGATTTCCGGCATCTGATTCTCTCATAGCATATGATAATCTAATAATTCAAACTTGTTCTATGGTAAAACACTCTTGATTTTTGGACATCTGTCCCATGCAGGAGCTAGATTACTACACTTGGATCAACTAATGATCAAAGATTTTCTGCAATATGCATACCATGTAGCATCACATATTCCCTATAAATCACAAACTGCTAAATCTACTAGATGCAGTGGCCCCAAAAACCAGCTGGATTGAAAGGATTGTTCAGCAAAAGCAAAAAAGGCAAGAACTGAGTACCGGATCTGTAAGATTGGTTCCAGATAAAACTCAACGATGATTTATGAAACATTGCATCTAGAACAAAATCATGTCGCTCATGCCTCACAAACAGAAATCTGACGATTATACTAAAAATGATATGAGTCAGTAACTACTGATAAAATGAGAGAAGTAGATATTCATTTCAGAATTCATATTATGAGCTGAAACTTTTGACAATATATTGTCTATTGAGTCTAGACAAATGGTGACAGAAGCACAATTTGCAGCATTCTCTGAAGCTGCAATTACAAATTACACAATTGAAAAATCAAAAGAACTTTAACCTAATACATAACGGAACCTAAATGCCAAAAACGCTATCTTAGTAGCTTAGCACTGCTAAGTTGATTACAAAATCCAATTTCATTGATGACAAAATCTAATTCACTTCTTTCATGTCCAATGCATGTGGAAGCATAGAAAGATAAAAAATAACCTACATTGGACCCGAGGATAGAAAATGACCAAACCCTGTAGGTTGCCAGCACCAATGAGCTTACTTCTTCATACAGAAAATTATATTGTTGCAAGAGCGTCCATTGGGGTGCTTTTTTCTCATTAGGACCTGTTTTGTTAGCATATATGTGGATTAAGATAAAGGAAAAATAAGCTTTAAGATGTGGTTAACAGGTGAAGTAATCAAGAAGTTGAGAAACAGATAGGCACCCTAGAAAAATACTATTCTAGGCTGCATAAACCCACACAAACCCGATCCAAGTGACACATGTTTAGATTTTGAGAATAAGATTAAGGCAGTGTAATTTTAAACTCAATATCAAAGAGAGATGAACCTAACTCTACAAAGAAGACCTCCCCTGCTTGATTTAGGAAAATAATTTAAGAATTTCAGGAGCATCATCTCATAAACAGACTAAACTCAAATTATGAGAATGATGGCCAAGCAATTGAACATTTTGGATAAGTGGCATCTAAACTCAATCCAATTGATGAGTTCAGTTCAACATTATCAAGAAACATTCATAAAATGACATTGATCTACAACGGAACACTTGCAAGTTTCCAGAAGAAAAAATTACTTACTTATCTGAGTCTCTCAATCATGCATGTCTGTTTTTATTAAACTTCACGTGTGTTGTTTTCTCTTTTTCTTTGGTTTCTCAATCTGCTCATCATTTTTCAAAGATGTTTCTCCGTCAATCATCACTCTATTATTCTCTAATTTGTCGCCAATGTTCCTCTTCGTAGCAGTACTGCAGAATCATTTAAAGAATAAAGATGGATGTAAAAAAAAAAAACTCAAAAGTACAAGATAAGTTTGCTATTATTGAGATGTTCAGATGCACCTATCAGCTCGAGACCATTCGTCTAAGTTTTTATCCAACCATCGAGCACATCCTGTATGGGGTGCAAGCATAGATCCTGATATGTGAAGTATCTCTTCATCAAAGCTGCACAAAAATGCAGACAAATGAATTTACCCAAATGAAAACTACCCCTCACAAAAATCTACGAGAAACTTCAATGTGTCCTTTGCCTTTTCCAATAAATGCAGAATATGAGAAAGCATACGAGTGGACAAAGTCAATCAAATATATTAAGAGAATGAGTTAAGCAACGAAAGCTCCTCTCCACAAATCTATACCAGTGTACAGAAAATAATAAGTTCTCATTGTACAGTTATTCTAGATGTCAAATGTTGGGGAAAGCAGCAGGATCCAAATTTCAGGAAGAAGGGTTTGCAATCCACCTCTTCACGGAAAAGCGTAGAATGGTCCCAACTTTTATCTTATGCTTCCTGTGTGTTCGACTAACATAAACTTCCTCTCCACCTTTCTGCAGTGGAGTAATCATATATAAAGCCTGAGTAAGTATCTGCAAACACAAAAATTTGCACCAACTTTTCAAGACCATAATACTTACAAATTTATGCTTGAATTCATCACGAATGTCTTCATCTGCTATTACAGCAGAAGAGAAACCAAGAACCACAGCATGAATCGAATGAGGAGTGAGTTTAACTACCTCCCCCTCTGAAATAGAGAAAGAAAATGTCTCAACTAACGAAATTCATCTATTCAACTTATCCAAAATCTTGTTTCTTGAACATTACTTTAACTCTACTCGATAGAGGTCTGGCTTCGATACACCACAAGCAGATAAATTACCTAGAACCATGTCAGGCTTCGGATTGAAAAGCAACAGCTTAGCCTTCAATTGCACGCCAAAACATGGAAAAGTTCCGGGCAGAATCTTTGCCAAATTAGAACGTATACTCGGATCATATGCCAATACCACTCCACCAAAAGTCTCATTATACCTATAGAAATAGAAAAAACTCCAAAAGTCTCATTATACCTATAGAAATAGAAAAAACTCGAACTTCCACACAAATAAATCCCTTCCATAATAACCCAAACAGAAGAATAATAAAAAGGAGAATTTCAGTTTTCAGAGCAAATTAACAATCTAACAGCAACCATATTCTCCAAAAGACTGTTCTAAAACTTTGAAGGACTACAGAAAAAAATTCAGGTTGCACTGAAACTTACGTGAAGAGAAGAGAGCTAAGCTCACTGAGAATGGCGTCGTTGGCGCAATTTGCCTTGGACGGGTGAAGATAAACCACCAAATTCGCCTCGCACTCTTCCAGTCCCGCCATTAAATCGAATGTCAACCAGAATCACGAACTCTCTAAAGGCGATTGCTTTCAATTGGTGCTAGTTGGGTTTTAGGGTTTTGGCACAGATAGCGTAAAAACCCTAATTTCAGCCCTTTGTTAATTGGATTAGGATTTCAAATTTGAGTCGGGTCATATATGGGCCAAGCCCATAAAAATTGTAAATATTGAAAACCATTGTGTTGGATTTATGGGCTTTTTGGTCCTTTTTTAATATTAATACTGAATAGAAAACTTGATGGAAAGTTTTTGAACAAACTTGCAATTTCGTTTGTAGGCATGAATATTTAATCATATTTTAGGTACTTATTTAACATAATTATTTTTTCTCGAAATACCAAGATATTTTTGGGTTTTTGCGTCACGGGGGTTTCCGTTTGAAGAATTAACCTATCCATTCAAAGACAATAGCATAATAATAAATAATAAAAATATATATCCAATATTTATACTGATAAAAAGGAAGTAAAGAGCAACATATAAATATTGATAGGTGCAAAATATAAGCCACAGCTATGTGGTAATAATAGTCTTTATTTGTTTGTTTTTTCCTTTCTTACTAACCAAAAATATGAAGATCGACTTATTTCCAGAAAAAGAAAAAGAAGGTTCAACTATGATTATAAATAGCTGAGTTAGATATGAGTTAATTCGATTTGTAATCTCGTCTATAAAATCAACATAGTATAACTTATGTATTTAAACTTTAGTACTATATATACTAAGTCTCAAGTTAACTTTAAAAACAATATATGTTACATATATTATATTTTGATTAGTGAAACAATTTATTTTAAAAAAACTTATGAATATCTAAATTTAGAAAGTTTCTTCAAGCTCGAATAAGCTCGTGAGCCTCAAAGTAATCAATAAATAAAACTCAAACTCCACTCAATAACAAACGAATAAAAGTTTTCGAATTTAATAAGACTCGAGTTAGTTACAATCATATTATACATTTAGTTATTCTGAGTGTTCAAATACTATAACATAAAATTCTAAAATAGCCTGGAGTGTATATGCTAGTATGTATGAAGCCCCAAGATGATCTTGCTTCGAGCATATGAAACCCAAGGTAGAATGATCAAATCGAATTTGTTGAACCTAATTATTTCTTTCCAAAATGTTAACTTAGCTCATTTCATTTACAATTATAGCTGCTCTCTTTCTTGTGAAAGTGGCTACTAAAATGTTCATGTATTATAAAGTAGCTAAGAAACCTAACCAAAATGTTTGTGTATTATAAAGTGGCTAAAAAACAAACCGCGGCGTACCGCCCCATAAAGTAAATTCATTTGGTGTAAAGAATGTAGGACACATCATAGCAACAAGAAAAGTTCTTCCTAAGGGAATTCTGTTAATGATAATGTGCAATGTTGCACTTTTGTTCAATCATTTCTAGATGAACAACTTTACATATAAAATTGAAATGGTTGAGGTAAAGTTAGGTACTATATGCATGGATCCTAGGTCACTATTATTTTTTGTTTAGGTTTCTTTAGACTAGTTGTTATCTTGTGATCAAGTCAATGTATACTAACTCAAGTATCAAAATGTTGATATTGTTATTTAGAGTAGACAATTTCTGGGTAATTCGTAGATCAACTATCCAACAACCTAATTAATTGATCTCTAACATTTTTTCACTACTATGTCGCATTAATTAAGAGGATATCATCAAGTCCATCATCAACATACCATGAAATCAATTGGTTATTAATTTATATTTCAAAATGGGAGAGTGGGAAATTTTTCAAAAGAGAGATCCCTTTTTACATATTTCTATATATTCTATGAAAAAAGCCTAAATAATTGGCCCACCAAATAGAAATAGAAATAGAAATAGACAAGGAGTCTCTTACATAAGAATATGTCTCGTTACATCCCTACATTGAACTCTGTTATTCTGTTCCCCTCTTTAGCCACGCCTATTTGCGCTTCTTTCACTTTCAATTATTAACATGCTTGCTTAATTGGGTCCCACTTATTTTCTTTCTGTTTTTCTTTTCTTTATTTTTTCATCCCCATTATGGCCTTATTTACTTTTTCTTTTTTCCACCCAAATTTATGAAAATCCCATAATTATGGTGTTATGACACTATCATAGTCTTAATCATTTGACTGTACCTCGAAGTTCATTCTAAATATCTCCATTTCTCAAAAATTATGTAGTTAGATACGTACATCCGCAGTTTTTAATTAATGTAATTAAGAGGTTAATTAGGATTTTAGTTTAATGAAACAAGTTCATTAATTCAAAATTAGGGTATAATTTATCTATGATTATATTTTAATAGTTTTATTTTATTAATTTGTAATTAAATTTAATCCGATTCATAATTAGATTTTAATTAACCAATATGTATGGTGCAAACACCTGCATGATAGTGTGCCTCGTCAATCTATCATTTCTCCTCAGCCTTATTACCAATAAAAATAATTGAATTTGTGAAGTATTTTTGTTAGAATGTTTAAATATGGATCGGAGCAATAAAATCTGAATTCATAATGGCGATTTATAGATGTTTGAATAACCTCTACTTTGTGGATTTAAATGATTAAGCTGAGATTTAATTTACCGACTTTGATGACTTCGAAATCGGTAAATTTAGTGTGATAATGTGAAAAGATGTAGGCTCGACATTTTCTGATTAATATAATCATAAACCTGTCGTAAAAACAATAAATATGTGTGTGCATATATAAAATAAATTATTTAGTATGTCAAAACAAAAATATAAGCAACCTAAAAGGCTATAACTGGAAGTCAAAACTAAAAGGCGAACATAACATGATACCTTAGAGTAACTTTAAATTTTCATGCCACGGTCAAAACATGCTGCATCTATTTGATTGCTTATAATTGTTACTAATCTTTTACTCACAGAAACCCGTATTAATATTGATTAATTTCATCATTAGTTTTAACTATTTGATTATATTTTTTGAAATAATTATGAATTCGAATATTATAATCGGTGTAGGACAACAAATTCACTAGCTCATAATGATTAGACTTTGTAGTGTTTTTCAACTATAAACATCATTAGCTGATTTTTGGACCACACCCATGATAATAGTTATTAATCCGTGCCATGTTATTGGATATTGGTACCCTTAGATTTGCTGATACAATTAGTGATTACTTTAATTGGTCCTTTTACTTAGATTAAAAGAAGGCAATAAATAACATCAAATTATGATGGGCCTTTGTTGATGGGAATTGTGATTCATCAAATTGATTTTATGGTTGTCTTTTTCTCTCTCTCGCTTTATAGGGTATACGAGGAGAATATGTTTTGGCACTCCAGCTACGTTTATTTTTTGAGGATACTTGTCATTTAAACTACATAATTTTATTCAATTTGTAATCTTAATCTCATTCTTAATACATATAGTAAAAAGTACCAAATCTTTCAATATTTTGCAAAACAAAACATGTCAAAAAATTCATTGATTCAAACTTTTGAATTATCGGCGATGAAGCCCTTGATTCGATAAATCAAAGATTAGCTTTAATAGGCTCGAGAAGAAGGAATATTTTGACATATGAGTTGACGTCTAATACTTGTTCTTGATACTTTTGTTGTCAATAGTTATTATTAGACTGGACGTTGAAATTCACCGTCATCAACAAGAAACTAACAATGTCGTCCTCTATCAAAAAACTTACAAAAATAAATCCTTTTTGACATGTATATATATATATATATAGAGTTTGGTTCAAATGAGAACCATTCTTATCCTAAAAACTAAGAACTAAATGAATTCGTTATGAAAGTTGATGAATCCGTTGAGAAACTTAATGAATTCTTATCCTAAAAACTAAGAACTAAATGAATTCGTTATAAAAGTTGATGAATCCGTTGAGAAACTTAATGAATTCGACAATTGTAATTTTTCACCGGGTTCGAATCCCATGAGGGACGAAAATTTTATTTTTGGATTCAAGAACTTTCCCAACGGATTCATCAACTTTCACCGTGAATTCATCATTTTTGGTTCTCACGTTCTCACAATAAAATGGTTCTCACGTTAACCATTCCCTATATATATATATATATATATATATATATATATATATATATATATATATATATATAGGAGATGGATCGTAGGAATGGATAATTTGGTAGGAAATATGAATGAATCGGGCCTTTGATTCGCTAGATCAATGGTTGAGATTTAATTTCGGTTATCTTCTGATTTTGTGTTGTGTGTGCTACATGGATTATTGTGCAAGACTAGAATCCTTCTTGTCTTCTGTCATGAATGAAAGATGTGCTAAACTAATATATTTAGCATATGTCTACGAAAAGATGAAATAAGTACTAAACTAATATGTGCAAACATAGTAATTACGATTGTCTTACACAAATATGAAAGATATGCTAGACTTACATATCTATTCTTATTTCCTACACTTATTTTCATTCTCATAGGAACCATCCCATATATATATATATATATATATATACACACACACAACTTTCCAATTAATCTTTTGTGCCACAAAATTTTTAGACATACACCATGTACTAAAATATTCATCTCAGGATCCGTCAAAATTCAATTTTTAATTGTTCGAATCAATTGCTCAAATGAAAAAAAAAATTGAAAGTGTGGACTGTCATAAAATTTGGATGAGTTTTAATTGCAAAAAGTGAAAGATAAAAGACTTGTATGATATATTTTTATGTGAAAGATAAAAAGACTTGTATGATATAGTTTTAATTGCAAAAAGTGAAAGATAAAAGACTTGTATGATATCATTTAACATCTATTATGTGATGTTTTATATATGTCATACTATACTTCAATATATACAAATTCAATAGGGATAAGTATTATTTGTGTCCCGAATTTTCACGATATTTTGAAAAATATTCTCAATTAAAGTTGATATATTTAAATGTCTCCAATTTTTACGAGATTTTAAAAAATATCTCAACTTAAGTTTATATTTAAATGTCTCGAACTTTGACAAGATTTTGAAAAATGTGATATAAAAATTATGGGATGGAATGCTGAGTCAATTCGTCGAATTTTTGCATGGATTATAACTTAAATGAGGTGAAACTTTTTTCTACCTCACCACTAAAAACGACGTCGTTTCACATGGTTAAATATGAAAAACAACGTCATTTTTTGGCGGTGGGAAAAAATCATCTCATTTAAGCTATAATCCACGTGAAAATATGACGAGGTGACTTAGCATTTAATTGCCGGAATCTCTACAGCTGAACATTTTTCAAGATCTTGTCAAATTAATGATATTTAAATATATAAACTTAAAGTGATTTTTTTAAAAATATTGCAAAATTTAAAAACACAAACAATGAAAATAGCACACTGAATCAAAACTTAGGGGAATCAATGTCAGATTTTGTGGATAAATTAATAGAATAATATGATATTTAATCATTAACGAGTATATGTGAAAATTACGTGGAGGCAAAATTAATCATTTTTCAATTTTTATAGGTTTCTGCAGACAAATAAATCGTCAGAAATCCATTCACACAAAGCAAGAGATTTGTTTTCCTGCCTTAGTTTCTATGTAGTAACAAAGTGAACTTCCAAAATGCAGTACATAAAAGGAATTTTATTTCACTAATTACTCTTAGAAAGAATAGAGATTCACTAAACTTTCACTATATTGACTTGTAATTAAGTGCATTCACAAGAGTCAGATTATAGACAGACAAATTTTGAAAAGACACGCATCATATTTAATGTTGATATACTCTTTCAACGAGATCGATAGGTTCCTCACTTCTGTTTTTCGACCCTGTTTTATTATGTTTTTACATAAAAATAATAATTAATTTCCGAAGATAATCAAGTTCCGACCACATTTGTGACAACTCATATATAAGTGACGATTCCACACGCACATGATTTCATATAGATTTACTTTTGTTTTTTTTTAATTCATACCAAGTAAAATTCATGATCTTATGCAGTAGCATGCAATACACATAATGAAAAAATCATATTTGAAAAATCAGTTAGTAAGATTTACTTAGAGGGTGTTTGGCTGAGCATAAGTTTCAAAACAGTTTTATAAGTCGTTTTTTCGTTTAAAAACAACTTATGTTTGCTTTTGTTTTATGTTCTCACCAAACACCCTCTTAGTTATTCATCTTATATTGATTCTTTTTGTTTGAGTATATCAGTCCGCAAGTCTAAGTTCTTAGACTCTGATAGCTTTTCTTTATTTATTTAGTGAAGAAAAACTAGTTATTCTTTATGTAGCTGGTTTGTTTTTCTTTGTCAATAATGCATTGATAAATTCTTATTTCATTAATCATGTACATATGTCTTTATCATATTAAGATTAAGGGCTTGACGTAGGAAATGGAGGAAATAAAAAAATGTAGCCAAAAATGTCTGAAGAATAAAATAGTCTATTGTTGATTGAACTTGGATGAGTTAGTGCTTTTGATCCGTATCCAATTGATTCGATTAGCATAATACCATTCTAAAAATCACCCTAAAATTCAATTCAGCTTTGCCTTTACCATTTGCTACTCCCATAGCATAGTAATATACGTTTCACACTCTACTACTTTATTTAGGGTAAAACAAATAAAAAGCACCTCTATCATGATGATATAAAGCAACTCAGCCACTCTACCATTTACGTTTCAATCCACATTTCATTTTGTATTTTAGATAAAATAGAAGATGATATTCCGAAAAATATAACACAAAAAAAAAAGAACAATTAAAATACAAATTGTGAAATAGAAAGAAGCTCATACTCGTGTAACATAAATTAAATCGAGACCATAAACCCTCTTCAAATTAAGAGCGTAGGATTAACGGCAGCCAACGCATGCGCGACACGTGGGCGTGGTCAACTGTGTTGGAAATTGGCAAATGCGAAAACAAATCCGAGCGTAGCGAATTGGAAGAGGTGATCCGCTGCGATTGCGGCGAGTTTAAGTTCCAACATCCTCGTAAGACGCGAACCGAGCGCCGCGTCCTGACCGTCGGATCCAGATGGTGATCCCCATAGATGCACGCGCGCCCTGGGATGTGGACCCCACAAATAATTGCAGGCATCCACAGAGAGAGAGAAAAGTATTTGCCCTTTATGGGAAAGTTGGTTTATACTTCACATTGCCAAGTGCACCTGAGGTGTACCCATGTTTCGCTAAAACTACTAGTCAGGGCAATAACAAATTCAAAAGATTTTTTTTCCTATTTAACTGTTATGCTCGTCAATAATATGCCAATTTCATATGCAAAAGATACTTAAGAGTTAATTCGTCATTCAGAAAGTTAATAAAATAACTTCGTTATTTAGGGATTATAACTTTGGAAAGCACTGTAACGCCACCTCTTGCTAGTATATGAGTTATTAGTTAAGTATTTGAGAATTAGATGTAAGAATATTATTGTTGCTTAAGATCATCTTACGGATTAAAATATATCAAATCAGTCAGGATCCTCACCCAAATACTACATGATACTGTAAGTATATTCATATGCGAATGTGGATCACGTTTGATAGATCAAGATCCATCAAATTGTGATACACAAGTTTTTGTGATATTTAATAATACTAGTAATCTTAAATTTAGATGTTGTATTCTTTTTTTTTTATCATCAGAACCCGCATGCATATTACTTTAGTGTACAAGTTTGGTAAACCCCACGTTCTCGTCTGCAATAACTGCAAACCACACATGAGACAGTGAAACCACACTTGTAAAACCAGGTGTAACAAACTCAAACCCATAGAGACGTTTGATGGGATTCAAACCTGTGACCTCTCGACCGCAGGAACCCACCTTAATCTTTAGGCTGTCCCTAAGACTGCATTTATCGGCGCCCGTGGTGGGTGTCATGCAGTCCACCAAACAATTAAAAAAAAGATGAAATAAGATTTGATGTAAATGATGAGTAGGATTGAAGGAGTCCACAGACACCCACCCACCTAGGGGTGTCTAACGGTTCGGTTTCGGTTAACCGAACCGAATTTTTCGGTTAACCGAACCGAATTTCTCGAAAAGTGGAATCGAAACCGAACCGTTTTAAATTTTGGTTAACCAAAACCGATCGATTCGACGGTTCGGTTTTCGGTTAACCAAAACCGAATTAAAATTAATTAATAATAAAACAAATAAAATAATAATTAAAATAAATAAAATAATAATTAAAAGCGAAACTTATTAAAATAGATAAAATATTTAACAATAATTAATAAAGTAATAATTAAAATTGATTTTCATAATTTTAATTAATTAATTAATAATTGAAATAATAATTAAAAATAAAACGGTTTTCGATTTTTCGGTTCCGAACAGTTCGGTTATCGGTTAACCAATAACCGATTTTTTTTCAACTCGAATCAAACCGAACCGATAACCAAATTTTCGGTTTCGGTTAACCGAATTTGTCGGTTTCGGTTCGGTTCGGTTCTAACCGAAAACCGTTTAGACACCCCTACACCCACCCACCCATTTACTATTTTTTTAATATATATTTATCATAATATTATCATAAAATCAATTTAACTTTTGTATAATATATTTAAAAATAAATAAATTATATCAAAATTCTTATTATTTTTTCTCTATAAATAGAGACCAATTTTGATATAATTATTCACAATTGAGAAATCATTTCTTATTCTCCTTTCATTAACATCTCATATCTATTTTTATATTCATTTCAACTTCTTTCATTTTTTCGTTTTGCTCAAACTAGCGCATCTTTCACTTTCTAGTTTTCCCTTGTATAAATGTGTCAAGTTTGGATTATATCATACATACTCCAACTCCAAAATCAAACAAATGCTCAAACTCTCAAAATTTTCTTTCCATTATAGATGGAAAGCGACTTTATCGGAAACTCGACTTTGGCTTGAGAATGTTGGGTTAATTAAAAAAGTTAATTAAATAATAATATATAGAAAATTAATTTAATAATATAAAGGTGTGAAGGTCGGGTTGAGAATGAAGTCATTGATAAACCTATAAAAATGAAGGTGGGTGGGTGAGAGGAATAATAAATTTATAGAAGAGAGAGAAATGAATATAATAATATAAAAGTGGGAAGGTTGGGTTGGAGATGTGGTTGTTGATAAACTTAGTCTAAGGGACAAGATGTTGTATTCTTTAGTTAAGTATATATGTCAATCACTTAATCATGCAGGCACAAATAATGTTTATTATTATTGTGTATATTTTCTTGAGGGAACAAAGTCTTGTTTATAAGTTGAGGTTATGGAAATATCAATATTAATTAAATTAAAAATCTTACAATTGGTTTCTTTTTTAGTTGAAAAATCTTAATTAGATGAAGATAATCGATATTTCGTTACTAATTTTACAACATATTAAGAAGATAATACATAGATTATAACATTTTATAAGCAAATCCAATATCGACAAAATAAATTTATATAAAAAAAATTATATAGAAATCACCAAAACTACGAAACTGAATTGACAATTGCGGTATTAACGCAAATCCAATATCGACAAAATAAATTTATATAAAAAAAAATTATATAGAAATCACCAAAACTACGAAACTGAATTGACAATTGCGGTTTTGTGTTAATATGACCCTTTGCGGGAAATTAACTTCCTAATCGATCGGTTTTCTACTTCAAACTTAAGGTGGGGAAGCTCTTTAAATGTAGGTGGTTAAAGCAACTCGGATCAATGACTACGACAACGAATAATAATAAGAATAATAATAATAATAATAATAATAATAATAATAATAATAATAATAACATATTTTGGATTGCGAAATTGATGATGAGTGAACATGCTTTTTGGAGTTTTTACCGAATTCCTAGAGGTTGATTGGAGGAACGAGGAATGTCCATCAGTTGCATTGCTTCACCCCTCTACTCTTTTATTTATATTTTTACCGACAAAATACGAAAAACAATGAAAGAGCTATTATTGACTAAATAGTGGGTCAAGAGAATCGATATATTTGACCCATCAAAAATGAAATTTTATTTAACAGGGGCGGGGGTTTGGATTCTTGATTGTTTTATTGACTATCAATAATAATAGTAATTCTGAAATAAAAATTAAAATAAATGGATGTATTGATTTATGCTTGAGTATCTATTAACACTTGAACAATACTTTTGGGATCTTTTAATATTTCAACTATAATTTTTAGATATAATATATTATTACATTTTTAATAGGGAATGTACGCTAGTTTAGCCCCATAAATTGCCATAGTGTCATTTTTAGTCTGAATCTCAATTAATACATTATTCAAGCATTATAAAATAATTTAGTTTTTTTTTTTTTGATACATTATTCAAGCATTATAAAATAATTTAGTTTTCATTTTAGTTAGTTAAGGATTTCCAGCGTCAAATAGCAGCCGGATTTATCCGTTGCATTTTCACATGTATAAATTCAATAAATTGAAAAAAATTAACATTTAAAAAATGACATTGTTTTAAATTATATTATCACTTATTTTTCTTCAATGAGAAAGAACCACAAAATAATAATAAAAATATGTCATCAATTGAATTTGCTTGTTGTCTTGTTGCATGTAGTTTCTCGAGATAGAATTTTACTTGCGGTCCTACTCTTTAAATTTAGGTGAATAATCAGGAATTGCAAAAAATAATTGCATCATATAAGCTAATTTCTTGCTTTTCTAGGGGTTGATAATGTTTTGTTTTATGTCTCTTTCCCTTTTCTTTAATTTGCTTCTTACAGTAATCATCTTTGACTACTATGGGTAGGCTGGAAAACAAGTAAAAGGAATGTGTGAAAATATTGGATAACAAAACAATATATATATATATATATATATATATATATATATATATATAGGAGTGAGTTATTGTAAAATCTTTGTTATCCTACAAACGTGAGAATAATGTATTTTTCATAAAAATTATTGTTCAAAAAAATAAAATAAAAAAAGAATCACTTTTCATAGAATTCGAATCCAAGTGGTGCACAATACACTTATCCAACAAAATGATATATCACTATACATCTTCGTGATCTAATGATTAAAAATATTTCTCACATTCTCATTTAAATGAGAACATTATCCTCAATATATAGAGATTTCACAATAATGGAATAATGGATAGGTCATCCATGTGAAAAGTGTAAAACAACAACACCCACCTTTTTTTAGCAGAAGGACAATAAGCAACTTTAATACTATTTTCAAAACGCATGCTATCGGTAAATTGAAAAGCAAGAGATTCAGTAGACATAAATTTAGTCATTACTTCCCTAGCAACTAAATCATTATACTTAAACAAAGAAAGTTCAGACGTATCTGGATTTTGTCCTTCCTTCAAATGAATTTGACTTTGTTTACCTTTATCTTTGGAAGGAGGGTGCTTTGCTGCAATATGACGCCGATATGTGCCATATCCATTTCCCGGCTTGTGCAAATATTCCTTCCCGTATAAATTGCAAATTGCGTACGTTTGCTCCGGGCCGCCATTTCTTCCCGGTGCTTGAACTTTTTTGAAGTAGATGGTAAAAACGTCGGAATTGGATGCTCGATTCTTCTTCGGTATTAACGTTGGGGAGCGTTCGGAACCCGCTTCGTTTATTTCATCTTCGAAATCAAAATCAATTGGAGCATCGTCGTCTTGTGTTGTATTGTTGTTGAAATCCGCGTCCTCCATGGCAGCAAGACGCTCCGCCATTTCCCGATCTGCAGCAATTTGATGGTCATCGTCCAGCAAACCTTCATCATCATATTGCATCTCCATGGTTGCTCGATTTCGAATCCTTCGAGAAGGAGACGATCCAGACGGAGTTGCTTCGTTGACATAGTACTCCTCTTGGGGATCTTGAGAAATATTAATACCACGAGCTCGGCGACCGCCTCGGTCTCGTCTAATCATAGGGTTACGAGAACCAGATCCAGAGCCAGACCCAGAGGCCATTTTTAGAATATTGAGAGAGTGAGGAGAGTAAGAACTAAGAATATTGGGAGAGTAAGTAAGGAGAGTAAGAATATTGAGAGCGCAAGAGAGTAACAATAATTATGCAAGTATGACTATGAGTAATGAGTAAAATTGAGAGAATAAGAGAGTAAGAGAATAGAAATTGGTGTGTTGAAATGGTAGGATTGGGGGTATTTATAGATGAAATGGTAGGATTGTGGGGGATTTTTGAAATTTGAAATTTGAAATTTGGGGGGGAGGAGGCGCCGAAACCGACAGTTCACACGGTTCGGAATCGAAACCGCCGGTTCGACCCGGAACCGTGTGAACCGCATGGTTCCATTTTTGTTTTTTGTTTTTTTTTGTTTTTTTGTTTTTTTGTGTTTTAGATGTTATTTCATGTGTTTTATGTAATAATAATTGTATTTTGATGATATTAAATATATTACACTACAAAAAAAATCGAAAAAAAAATAGATGAACCGGCGGTTCGGAACCGCCGATTCAACGGTCCGGGATATACCAACCCGGAACTGTAATCCCAATTTCTGGGTTTAAAAATTTTGAAAATAAAGAAGAGCGAGACGATAGAAACGAGAATGAAAGTGAACGTCGGTAATTGTCGATTTTGAATAAATCGAAATTTCTCTTAAAAAATTTGAACAAAATAAATTTTAAATATGTTTTTAAGTATATTTGGGATATTATTTACACTAAAGAAGAAAAAGAAATATTTTTCCTTATTTATTTGTTATTTTCGAATATATGGTGAATAAGTGATTAATTTGTGATTTAATATGTGATCACTTGATTTTATGTGATGAGTTATCATGTTTATCTTATAATATATGATAAGACAATTATCTTGAACACCCAAGCATGAGGTGGATGTGATAAGGTTGGAAAATGACATTTTTAAGATAAGATTGCTATGATATTTTCATAAAAGATAAGATAAGGTCATGATTAATTAAGAGATAATGTTTATCTCTTAGAAATGTGTATAAATATGATAAATATTAGCTTGCATAAATTTGAAATTAGTGTATTATTTTATGTGTAATTTTGAAAATCACAATATTATGTGATAAATGTATTAAATAATTTATTTAAATCATATACTTGATAAATATCATGATTCTAGATCAATCTTATCTCCTAGAAGTTATAAAAATTTGAAATTTATTAAAATAAGACAAGAATGGAATTTTATAAAATTAGTTCTAAGAAACCCTAATTTTAGAAAAATTAGGAAAATGCTTAGAATTGTTCCAAAATTTATATAATGATATAATATCATTATATTTATGTAATTACTCATGAAAATAATATTAGTTATGAAAAGAATAATAGTTTGATAATTTATTCATAATTTAGAATTATTTGCCGATAACTTTACTATAGTACATAGAAATAATTCTAATTAATTTTCCTATGATTTATTTTATCATCTAAGATTATTATTATGTCATTTAGTTATTAATTGGAGAAAATAAAATATTTGGCACATTATTTTAATAAGTACCGAAAATTTTGAATTATAAGTGTGAAAATAGGATATTTTCATATCTTATGATATTAAATTATTTAATTATGATGCAAGGATATTTTTAGTGATAAGATAAGGTGCATTAATTAATGTTACAAGTGGATGAATTAATTTGGAAGCATATAGGCGAAATTGTTGACTTAAAATAGGTTAGAAATTTTTTTCAAACTCTTTGATAATGACGATCTTGATAATGTTATAAATTAATTAAATAAAATATAGGATAAGATAAATATTTATCTCATATGCAAGTAGGATGGACCGAAATTTAAGGAGATAAAATGATAGTTGTATATTTTGACTTATGCTAAGATATTTTCATAAAATAATGATTAAAGCTACTTTATAATCTCTATAAATAGAGGCACACCCTCCCATACCATATGAACGAAAATAACATAGAAATAGAGAGAGAAAATAGAGAGAAAAAAAATAAGAAAGCATCCTCCAAAGCTTTCTTCAATCTTAGGTAGAAAATCGTCACGACGTCGATCAAAACGACTAAAAGGTTAGAAATTATACAAGTTTTATTATACATGCCAAAATACTAGAAATTCATATGTAATATTTTATGATACATGCTTTCAATAATTATGTGACATATGTGTAAATTTTGCTATATGTTCAAGTTATTAATTAAATATGCTTATATGATGTTTAGAAGCATGTATTATGATCTTAGTACAAAGTTAAGCATGTTATATAATTTCTATGATATGACCAAAAATTATGTAGTACATATGTTGATTGAAATGAATTTTTATTGTTGTTTTGAGCATGAAATGATAATAGTTGGTAATATTCAAGTATGTATGAATTAAATCATAATTTTTGGAAAATATGGAATATGATGCCCTAATAATTTCGAAAATCATAGAGCATGGAATATTGATGTACAAGTTGTTTATGATGAATATTATAACATATTATGGACATAAGATGATAATAATATGTTATGTAAATTAATTAGAATTTTTGAAAAATGTTTAGTTAATTATATGAAAATTTTCGAAAACCATGATATGAAGGGATATGATGTTAAATTTTCTATGACTCATGTTATGTGATATTATGGACCATATGTTAATATGGAATGATATGTGAATTTATAGGAATTATTGGATAAGTTTTGGAAATATTATTAAATGGACCGAAAATTTAAGAAAAGAAAAGTTGGAGTTCAACTTTATTTTATCACATGAAATCACATATTTGGATCCAAAAGTATGTTTATAGTTATTATGAAATTAAAAGATTTCTAAAAGAAGTTTAGTATGGTTATGTTGAAAATTGTATTAAGAAAATACGTTAGTACTTAGCGAGATAAATCAACGTGATATAGTTGATAAGTGTGATAGAAGGATTCTTCGATATTAAGAAAGTTGATGTTGGTAAGTACATGGTGCGAATCAACGATTCTCGAAAAGCATAAGTGATATGCTAAACCTCGTTTCTCACGATTGAAAGGGTCCCTTTCGAAGGAGAAAGAAAGCGGAAAGTGAACTAGTGACGTAAGAACTATAAGTTCTCGAGGTAGGCTTTCTTATCAAAACCAAATACGAGCTTTTGGAAAATGTTTTATGGAAAAGTTCATTGTAATTACTTTATCGCTTGCTACGCAAAGGTTTTAAATACGATATTATCGCGAAAAAATGTTTTATGTTTTGTATATGTCCATTCGGGTTGCACAGGGCAACATGAAGTTCTGGTCGGGTCCTCTGGTGAGATGCTAGTTAGGATTGTGTACACATTAAGCATTTGAGACTGGTCGCTCATTTGTTTAGACATCCGAGTCATTGGGTCGCTCATTTGTCGTGCGTCCGGGTGAAGGAGGCCTCCTCCCGCGTTATCCATAGCCGACTTGGAATATACGTTGAAAGAAAATGCTTGCATAGCGATGTTTTGAGAAAATGATGAAAATGTTTAGTAAGCATGAGACCTTTTCAAATAAAACCCTGTGTCTTACTATGATAGTGGCGATACAATATTTTGTAAAGTTAAAATGTTTGGCATGTGTCATCGAGTGCATCTTTGTACTCGACCGCATGTTTGTTTTTAAATGTGCAGTTGAACAAGTGATGGAGCAGAGCGGGAGTTGAGCGGAATCTTTGTCAAGAAGTATGAAGTATTTTGGTTCACCTTGAGAATGCATCTTCATATGCATGTCTCACACGCTTTATTCACGCCAAACTCGTGAGACTCTATATTTTGATACCATGTTAAGCTTTGTAAAAGCTACTGTTTTGTCGAACCCTTGAAACCTTTATATATATATATATAAGCTATTTTGCTCCATTATGATTCTCGATTCTGTTTGGAACATCTATATTTCTTCATAAATGAAATGAGTTGAAAAACCCTATTCTTTTCATATTCACGAAATCCAAACCCCAAGTCACGGTTCGGTAAGGATTAGCCAAATCGGGCTGTGACAGAACCGGAACCGTGTAGGAGGCGGTCCAATTCGGGCCCGGATCCGTTGACCCGGTTCCGGTTCCGAACCGCCGGTTCCGGGTTGGTTGAACACTCTATAATGGATAGGTCATCCATGTGAAAAGTGTAAAACAACAACACCCACCTCTTTCTTTTGGAGAAACTCTGACACGTAATTCTTTTTCTTTGGAAAAAAAATCAGAAGTAATAATAATTTTTGTTTGTCGTATGATAGAATGTCTCGTTTCAAATATTGGTCAAATGTCATATTGTAAATGTTGATTTGTATTTTATGGTACGTATTCAATTTTATATAAATTGCGAGGTTAAATAAATATTCGTGAATTCTGATCATAAGAATAAAATATGTCGTTTGAATTAAATGGAAATACATAAATATAGTCATCCAAGTTAAGGAATATCAATTATATACCAACATAAAAATGTCAAATTATAGCCAAGTTGTTGGTACTATTTTGGTGATAATAGTCCCAATAGGACCAAATTGTTGGCTATAATTTGATATTTTTATGTTGGTGACTATAATTTGACATTCCTTAACTTGGGTGGTTATATAAAAACTTACCTCTTGAATTAATGTAACATATTCTTTTTGAGGCGATGTAACAATTAAAATTTTAAAACACCTAAAAGATCTATTATCAATTAATTACAATGTTATTACTAAATTCCATTTGTATTTTTTATTTTATTTTTTTGCGGCAACTGTCCACGGTGCAATTTATGGTATTGCGCACTACAGCACGTAGGGATGGCAAATTGGCAACAGATCGATACTCATTCATTACGTAGTTCCGAAAATTTGCACCATTTAAAATTGATAAACTCACATGTCAATGTTCCAATTTCGATTTAAAAAAATGATTTTATTAGTCGGTATTGCATGTCCCAAAATGATAAAGTAATATTTGTTAATTGTTCGAATTTGTCTAACCTTATAAAATATCTAAATAATCAAATACAAGTTACGATAATAATTGAGTACCCGTTTGAATAAATACCCATTTACATGAACTTATTTGCTTATTTAAACATGTTACATATACCAATAAAAATTTCGAACACTGCAAAATAAACAATAAAAATAATGAAAAATGACCACAACATTCGATATTATTAATTTTGTAGCATAAATTTAATTATTTAGCTAGCTATAAAATTATTACTTTACAAAAATGACTAAGAGTTACAATCTCAGTTATTACTTATCCAAGTTCATTTTATTAGAATTTGATGAAGACATGTAATTGGGAAATTCTATCCATTATCATCTCTAACTAAATGTATTAATAATTGGAGTGGTCTCATGTGCATGCCACCCAAACAACAATATATTAATTAGTTAATTAGTACTTAATTAGATATTAATTAGTTATTATTTAGTTAATCTTATTTGGAACATAGTTAATCATTAATAAGACTTAATAAATCCTAACTAGAGATTAATAAATTCTAGTTTAATATTAATAAACCCTATTATCCTTAATATTTCATTAGTTACCCTAATACCCTCCTAATCTATCTAATAAACACTAGGAGCGCTTGTTGCCCACTGAAATTTGTGTCTTAATAATTCAATCATTAGTGGTGCGTACAAAAAGAGTGCTGCTTGACAGGTAAAAGTTAAAACCATTGACATTTTTCAATTTATTATTTTTTATTGGATAATAGTTCATACAACCATGGTCTGGAAAAAAATCATTTGCAGTAAAAAGAAAAAAGAAAAAAAAGTAGCATTTATTTCATAAGATTATATAGAAATCGAGACGATAATGGATTGAAGTAAAAGTTAAGTTACAAATAATATGTGAAGTTTTATATATGTTATGTGTTCTCGAAATAATCTATTTTTTTATATTAATCATCCAATTAAATTATAAAAAAATCTTACCTACAAGTTATCATCCATATATATTTTCTTTCCTTGATGATAACGGTTAGAGGTGAGCAAAATGTCCAATAACCGAATAATCGAACCGAACCAAACCGAAATATCTAATTTGGTTGGGATAAATCGGTTATTTCGGACAATTTGGTTATAACCGAAATATATTTTGGTAGTATAGTTTTCGGTCGCGTATGAGTATTTTTACCCGAATATCCGATACCCGAAATTTATATTTATATATAGTATAATAATATTATAATTACAATAAATAGTTGCCCTAAATTGAACTTTAAATTTGGTGTTTTGAGAAGATTGTAGCATTTTTATGAACTGTTCGTATTTGGTAATTTTTTTAAACTTTGAACTTTGAACTTATGAAGATTATTGGTAATGAGTTGTTTAGTATTTGACAATGTTATTTATGAATATTGCAAACTAGTTATTTGTTGAGTATTAGAATATTTTTGTATGTTTTGTTTAAAATTGAATTAAGACAAAAATTCGGTTTATCCGAATTATCGAAATATCGAAATAATTTTCGGTTATTTTGGTTTAGTAACCAAATTATTTCGGTTTGGTTCGGATATCATTTCTAAAATTTCGGTTATTTTAATTTGGATATTTTTTTTACCATACCCGACCAAATACCCGAATACTCACCCCTAATAACGGTGATGGAATACCATGTCCAAAATCCCATAATATTGCATGCCATAATAAAGATAAAAAATAATTAAAGGAAGAAAAATCCAATTCATGATGGGCTTAAAAAATTATAGAATAATATTTCGGCTTTGTATTTAAAAGGTGCTCAAAAGCTAAAACTAGTTAAAAAAATTTATATGATTGAATCATCGACGTACAACTCCACTACTGTATTGTAGTCTGTAGATGAGAAAGGGAAGTAAATTTGATACTTTAGGCAGTCAATTGTTATAGATATTTTTGCCTAAAAATAAAAATTGTTATATATTTTTATGGGGGAGGGAGTGAATTTGTTCTCATATAGTTCTGATGCAAACAAATTAAAATTTTGATACCTCTATTTATAAATGATAAGTTCAAATATAATTATCTTCATTCCCAAGGGCGGAAAAAGAATAATAAGAAGAAGATCCGTTTGTCAAAATTTCGATAAAAGGATAATAACCAAATCAAGTTCTAAGAAACAAAATAATAAATAGTTTTCCCGAAAGCACTTGCAATCCTGACAAATAAATAAAAGAAAAGGAAATGAATTTTCTCTACTATGACTTCATCATAAGTCATAGGACTCATAACCCCCATCCCCGAGGGGTTTAGATTTTCTGTGTGTTTTAAACTTATTTTAGAGAGTTTATAAGTTCTAATAGTTTATAAGATGTTTCAAGAGTTTATAAAATGCAACGTCTGAAAAGTTTAAATTGTTAAAGTGTTTGGATAATTGAACTTATAAACTAGAGAAAGAATCATGAGTTAGAAAAAGAAAATTATAGTTAGATAGATAAAATTAATGAGATGTGAAGTTGATAGAGTATATATAGAAAATAAAGAATCATGATAATGTTATTTTAGTAAATTCATTATTACTTATAAGCTCAAAAATAATAATTTGGAGTTGATGAATTTCTTTTTAAAGAAGTTTATAAGTTGTTGGAACTTATTTTCATAGTTTATAAGTTGTTTAATAATTTATTTTATCAAATACTTTGTAGGAGCTTATAAGCTTTTCAATATTTTATAAACTATTTTGAGCAACTTATAAGCTAAGCCAAACTCCCTCTAAGTTAATAATTTAGTATAGTGATAAATCTAGTATGCGAGATTTATGAAAACAGTAAAGAACACCAGAGATTTTTACGTGGTTCGATCAAGAATGGGATCTACGTCCACGGAGGAGATGATCCTCAAGATGTTTACTATAATTTGATTACAGCAAGTATCTCTCTAAAAACTCTAGTATTCAGTAATTTGCTAACCCTTTTACCTTCAATCTAACTCCTATTTATACACAAGCGTAAATCATGCCCCACGAACCCCTTGATTGGCGAACCATAACTCTCCCATAACCGACCATGATCTCCACCATTATTATCCATGATTCTGCCGTTACCCCCTACCGTTACCCATAATTAGGGTTTAGGGATCGTCGTTTAGGTGTAACCGAGTAGAGGTGACGATGAGGTTAGGCCCGGCTCTGTTGGGCACGAGAGGTTGAACTGCGAGGTTGGGCCATATCCTATCATAGCCCCCGAAAAGTCGAGGAATAGCTTTGCCGGGTGAGCGGAGAATGGGCTTTACGAGGCGGAATATTGCTTGGTGAAGTTCCGTTGAAGGTTTGTCGTTGTTGTATGACCTAAAATGTACATTGTTCCGAGGTGGTCATATCCGACACGGAATACCTGGCGATCCGAGGTGGTTATATCCGACACGAAATACCTGGCGATCCGAGGTGGTCATATCCGACCGGAATATTTCTCACGATCCGAGGTAGACATGGGAGTAGTCAGATGTCGAACTCAATTATTAGTGAAGTCGAAATCCGACGTTTAGGAAGGTCGAGATCCGACCGAATTACCTGCGGTATTAGGACATAGCCGTAGTCCGATGTCAGAACTCGTAGTAATCATCACGCGATCGGTGGCGGTCATTTTCGGAGTCGTCATACGCCGCCAGCGGTAGTTGGGCACCTCGAAAAGCGTCGCGCGTCTTTCACACAACCAAGCGGAAATAGGCACGTGTAATAAGCGAAGCGGCAGATTTTAGGCGCCATTTATCCTATAAATAGGTCTAAAAGAGGCAACTATTCATTTCTCCTCGACGTTTGAATCCGAGAATACTGACCTTAGAAATCCCCATTCCTCTTTCACACTTTGTTGAAGAAATCGAAATCCCGCTCGGAAAAAGTAAGTATGAATTCTTCACCTTCTCACTCTCTTCTCACTCGATAACTCTGGTTCGACTCGGTTTACGGTCGTCGAGACCCCGATATAAGGGATTATATATGCCATAACCGCCTAGGTAAATCCATAGGACTTAGTTCTAGGGTTTCACAATGTCTTTGGTATGGGATGGCCTCGAGATTGGTGGGCGAAATCAACCTTGACGATGGAGGAGCTTACGGTGGTTGTTGATAAATACCACGTCCCGGAGGATGCATGGTGGTGCTTGCTAAAACCAACGATAGGGCGATGGCCCTCGGGAGGATTCATCACCATTTTGTAGATAGCTTAATAGTGGGCTTAGATTTCCTTTGCCCCATTTTCCTTAGCTTTCGGGAGTATTTTGGATCCTATATGCCAAGTGACCTCCAATTCTATTAGGTCGACGGTGGGGCTAGGGTTGGCTGTTATGGCATAGGCGGGGTTTTCTTTCGAAGTCTTGATGCGTTTTTAGCATCAAGTATATAAGTGGAGTATATTACATCACCACCGCCTAAAGTTTAAAATTGCTTCCCGTCGAAGGTATCCCATTGGCAAAATAGATACTTCTTTTTGCGGTGAGGGTATCCGAGATATGAGTGGGGCTGGGGTCGATAAGGGCGTGAAAATTAATCCCACAGGCCTATGGAGAAGTCATTGAGCGATATGGGTGAGATCTGTCGATCAACTATCTTGAGGACGACACGAGCGATCTTTGAAATTTGAGTGTTTATAGGTCGAAGCTCCGATGTCGAGTGCGAATTGGGTGAGGGCAACCTTCATCTTTATTTCCCTCGTTTGATTTTCTTGTGCTAATGAAATTCTCATGTTGAATGCGGTGAAGGTTGACCTGACCGGAGAAGTCGATGTGCCGATCTCGCGCGCCTGCTTCCTCCGATCGAAGGGCCGCGAGGAAGAAGGCGAGCAGGCGAGTCCACCCGCGGCCCGTGGTGGTGGGCATACGAAAGACACAGTGGCCGGGACCTCGAGCGACCTCGGGCCCGGCGTTGGAGATCGAGGTCCATGGTCGACAACGACCGAGGTGCCGGCTTCGAGTTTCCTTGTCCTTCCCAAGGTATAAGTCACTACCCTTCTCCTTGTAAGCTTGTTGTTACTTGTTGCTTATTGTTAGTATTCGGGATGCGGCCTCGATGGCCGGGCTTATCGTTGAGGCGCCTCAATATGAGGCCATGGAGAAAAGGCTAGCTGACAGACGGAGGGTCGCGTGGTGAATCCGCTAGATCTTGCCAGGCGGACGCCGAACTTGCCAAGGCGAAGCGGTGAAGTGGCAAAGATGGCCGAGGCGCCTCAAGAAGGACCGGATCCTGCGGTGGCCGTCTGCAGAGGCGGAGAGCGCCCAAGAGTGAGGCTGAGGTGAGAGGCTGCTGGTGATCAAGTGTCTTCTTGGCGGGCGAGGACCTATGCTAAGGGCCCGCGCGGCGGTGATCAGTCGGAGAGTTTTTCTTCGTTCATCTCCGACAGGCTGCGGTGATGAGGCCACAGTGATCTGTGCCCACTTAGAAGTTGGCGGCGAGAGACCAGATTTTGACAAGGCCCAACACGGTTGGGTTGAGGTCGATCACACGGAGGTATGCAGAAGTGCGCTCGCATAATCGCTGGGCGACCTCCTTCCGTGGTGGAGGCCTGGCGTCTTGCGTCACTTCGGCGCGGAGGCCGTAACTCGGTCTGAGGAAGATGAAGACGTGGAGCTTCAAGCCTTCCTTGCCGAGTTGAGGATCAAACCGGGCGGCGAGTCAAGCTCGGGTGTCCTTCCGCGGATCGGCAACCCGGAAGAAGCGGCGGAGCAATCCGGCGAGGAGGTCGGAGGGTCGGCAATCGGCTAATGAGCACGGTCGTCATGGACCCAATGTAATAGGATGATTTGCGGGATCGATAGGATCTGTGTTGTACAAACTTCCATTTGAATAATAATAGACATATCCCCTTTTTTTTTTAAAGCGCCATGCATTGTCTTATTTTTAGCGTCCTTCACCTCAATACTTGGACTAGATCATGAGCGCTAACAAAGCGAAAGAAGTCCGAGGTGCCCTAGTCGAGAAGCGACGAAGAGGCGACCTGCTGGAGGAGTCGGATGCCGGTGACTCGGTATTGGCGGCATGGACGTCAGCTCGGCATCATCAGCCGAACTGAAACAAAAGTTGCATGAAGCTGACCGCGAGGTGGCCCGCCTCCTTGCTGAAAATGAGGTGCTAAAGTCAAGGATTACACATCTCGAAGTCCAGGGAGCTGATGTATCTGCAGATGTGATCCACGGACGATCGATGCCTTGTGAGGAACGGCAGGCCGATCGACAAGAGAAGTGGCTCGGATCTCGGAAGAGCATGAAGAGTACGAAAAGGTCATCCGCGGATGGGGGACGGCGATATCTGAAGCCGACGATCGAGTTCGAGCTTGGCGGCGGCACGGTATTGAGGATGAGGAGGTCTAATAGCAAAATTTTAAAGGCGCCTCGACTCCATCACAAAATACATGCGGATGTATGAGATCGTTCGAGCGGCGCATGCCTCCGCCCGCCGCGCATCTACCATGGGCAACGCCGATCCCATAATCGAAGAGCACGAAGAGGCGGCTACCGATCACGCCGAAGTGCTCAGTCAAATGGGTCCATCGGCGGTGGGCGTATAGAAGACAGCTCGGCGGCTCGGAGGGAGGGCGCGTGGACCACAAATCGGCGTGGAAGGGCTAGAGCTCGGGGACAAGGCATAGTCACGTCCGGCGTCGAGTTCACGGGGTCGAGATGTGGCCTCGGATGTAGGATTGAATTCTCGAGCCGAATCCGCTGCGCCGAGGCAAACTACTTCCTAAGCAGCCCGGTGGGGGCACCCTCGTAGATTGGGTGGAGGGCACCGAGTTTATTCCGGTATCCATCGCCGACACAGGGACTTCGTTCAAAATTATCTCGGCCGGTGAGTCTCGGCGAGAGAGCTCGGGAACCCGATGGCGTACATAGTGTAGGACTTTGTATGTAGGTATAAATGTATTTAGACTCGTTTGAAGTGTACGTTTTCCTCTTGAGAGGTATAAACATAGCTTAGGACTTCGTTTGGTCGTAAATGTATTTATCTTGTATACTTTGCCATAATTTGGTGAGATCGATTTTGGATGTCTTATACATGTAGATTTTTTCAACAATGAGTAATCAGTATGTATGCATGTGACTTTCAAACTAGTGAGTAGTGCAGATGCGTTGACCGAGACGTTCAATTCAATGAGTAATCTACGAGTGCGGCGCGCTTAGTGAGTACCCTACTTAGTGGGATTTTTATCTTCGTGAGGCGTCCCCGTGAAGGTTAAATGCGGTATATCGAATAGATGTTCGCGTATGAATAAAGCGAAGTGAAATGAAACATTCATTGGAAAAATAAATATTTTATTCAACAAAGCACTTCGCAAGGCAAGTAAGGAGACTAACATAAAGTGATGCGAAATCAAAATTATGTAAAGTACCTCCTTAAATGAGAAATATGCGAGGTTGGGGATAAGCGCACCGGATAAGTGAGATAACATAAGCCCCTTACCAAGGTTCTCGTGAACACGGTATGGGCCTTCCATATCGGATCAACTTGTTAAGACCCTCGACTCTCTGGCTTCATTATTAAGTAGAGCGAGGTCGCCACTTGGAATGCGGAAGTTTGACCCTTTTGTTGTAGTACCGTGCGACTGGGCTTTTACTTGGCTTCGTTTATGAAGGCTGGCTCGTTTCTCTTGAGGCGTCGAGGTTTGCTCATAAGTCTTCCTCGTT
This sequence comes from Salvia rosmarinus, assembly GCA_036937905.1. NCBI lineage: Eukaryota > Viridiplantae > Streptophyta > Magnoliopsida > Lamiales > Lamiaceae > Salvia > Salvia rosmarinus. The sequence continues at coordinate 115,615,257 of CM072819.1, forward strand.
TCGGCCGATCGAGTGAAGAGTCGTGGACTTGGCGCCGATCTCGGCGGTATGACGGCCTCGGTACCATAGACCGGTGAAAGGGGTTTCCGTGCGACGTCGAGGTGTGGTCTGTAGGACGAGAGGACTTGAGGAGATTTTCAGCCCGATCGCCTTTAGCTCGGTCCAGCCTCTTCTTCAATCCTTATGCGATCGTGCGGTTCGTCACCTCGATGCGGCCATTCGCTTGCGGGTGTGCGGCCGAGGTGAAGCGATGATCGATCTGAAGCTCTTCGCACCACCTCTTGAAGTTTTGTCAGCGAATTGGGTGCCGTTGTCCGAGACTAGAATGTGCGGTATGCGAGCGGCGGACTATATTTTCCACACGAAGTGCGAATCCTCCCGCCGTGAGGCTCGGCGGTGGCTCGGCCTCGACCCATTTTGTGAAGTAGTCTATGGCTACGACTAAATATCGGTCGACACGGTGCTCGGTCGAGCGGACCAACAATATCGATCCCCACCGCATGAAAGGCCATGGACTCTGCGGTCGCTTAGATCGATCCGAGGCAACTTTTTGACCGTGGAGTGAATCGGCGCCGGGCACTTTTGACGAGCTCGGCGAATCTTGCGGTGGGCAAGAATATCCCGACCTCGGTCTTCTTGAGAGAGCTCGCGACCCGATGTAGCTTCCGCAGTTCCCGATGAATTTCATTGAGCACGTGGTCGAACCTTTCCGCCCGAGGCACCTCGGGAGGGTTGAAGGTAAGATTTCAGAGAGAAGCGCCCTCATGTATGAGGTATTTACGGGATTCGCCATCATCTTTTTGGCTCGAGCCGATCTTGAGGTAGTCGCCGTCTTCCGGGTAGGCCTTCGAGGAGACATCAGTTCGGCTCTATTGGTGATGATGCCGGCGTGGGATTCGCTATGCTTCGAGCGGATCTCCTCCTTTGGTGGATTTGTTGACGACGCAGCTAGCTTTGGGGCGTCCACCACTGCTTTCCCTCGGGAATTCGGTGGATCTTGAAGTACTGAGCGAGGTCAACATCTCCTTCGCTTTTCGGTATTGTTTCATTCGGTCCTCCTGGCCTCGTATTTGCCTAACACCGGTTCACGACGACACAGGAATCACGAAGATTTGGATCTCATCCACCTCGCTCCATAGCGGTGAGTCCAGGAGATTGGGCTTCATACTCCACCTCGTTGTTGGTGGTCGGGAAGGTAAAGCCGGGTGCGTGGGTGACTTCCGCTTATCCGGGCCGAGAAGAAGAATGCCCGCTCCATTGCCCGATTTGCATGAGGCTCCGCCCACGTCATCCGCCGGCAACCATCGGTGGGTGAGGTCAGGTTCCTCCGTGCGGGTGGGATGACCGAGGTGGGCGTTGGAGGATCGATCTTAGCGGTCGACCGAGCTCGATGAACTTGACTTACCAGAAATCGGCGAGCTTACCCTTTTATGGCGGTGCGGGGAGTACGAGATATCGTGCTCGCTAAGCTCGAGGCCCACAGCTATTCGTCCGGATGATTCGGGTTTGACAAGACTTGCCTCGGGGTAGGTCGGTCATGCACAGATGGAGTGAGCTTGAAAGTAGGGTCGGGAGTAACGCTAGCATTCACGGTGCAGTGCTACCTTTTGAGGCCCGTACCTTGTCTCCCGGTCCTTTGAGTGCTCGGTGATGAAGTAGATAGGAAGCTGCCGTCCGACCTCGCCTCGTGCCGATTGCATTGATTGCCTCGCCCGAGGCGGCCAGCACAAGGAGAGGAGTTCGCCTCTTTTGGGGCGGTCGAGGTGGGCGGTCGGAGGTACTCCTTCGGTGTGTGAAGGCGGTGGTGCTCTTCCCGCCACGCGAAGTCAGGGGCCCTCAAGATTTTAAAGAAGGGCTGCTTCTACGGCGGCCGGGAGGAACCCTCTTGAGGCGGGCACACCGTAAGTTGTGGACCTCGCGAATGGTTTTGGCACTTGCATGTCGAGCACCGTCTTTACCTTGGTGGGATTGGCTTCGGTCCTTGAGAAACCCAACACCCAGAAATTTACCCGTCCTCACCACAAATGTGCCACTGGGATTGAGCTTGAGGTTGGCCGACGAGGAAATGAAGAATAGTTTCGAGGTCGATGGCGCAACTCTCGGCTTTTTTGCTGACTACTATATCATCGACATAGACCTCAACAATTTCTCCTATGTGATCTTTGAAGATCGCATCCACCATTCTTTGGTAGGTAGCTCAGCGTTTTTTAGACCGAAGGCATCTTTCGATAAGCAAAGACACCAAGTCGATAATGAGCAGCTGTTTTGGGCGTCTTAGGGCTCATCAAGACTTGGTGGTATCCTTGTATAAATCTAGGAAACCGAATACCTCATGACCGACCAATGCTTCCACCTTCTTGTCAATGTCGGGAGGGGTATGATCCTTTAGGCGGTGTTTATTGAGGTCGGTATAGTCGACACACATACGCCATCCACCTCACGGCTTGCGAACTACAACGGATTAGCCATCCAAGTTGGGTATTTAACCTCGTCTGAGATTTTGGCCTCCAGGTTGGGTTACCTCATCTCTTATGACCGCTTCGTTCGCGGCAAAACTTCTTTTCTTCCGCCGAATGGTTTAGTGGCGGATCAATGTTAAGGCGATGAGTTATGAGCTCGGCGAGACCCAGTCATATCCAATGGAGACCATGCAAATACATCCCTATATTCCTTAGAAGTCGCATGACACATTGACGAATATCGATCGAACCTCGAGTACCAACCTTGACAACTTTGGAAGGATCGTCATCGTATAGTGAAGATTTTCGATCGAGTCATCCCGAGGTGGCAACCGGAGGGTTACAGTAATTGCTAGGCTCGAGGCGAGGTACATCCAGGTTGAGACTCGTAGGCATTCTTTAGCTGCCGTTTGGTCACCTGGATGCTTAACACTCCACGGGGTGGGTATTTTAATGGTGAGGTGGTACACGGGCGAGCGGCTCTAGTTGCATCTGTCAATCTCTTCCGGGATAATGTTATATGGAGAGGAGCTCGGACCAAGAAAAATTGAATGGCTTTAGTGACCGACACGGAGGGGCGCCTCTGAGAATAGGAAGGGTAATGACACCTTCGGGTTGAACCGCTCTTGTGTAAAGCTCCATGGCCCAGGAAGGTGCGGGATGTATAATTCCTCCAACATCAAGTTTATCCAGCAGACTCGAATATGATGCTAACAGACTCCGATGTCAATGTAGACCCGATGTACATTCTTGTTTCCACCACGGCTTCAATTGTAATAGCATCCGGTGGGGCATGATCTTAGGTCTTGGGTCGTCTTTGGAGAACACGATGTTTTCTCCATCTCGAGCCGCTTATTTTTGGCTCTTGGGGTTGGTCTCGAACTTCATTTCTAGCGACGACCTTGTCGCACCAACCGGCGATCCGGTTATAGCGTAAACCCGCTCAATGCATTGGGACCTTCGTCCTCGTCATCTTCGTGTCGGGCCGTTGAGGTCGGTCCACGATTGTTACCACCTCCATTTTCCCTCTGCGCTTTTATTACCCGACGCAGTCGGCCGGTATATTCTTGATCAGCTCCTTCCTTCACAAGCTCGTCAATCTGTGAGCCCAAGGACTTGCAATCTTCGTATCGTGACCGCACCTTGGTGGTAGTCACAATACTTTCCGTTAACTTTTTTTTGATCCTCCTTTCATAGGAGGAGGTTTTGGGAAGAGCTCGATGTGAAGCTCAAATATTTCATACGGATTTAAATAAAGGCGATCGTTATTACTGAGGGTTTGGTCGAGGTCCCACCTTGATTCTCATGGTCCTTCTTTATTCTTTCGAGCAACGCGGCGTTCGCTCAAAGACTCGCCCCTATCCTCCCGCTTTCTTCTCTCGATCCATTGCTCATCCCGGATCTCTTTTCTTCCGATCCGACTCGTCCCTTTGACAAAGTTGTTAACTAGGGTCCAAAGACGACTATTTGTCTTTGGTCATTCACGGGTGATCTCCTTATTCGAGCTCGTGTCGGATCCCATTCTTGAATCGTTGATGATGTAGAGATCGTTACTCTCATCTATTTTAAGAGATTCCATGATGAATCTGGAGACGAAATTCGACATTGTCTCGTCCCGTCCTTGGCGGATTGTAAGCAGGTCGGACGAAGGTTGTTGAGGTGGCATCTTCTGGTAAAAACGCCATTTGAAGCGATCCATGAGGTCTTTGAAGCAATGGATCTTTGATACGGCGGTGAGGTGAACCAACGTCGAGCGTTGGAGACTAGCACCTCGGGAAAGACCTTGCACATATGGAAATCTTCCATCCCTTGGTTTGCCATATTGGTGGTATAGGCAAATAGGAAGTCGGAAGGATCTCCAGGCCATCGTATGCAGCAATATTCGAGTCCCGGTATCGCTGTGGCAAGGGTGTATCCAAAATCTCCCTTGAAAAAGGAGAGATAATTCGTCCGTGCCGGTCGAATCCGGGGAGTTCGTTACCATCCCTCTCCGGGGGAGTGGGAGATCGATAACGACGTCTGTCATCTCTTCGAGGGGGAGTTCGACTTCGTCTTTCCTCCCTTCTTTCCCGCCCTTCATAGGTATCACGTCGGTGGAGAACGACTCGCGGAGGGTATGAGGACGAATGAACCTAGTATCGGGCGATCATTATGTCGTGATGAGCGTTGATTGTTTCGGAGAGGTAAGCGACCTCGATTGCTGTTACCACCACTCGGCACTCTTGAGGGCCCGCCCATTTGTCCTCGGTTGAGGAAACTCGAATTGATCGAGGTTAACGTTGAGGAATTGGACATCGCTCTACCGAGGACCTCGTGGGAGCGGTGAACCTCCTGCTCACCGTCTCGAGGTCGGTGTCTTCTCTTCGTGGGGTGGCGATCACGAGAGTGTATGGAAACATTTTCCATGTGACCATCAGGTGTGTGACCGCTGGTGGCGTCCGCAATTCCCTTTCCCCGGCGTTGTGTGACCACCTGATCATCCTCCGCACGGTTATTACCGACATCGCCAACAGTACTAGCATTTGCACGTGTCCTCGCCATTAGATTGTAGAAAACATAGCTTTTTGTTCAAGAAGTTCCCACAGACGGCGCCAATGATAAATCTAGTATGCGAGATTTATGAAAACAGTAAAGAACACCAGAGATTTTTACGTGGTTCGATCAAGAATGGGATCTACGTCCACGGAGGAGATGATCCTCAAGATGTTTACTATAATTTGATTACAGCAAGTATCTCTCTAAAAACTCTAGTATTCAGTAATTTGCTAACCCTTTTACCTTCAATCTAACTCCTATTTATACAAGCGTAAATCATGCCCCACGAACCCCTGATTGGCGAACCATAACTCTCCCATAACCGACCATGATCTCCACCATTATTATCCATGATTTCTGCCGTTACCCACTACCGTTACCCATAATTGGGTTTAGGATCGTCATTTAGGTGTAACCGAGTAGAGGCAACAGAGGTTAGGCCCACTACTGTTGGGCACGAGAGGTTGGGCTCATGAGGTTGGGCCATATCCTATCATATAGTAAAGTGACTTTATGATGGATAGGAAATGAACTCGAATATCATAAACATTTTCTTAATTAGCTATTGTTTCATGATTGCCTAATATATTTACGTTCCATGCGGGGTTAGTATGTTAATTAGAACTCAAATGCAGTCGTTTTGTATACAGATTTCTTCCCTTCTTATTGACTGTTTTAAAGAAATACGAATACAATTGAAAATATTGAATCACAACTATTTGAATTGAAAATATTGATACAAAGTATTACCAAGCATTCACCTTACAATAAACATCATTCAGAATTGAAACAATTTAATTCTTAATTATAACTACTCTAGCTTTTAGATCAATATACATCGTAGCACCGGGATTTTCACCTTATACTAAAAACCATTAATGAGCATGATTTTGCATCAAATGGTTCATAAATAGATTTCATATTCGCAATCATACAATAATCACATGTTTCAATAATTGGATGGTGCAATATATAAGTATATCACATGCTTAACACTTGGTGCTAATATATAAGTATATCACATGCTTAACACTTGATGCTAAGACTGCTAAGTAGAGTAGAATAAGCCACCCTATAAACTTAATATTAATAAAAAAAATGTTAGGGACAATAATTGGTGATCAAGTTTTGTGATTACTATTTGAAGCAAATTACTAGATTAGCATGTACAAAACTTGATCGCGTTCCGAATTATTTCAATACTATTTTGGCAGGTGACGAGTCCATGTTTTATGCTTTTTCTTTAATCTTATTTTTTAGATTTAGATCGAATCTTTGTGTCTTTTCTCTTTGTTTTGTATCGACGGCACACAATGATAAAGCAAGGTATGAGGTGCAGCGAATGAGCACTATGAACACGATACATGCAAGCTAGAAAAAGGAATCTGCGATAAGAGAATGGGCTACGATACGATTGCACCCAAGGTCACAAGGAACTTGCACGCAGCTAGGGCACGAAGAAGATATCCAAGTGAAGACTTCACTAAAGCTGCTTCGTTTAGACGGCGTGACCAATATAGAGTATCGCGTAGGTTCAATTCTAGGCCGGTGGCCCAGGGCAAGAGAATAACAAGATGACCAGGACGGAAGAAGAAGAAGAAGAAGAAGAAGAAGAAGAAGAAGAAGAAGAAGAAGAAGAAGAAGAAGAAGAAGAAGAAGAAGAAGAAGAAGAAGAAGAAGAAGAAGAGTGATGAGTGCAAGACACACTATGATTGGAGATCGGCTTATCCACAAAAGATAACACAAGTATTTCACTTGCGAAGGACTCCTATAAGATGAACTCAAATCCACTTTGGATAAGCAGGATCAAGGGCATGTCTATGAACTGAAGAAGATCAACTCAAATCCATTGTCATCTTTATCTCTAAGGTCCAGAGCTTAACGTCTAGCCCACGCAATTCTCTCTCTAAATACTTTGCATTGCTCACTTATTATAGCAACCCATATCCACTCATCCACCAAATTATATTTACTTTGTTTCGTTTCTAGTAGTTCAGTTTTGCTAAGTCCCGTCGTGGGAAAACTATCATTTTCTCGTTTCAATAGTATGTTTTCTTCATTACTTGCATATTAATTTCGTTTATGTCTAGCTAAGCTTTTATACTGATTTGGGTAAGATGAGATGAACATGAACTCAATAACTCATGAGGTCTAATTGGGCAATATGATCTGCATTCATGTGTTCTCGAAGTATTAGGTTTGATTCTGGAAAGGTCTAATTTGACTATGTTAGTTAATTGATCATTAATTAACTGTGTTGGACTAGATCAGTAGTAAATCAAGATTAAAGTACGGTGTATGATAGGTTTGCGTCTTGAGAGTATAACTAACATTGACGGGTTGGCGTAGTCTAAGTGTTGCCGAGTACCAATATCGGATCTGTCTTGGACATAATGTTGTTTAAGTAATACACTCATTGATGATGTTCCTTGTGGGTGGTTATATCAAGTAAGATAACTTGCATATAAGAAATTTCTTGCATGTTATTAAATTTGATTGAGTCAAAATGGTTGTGTGTGTGACAGGTGATAATGGGGGCATGACCATGTTGGACTTATAACTGGTTGATATATACGTGTGGTTAAAATATTTGCACCAATGATCGAGTCGAGTTTGTATTTCTCGAGTCTCATACACAAGTTAGATTTGTTTTATTATTAATTTCATTTGTTAAGTGTTTTCAGTTTAATTATAGTTCTAGTATTGACCTAGATATGTTAGTACATTTTTTGTGTGACCAAAATAGTACTCCCTCTGTCCCGTCCAAGACAGCTCATTTATTTTCAGCACGGTTATTTAGGAGAAGGGATAAAGTGGTTAAAATGATTAAAAAGTAGGTAGGACCCACAACTTTTGAAGAGATAATTATTTCTTAAAAATAAAATAGATCATCTTGGATGGGACAACTCAAAATGGAATACGGGTCATCTTGAATAGGACGAAGGGAGTAGTGCTAATGTATGTAAGTAGCAAAAAATAGGAATAGGAGTTTTATAACCTACTCCATAAAAACATGAGTTTTATAGCCATTTTGACTTAAAAAGATAAAATTGTCCCTAGAAAATTTTAAAAAAAAACGTCTCTCTTTCTCTCTCACGACGCGTCTCTCTCTCTCACTCAAACCAAACCCACTTCTCTCTCTCACTCACGCACGACTCACTCACTCTCTCTCTCTCTCACTCACTCACTCTCTCTCTCTCTCTCACCAAAAAAAAAAAAAACCTACTGTCATTATTTGGTCTCTCGACTCACTGTCTCTCACTCACTCTCTCTCACGACTCACACAAAACCCACAACATGAGTGATACGGATAAAGATCCACGGTACTCCCCGGACGTGGCCGAGCAAGCGGCGGCTGAAGAAAAGAGCTCCACGGCGGAAGAAGCTTCCTCGTCGGAGCAGTCGCCGTCGCGCACGTAAGCACACCGTTGACCTTCTGCTTTGGGTCAACGAGCTTCAACTTCAGGCACCGATTTACGAGAGCCATCACCTCCGGTGAGTAATCGTGCATTTAAAATAGAATTTTAATATGATACACGATAGTTTTCATGTGTGACACGATAATTTTCATGTATAACACGATAGTGATGAAATTTCGATACTTTGTGGGTTTAGCAACTTAGATATTGAATTCAGATTGCTATGTTGTTGCTATTATGTGAATTAGAGCGATCGAAAGTACACGGTTAGCACCGTGTAGTGTACACGGTGCTAACCGTGTACTGAAGATTAGTACACGATGCTAACCCGTGCACGGTTGGTTCTTCAGTACACGGTTAGAACCGTGTACTGTTCTTCAGTACACGGTGCTAACCGTGTACACTTTTGCATTTACAGCCTTCAATAATTATTTCCAACAACATGCATAGTGTATACTAATTAATCTTGTGCATTTGCAGCCTCGTTATAGGTGGTTACGACCGCATATGCAAGGCTATGCAGGACGCATTAACCAATACATCCGAATTGATGTGTTAGCCGAGGTGATGACATGTCTACAGCAGTGCGGATGTATTGACGTATTTAGAGAGAGCTGCTTTGGGCATCTTCTTCGTCTCAGGAGAGGGAAAAACGCAAATAATGTGCTGCACAATCTGATGGTCCGACAGGTTGTGGATACTAGTCTTCTCGAGTTCGAGATTTGGTTCCACGTTTGTGGAACCGATATACGATTTGGGATGCTTGAGTTTTCCCTTGTCTCCGCATCGCGCTGACCGCCTTCTTTTCGATCCAAGCTTGAGGCACGATATTCCCAGCACAAAGATGTTCTATAGGTTATTTCGGGATCGGAGGACTACTATTTCAGAGCTCCGCAGCCAATTCATCAAACAACGGCTGGGTGATGATGCCGTAGACTACTTGAAGGCGGCTTTTATATTAGTAGCATAACTCATCGTCCTTTGCCGCGTTAGGGAAGCCATAGAGCCTTGGGTTTGGGCATTGGCTGAAGATTTGGATACGTGGCAGAGTTTTCCTTGGGGCTCCTATTCATTCCAGGTCCTCTGTCACGGGATTGATGTGCTCAAGAGGCACCCGAGCGTGGTGGCTGCTTCGAGGAAGACGTACCATTTCTATGGTCCTGTTTGGGCCTTACTGATTTGGTCGTGAGGTCATCCCGCACTTAGGGACGTATGTGCGGTGCCGAGACAACGAGATCTGCTGCCCGGATGCTTGATGTGGGCTACATGGAAGTCCCCAACCAAGATATTGGGTTTTTGATGACGTGTAATTTTAATCTCATGTTTAGTATTTGTTATATATTTATTAAATACATTATAATCAATAATGTGTATGTGTTTTTTTTTTGTAGTGTTTATGTCATCCTGTGCTGGAGCCGCTCGAGGCCGAGTTGACAGAGGCATACTACTTGAGCCTATTCGAGGGCGAACCTTTGGCTATTCGGTTTGTGCCTGTGGGGCGGCATGCCAGAGGAGCACATGACGAGCTGCCGAGCCACAAAGCGGTGCTGTGCGTAGATAGTGCCCGTGGGAGGCGGCGAGCATGTCCACATCATGCAATGAGTGGCTTAAGACGGCAGGGAAGCTAAAGTGCCGAGATACATCTCGGCTTGTTGAGCCTAGTCGACCTGGCGTGTCTCGATCGCAGTCGAAGCGTCGCAGACACTCATCGTAGCATGAGGAGGCGCCAAAGCCAGACCATGTGTGTTGCGAACACGCCAGGAGTGTTCGCCTAGACGAGGCCTCCATTGCTGCTGTGATTGAGACTGTCCGTCGTGCCATTGTGGACGACGATTCGAAGAGGGGCCTCGTAGCTCGAGTGGCTCGACGTGTGTTCAAGCAGTTGGCGGATTTCTTCGGACGCAGATCTTCGAGACGTAGATCTCGTACCCCTATATCTGCACGTGGGAGCCACGGCTATTCGAGCATGTCGGTCGAGGCGCGGTGTCCCAAAGATGAGGAGGTACCGCAGAGCCACCGACGATCCGCTACACAAAGAAGTTGATCCGCAGGAGGTGCCCACATTAGCCACCGACGATCTGCTTCACGACAGGTCGATCCAAATCAGGGGCTCCACACTAGCCACCGATGATCTGCTTCACGGCAGATCGATCCAGAGGAGGGGCCCGATTAGCCACCGACGATCCGCTTCACGGCGGTCGATCGGATGAGGACCCAAAACTAGCCATCGACGATCGGGTCATCGAGAGTCTAGTCACGCCAGCCAGCGGAGATCGACAGCTCGAGAGCCAGTCGCACCTGAGGGTGATGTATCGTCTGATAGTGGGGATGCTGCTTCGGAGAACCCTGCATTGAAGACCCCACATCCGCTCCGTGAGATATGAGTACCCGAGGTAGCGACTAAGGTCGACGAGATCTTTAAGCGATCAAAGCCCGATGCTTATGTCGTGGCTCATTGAATGGGCATATTTTGACTCAGGCACTGTTCGATCAGATCAACGACCCACACGCTGAGTTGACAGGCGAGGTAATTTATTACCATATTTATTCAAATTTTGTTTATATATTTATAATTCAATTAATGATGTTCTTTTTTTATTTGTGTGTTAGGTTATGGAGTTGTACTCCTTGTATATACATTGAAAAATAATCAACTGACATCATCCTGCTAATGTATTATTGCCCGAGATCAATGAAGCTCGATGTGTTATAGCACCGATTGGATTTTATGTAAGTTTGAAATGTACCTAAATTTATTTTAGCTCATCCAATTTATATAAATTATTCCCGACTAAATTTATTCATTTATGCAAAGAAGCGCCAGCGTGAGTTCGCCCTGCTTCATCCAAATGATCCTATGTGCTATCATGTGGTATCAAAGACCACCTATCCACGATGGCAAGTACCCGATGACTTGATAGCGATGGTACAAGGGGTCGATGCAGCGCATTGCAGATCGTGGTTGTGCGCTGATATGGTAAATTTATTTCCTCATTTCTATTATTTTCTATCAATTGAATGTAAACTTTAAAATTATCAATGTTGCAGATACTAGCCATCTGTAACGTCGGAGAAAATCACTGGGTCACAGTTCGCATATCTACTGTTGCGTGGACTCTTGAGGTGTACGACTCGCTGGCGTACAACCCTGACTCGGCGTTGAGACGTTACCAGATGTTGCCCATTATTCGACTTTTCCCTCGACTGATGAGGGTACCTGGATTTTGGAGCAACAATCCATTGAGGACGGTACATTCTAGCGTCTGACATCGGCGGAGGTGCCCGATGATGAGCAGTTCATGCAGACTGACTCAGTGAGTTGCGGTGTCTTTGCATGCATCTATATCTATCGCCTCATCAAAGGTATGCCTGAGAGGTTACGTAACATTCAGCGGTACATACAAGCTCAACGTACAACGATAGCTCGTAGTATATGGTTACTGTGTCGTTTGGTTTAGTTTTCTCGAATTTTTTGTATTTATGACGGATATTGTAGTATTTTTATCAGTATTAGTGATATTTTTGTTGGTGTTTGTTGGATTATTATTGATGTTTGTTGGATTATGTTGGATTGTTGTTGGTTTTTATTGGATTTTTGGATTGTTGGTCTTGTTGTTGGTGTTTGTTGTTGGTTTTTGTTGAATTAAGTTGGATTATGTTGAATTATATTGGATTATGTTGGATTATGTTGAATTATATTGGATTGTTGGATTATGTAGGATTATGTTGAATTATTGCACGAGGGTACACGGGCGTGCACGAGGTCGTGCGATCTCGTGCACGCTCGTGTACCCTAGAACAGTAGTCCGTTTCTTGTTATAATCCAAATACAACAATAATTCAACACCCTAAACGAATAATATTCATAAAAATCCAAAATAATCAATCCAAAAACAACGAATATAACTTCATATAACAAATATCCTTACTCAAGCGGCCGTTGAGGACACAAATTCCTCAGATGCTCTTCACTCGACAAATACTACATTTTTCCTACGTCGTGTCCTTTCCACACATGTTTCATCACTAATGACAATAAATGATGTGCATGAGCATTTGTTGTGGGCTTGACCCTTGCAGCGTGTGCATATTCGACGACGCGATCTCGGCGAACCCTCAACAACCGATTGCATCCTACTCAATCTAGACGCCCACCGACGTGTGATGATTGGAGGTCGAATAATGTAAGTCGATCTGTAGTCCGGTACAATCCATGCACCATGATGTGATACAGATGCAATTCGATAAGAATAAGTCGCCGCAAAAACAGACTATCTATAATACTGAGCCACAAAGTCAGTGACTTGTAAACCAGCACGCCTAAAAAAAGAAATTAATCACAAAATAAATTAATCACAAAAGAAATTAACCACAACGTATGAGTTGGAATTCCATAAATGTGTTTCCACTGATTTTTTGCCTATATTTTTGGAAGTTGCTATAATATGAAGATATTGTTAAGAGGTACACTCTCATATGGGTCGTTCTGACCTAACGAGGGGTCTTCTCGTGGGCCAATTCGATCGGGATCCAACCTAGATCCATTAATATTAATATATTAATTTATAAATGATATTTTTATTTAGAATAAATGATACATTTATTAAGAGTAATTGATACATTTACTCATAGTAAGTTATATAATACTGTTTATTTACAGTATGTCTACATTTATTCACAACAAGTGATACAATAACATATTTGTTAAGAACAAATGATACATTTATTTAGAGAAAATAATAGATTATTCAGAACAAGTGATATATTTATTCACAACAAAGTAATACATAACACATTTATTCAGAGCAAATGATATATTTATTCAAAGCAACTGATACAATGACATGTTTATGCATCGAACTGAGTCAGACAAATTTGGATCAGACCGATCCATAAAATAACCCAACCTTAAATAGGATCGACCCAACCCAATTATTTGTGTATTGTTAAAGCTATATTCTCGCACCATAAAAAACTCATATTTGCTCGAGATCTTACATAAGTCCGCCTCTCTCTATATTTGCGTACAAATCCGCATCAAAGTACAGCTCTCCAGATTATTAACATGTTGAAATAATAGCAATTTAAATCCTAAATTCAGATTTTATTTCAAATTAGACTTAATTTTTAAAGTGTTTTAATTTAATTTTTTGCTTCATAGTAAATTCGATCATTTTATCTCCCTAACTATGATTTTCTCTCTATAACTCATGATTCTTTCTCTAGCTTATACGATCAATTATCCAAACACTTTAACAACTTATAAGCACTTGAGACATTATCTCTTATAAGCTCTTGAAACATCTTATAAGCTCTTGGAGCTTATAAGCTCTCTAAAATAAGCTTAGCCAAACACCCTCTAAGTTGTCCCCTATTGTCAATTTCGGATACTCGATAATGAAGTTGAAAACATATGAGAACAACCCAGATATAATGAGCTTTAAAAGCCCTTAGTCAGTTTTAAGTTTCGCACTACAAAAATCTGACCGATCAACGATTAGCGGCCAAAATACGGGTCGTGAATCGTGACGGAATAAAAATGATTTTTTACGATGGATCGTGACGGATCGCGACGTAACATGGCGGAATTTCTCACACGAATCGGTAACGACGGCATACCCGCCGCTATTCCGTCGTTATATTTCACACGACACTATCCGTCGTTAAAATTAATTTTTGTTATTTTTTATCGATTAACCATAGTCCGTCGCTAATCCGTCGTTAAATAATCGGATTATTTTACTCTTTTTTATTTATTTTAACGACGGACAACATCCGTCGTTAATTTTAGCGGCAAAATTTCCGTCGTAAAGTAGTCACAGTCCGTCGTTATATTAAAATGTTTTATTTTTTATATTTCAGACGTAGAATTAACGACGGATATGTGTCCGTCGTTAAAGTCATTCCGTCGTTAAGACCTTGATTCCGTCGTTAATCCATCGTTATAGGTTTTAAATATAACGACGGATATTTCCGCCGCTAAAAGTTTAATAATGACGGGCTTTCTTCCCAATTTCATATCGAACCTAAAACCTCCCTCCCTCCCCACCCCAACCCCGCTGCACCCTGCCAGTGCCCGACCGCCGCCGCCGCCTCATGACACCGACACCCACCCATGACCCTCCCCCGACACCCACCCCACCCCCCCCACCCCCCATGCCCCCACCCCATCCCCACCGTGCCTCGACCGCCACCGCCCTCGCCTCGCCGCCGCCCACCCCCGACCAGCCAGCGCCCCAACCCCGCCCCTACCACAACCCCACCCCACCCTTGCCGCCGCCCACCGCCACCGCCGTCGCCCCGCCTGCCCGCCTCCCTCCTCACTGCCTCGCCTTGCCGCCGCCGCCCGCCTCCCCGTCGTCCGTCTGTGTTGGGATCAAAATATTTCAATTTTTTTTATTTTGTTATATATTTGTTGATTTTGTTGAAAATATTGTATAAGATGCATTGAATTGATAGTGAAAATTGTTATATGATGTATTGAATTGATAGTGAAAATATTGTATATGATGCATTGAATTGATAGTGAAAAATAGTGAATTGAGTTTACCGAATTGATAGTGAAAATGATGCATTGAATGTTAGTCTTGTGATTTGGGCTTGTGAAATTGATAAGCTTGGATGTGAATTGGGATGATAAATTCATCGCTTCATGAGTTAACAGACGATATGTGGTGTTTGATAAAAATGTTTGCGAGAAATTGATAAGCTTGGTGTGAATATGTTTAGCTTGGATGTGAATTGGGATGATAAATTCATCATTTCGTGAATTAAGATGTTTTGAGTTATTAAGTGTATAATTAGGCATATGTGGTGTTTGATAAAAATGTCATGATCTTGATCTTGATCATTTCATTTCTAATTGTTGCGTAGAAAATCAAATAGCAATCAAAATAAGGATAAAATGAAAATTTTGACATTATTTTACTATAAAATCAAGAATGGGTCTAGTCTCTGCACGAGGCATCGTCGAAGGTCCATCCTTTTGTTTCTCGTTTTCTCTAGATTCTTGACTACACTCTATATCCGAACTCAGCTCCTTCGTATTGAACGACAACACTCAAACCATCTTCCTCAGTATTCAATTACGCACGAGTTGTCATATTCCTTCATTTTGCTAAGATAAGCATATAATGAGGATCATCCTCTCCTCATCGAAATAGAAATTGTAATGATAGTCTTCATTATTGTATCTTAGCTTTTCATTCGACCGCCCTCTTACGCTCATCACATATTCTTGGCATATGACGTGTATTGCTTGTCCATGCCGTGAACAAGCAACATTTTTTGATATTACCGATTCATCGCAGGATAATGATTGTGATTATGAGCGGATTAAGAGCATCCTCACTTATTTTCAAGCGGTCGAGCATCCTTACTTCTTGTTCAGCAAGTAAGGATGAGTTTGATGTCGCTCATAATCACAATCATTATCCTGCGATGAATCGTAATATCAAAAGAATGTCGCTTGTTCACAAAGATGGACAAGCAATACACGTGTCATATGCCAAGAATATGTGATGAGCGTAAGATGACGAAGTCGAGTGAAAAGCTAAGATACAATAATAAAGACTATCATTACAATTTCTATTTCCAAATGAGGATGGGATGATCCACATTATATGCTTATCTTAGCAAAATTGAAGGAATATGACAACTCGTATGTAATGAATACGAGGAAGATGGTTTGAGTGTTGTCATTCAACACGAATGAGCTTTGAGTTCGCATATACGAGTGTAGTCAAGAATCTAGAGAAAACGAGAAACAAAATGATGGACTTTCAGATCGATGCCTCGCAAGAGACTAGACCCATTCTTGATTTTATAGTAAAATAATGTCAAAATTTCATTTTATCCTTATTTTGATTGCAAAAGGTACGCACGTAAAGGAGTTCATCCAAGCGGTTGACTCACGATAGCTTATCATCAACGACTATGGAGATGGAGGCCGATTTGTCGAGCGCGAGCAACACGAGGCCGATTGATAGTCGAGCGAAGCGGCATGAGGCATACGAGGAGCGACACGAGGCCGATTGATAGCGAGGCAGCGGCAGCAGCGAGGCATACGAGGTTAGATTGCAAGTCGGCGCGAGCAACACGAGGCCGATTGCAAGTTGAGCCGAGAGCGAGATGACGTTCTGCCACGATTCAGCTCAATTGCGCCGCAGAGAGGCCCCGAGCGCTTCATGGCCGCCCCGCCGCCCCACCCTCGTGATATCGACTCCGCTTTCCCCACCATGTTCATATTTGGGTCAGACATGAATTTATGAAGAAACAAAACATTTTGTTTGTAAACTTATCGTATGATTTAGAATTATTTGGTTTGTTTGATATTATGACGTGAAATTGTTTTGTTTTAATTGTGTCGCTCGATTTAGAATGATAATGTTTATCATTTAGAATTGGTTTGTTTCGATTGTGTTTGTTTGAAAACATGTTTGTTGTTTGTTGTAAACGGCCGTCCAAATAAAATTGAATCTCTATACGGTTTGTACATTTAGCGACGGACTGACGACATTTCAACGACGGATTTACACATTTAGCGACGGACTCGAGACGTTTCTACTACGGATTGGTTACGTGAAATAAAAAAAATCATAATTTTAACGACGGACTGTGTCCGTCGCTATATAATGACGGATCATCGACGAATTTTCTTCGAATTAACGACGGATTTGCGACGGTTTTTAACTACGACGTCGTTTCGCCGTTAATCCGTCGATATTAACGACGACTTAGAGTCGACAACGACGGATTGTATATCGACGACCGCTCGGAGGTTGTCGATTAGCGGTCAAACTTCCGTCGCTAATTATTAGCAACGGACGTATATCCGTCGTTAAAAGATTGCCAACCAGGTTTCCAGCGACCCTTTATTCCGTCGCTAATCCGTCGCTAATCCAAACTAACAACGGATCCAACATGATTAGCGATGTAATTTTTCATCGCTATTCGCCTGTTTTTTTGTAGTGTCGATGATAGATAAATATCTAAACTTCACTTCCAAACTCAGTGCAAAAAATTGAAGGATCAAATTTATAACAAATCGAAAGATTGAGACATTATTGAAACGTTTTATGAATTATGTCTAATTTGCAGCAAGGTCGTAATTGGAGATTTAAATTACAATTATCTTTCATATATTTAATATTCGAGGTGTGTGATTAGTATTATCTTTGTTATACGTGATTTTTTTTTTACTTTTTATGGAATAAGTATATGGGCATTTTAATCAGCATGTTATAGTAATTCTAGTCTTCTAGAGCTTTTCATATGCTTTGTGAGAGAAACGTTTCATAAGGTAGTCTAATAGGATATCTACGATGGAAGTTGCAACTTATGCAGGATGATAAGGGTTAAAAGAATAGATTATGATTTCAATTTTGCATTATTTATTTATAATTTTAATTTATTCAACATCGAGCCTACTCATATATTCGATGTTGAAATCTTTGATAAGAGACAAAATTCAACAAATTTGAAAAGTTCAACATATTCAAAAAAATAAAGTTGAATTTATCAATAAAAAAATAAATTTGAAATGACAAACTATGATTAACCTAAAAGAATATTGAATACATATACAGAGGAGGTGCATCATATAAAATTGTGCCTACATAGTTTGAAAAAATAAAATAGTAAATTGTTTTCCACCCACATGGTTATGAACCACGGAACTAGCTCGAAATTCTCGATGAACCACTAATGTTTCATTCCCACGTGTAAATCATAAGTTATAGTCACAAAGCAAACATAATCTTGTAAAATAATACTATATACTCTTAGCACACCCGTACGTGCAAAATTTAATTTCACACACTCTCTTCAATTTAACAACGTATATATTGTATAGTTTCCATATAATAATATTACAATACCCAAATTTTGGCATCGAAAAACTCATGGGGCATGTTGGGCCAATATGAACATACATGTATAATGTAGAAAAAAGTGTTCCCTCATTAGATACCGAAATTTGGTCGATGACACTATTGAAAGAATATTCAAATACTGTATACCATCTTACCAAAAATAAAAAATGATATGCTAAATTTTTTGAAACTTTTTAACAAAATACTCCCTCCGTCCCAATATGGCTCCTTTCTTCTTCTTTTTTTTTTTTTTTTTTTTTGGTATCGTAGATTAAACCGCTACCTTAGATTTTGTGGGTAAACCCCACGCCTCGTGCAATGACCAAAATAGATTAAGAAAATTTGTGTTTTGTGTATAAAGTAGTGAGTGATACGAAATTCGAGGTACTTTTTAGTGTAAAAAATGTTTTTTTTTTTGAAACGGACCAACTTAATTGAACAACCAAAAATAAAAATGTGCCAACAATAATGGGACGAAGAGAGTATGATATTTTGCCTGTATTATTCATGCAAGGAATAATATTTCGATAAAGGTAATATAAGCTGAAACCGATCATAAAGAGGCAAGGATAATAGACTTATTAAAAAGGGTAGGTAGAAAATGTCAAAGATTTCCTGATTTCAGTGTATAAACATAATATTTTCCTTTGGGAAAAGAGTTGTTAAGACCTCTTCGTTAAGTAAAATGGGAAATCGGCAGAGCAGCTGTTTTCGAGGTCTATTCCTAACGTGCGCCGTATTTTAGAGACTATCGTGCAATGTACGCATGCCCAACGGTCAAACAATAATAATCTGACGCCAAAGTTAATGCCAAAAAAATTCATCAACGGCCCAGAAAATACGAAGTGAGGAAAATATAATTCCCTTTTATTTCTATGGAATATAAAATATTCCCCAAAATAACACAAAGTGTAGTCTTGTCCCATGGATTTGATTAAGAGCTAATATATCTAGAATAAGGATCAATGATCGAGTCCTTACAATCGTAGTGTGAGAGTTTCACCTCTTTCGTGATTCATCAGAGGCATTCAAGGAAAGTCTCATAACTTCTTAACCGTTGAATTACCGCGATTTATCCTCTCATATTTTTATTGAAATTGAAGTGTGAAGACTCGAGGAAAGCTTCCCTTCTTGAACAATGAAATAACCATCTTTTGCTCATAACTGGTAATCCACGTGCTAAAATGCGCCTACTTCTTGTCTTTTTCTCATGTCTCTACAATTCCAATTTACCTTTTTATGGCTTTTAATTTGGGGCGATGAAGTTTAAAAAAAAATAAAAATGAGACAACAAAATATCTAGTATTTTGCTTCCCATGTTTTACATCTATTAACTATACCAATATAATATTTTTATTAAAAACATCAGTTTATCTATTCCACAAATACATACGGACTACTTAGGAATATTAATACGAGGATCAATACGCGCACACCATTTCTGAGAGTCTATTGTAATTTGTGAGCATCGATATTTGTGTAATTTTCCTTTTAGCATTTTTCTTTTCATTTTTAATTTATCCCTTATATCTCATAAAATATAATCATTATCATCAAATTTACAAATTATATTAACATCAAAGCTTTGATTTCGTTTTCCCATTTAACTTCAAATAAAACAATAAGATTAAATAATTGGTCTCTGTATTTTAATAACTTGTAAAGTTGATGATTTTTGTCATAATTTATGAGATAAAAGATAAAATGAAAGTGAAAAAAAAATTATAATATAGACTACATGTCAGCAATTTAACTGTATGTGCTCATAAATGGTGGTGAGATATCTATTGTCATATTTTAAGATTATATATAGAGCGTGAGAATCAAAACCGATGAATTCACGGTGAAAGTTGAATCCGAGTCTAAAAAATAGTGTATAGTCTCAATCTCATCCACTCATTTTACGAGATCCTATGGTTGAGATTTTTCAAACTTTTAAACTTAATTTCGTTGATTTTCGTTACAGTAAGTGTAGATTAGTAATTTGATTTGTTATGTGATTGCGAAAAAAACTATGCGTTGAGTTGAACTGAATAATGCATTTTAAATGTACAAAAAAATGCATGTAATTGAACACAATAATGCATGTGGTTGGAAGCTCACGCAGAGCCTACAGCACGCCTAACGGCGCCTCCGCTCGCTTCAGCGTCCGTTGCCAACAATATATTTTATGTTTTGTTAAATGCATGAACATGTTTTGTTAAATGCATGAACATGTTTTGATCAATGCATGAACGTGCTTTGTTAAATACATGTTTGTGTTTGGTGACAACATTCACTTTTATGCTTTGTTCAACGGTTTCATGTTTTATTCAATGAATTTTGTGACTTTCGACGATAAATCTCTCATCTATGGGTATAATGTCTATAGAATTAGTAAATCTAAATGATTTGGTAAGACAATTCACTTATAATTGAAAAACAATCTAAGTATATTAATTATTTATTCAGAAACTAAGTATATCAAGTCAATTATAAATTATTTACTTCAACTATGGGTCGATATAAGATTAGCATGTCAGCTCATATTTTCCAATATTTTGGAAAAAAATATTAAAAGAACCAAACGAGCACATATCCTCCGTACGGTCCTTTGTTAATTATTTTTTCAGAAAACTTAGTCCATTATTGAAGAGTGTAAAGTAATATAAAAGTGGTACTGTTTAATATTCACTTATTTATTTTTGAAGTTGGATGATATTATATACTCCTTCCGTCTATTTAAATTGTTCGATTTTTTTTGGATACGAGTATTTTAATTATTTTTTAAATAAAATAAAATATTTATAATGTGATAATTCAAAATAAAGAATGAAACATTTTAAATGGGATTGAGGGTAAAAATTCTATAAATTGCTGCATAAATGTCACATCAATTTAAAAAAGCCGAAAGAAAAGTGATACTTGCTTCTAAGTTTGTTGCAAACTTTGTTTCCCATAAGAATTTCTTTGTTAACTAATATCTCAAGTTTAATGGAGAGTAACTCATAATCATAAATATTAGAAAGGGCTATATTGTTAAGAATTAGGATACATATTTATCCTTTTATTTTAATGTTATGCGTAAATGATAGTTTATATTTGTTAAACTATCAACATGATGTGTACAAACAATAAACAAATAGGCAAATACTACAATTTACAAATACAAAAGCATATAAACTTCATTATGCTTTGCTCATATACATACAAAAATTTATAATTCTACCTCTTTTTTTAATGTCTTGATCTCCAATTTGCACCAAGTAAATCTTTACTCCTATTATATGCCATAGCCTATAAACCATATAAGGCCTATAATGACATCAATGTTGAAGTTAATTCACGTTTCCGTTTTGTTAAATCGAGATTTCCAGGCATCATAATAACACACGAATTTGTGGTTATGTAATTTGGTTTTCCACATTAAAAGAATTTCTATAATACATAGTAAGATTTATAAAATCAAAATTAGTAACACACACGTGAAGCCCACATGCTTATGTATAGGGATTAATGAGAGAATTTATTTGAAAATAAAATTAGGATTTCTTTTTGTGTGAGAAAAAAAAATGCTACCTACATTCTTACATTCTTTCTAGTAGTTTATGGGTGCAAGCAAAGGTTGTCTGATTTCCTCTGCAAATTTCTGTTTCTCATTCTTCAGCTCACAAAACAGAACCAACTATTTTCTGCAAGTTTATGCGCAGCTTAAGAGTAATCACACTCTTTGCCAGTTTTGAGGCAGTCCTTTCAAATAACATGTAGCCAGATACTCGAGAACAGTGTGAATAATGTTATTGTTGAGGGATAGAAAATATAGAAGTTTTTTGGTGTTATGTTGACTGAGAAAGAGAAAGGTGAAGCCTTTTTCATTTCAATTTGCTATATCTCAAAACGCCATTTTTACTATTGAAAGGTCAATTTCTTTAAGAGAAGAATATCAAGAGCGAAAAAGGGGGAGAGAAACACTTGATAGTCCAACCACTCATGCTTTGATCCGCGTGCTTTGATGGGCAAAGGAAACCGACCCCTCTAAAATCATAGTCTCTGTTGTGTGTTTATCTTGCCACTTTTTTTAATAAAAAAGAAAATTCCCTTTTAGCTGTTGATGGGTTGTTGGTGATAGGGTGGAGGGGGCGAGGAAGCCCCACTCAGATTTTTCAGTATACTTTTTTTTTGCAGTGTGTGTTTTGTTCCTTGGTTTTGGATTTTTTAGAGCATGCCTTCTTTGATTGGTTCCTCTCATACTACTAGATTCTCTGAATATTTGTCTTGGCCTTATTCCTCTCTTCCCTCCAAGAAAAATTTACCCACGAAATGGAATTCTTTTAATTCCCTCATTGTAGATGCAGTTTCCTTGAACTAGTTTATTAGTTGTTTTGCAATTCTTTTTCTCCTAGTAGTGTATGTTTCTGTTTTTGTTGATGGGGTGATTTTTTATCTTTCTTGAAGCTTGATTCTTGGCTCCGTTGCTTGCTGCAAGAGATGGAGCCTGTTGGCATTGTTGTGGGATTCAAGTAGAGAGAGAGAGAGAGAGAGAGAGAGAGAGAGAGATGGCGTCTGTTGAAGAAAAGCTGAAACCTCCAAGTAATCTAATTGACGGTATGAAACTGTTGAAAGAAATGCAGGATCACACTGGTTAGTTCTACTTCACCTTCTCTGTTTTTTCTTAGTCATGATATGTTTGTTTATGTTGTTGTGGTGAAAACTCGAGGCTGAATTCGATGGCATTATACGAAGAGCATGAGATTTATCGATGATTCTTGATGTTTTTAGGGGTAAAGAAACCGATAAATTCTGAGTTGTGGCATGCCTGTGCTGGTCCACTGGTCACCTTGCCTCAGGTTGGAAGCCTTGTATATTATTTCCCACAAGGGCATAGCGAACAGGTTCGTCTCGCCGTCTGCATACATTCATTTTACATGAACTGGAAAATCAGTGAAATGTGCCAAATTTGGAAGGAATTAGAGCGGAATTGAAATATTGTTGTGAGAAATGTACTAGATTTGTGACAATCATTTCTTTGCAATAAAAGCTTTCTTAGCTAATTGTTATTTAGTGCATTTATCAAGCTAACTCGAACTTTCACCGATTGAATTCTCTGAAGCGCGACTCTTGGCCATATAGTTGATCACATGAGTCTTCTGTGTAGAAAAGTCTACTCTCTTTATTTGTGTACTGATTTAGGGCTCTTTGTGTCTAAACTTGAGGGTAAGGAGTGATTACTTACTGAAATGGATAAGAGTGGACTGCTTAGATAGCTATACATCAATTACATACTTTCCATTCAAGCTTTACTAGATTCCACAGAATTTGGCCTTTACAATACACTAATTAAACAACAATTCATTAATGCTATTTCTGTTTTGGAAAGTAGACAGACTTTTCCATTTCGGAGATGTGTAAATAAGGGAAGAGTCGAAGATAACCAGATATGATGTTTATTCTAGTGTTTACGAGTGGATCACGCATTCTGTATATTGATTTGTCATGTTGCTCAAGTTGGATTGTGATGGAGCTAGTTTATATATCTTGATTCCTCTGCA
Organism: Salvia rosmarinus; assembly: GCA_036937905.1. Lineage (NCBI taxonomy): Eukaryota > Viridiplantae > Streptophyta > Magnoliopsida > Lamiales > Lamiaceae > Salvia > Salvia rosmarinus. The sequence goes on from CM072819.1 coordinate 115,639,070, forward strand.
TCAGGTTGCTGTTTCCACTAATAGGTCAGCAATGACACAAATGCCAAACTATCCGAATCTCCCCACTCAGTTGTTGTGCCAAGTTCACAATGTTACACTCCATGTAAGTATTTCTACAGAGAAATTTAACGGCATTGGCTTACAAACTATGTGACACATTACATGGTTTTAACTGTCTTCTTATCAATAGGCAGACAAAGAAACTGATGAGATCTATGCCCAGATGAGCCTGCAGTGCGTGAATTCTGTAAGTCTAACAACTAAAAATTATTTCTCAACTTGTATTATCATTCGACAAAATTCGAAAATACTATGGTGTCGACTAACTAGAATTTCCATATGGAGTGCCTTTCGTCACCGTGATGATGCGTGTTTGTCCTTCTGACAGGAAAAAGATGTTTTCCCCATACCCGATTTTGGACTAAAACCTAGTAAACATCCAACCGAGTTCTTCTGCAAAACTTTGACAGCCAGTGATACAAGCACACACGGCGGCTTTTCAGTTCCTCGAAGGGCTGCAGAAAAGCTCTTTCCGCAATTAGTATGGTTTTCGTCTAATTGGTTTTATACTTAACCCTCTATACCTCAAACTGATATGTCAATTTATTGAATGCTTACCAATTTCAGGATTACTCGATGCAACCTCCGACTCAAGAACTAGTTGTCCGAGATTTGCATGATAACACCTGGACTTTCCGTCACATATACCGGGGTAAGAATGGTGTGGTATTCTATCAACTTAGTTACCAAGTGTTTTTTATGGTCATTTTTCTTGTTCGGCTTTAAACACTCTCTAAAAGTATAACCTTGTGTGTCGTATTTTTTCTTATTTAGGGCAGCCGAAGCGGCACCTTCTGACGACCGGGTGGAGTATGTTTGTCGGAGCAAAGCGGCTTCGAGCAGGCGATGCGGTTCTGTTTATCAGGTAGTGTTTGTAACTTTATGTTTAACCACCGTTTCCAATCTTGATCGTATTTTATGCATTTGCTTTATGAAAAAACAAATTCAAATACTTCACAAAAACTTGTAGAAAGTGAGAATTCTCAGATTTTGTTCCAAATTCTATTACTGTAGAGACGAGAAATCCCAGTTATTGCTGGGAGTGAGGCGTGCTAACCGTCAGCAGACGACTTTGCCATCTTCGGTTCTGTCTGCCGACAGCATGCATATCGGAATCCTTGCTGCTGCTGCTCACGCTACTGCTAATCGAAGCCCGTTTACAATCTTCTACAATCCAAGGTATCTGAAAAGTCCTTTTAAATTAACTGAACCGCCCACATATTTTCTGAATTCGAAAATGGAGCAATGAATATAAAATTCATTTTGTAGGGCATGCCCGTCGGAGTTTGTCATTCCGTTAGCTAATTATAGAAAAGCAGTTTATGGCACGCAGCTCTCTATCGGTATGAGGTTCGGCATTATGTTTGAAACCGAAGAATCCACTAAACGGAGGTAACAAGCGACTTAGATCGACTTTCTATAGGTATCACCTCAGTCTTTGCTTTACGCTGTTTGACTTCTTTCTCCTTTTCTTTAAACAGATACATGGGCACGATAATAGGAATAAGCGACATAGATCCGTTAAGATGGCCCAACTCAAAGTGGCGTAGTCTTCAGGTAGAGTGGGACGAGCCTGGATGCGGTGATAAGCAGAATCGAGTTAGCCCTTGGGAAATCGAGACACCCGAAAGCCTCTTCATCTTTCCGTCTCTAGCTGCAAACCTTAAACGCCCTTTTCAATCGGCTTTCATAGGTCGTTTGTTTTACTAGCATCGGCTTGTTTTGATCGTTCTTTCATACTCACTGACTTGTAGTTTTCCTTTATATCAGGAGCACCAACGGAATGGGATTCGTTGATGAATCGGCCTTTCCTCAGGGTTCCCGACAATCCACCCAGTGAATTTCAATGTCCCTCGATATCAAGCATGTGGTCCGAGCAATTATTGAAAATGCTCGCAAAGCCTCACGGTATGATGACTCCTCATTCTATGCAAGAGATGAAAGACACCATGTTGCCAGAGCCGAAGTTGTTAATGCAACCGGCCATCAAGCAGAAACCCGAAATGATGATGGCGCAGGATGGATGTCTGCAAGGAGAGACTCATTCTCCGAGCATCATCAGCCAGCCATATATAACTAGCCCGAATAGCTCACTAGCCGGAAAACCAAACATCTCGGGTAACCTAACATCTCCGGGAGCCGGTCATGAACTGTCGAAGATGGAATCTGTTCCTGCTGCAAATCAATCAGGTCAGTCTCAGTCCGAGGGGAAGCTCAGCGAAGAAAACATGTCTAGTAAGCCCGCGAATCCACAAAACTTCAACAATGATTTTGCAGTCACGAGCCAGATTGGTGGCTCGGTGCCTTCCCAGATGAGCCAAAATCAACCGGTCAATCCATCCCAAATCGAGTCTGCTAATGCCAATACCTTGCTTCAGTATACGAACCAGGTCGATTTTGGTACATATAATATGATGTGCCCTTCTCCTTCCGGATTGTTTAGAAACACGGGATCTTTGTCCATGTTCAAGAAACCTGATCAGTCTCCTATGTCGTCTGAGGTTGCTTATCCGATGCTCGGGCAAGAGTTGTGGGATGGGCAGTTTAGCAACCCTAAGTGCGTTGTCTCCCAAGCCAATCTTCCCATCATGTTGCCTCATCACATGTCGAACCTTCAGTATAGCTCGAATGCTTTGAAAGACTTGTCAGATAATAACCACAACCAAAGCGACGTATATAGCTGCCTCAACCTCGACGGTAGTAACAGCGGGAGCACGGTGATCGACCCTTCCGTTTCGAGCACCATCTTGGATGATTTCTCCACCCTCAGGAACATCGATTTTCCAAACCCTTCAGATTATATTGTCGGGGGCTTCTGCTCGACCCAAGATGTCCAGTCCCAGATCACATCGGCCAGCTTGGCAGACTCTCAGACCTTCTCCATACAAGAATATGCGGACAACTCGGGCGGGGCGTCTTCGAGCAACGTTGACTTTGATGACAACAATCTCCTGCAGCAGAGCTCATTCCAGCAAGTCACTCCGAGATTTCGAACTTACACAAAGGTAATCTAGCCGTTTCGTTTTACTGAATTGCTTGTGATGATCGTCTTGTTTCTTGAGTCGGTTTTTCATTCATGTTGCTGATCTTGCATGACGACAGATTCAAAAAGCCGGATCTGTTGGAAGGTCGATTGATGTGTCGAGCTTCAAAACCTACAACCAACTGCGTTCCGAGATTGAACGCATGTTTGGCCTCGAGGGCCTCCTGAACGACCCCGGCTCCGGATGGAAGCTTGTGTACGTGGACTTTGAGAGCGACGTCCTCCTCGTCGGGGATGATCCGTGGGAGTGAGTACTTCCCTTTTCTTGTGATCAATTCAATGCATGCTTAAAGGAGACATTTTCTTGCATGCATATTCCCTACATCCAGATGTAGGGTTCATCCACCACAGTTAGGGTTCACCAGTTCTAATTAGAATTTATTAATCTCAAATTAGGATTTATTAATCACGATAGGAATTAATCTCTACTATACAATACCTTGTTACTCCAGCTGAAACTCTTTGTTGCAATTCTAATACGACGTGATCTTTGCAGGGAATTTGTTGGGTGTGTGAGATGCATCAGAATTCTGTCGCCGTCTGAGGTAAAGCAGATGGGCGAGGAGGGAATGCAGCTGCTCAACTCTGCCGCAGGCATGCAGGGCGGCTCGACGAGTTGTGGTAAGGATTGAACACGCCGTTGTTTTGAGAGAGATGAGAGTTCGATAAAGTTAGCTTTGTGTTATCAGATATATATGTAGCGGTCCTTCATTGCAAGATGTTTGATGTTAGATGTTAGATGAATGGTGTCTGTAAATTGGGATTGTTCTAACCTACGAGTAGACAACTATTGCGATTCAAAAAGAGCACGTTTTTAGCTTTTCATTGTATTTCTGTCTTAATCTAGTTCATCACCTCCAAATTCCGTCTATATCGAGTGGAACTCTCTAAATTGTTGTCTAAATCAAAATAAAAATCCCAGAATAAATAAATTTTCCCTAAAAAAATACAAATAAATATATCCTTTACCATTACATATTCAAATGACCCCTCGAGTACTGCATGGGACAACATTAGGCCCCGTTTGGTAGGTTAGTTAGGTTTCGTCTAGTTAGGTTTCGTCTAGTTAAAATGTACTGTGCAGTTAGGTTTCGTAACCCACAACTTAGGCAGGTTACAAATCTTAAAGAAATAGTGTAAAACAGAGCTACCAAACAGACAAAACCACCAAACCCATCCTTAAAACACAGGCCGTAAAGATACGAAACAGAGCTACCAAACAGACGCGGGATACGAAACATAGCTACCAAACAGACGCTAACTTTGTTATATTGACGAAACAAGGCTATCAAACGGGGCCTTAGTGTGTGAAAAGATGTTGATTGTGTAAGAGAATGAGTTCTAGTGTCTCTGCAAACGGTAAAAATAATCAACTTTACCAACGGAGGGGCAAATGAGCCATATTTTTAACATAGAGGATAGGGATGATATGATTGTAAATGAATTAAGCTACTGGTAAGTTATTCAAAGTCTGACATAAAAGTTTTTTTGAGGTCGTTTAGTGAACCTAGTTAGTCAAACACAGCGACATAATCACATAGCAACGTGGTTTATATGACACGCTTTACCAATTGCCAAAATTTGAGAAAATCGAATTTCCTAGTTATCGAAGGTAAAATGATTACTTAAACATTTTAAAGATAAAATTATATGTTCAATCAAAGTTCTTATAGTAATTTGTAATTAATTTCAGCAGTTAACTCAGAAAAAAATAGAAAATTATATTGTGTAGCGCTACTGTATATCCTAATATATGGATCAAATAATCATTAACAATTTATAGTCTAAATTTTGGCGCCATTTGCAAAAAATATCACAATCTTCAAAATATGAAAAGAACAAAAATCGACTTTCAATAATTTTTCGAAATATCACTAGATCAAAATTCTTACATTGAAAATCTAACTTTGCATGTCTGAGCCCGTGTATATATAAATGTATTACATTGAATATCTAACTTTGATGTCGGATCTCCATCCTATACTGAGATTTTGAAAGAGTGTCATTTTTAAAAATAAAATAAAAAGAATAAAACTTTTTGTATATTTTAAGGCCCAGTAAATTAATAATAACATTAAGAAAATAATGTGTTATATGTAATAATAGCAGTAGTCTAGTAGATTTCACTTTTAGGTATAGTGAAAAAAGTAGATGGAGATAAATATGAATCCTTTTTTTTTGTATTTATAATGCAAAAATATCATAACGGTGTCGCTTAAGTTTTATATTGTAGTCGGCTGCAATTCATGATTCATCACCCATTCGTAATGTGATAAATTATCGGATGCTAATTTATTATTATCGATAATTTACTCAATCATTTGGATTGTAATGTGTTGGTCCCACCTTCCCAATTCCAGAAACTCTTCTTTACCAGATAAAATCGATTTCCCAATTTAATAGATAATTATATTCTATATTGCGTTAGATTTCCCAATTTATTAGTTGATTGCCCCAATTTTGATCAGGATTTCTTCTTCCTATGCCAAGTTTATCTGTTATTACTCCGTTTTCAGTTGTTGTTGTTGTTTTTTTGTCTCGGAAATGTTTCGATTTGACTTTGTGCGAATGTCGAATCTGATCAAGATGTGGTGTTCAAGGAATTGGCCCTATTGTTTAGTCATCTAGGCAGGGGCGGATCCAGAAATTGATGATGGAGTGGGCTGAAAATAAATACTTCGGAGTATTAAATATCATAAATACTAAAATATTTCTATCGAGATTTCAATATATAAAATCCATCAATAATTGAGTTTATATTTATATTTTTAATAAAATTTCTTTCAATATAAACTCTTCTTTAACGTAAACTTTAGGAAATCCATCAATAAAACCACTCGCCAAATTTTGCTACGATTGAACTTGAACTTTGTGACTCGAATGGAATGAGAGCAATATCCTGGAAAGCGGTGCGGTCTTTGTGGAAGAATATAACAACTTTATTTAGCTAATTTTTCATACTCGTATGAACCTTTGAGGATTCAGACAAATAGAGTATTACAAAAGCATCAATATACGCGTTCAAAATAATAGGCACACAACAATAAGGAGACACAAATTTTAGTATGGAAAATCTCTTAAAAGGAAAGAGAGGAAAAAAACCACGGACTACTAGAATCGTTTAAATCCACTATAATCAACAATGGAACAGTACACAATCTTCTCTAAATTATATTAGAGGCATATAAAATATCATACACTGAAAATAAGCACATCAAGATGTATGGAATCAAAATCGAGAAAGATCGAAAAATATTACCGAAATTCTCCTCTATTCAGATCGACAAAACCCGACATTCGAAACTCAAAATCCGATCTCCACCGTCCAAAACGTTGGCCCAGATGCTGTAAAGCTTATGTCCAAAAATCACAGTGATCTAACGGTTCAATCCCCAGAAAACGGAATTTTTCTGAAGCTGCGCACTGAAAATCCGAAAGGGAAAAAAAAGGTTTCGAATTTTTCTGTTTTGACTATTTCAAATTGTCCCTTCAAAAATGGTGGTTGAGCCTTTTCATTCTTATAACCTTCTTATAGGCTTTTCTCATGGATCAAAAATATAAGAAAATCCAATAATAACAATTTTGTTTTAATTTTTTAATTATTTTGGACTGGGTTAATTTTGAATTGGGTTTAATATAATACATAAATGGAAGAAAAAGTTTGGGGCAGCTACCCCTAGATCCGCCTATGCATCTAGGCTTTGCAATAGTTGACTTGTTTTTTGTCGTTGATAAAAATGGAGTGAATGAATTAGAGTTCGTGAGAGGTTACACCAATATCTGCGGAAGAGCAGTTGCTTCCACATTGTTAAACAATTTTTTTCGGGTGTTTTCTGTGGCTTGTTCGAAGGCTTGGTCAAGTTGATATGCAGTTTGAGGCGTTTGATGATAATTGCAAAATTAGTGGGGCGTTGTCACCCTGTGATGTTCGTATGCTTCTGTGCATCTGTTGGATTTTGGCCTGCGGTTCTAGGATGTTTAGATCGAATGCAGGGAAGAATGACGGGAAATTTAGTATTCCAGATACCTCTGATCAGTTGGTATTCTCAGCTATGGAGGCATGTGGTGAAGGAGATGCCGGTTTGAATTTTGAGACTCCAGTGTGTCGCAGTTAGATATTCGATTTCCTGCAGCAAATATTCATCTTTGGGCATTGAAGATGTACCGAACCTTGCAGATTGCTTTCAAAAATTTGTCCATGCAAGACTCTTTTACCTCACGGCCACTGAGGAGGTATATTAGTTCCATTCTTCATATTGTTTTGTGTGATGTTCCACATAATTTCACATGCAAGTTTTCTTGAGATTTCACTGGAAATACAGTTTCATTGCTTGAAAGAGTTCCTATGATGAAAAAGTTTTTCCAACAGAATTTTTTTATTTTGATTTCCTCCTAAGCCATTTCACTTCATACCGCCTTGAGATTTGCATATAAGTTTAAGAGAGATCTTTTGGTCCACTGCTAGGGAAAATGGTTCTGGCCAACATCATGTACCGTAAACTACTTTTAAAGTTAAGAGTGCAGTACTGTTGCTGGAGATTTCTGCTTCCTATAGGAATGGATCTCGTAAGGACTGGGGTTGAAAGTAAGTGCTTGAGGATAATCAGCTTCAACAGATACACTATCTTCTCAAAATTGACATCCATTTATACCTAAGAATAGGTATGAAAGATGATATATTTTAAGCTTGATAAACATGCATGGATAATTGCATTCTTTGCACCTTTGAGGTTTTTGTGGGTTAGTGATAGCTGTTATTTACGCCAGTGCTATAGGTGTTAATATTTCTTTTCCGTATTCGTGTCTTAGTCTTTGTCAATCTTATAAGGATGAATCTCTTCTCATACTATCAATGGAGCTTCACAAGCATTCTGTCTTAGATTTCTGTTACTAATCTTGAAATTAACCAATTGCAGGAGATATCAGAGCTATCATGCTCTTCTGCTCATGAGAGCACCTCTTCAGCAGTTTCTGAAACTCAGCTTTTGACTCCTGGAAGGGCCTGGGCCATCTCACTCTCCTCGAGAACTGCTATAAATGAAGAGATGTCAAAGGCTTGCTTTCCTAGTGATGATTATGAACCGAATGAAAACCTAATTTACCAGTTTGTCCACTCTCTTACTGTACTTGACTGCATTTATGTTCTTATCGTGTTTACTTGCAGTTTGCCCCACTCTATCAAATATCTAAACTGTTAATTTACCTCTTTCTCATATGTCATACTCTATCCTGTTTGTGTTTCAAGTCTTAAAATCCTGTACGACAAACTCATTATAACTGTTCTTCTCATCTAAAATTAAGCAAGAAATTTCGGAAATATGAATTGCTGATGTATTGATCAACAATTCAACTTACTGCTACGGTTCTCTTCTCTCTTGATTGTATATAGCATGTCCGAATGCTTTAGTTTCAGCTGTCTTATTATGAGTTGATGTTTCTCATTAAGATATATTAAGTAGCATTAGCCATAGAAAATAAAGGTTCACATCGCCACTAAATTATCTAATTTTAGGTGTAGCTAAAGAACAGTCACTTGCAAAATTAGAGTCGGGGGCTATAGTGGTCCATCACTAATACTTATTTCTGTATGTGAGCAAAAGAGCAACGCAAGGCCATGGATCATCGGTGCACTCACAGACGAGGGCTTTGAAAATAAAGATATATATTATGGAAATTCTGGCAGTCTGTATGCTTTAAGCCCAGTCTTTCATGCATTCGTATCATCTGGTCAGTTTGATGATAGTTTGTCATGCTCCGCTGTATAGAATATTTTCGCTTAGAAAATTAAACTAACTCGAGATTTACTGAATTGGCAGGGAGCTAGGGAGAGAATTTTTGTCTATAGTCATTCGCATGGTAGGGCTTATGAGGCTAAACCCAAAGCAGTGGGGATTGCATATGGTGGATCTTTAGGAAATGAACGAATATTTTTGGATGATGGTTTTTCCAGAGTTACTGTGAGTCACCATGCTGCCGATAAAACATACCAACATGGCAGCCTTTTCCCTAATCAGGTATTACCATACAATTCCAATTCTTTGATGTGTGAACTATTCATTGTTTTCTAAGTAGTTGATGAGTACATTTCACCCCCAGCAATATCTGAATAGCATGTCCAAGTCTTTCCAGACCTAGTTTTTAATCTGAATTTTAGACAACAGTTTTTTATTTTTATTCTTATTCATTTTCACCCCAAAATAAAACCAAATAATATTATTATTTTTATTTTAATGTGATGCAATGATTGATGATCTGAATTCCTCCCAACTGAAGCCACAATTTTCCAAGTAGATGTATGGGAACTAGGGGGGGAGATCTGCTCGAGAGGTTCAAGCTTCTCATCAGATCAAAGGTGTAAGGTAACCTAATATTTCACTGAATTTGCTTGAGCAATCGAGCTTCCATGGTACTGATGCCGTTCTAATATGTTGCAGATTGACTTGAAACCATTCTCCAACTGGGAAGATTCGCCTGAAAAAATGATGATGGTTATGATGTCCAATCCATATGCAGTTAGACGCTAAGAGCGATGATCAAGACATAACAACCACCACACATTGTAAATATGTGTACATTAGAGTGCTTCTTGAACTTGTGTGATCTCACCATACTACCCACTTGTTGGGAAATAAATTGCTTCATTGTCATCATGGCTGCTCAATTAACAAGCTATGAATTTTGTGTATTGAACCCAATGAAAGCTTTTCATTGACACAACCCTACAGTTAATTTGAAATTAAATTTCGCTAATTTATAATTACATTTCAATTGAGCCCCATTCCTGTCACATTTCAATTTATTAAGTTTTACCAATTAATTTCTTGGTTGGCTTTCCAGTTCCATGCCCTGCATTACGTGCTATGCTTGAAGTATAGACTTGTATTGAAGGTATTGTGGAAAGATACTTAAGCTTTGGTGGCAATTTTGAGGTGCACCAAAGTGAGAAGTAATGTTGATTCTCTTTTCTTACTTTGTTCTCTTTTGTGTTGCGTGAGTATTGGTTATGCTCTTTATTCTGTTGTGCTGGCGCTTGGTTCTTTTTTTAATAAGATGCCCCACTATTTCTAACTTTTAATTATTCTAGTTTAATTATTGCGTCAACTCTCCTTATATATGTTGATGAAAGACAAAATAGAAAAGCAAAGGATATGTTCAGTTCAGATTTTACGAGCAGGAAGAAAGCATTTCAAAATGTGATATATATATATATATATATATATATATATTACCTGAATAGCATTTCCAAGTCTTTCTAGACCTAGTTTTTAATATGAATTTTAAACAACAATATTTATATTTTTGTTCATATTCAACCCAAAATTAAACCAAACAACAACAATTTTATTTTTATTTTATTTTAATGTGATGCAGTGATTGATGATCTGAATTTGTGGTGCATATATATTGATAGGGTTTTTTTCCAATTGCTTGGTTGGCTTTCCATGTCCTGCCTTACATGCTGTGCTTAAAGTTATATAGTAGTATTCAATGCATTGTGAAAGATACTTAAGCTTTGGTGGCAATTTTGAGTTACACCAAAGTGAAAGACAACGTTGATTCCCTTTACTTGCTTTATTCTCTTTTTTTGTTGCGTTAGGATTGATTATGCTCTTTAATTATTATGTTCTGCTGGCGCTTGGTTCTTTTTTTAATAAGGTGCCACTATTTTTAACTTTGAAGTATTCTAGTTTAATTATTGTGTCGTTTTACACAAGTGTGGCCTCTCCTTATATATACATATTTTGATAGGGCCTCATAGGCATACGTTCCCGCCAGATAGTAATTGCAACTCATCAAAATCAATAATGCCAAATCACTCTACAAATGAAGTAAACAATCTAGATACAGATGACGGCAATCACTGGTCGTGCAGAGCCTGCAACCTTCCAATCTTCGCCACCCCCTTCGTCGGCGGAGGCGGCACTTTGCTGCACGACCAATGTGCCAATCTGCCGGAGGTATTGAAGGAGTGCGAGCTGCACCCGCAGAAGCCGCTGTTGCTGAGGGATAACAACGGCGACGAAGAAATTACTTGTTCAGAGTGCTCGCAGAAATGTGGAAGTAAGTTATATTACTGTGGGGATGAGGATGAGGATAGCGAGTGCAGTCTCATACTGGACGTGGCGTGTGCTCTGCCGATAAAGATCTTGCACAGGAGCCACCGCCATAGGCTGGTTGCCGTCCGCGGAGGCCCCGACTCATCCTGTGGTGTCTGTGGTGTCGCACATCAGGTGGCGTCAAAGTTGTCCTACTTTTGTTATGTTTGCGGATTCTGGATTCATGGAGACTGCGCCATCTTACCTAATGTGATTCAGCATGAGAACCATCAACATCCACTTGTTCTCTACTACCATGTTGCTGCAGCATTTGGTGCACAATATTCAAGTTCTCTTGCTTGGGATGAATTTAGTGAGTACGGGGGCGCGCCATCTGAAATTAATGATAGTTATAACTGTGCAATTTGTGGGGAAGATGTGGGCACAAGATTCGGGATTTATTCTTGTCTCAACTGTCGTGACTGCATCTTTCATATCAACTGTGCCATATCAAATCCTCTGAGATTCAAACCTGGTATGCTTTTCTTCTTTTTCTTATTTATGTCGTAACCAGTAAGCATAAATATGCATGTTTTATGAGCTATATACACTTGAAATTGTTAGGGACTGCTACCGCCACCACTCCGTCCAATTAGTATGATATTGTTCGCTTTGGGCTAAAAGCCCGCACGGATTTGTTTTTGGGCTCAACAACTCCCAAAAGACCTCATACTAATTGGTGGTGGATTTCTCATTATATAGAAGACATTTCTTTATTCTTCTTCCAATGTGGGATGAGTTTGCAACACCCAACAATCCTCCCCTCAAACCAAGGACCACATCATTGTCCTCCCCTCGAACGATAATCCGTACATCTTGCACCGCCGTTACCACTGAACGGGACTCGCCGTCTGACCACTCTTGCAGGAAGACTTTCGACACAAGGAACCACCAGATTCAATCGTGAGTTCACTAGGGGGTACTCCTCCACATCGGAACGCAATCTCGTCCCGCCCACGTATTGGGCCCAGCCGAACCTTCGGCTCTGATACCACTGTTAGGGACTACTACCGCCACCACTCCGTCCAATTAGTATGATATTGTCCGCTTTGGGCTAAAAGCCCGCACGGATTTGCTTTTGGGCTCAACAACTCCCAAAAGGCCTCATACTAATTGGTGGTGGGTTTCTCATTATATAGAAGACATTTCTTTCTTCTTCTTCCAATGTGGGATGGGTTTGCAACACCCAACAATCCTCCCCTCAAACCAAGGATCACATCATTGTCCTCCCCTCGAACGATAATCCGTACATCTTGCACCGCCGTTACCACCGAACGGGACTCGCCGCGACCACTCTTGCGGAAGACTTTCGACACGGAACCACCGGATTCAATCGTGAGTTCACTAGGGTACCTTCACATCGAACGCAGAGGCGCGAGCTTCGACAAGTGTATATCAATTATTAGGTTGGGAATATATTTAAGGCTATTAGAGGTGAGTAAATGGGCCTTGGGCTTGGGCCAACTATTTATAACAATCTCCACCTTTGGCCCAACCGTGTTGCTGTGTGCATCGGAGAACAAACCGCACAATCATCCTCGCCGAGCCCCCTTATAAAATCACGAAGATAGAACCAGGGGACAGTTTGCCCCACGTAAAACCACAAAAGGCTAAACAGGGGACTTTGTACAAACATAGTTTGTACGGATCACAAAGATCCAATGGTAAACTAACCAAAGTCAAAGTTCAAGATCCTTTGACATGAGCGAAGCTTCTCAACTGCATACACTTAGTACCCATATCGTGAGATTAAAATCGGTGCAGCACTTTCTCAAGTTTAATTATGCCTTTATCAACAATGTCACGATAAATGAAACCTCACATCAATATGCTTAGTTCTATCATGAAACACGTGGTTCTTGCATAATTGAATAGCAGATTGACTATCGAGAAAAAACAAAGATCTTTATCAAGAAAACTAATTTCGGATAAAAGACCTTTAACCAAATAGCTTCTTTTAAGGCTTGAGAGCAAAGAACATACTCGACTTCAAGAGTAGATAAAGCAACAATAGGTTGTAATTGAGATTTCCAACTTATGCATGATCCACACAAAGTAAACACATAAGAGGTGGTGGATTTCCTATTGTCTCTATCATTAGCATAATTAGAGTCCACATAACCAACAAGTTTAACTCCATCAGTACACTTAGAGAAAGTCAAACCAAGATTCATAGAAGATTTCAAGTACCTAAGCAACCATTTCAACGCTTCCCAATGCGGCATACCGGGATTAGACATGTAGCGACTTAGACAACTCACATTATAAGCAATGTCAGGCCTAGTACTAATCATAAGATACATCACAGATCCTATAGCATTGGAATAAGGCACTTTTTCAAAAGCAATCTTGGGGGACTGATCCTTACTTAGCACAAAATGAGAAGCAAGAGGCACATTAGAACACTTAGCATTCGACATAGAGAATTTACTCAAAATCTTTTCAACATATGAAATTTGATTAAGCACTAGAGTACCTTTACTCCTATCTCTAACAATATCCATGCCAAGAATTTTCTTTGCATCTCCTAAGTCTTTCATCTCAAAGTTATCACTTAGACACTTTTGCACATGCTTGATAGTCTTAACACAAGGACTAACTAACAACATATCATCCACATATAAGAGCAAGAACATAGGAACAGAATCACAATCTTTAAAGTAAAGACAATGATCAAATTCACTTCTAGTAAACTTTAAAGATTTCATGCATTGATCAAATTTTATGTTTCATTGCCTAGGTGATTGTTTCAAACCATACAAAGCCTTCTTAAGGAGACATACATGATTAGGTTTCTTAGGATCAACAAAGCCTTCGGGCTGTCTCATGTAAATAGGTTTATCTAAATCACCATGCAGGAAAGCAGTAGTCACATCCATTTGTTTTAATTCCCAATTAAAGTGAGCAACTAAAGCAAGCATCATTCTTATAGTGGTAAACTTCACAACAGAGCAAAATTTCATTTTAGTCTATCCTCTTTTGAGTAAATCTCTTACCACTAACCTAGCCTTATAACGAATAGAATCAAGTTCTTCTTTCAGTTTAAAAAGCCATTTGCAATCAATAATAGAGCAATCTTTAGGTTCAGGCACAAGAATCCAAGTCACATTGGATTGAAGGGAGTTCATCTCCTTTTGCATAGCTTCCAACCACTTATTAGCATTCACAGATTTTAATGCTTCTTGATATGTATTAGGAGCATTACTATCTAGGGATTCAAACACATTGAAGGCAAGCAAACACAACTCAAAGTCATTATACTTAGTAGGCACTTTAGTTGTCCTCCTACCTCTATCCCTAGCAAGTTGATAATCATGCATATCATCATTTTCAATAGCATCATCATGCGTATCATCTTCATGCATATCATCATCAAGAGCATTATCAATATAATTTTCATGCAAAGTTTCATCAATAACAGGCACATTTTCATCAACAACATGCTCATTATCACTTTCGGCACTCAAATCATTGGAACCATCAAAATGAATCAAAGGAGTGAATTGCTCCACCTCACTTTGAGTCGTGTCGAGAGTAATCACAGACAAGCAAGGAAAATCGATTCATTAAAAATCACATCCCTACTAACAACGGCTTTGAAGCCGTGCTCATTTCTATCCCATACCCTATACCCTTTAACACCTTCGGGTATCCTAAAAACATATTTTTAGATCTAGGTTCCAATTTATCACCCTTTTATGCATAAAAGCAAGACTGACCAAACACACGGAGATTACAAAATCAACAAGCTTACCACGAAAACACTTTGGGACACTCGCCTTCAAAGGCACGAGGAGACCTATTTATTAAATAAGCATTTGTATGTATAGCCCCCAAAGTTCTTAGAAAGCCGGAAGATGCCAACATGCTTCACCCTTTCTAACAAAGTCCTATTCATACGCTCACCTACCCCATTCTGTGGAGTGTAGGCACAGTTCTATGTCTCTTAATACCAGATAAAGAGCACAAATCATCAAGCAGAGCATTACAAAACTCAAGGCCATTATCAGTTCTCAAAACCTTAATCTTCTTTCCAGTTTGGTTTTCAATTTGAGTTTTCCAAGTTTTAAACTTATCAAAAACATCAGACTTATTCTTAAGTAGAAAAATCCAAACTTTTCTCGAGTAATCATCAATCACAGATAGGAAATACCTATTCCCACCATGAGTGGGCACACTAGCAGGACCCCACACATCAGCATGTAAGTACTCAAGAACATCAGAACACATAGTCTTATTCTTCAAAGAAGACATAGGAAAAGAAACTCTATGTTGTTTGCTCAACACACACGACTCACGAAGGCATGCTCGACAACTTACCATCACCAAATGCACCATTCTTATGCAAGATTTCTAGACCCTATTGCTCATATGCCTAAACGTTTATGCCAAAGCACGTCTTATCTTCTTGGACAACATTCACAGAGATTGCATCATCAATGACAAGATTAGCAAGCAAATATACAAGTTATGGCGTTTTCGGTCTTAAACACAACAAGGAGCCTTTCAATATTTTCATTGCCCTTCCCATCTACCTTCTAACCCATCATCTTCCAAAGCAAAGACAAGACAACAAATTATAACGAAGAAGGCACATGACGCACATTCTTCAAAGTATAAACATGACGTAATCAAACTTAAGACAAACATCACCAATACCTAGTATAGGACATTTCTTCATCAGCTAATGACACAAAACCATCACTGACATCTTTATAGTTTGAAAACATGTTCTTAAACGGAGACATATGGAAGGTGCAACCGTAATCAACAAGCCGTTCATTTTCACATAGAATAGAGAATGCATAGAATTCAGAATACACCATAAACAAATCTTCCATGATTTCACCATTTGTCACAACATTAGCATGCTCTTTTTTCTTAGGGTGTGGGCACTCTTTGATATAGTGACCAACTTCACCACAGTTAAAACACATTTTTCCCTTAGGCCTAGACTTAGACCTACTCTTACCACTAAACGTTTTCTTTTCCCCGATTCATCATTACTAGCATGCTTGTGATTATTAAACTTATGTTGAGTTCGTCCTCTCACATGCATAACCTCACCAGACGATTTTCCACCCTTATTGTGTCTTAAATCTAATTCTTTGCTTTTTAACTCATTCACAACAGTATCAAGACTCACATTATCTCTTCCATACTTCATGGCAGATTTCACGTCACTGTAAGAATCAGGTATAGCATTTATAAGCACAATATGAGCATAATCATCAATGTGTTTA
This sequence comes from Salvia rosmarinus, assembly GCA_036937905.1. Taxonomy (NCBI): domain Eukaryota; kingdom Viridiplantae; phylum Streptophyta; class Magnoliopsida; order Lamiales; family Lamiaceae; genus Salvia; species Salvia rosmarinus. Next base: position 115,655,512 of record CM072819.1, read on the forward strand.
TCACCAGTCAGTTTAATATCTTGTATTAACTTAGTAAACACATCAAGGTTCTCATCTATCTCTTTAGACAAATCAAGTTTAAACCGAAAGAAACTTTCAAGCAAAAACATTTTTGAAGGAAGGGACGTTTCAGTATATAGTTCTTCAAGTTTTTCCCACAATTCCTTAGCAGAATCTAACATACCAACTTTTCTTAACACATTGTCAGACAAATTAAGAATAATGGTAGAGCATGCAAGTTCATTCATTTCATCATGTTTATCACTTTCCACATAATTTTGAGTGATAGCACGAAAACTTTCTGTTGAACTAATACACACTTTATTTTACATTTCCATATACTAAAATCCGATTTTCCATTAAAGGAGACATGCCGTATGAGTTAGTAGCCATTGCACAAAGCAAAGATTCAACAAATGAATAAGGCAGCGGAAATAAAACTAACACAGCAACACGACAAGTAAAACGGATCGAAAAACACCACACAAATCACGTAGCAAACGCAAGTTGGTAGCGACAACAAATGCCCAAGCCTATATCGCACTAATCGGCGGTTTCTACGAATTTAAATACAACCTATGCTGCGCCACTCGGCAGTCTCTAGGAATTTAAATTACGGAGAGGTTAAGCCAATTTACCAGAGTGATGCCTAAGATCGAGGCACCGTTATACCTGCGGCGATCTGAATCGCTGATTAACGCATCGCGACAACGAGACACACCTCTCTCTGATACCACTGTTGAGGGACTGCTACCGCCACCACTCCGTCCAATTAGTATGATATTGTCCGCTTTGGGCTAAAAGCCCGCACGGATTTGTTTTTGGGCTCAACAACTCCCAAAAGGCCTCATACTAATTGGTGGTGGGTTTTTCATTATATAGAAGACATTTCTTTCTTCTTCTTCCAAGGTGGGATGAGTTTGCAACACCTAACAGAAATGCATTACCAAATTTGAAAAAAAACCTTTAGATTACGATATTTTTGTTACTTAAGTTTTTATTTTTCCTGTTCTTTGGAGAAAATTGAGAAAAAAAGAAGAAGAAAGTTGAATTATATCGATACCGAAGCCAAACTTAAAATTCGGTTTGGTCGAAGTTTCCACTTTTAATCAGCAATGGGAATTTTAAAAAACATTGGATCATCAATTTGATCGGCTTTGTTCAATTTTCGACTGAACTGACATCCCAATACATGGAACCGAACATTAGATAGTAATAAGTAGTTGTAATTTCAGTATCAAGTGTTAAGGAACTCATGAACTAGCCATTCCATGTATTTTCAACTTCTTCTTTTTTCGTTTATCATTTTTTATTTTTGAATGTTGTGATTTTAAGATGTCAAGTTGTAAGTTGTAAATTGTAGCTCCATCTATACCTTTTTTTATAAAAAATATTCTAAGGATATTTAATTATTACATATGTGTATATTTATATAGTATTTTTATTTATATGATTATATCTAAAATTATTTAAATTGTGAATTTTAAATTCTTCTCTATTTGTTGCAGTATTGAGTAGAGAGGCACGATTTCCTGGTCTGGTTCGCCTTCCAATGGCAGATGAACATCAGAGTATTGTAGCCTACGTAAAAGATGACGGAGGCGTATATACCACAATAGAAAGGCTTCATAGAAATTTTTTTGGCAAGTCACATAGATTTATCTTGCATGATGACATGGATGATGACGACCACATCAAATCTCATGAACATCAACGCGTGTGCGATGTATGTCTTAAAACTATCAAAACTGGCACCCCTTCCTACAGCTGCTCCATTTGCCCTAATTTCTTTCTCCACCACTACTGTTATCGCCTTCCAGTTTTCCTATCGCCAAACCCGGCTCACATACGTAATCATCCACTTATACTAGACCTGCGTGATTATATGACGATCATTTCAATCTGTTGCCGCCATTGTAGCTGTCAATACTCACGATTATCCTACAAGTGTCGCTTCTGCAACATCGATTTGGACGTGTCGTGTGCCTTCATGCCGGACACTATCACGCACGACGCGCACAGCACTGCACACTTCATGCGCTTGTCGGAAAGCATTGGATCAGGTCGAGGCTGCGACTGCTGCGGGCGATCACTGGACAAGCTTGGTTATGAATGCCGGACGTGCCAGAATTTCGCAATCCACACTTGGTGTGCTATGCTTCCCAAAACTGTCACCCATAAGTTCGATCCCCACCCTCTTCAACTAACTACAACTGCCACCAGCAGCAGCAACAACAATGAAATGATTTGTGAGATCTGCGAAAATGAGATTGACGGTAAGGTATGGTACTACAACTGCGACACGTGCGATCAGTCGTTTCACATCGATTGTATTCCATGTTTGGGCTTGCTTTACAAGATCAAGTCTTTGGTAAGTGATGGACGATTGCCATATTCTGTTGCCCCTAAAAGACTCATCAGAGGACTTACGCTTCAAGGTCATGCCCATGATTATTGTAGCAGAATTGCTGATGAGTATGACGACATAATAGCATCCGACGACAAAGCCTCATTCATCCATTCAACTTAAAAGTGTTTGTATACATGTGTGTGTGAGAGGAGAATGTGGGATGATAATGAGTAATGTGCATTCCTGTAATTCCATATTATGTCAATAATAACTTATGCGTGAATTGTGGTTAATTAATCAATGCAAATCACATTGGAATGAATAATCCTTAGAAGCAAGCTTTCAATAGTCATGTCAATATATATGAATAAGATTTTGATTGTTTCTAGGAGATTTTGAGAGAGTTTTTAATTGCTAACTTTTGAGATCCTATTATCTATCAACACTTTGAACTAATGCTAGTTGATTTAGGTTCAATTATTTTTCTTGAATAAAGATCTAGTAAAAGTTAGCAGCAACAAGTTGAGACTCCTTAACATAAGAGAGAGATGTCTTCACAATCAAACTATATTATTGTACCTTCACCCATCTTAAAAGCTGCACGCACGAATTTCACAACTAACGTTTGAAATATGTCGTCAACATTGCAATTGAAGCTCAAAAAATACCATGTGGTTGATCCGATAAGCCTCAAACATTCATTGCTGTGGCTTGTCTTCTGCTTTCTTTGGCTGCAAAATATCACAATTATGAGAAAATTGAAGAATGCAAAACCGTAAAAATTCAAGCAAAAAATAACATAAAAAAATGTAGTCTGACTCTGACCAACAATTCTTTTTCATCCACCCCTTTCTCAAATGGATTAACTCTAGCACATGGTAACTAAATAAAAATGGATTCGACTAGTTAATTAATTTGCATTCATCCAATTCATGAGACACCGACCTTGATTAGATGAAAACCGAGTTTCTTATTTATCTGAGTACGAGACCCTAATATAGTCAATCTACGAAGAGAAGTTAATTAGTCCAGTTGTCACAGCTCGCTATCCCTAAGGACGGCATAGCCGGGGCTACGACTCGGATGAGATTAAAGAAACCAGAAAGAAAGGGGTTGGGTGTTCATCTGTGTAAATCAAAAGATAATATTGGCATTTACATATGATCTCAGTGATTGAGGTTTTATAATTTATATGTTCGAGTTAGAAGATAAGACTCGATAAAAGAGTACTTGTTTACATATTGTAGCAAAATATAACATGTCCAAAGCGTTTGCAGTGGAATCGTGTGAGATGCGTACATATGTGGATGTGCACTCAAGGTTACATATATTTACATCGTCAAAAGATTACTCCGCTCAACACATCACTTGTTCAACCTGTACATCAAAAACGAATATGCAGACTGAGTACTGAGTATTCAGTAGACATATATCAAATATTTTAAATAACATATATTGAACTACACATCACAATAACACAAGGTTGTATTGAAAATGTTTATGCTTACTAAACATTTTTATTTTCATTTTCATAAGATTGCCGAGAGAACCATTTTCGTCAGTATGATCCACAACATATGCGCCGCGAAGGTGGCCACCTCACACGGATGTTGTGACCAGTCGAGAAAATCTTTCAGATACAGTCACCATAGTGTACACTTAATCCATACTAAGCACATTCGGCTAGCATATGATCCAAATTCGATTACCATTCATTGTTGGCAAACCAACACAAATATGATATACACATAAAATAAACATAAACATTTTGTCAATGAACATCAGTAAACACTTCATATCACTTGATTTCAGTAAAACATCATAAAAGAAAATTTTATGTTCATTGTTTCGTAAGAAAGCCCAACTGATATGTTACTTTTTGCCAACACGGTGTACTTCTCATTTCTCTTCTTCGTTATCCTTGTACTTTAAAGATATAAAAATATCTCGATTTGGTTCTACCCGGTCATAGCAGAGCTACTATTTTCGTTTCTTATTGTATTTCTTTATCAATCTAAACTTCTTATTTATTCTTAAGCTCGGGACAAGCAATTCATTAAGGTCGTTCATCACTGTCTAATCATATTAGAATTCTAAATCCTCGTTTCATTTTTCATATCTCATGTCATATTTCAACTATTCAGAGAAACTCATATTTAACTAGGCATAAATCATAATTTCATAACTCTATGCACAAGGTATTCTCGAATGACCAACTTCAGAACATGTCAATTTTTTAAAAAAAAATACTAACATGTCCAGAAAATTATGGTAAATTTATATGTCGTACCAGATATATCATAGAACATAATTTTCAGCTAAATCGTTTTTCTTGTCTCAATGCGCATGAAAAATTCCGATTTAATTTATATTCTCGCATGTTAACATAGGATATAAGTATGAAGTCACTTTATTCAATAAAAATCGAACATAGCTCAACTTTAAAAACGAGCAAAAATCTAACCTTAATAACTTTTAACCATATTCATAATCCTAGCATATATGGATTATACGAATCTAACCTTAATAACTTTTAACCATATTCATAATCCTAGCATATATGGATTATACGAATCTAACCTTAATAACTTTTAACCATATTCATAATCCTAGCATATATGGATTAGTTGTTGATTTTTAGCATTTGACATCGTCTCCCTATTTTTAATAAATTTCAAAAGAAATATGCAAATACAAAACATGCTCCAAATTTAAATTTTAAACCATAGAAACGTAGGTAATGACGAGAGTAACCTTGGTATTGGTTCGGATTTATCGAAAGACCGACAATCGAGAAATTGAAGAAGGGTTGAAGAAAAGATTATACTTTTTTTTACTGAAGCTTCGGCAAACGGGAGGGAAAACAAAAGAAACGAAAAGTGGAATATGGGATCACTTTGATTTCATTTCACTTGATTAATACTTTTTTTTTAATTAGTTTTCTACTATCTACACATACATGCTTCTTTTCATACACGTGTATATATATATATATATATTGGTGAGAATGAAAATATTGGTGAGAAATAAGAATGCAGACTGAACGTATAAAATTGTTGCACTAAACGTATAAATTTATTGCAACAAATTCAATATACAAAATATAGCATTGGACATAGAGTTGTTGTACCAAATTTGGTGCAACAAATTTATACATTTAATGCCATAACTTTATATGTTCAATGCAACATTCTTATTTTTCACCAATATTTGTATTCTTACGTGAACCATCCTATATATATATATATATATATATATATATATATATATATATATATATATATAGGGGTTGGTTATAGAGAGAACCACCTCTTAGATAAGAACTAAGAACCAATAACTACCGTTAGATTAAGTAAGATCGGACGACACATAATTATTTAATGATAAAAATAGTCAAATCCCTAAATTTTCGTTATTTGGATATTTCACATTCTATTTTTCGTTGTTCATATAATTCATATTGTTATTCATAAAATCATAGTTCTTGTGCATGCTATTCATTCCAATTCATTTTTATATTCATGTAATTCATGGTGTTATGCATATAATCGTAGTAATTATGCATACGAGAATAATTACGAAAATCAATATACAAATCCTTGATTTTAAGGCTAAGCGGTTATCATTAAATTATGAGGATAATTAACTATTTATAATTAATCTTGACCATTAGATTATAAAATGAATAGACCACATTAGTTCTTAGTTCTCAAAAAGTTGGAGTTTCATTTGATCCACTCTCTATATATATATATATATATATATATATATAGAGGAGGATCAAATAATCAAGCCCCAGAGATAGTATGTAGTACTCAATCTCATCCATTCATCTAACTATGGTTCAGATTTTTCGGATTTTTAAGCTTAATTTCGCTAATTTTCGCTTCATTAAGGGTAGATTAGTAATTTGATTTGTTATGTGATTGTGAAAACAAACAATGCATTTAGTTGAACAGGATAATGCATTGAAATGAACAAAAATGCATGCGATTGAAGAGAATAATGCATGCGATTAGAGCTCGCGACTAAGCGCGCCACGTCTGTGGCAGCGCTTCGTGCTCATGAAAACACACTCCAGCTTCGCTTGCTTTCATGGCACGGTTGGGCGCTATGCATTTTATGTTCAAATGAATGCGGTGTTATGTTATTTCATATGCATTTTATGTGTTTTGTTGTGGCTCTTCCAAACCCATCGTCTCTACCAACGCTGGCGTGCACCCAATACGCCGGTTGGGCGCGATGCAGTTTTATGTTCATTTAAATGCATTGTCATGTTATTCTGTATGCATTATTTGTGTTTTGTTGTGCTTCAACCCAAACTTAGCGCCATGAGACCCAACGTCATGGACTCCCTACCCAAATACGGACGGGTGCGTTTCCATTTGCCCCGAGCGAAAAATGGGTTGCCACGTGTCAAATTTTGGTGCGTCACGTGTTCAAAATGTGGTCTAGATTGAGTACTATATACTATCGGGGACCAGGGTACTAAGGAACCCAACCATATATATATATATATAGTTTGGTTCAATAAGAATATTTATATCAAAACTAAGAACCAAATGATTCTTTATGAAAGTTGATGAATCCGTTGAGAAAATTAATGAATTCAAAATTGATTTTCACGGGTTCGAATCATGAGGGAAAATTCTATTTTTGGATTGATAATTTTCCGATGGATTCATCAACTTTATTTGTGAATTCATCGGTTTTAGTTCTCATGATAAAATGGTTCTCACGTTAACCTCCCTATATATAGCGTGAGAACCATTTTATTGTGAGAACCAAAAGCGATGAATTCACGATGAAGTTGATGAATCCATCGGGAAAATTATCGAATCCAAAAATAGAATTTTCGCCTCATGGATTCGAACCCGGTGAAAATTCAATTTTGAATTCATTAACTTTCTCAACGGATTCATCAACTTTCATAAAAATTCATTTGGTTCTTAGTTTTTAGGATAAGAATTGTTTTATTGAACCAAACTATATATATATATATATATATATATATATATATATATATATATATATTAAATTACTAAACCGACCTTAACTATTAAAATAAGTCAGAATATTATAGGTATAATACAAATTTGTAAGAATACATACTTTTATATCAACAACAACAACAATAATAATAATAATAATAATAATAATAGGTATTTACATGTTGGAAATATGCCTAGTCCCCACCCTTTAGAGTGTCGATTTGAAAAACATAGTAAAAGTTAGGAATATTAGTTTAGTGTAGACTGTAGAGTTAGCAGCAACATCTTATTTTGACAAATCAACGTCAGCTCTTAAAGTTTTGTTTGAGATTCAGTTGCTTTGGTTTAATAATTTAGGAATAATAGGTATTTACATGTTTGGAAATATGCCTAGTCCCCACTCTTTAGGGTGTTGATTTGATAAAATTAAAAAAAGTTAGGAATATTAGTTTATAATTAGCAGCAACATCTTATTTTGACAAATCAAACTTAGCTCTTAAACTGTTGCTTTAGATTCATGTTGCTTTAATTTGATACGCTCTTGTTAGATCATTCTCGAACAGTGGAGAGTAAACAATATTGAAATCCAAACATCGTAATAAATTTTCAATAGCATGCTTAAGAGACCAACAAATCTAATCTAACATCATATTGAATGTTCAAACACTAAGGGAGTGTTTACATAATTAGGTTGGATAGATAAAATTAATCTAACCTAATCAAATATTTACTTTCAAGGATTAATATTTAAAAATATCTCAAAGTCCGAAATTTTTTAATCATTTGAATTGACCTTCATTGATTTTAATCCAATCAAAGATGCGATTAAAATAATCCTTCAAATAAAGAAGAATTATTTATCCCAATTTTAATCCTCTATTTATTCTTTGTAGTAAACAAAAGATTGATAGATAAAAATTATCTTCTCATATATTTAATCCATCAAATACTCAATATTTCAAAATATTAATCATGAAAATAAAGCCCCCAGATTACATATTTTGTTGAAAGAGGAAAAACTAAACAACGTTAAATCTTGAAAGGAACTTATTGCCCCAAGATCTAGTGTTAAGTACAGATGGGACTCGGCTCAAATCATAAAAACAGCAAAACTAAAACCTCAATAGAGTCGATACTACAAAATACATATGCCCAAATATGACTCAAATGAGACGTATAGAGGTGAAAATAAATAACGATATGGTAAATTTACATCCATGGTCACTGACTTTACACATCTCTCAATAATACAATACTTGTACATATCATGCAAAAAAACAAGGGGCAACAGATCTACACAGCAGCCGAGAAAGCAAAATGACCATCTGGGACACGCTCAAATTTCATCAGTCACAGTCACAAGATTCATGTCTAGCGCACCCATTTCCGGTCTGAGTTAAGTGAACACCAAGAAGCAGCAAAAATACATGACAAAAGTTAATGAGGTGGCACAAAGAACTATACGGCTAAGTGCTAACAATATATAGATAAGTATTGCTATGCATATTGATTAGAAAGTACATCATCTAGTCGGCAAGTTTTCAGCAATAAAATGATTTCGTTTTCCCAATCACCAGAAACTGGTATTAAGTTCAGTTTGGCAGTAGAATACTATCAGCAGTCAGAGCACGATCACTTGCATCCATGTAATATGGCATGAAGTTAGATAAAACAAGCTTTAATGAAATAGAAGTTTAGATAGTACCTTGAGGGGAGTGGGTGCCATTGCCTTTTGCATTCTGTTGTGCCAGAGATGGAGAGTGCTGAATACTAGGAGATCCTTCTCTTTCATTTCGACCAGGATGGTGGGTTCTATTTTTGATGAAGATATCCTTGTCTTGCACATCTGGACTTAATTTTGGAGATCCACTTGATAATGCTTTGGCTCTTGCTGATTTAGTTGGTTGCATGTAACTTGGTAGTGAATTTCGGCTACTACCTTCTCTTGGTTCCTGATCTGTAAGATCAAGTTTTGTCGCACCAAAGGATTTTCGCCTCTTTCCAGATTTAGGCTCCTCTGGCGGCTTCAAGCTACTTTGTGTAGGAGAATCACGATTAGGAGTTGAGACAAAACTCTTATCAGCAGATAAAGATTTCTTCTTATCATTTGAGTTAATTCTTCCACCATTGTGTTTCTTGGGATTGACAGAAACTTGGCTGGATGGTGTTGCTTGAGATTCAGGGGGAGTTACGTGGCTTCTTGGAGAAACTTCGGGCGATGATGACTTGTCCACCACATGGATTGCATCAGATCCCGGTGGCACCTGCTGCATGTTGCTTTGATCTGATTCCAGTTTCTTCTCATGGGGTGGTGAGCCTGAAGCAATCACGGACTCATCATCAGATGGGTGGACAGTTTCATTTCTCTCCAAGTGGTCGATATTGGCATATGACAGTTCAGTTCCCAATATGCTAGAGTTTTCATAACCCTCACCTCCTAATTTCTCTCTGCTTCTAGGAGGGTCAGTTGCATCTACAATTTTAGTTTCCAGCTCAAGATCATAGACTCCCCCATCTGACATATCTAGTGAATCAAGGGTAGAAGTAATGGAAAGCTCAGTACCACATTCCGAGCCAGCAACTTGAACTGCCATGGCATTGGATATGGAAGCATTATTTAATCCTGTTTCCCCAGACTTGAATGGTGGATCAGTAGAAGCAGAACTTAGTTCTTGAATTTTGAATGGACGGCAATAAAAGTGGGATTACTTGCCTTCTGAGAAAACCCTTTTCTCTCACTTTCAGGTTGCTCAAATGAGAACTCTTCTGATTCATGTATGACTTGCTGATTTTTATTTTCATCCTTAACTATGACAGGATTGGCATTCATCTTTTGTGTCAAATCTGTTTCCGTCATTTCAGCAACACCTGATTCTGCCATGTCATATCTTGACTTTGACTCTTCAATATTCTGCATTTTAGGATGACTTGTCAACGTAGGGTCTGATGATGCATGGATATCTAAGTTGTCAGCATCATAAGTAATCAAGTTTTCATCCTTTTCAGATGTTTCAGATGATGGTCCCGAAGCAGATTTTAAGTCTTTCGACTCACAAGTAACTAAAATATTTTCTTTGCCATTGGAACACGCAAGGTTTTCCTTCTCATGTTGCTCTGGAGCTGATCCAGATTTATCTCGCTCTTCGTTGCTCACTGAAGAAAATGACATCCATCTTTCAAGCCATTTCCATACTGAATCTGATTTTACAGGGTTACATTTGATGTTGATGGGCTTCGTCCGTGGCGTAGATTCCATAAGCTAAAATTAAATCCAGTAAAGAAATAAAATGTCTGCATGAGTTAATTCATCTGCCTTGTGGTGGAAAATTAAACCTAATTAACCAGAACAAAATGTTTTACCTGACGAGCAAATTTAGTGGCAACTAACTTCTCAATCGAAATATAAGTGTATGTACCATTTGCCATAGCTTCTCTTTTGCTCCTCTGAAACGGAAGACAAGGATGAGGAAAGTCAAGTAAAAAATGACTAAAGAAATTCATATCCATAAGGTTAAATCAAGTAAAAATCAAACAAATGCAAAACATAGAATTTTCAATCAGTTTGCAAAAGAAACAGGCAAAAATAAGCAGTTATCACCACTTAAAAATGACAATCATATAATATTTAAAAACTATAGTTGAAATCTGGAAAGAAGAATCTTCGAAAAACTAGAGAAGACGGCTTCAAATGTATATCGAGAAAAGATCACAAGGTAACCTCTACAACTTAATCATGGAATGGTGGACTCGGAGAGGGATGAAATACTGAAAATCAAACAAGTAATTAAATTTTGTTACCATGACCGTTGAATTGAGACCATCCACTGCAGTGTTTCTCTTCTTCTTCTCAAAATCACCCAACCCTTCGAGACGGACAATGCGTGCTCGTATAAGAGCTTGCATTTTGATAATGGCTAGAACACACCGAAGAGTACCAACAGCATGCCGTCGAACTAAATGACCTCTTATAGTAGCTTGCAGTTTGATTATGTTCTTCTGCTTCAGAAGCATCCTTCGGGCCTGGTAACACACGACAAGAACAGTGTGATACATCTATGTCTAATTAACTAAAACAGTAAAAAACTACTTTAATGAACAGGTACGTACCAGGTATCCTCTAATGGCAGCTTGGATTAGAATGGCACTGGACTCTTTGGGGGTTGCATCTACACTACACTCATCTTCCTCAGTAGCTATTATCTGTGATAGATTTGAGTCTACTTGAGCAGACATCTTGTCCTTTTTATCCGTCCATTGAATTACAGATGCCTTTTCTAGAACAGTCAAGTTTGACTGCACCTGTAAGTTGGCAGCAGTAGACGCTGGGTTTTCTTTATCAGTGAAAGAAGGTGCTTCTGAGATGATAGTGTTACTCAATACTCGATGTCTAGGAGATCTCTTCCGAAAACTCCACCCATTCCGAGCACTTGAAACCTTGCTCTGCAGATAAGATTAATAAAATTAATGATGAAAGCAACAAATACCTTCTCAAACCGTAAGTCTTTTGATATGATTTCCTTATCTTAAACTCTTTAAGAGCTTCACATAGTCAAACTATTTAATAGATTATCGCATATAAGTGTCTCAATGTCAATCAATTGTTCTCCTTTTAAATAACAGACAACTTCGTTTCTAAAGAAAAAGCACTACAAGGGAGTAAGGACAAGTCTTACCTACAGAATATATATAAAGTCCTATATAGACAGTACAATTCCACTACCTAGTCATCTGATACAGAGAGGTTTTAAACTTATTATGCTCCAACAGTCACCAAGCTACTCTAAACTTAACCCTATTACACACCTCCAGTAGATACTCCTCTTGATGCCTAAATCCTTCAATTCCTTTCTAGCCAAAGAGACCAGCATAACACTGAAACTACTGACCGCCATAAACCTTTACTCTTTTTGCTAATGTGACCTCCTGAAGAAAAGATTGGTTACTGAGTGAGGGATGGTCCATTGTATGCCAAATTCCCTTAAGATTATACTCCCTCCGTCCCCCAATTTTCTTCCTAGTTTTCCTTTTTGGGACGTCCCACAATTTCCTTCCTATCTATTTATGAAAACTATCTTTCCAACTTTACCCTCAATAATATTCTTTATTTACACCTTTTACCACCCATGACCCACCACTATTTCTCTTTTTTACCCTCAACAACCTATTTATTTACACCTTTTAACACCTAGGCCCACCACTAACTAATTTAATATTACATTAATGTGGGACCTTAATTCCACTCACAATACACTCAACAATTTTCATTAAAACTCGCACCCAAGATTTCTAGGAAGGAATTTTGGGGACGGAGGGAGTATAGATTACACCACAAACTAAGGAAAAATGAGCAGTGCAAGAAGATTTGATCCAGGTCTTCCAAAATTGGTTCCTGCAAGACACGCCAAGTTGGGGATACCACTGACAAGGAACTTCACTGATTGACACTGAATATCAATCAATTCACTAGTGATGTTTTACATGGATATACATTCTCCTAAATGAACTGGTAGGAGGTCTACAAAGAGTGTGGCGTTATGAAAAAATAATTTATTTTCTTTACCAAATTAATATATATCATCTTGTTTGCCAATGACATCTGGTGGTACTTAGCTTAGAAATCCTCTGAAGAAAGAATCTTAAATACAGATAACAATCAATTTCTCCGGAAGAGAGTCTAGTGAAGTAGAACCATACTCCCAAACAGACCAAAAACAAATCCTGAGAAAAGGTAATTTAGTCCATGGAGATTGTTTATAAATGATATTTTCCTAGCTCTCAACTATCAAACTTTATGCAAGAACCTAGACTTGACAATAAAAGAATCAGCACAGAAAATCTTTACACATGACTATGAAGCTTATGTTGTATAGGTAACTCTTGTCTTGGATACATCGCTCAAAGTGTTGCTCCTACCAAATGCAAGAATCCTTCAAGGTTTCATTAGCTAAGAGCAATTCCAGTATTCATCTCATGTGAAATATAATTGGTTCACATGTGTAAATTGACACTTCGAAGTTCATACAAAGGGCATTGACAGTGGAGAAAAAATGGAATATGAATTGCTACATAACATGTATGCTTATTCATAGGAACTGGGAAGCATATCTGATTTTATAATCTAGTGCATTGATAGGCAAAAGAGGGGCACTGAAAATAGGGAGAATATGTGGTTCTAGAAACTTGAAAAGAATAATAAAACTCAAGTAAATCACATTAACCATCAGCAGTAAGATGTAGAAATTACACACTTTCTGTGTTAGTCAGATCCAGATGCAGATAAATATACAAAGCACAAAAAGTTATAGTTGTATTCAATATTCACTATCATCCTATTTAGCATACAAGTTACAACTAAGAACATTGGAATGCAAAACAAACAAATAAATATATAAAACAACATCATCAAGTAAAATGATAGAGCAGCAAGCTCTTATAGTTTCTATAAGCAGTTTAGCAATTACTCTAAGGAGAAATTTACTTTTGAAACAAACATTTTTAAAAACATGTATACATCTGATCTGACAAAGGAGCTTAAAAAAAGCTATATACGTCAAGTCTTAGGACTCCAAATGGCTACATCACTAAGTGATGATTGTTTCAGTCATTATTGAACGTTTCACATCTATTTATGGCATTTAGCTTACTCAATGATAGCAAATGCTTTCATAGATACAATTCTCAGTCAGCAAGGTTAACTGTTGAGTCACTAATAAAATATTATCAGATCAGATCAGACCAAAGATTTTCTAGGGGCCAGATTAATTTTTAGATTTAAATCTAGTGTTGCTCAATGGCCAGCAATAAAGAAGCAACACTTCTGCATGGTGTTTATACAATATCTTGGTCATTCAGTTAACATACTTGCAGACAAAATAGAGAGGGGGAAAGCAAATGAAGATGAAAAGAGAATATAATTATGAAGGAGCAGCAGACATATGGTCATCATGAATCAAATATCCACTATGGAGAAAGAGGATCTACAATACATTACCTCAGCAGACCATGATCTTTTCTTTAATTATGAAACTAATATTAAAATACGACAGAAGAATCTCATTCTCTATATTTGCTGTAAATAAGATCTTTCAATTTTCTTCACGAATTGGAGGCGAAGGGTACCACAATCAACAACCTGAACTTCTTTACTTACATCAATATATGTAAAGTAGGGTGATAATGACAAAACATCCTCATTTTAACACAATAATGTAGCAATGATAGACCACGATGGCTCATCAATACCAATCCACAGTACTCTAGCCACTGTCCTCATTCCATTTGCAAAAACCAACTGGTGGCCTTGCAGAACGCCGTTTGCAAGAGCTTCCTTTTGGGACAACGACAATGGAAAGTCCTGGAGAATATTTCAATCTCATCTAATTGAAACAAAACCTCCTATGAATCTTTGGAACAGTGCAATTCAGGAAAGAACAACTAAATTCTCCATGGAAGATTCCAACTTATAGCATGCCAACTTTCGCTTTAAAAACTCCATAGATTTTACACCAAATCACCAGCAGAGGCATCGGACCCCACCATCTAGTAAAGGTTTTGCATAAAAATCACAACTGTAGAGTGAATAAGGTTATAGTGAATTGATTATAGATCAGGTCACTTGGCACCCAAAGTCACTCCGGCATGTTCTATCCTAGGTTTCATTACTTAAACCGGTCAGGTGACCGTATGAGCACCGAATGTATGCACACACTCATCGAAAAAGGTAAAAGCAAAGCGTCCAATAAAACTGAATCAAGTCAAATTCAGATTTAGCCACAAAATAAGATGTATTAAATGATCTCAACACTCTATCGTCCAAAAAGAAGAAAAAACACAGAATGCAGACTCCAGACTGTTGGGAACGACTCAAAATTCAAAACATACGTATGAACTATTCAACCCGCAGATTATTCAAATTAGAACCTCGAAGAGTACAAAAATAAAAATAAAAGACGAAACGGACAATATTTAGGAAGGAATAAATGGATAGATGTATACTTCAGGAGTTTGAAGATCGCCATGGTCGACGGAATCACTGCCGCAGACGATGATATTGAAGCATGATGCAGTTGATTTTCCCATGTTTCTATCTCTGGAGAATCACCTAACCTCTCTCTCTCTGTCTTGAAATGCTGCTTGTTTTACTACTACTACACTGGGGCAGCATAAGCATAACACAGTGGGGCGGAGCGGAGCAGACAGTGAGGAGTTTTTGTCGTCGGAAATCGAAACAGACAGTAGGGGCAATTTCGGAAATGCGGACTCAAAATATCTTCTTAAATCTAATTGACTTGTGTCTAGATTCCGGACATAACAATTGATGGGGTGATTATTTTAAGTTTGGCTATTATTTTACAATAAGCCAATGTTAAATCGAAATCGTGTAACGATCGTTACGTGGCTATCACACTAAGATTCAATATAATATTTATGACAAAACTAGTTAGAATTTCATATTTTCTATAGTAGTGGCTGTTTTCCTTTTTCTATAGCAAAATAGCTATTTTTCCTAATTATCTCATATTATATAAGTCAAACAACTCACACATAAAACTACACAAATGAAAATCACACGATAAAAGAGTCATATTTTGTGCCTACCATATGTTATAGTATAGATAATTATCTCGTAACATATAATAATATTCGTCATTTAAAAGTTTATAACACTGTGGGACATTTCTTTCATTTAGGACGAATGTTTTGCTGGCAAAATTTACGAAATCGTTACACTATGCAGTTGGTACGATTACAAGAAGTTTAATTATCAACATCGATTGTATATTTGAAAATTATAATAGCATCTACCATCTAAAATTAGTTCCATATATATTCTATTGTAGCTGTATTCTGTTGTTTTTTTTCTTTTGTTCTGTTACTCCACTTAATTTCTATAATTGAAACAATAAATAATTTAGTATTTACTTAAACAAGAATAACGAACGAATTTCTTTTCTTAAATGATTATGTATGATGTGATCATATTTATACATTGAATCATGACCGTTGATCTTTAGTTATCTATTGGCATTTTCACCTTAATATGAATGTGTAAAGTTCTTGCATATAATTTAAATTGTTATGTAGCACTTGTGTGTTAACCACAAAAATTCATGTTACGGTCATCTACGATGATACGATAGATATTTGATGTGATGCTGATAGGAGACTAATGAATTTACTGTATCATAATGAATATTTAAAGTGTGTACGATGGATTTAATTTTATAATTACACTCGTACTAAAATTGACTAATTGAATTAAGGTCGTTGACCTAGAGCTACTAATTGGTAGTTAGGTCTATCTATTAATATATACAGTTATTGCTTGTAGCTTTAAGTTTTTGCTGAAAAAAATAGTTTGGGAAGGTGGCGAATTTAGTTCAAGAGTTAATTATAGTTTATGGACTCAATTTTCTGCCTTTTTAGTTTATTGTCTCAATTTTTATTTTTATTTTAAAAATGTCATGAACTTTAGAAAATATAGTAACTTGTGATCCGAAAAAATTTCTGACACTAGAATCATGACTATGACGATAACTAATTTGAGGTGGATTTATTTATTTTCCATGTAGACATGAAACGACGTTGTTTTTTGTCATCTTTGTCTAATTTTAACTAATTTCTACAATTCAACTGCAACTCAAAACACATCTTGACCAAATAAAGCATAAATTAGAATCAAATAAAAAATCAACTAAATTAGACAAAAATTCCAGCAAAAAGGCCAAAACACCAAGTAAGAACAGAAATGAGAAGAGGACCAAGTAAATTTTGAAGTGCAAGAGAAATGCAAAGAGATCAAATCAATCATAGGCATGGCATGTACAGAATATGCAGCACGAATCCACTCCCCACAATTAGAGATCTTCTTAGATTCATGCTAGCTTTCGATTCAAGAATAACAAGCTTTTCAAAAACAGGGAAAACAACAGCAATGGGGTTACAAAAACTAGTGGATTCGATGGTAGAATTCTAGGTCCCATAATCGCATGAAAAATTTAAACTCTTTACTAATTCTTGATAGACAGCAAAATTGTAGGTAGCCCACTTCTAATTAGAGAAGTTCCAAACCAATAACTAACAATTTCCAACCAAAACGAGAGAGGGAGTAAAGCTAGGCTAATTGGCATTTCCAGGTTGTGCTGGCCGAAAATTTGAGAGAGAGAGAGGGGTGGGGTTTTCATATTTTTTTATAAATAAAATAAATATGACCAAAATGATGTCGTTTTATGTCAAATTGGAAAATAAAAAAATCCACTTCAAATTATTTGTCGTTCTAATTAGTATTTTGATGTGAGAAATTTTTTTCAGGATATAAGTTAGTATATGTTTCAAAGTTCATGACATTTAAAAAAAAGTTGAAGTAATAAACTAAAAAATGGTGAAAATTGAAGTCATAAACTATAATTAACCCTTAATTTAGTGCAAATAACCAATAATTTTGTATCTGATCCAGTATGTTTGGTTGTAAGACAAACATATGAACACATATAAATTAATTCAAAAATGATATTTCTAATAATGAACATATTATTTTTGTTTTGTATATATATATATATATATATATATATATATATAGAGTTTAGTTCAAATAAGAACCATTCTTATCCTAAAACTAACCAAATGAATTCGTTATGAAGTTGATGAATCCGTTGAGAAAGTTAATGAATTCAAAATTCGAAATTTTCACCCGGTTCGAATCCCATGAGGCGAAAATTCTATTTTTCGGATTGATAATTTTCCAGTGGATTCATCAATTTTCAATGTGAATTCATCGTTTTTGGTTCACGCTCATGATAAAATAGTTCACGTTAACCTACACCACACATATATATATATATATATATATATATATATATATATATATATGGATCGGTTTTGGTGGGGACCATCTCTCCTAGGAACGTTGAAACCATATTTTTCTTTTTTATTGAGGGGAGGAGAGCGGCGGGGATTAAATCCTAGACCTCTCTCTTACAAGAAACTGTATTTTCTCATATATAAGGTAATATATTTTTTACAACCACGAGCATTGTGGCTTAGTAGTATTTCTCCCTTTTGGTGAGAGTGAGAGAACAACTTACGAATCCCAATCCCCTAACTCTAATGATGATGATGATGATAATAAATTCTTATATATGCAATAATATTTACCTTACAAGTTAGAATGTCATATGAAAACAAAAGTATGTTAAAATATGTTGAAGTATACTTGATTAGTTAAGTGATTAACTAATTCATTTTTTATTTGTAATAAGGACTAATGTCGCCTTACATCTTTCTCATTACTGAGAAATATTGTTATAACTCATCACTCTTGGACTATATTCTACCAAAAAACAATAGGTAATACGATTATTTTTATGCGAAGATTAATTATAAAGGACAAATAGTTAGTCATTATTATTTACCCTCAACACAATTACTTTAAGTAACTTTAGTGACATAGTGAATCAAAAATATAAATGGACTCAAATATATTATATTAATAAATTGGTTTTACCAACCTAAATTTATAAAAACTCACCCGTTTTAATTAATGATCAAATTTAGGTTAAAAATTTAACATCAAACTAACTGCAACCTAAAGTGGTTATTGAAAAACAAATGTAGCTGAATTTTAATTTGACATGTGATGTGGTTGGAGTTAGATAGATATTATTCAGAAAATGCATATTTATTATTTTATGTTATTAAATGATCCCGCTGTATAGTTTTCCTATTTAGCTTCTAAATCTATTTTTATTATCAATGTGAAAAAAAATAAGAAGTTTGAAAGCTCAATAAATTTAATGGACTACAAACTCATTGCCCAAAGGCCAAAAGTTCCATTAGAACAGGTGTGAAAAAAAGAAACAAACATGAGAACCACAGTAAAATAATAGTCATATATGTATGATATCATAGAATGAAAGGAAAATATGAATAAATAGAAACTGACAAATAGTATAATTTTCTGAAGGAACAAACACATACACTATTAGAAGAGCTTAAATTCAACAAACACCTCATGTATTTAATCTCCGATCTTAGCAGGATTTTTTAAGGTAAATTTATATTTTAAATACTAAACTATTGATATTTCAATAAAAATACCTTGGACTATTGATAATTATAATTGCTTGCATGAACTATCATACAAGTAACAAAAATATTCCAAAGATTAATTTTCGGCATAAAAAAAGTGGTGTGGCTTGTCAGACTTAATTAGTTTTATAAAAAGCTACTTGTTGGAAATCGTGTATATTTATATATATATTATATGTGGTCAAGTTTCCAGGAAGCTATTTTGACCAAGATTTTGAGTGACGTAACGTTTAATTTTGTGAAATTAAATGGCATAGGATCAATCTACATTTTGAGTAGATGATCGTGGTGTATTCACATTCTCAAATCCGATTTCCGGTGAGTGAGAAATAATGGATCAAAGTTGGTCACTTAAACATGAAGTTATGTGATTAAGGGGATAAGTATGGGTTAATTAATCCTTATCCCACATTGATTAATGTACATACATTAATTGTCTATATAAGTGGTTCATTGAACACTTAGTATAATTGTGTGCACAAGTGATGGGCTGTAAAAGCCCACACGCGCGCCGCCAGCCCGGCCCAGTCCAGGCCAGCTCGGCCGGGTCCGGGTCCGGGCTTGGGGTCGGGCTCGGGCTCGGGCTAGGGTTCGGGTTCGGGTTCGGACTTTTAAAGTTGTAACACGCCCGCAAGTTGTACTATTTTGTACTTTTTCCAACAATCGCAAGACGAGATATATTTGCCAAGGAGTTCGGACTTTTAATTAACTTAAAACTTTGGAACTTAATACCTTTGCTTGGAGATGTCATTGTACACGCCACCGACTGCTTTCCACCACCGCCTCTGCTGCTGCCGCGGTCTCGCACAACGGCTACGCCATGTTTGGTTTGATGCCTTGGGGTCAACCATCGGACCACTTCGGGTCATTGTTGGTTCCACTTTTAGTGGTTCAACGTTTGGTTTCACTTTAGTGGTTCCTTTGGCTCGACGATGCGCACTTTTCGGTGGATCGACCGTTGGATCCACGGATCTAACACTTGGTGGTTCTCATACGAGTTCCATGTTTCAAAGACACCAGTGGTGCTTTGGTGGATCCGATTTTGGATCGATCTCGGCTTTATTCATACCACAAGGATGATGCCGTCCACGAGAAGCCGTCAAGTTTGGAGGATCCGACTTCAAGAGATGGCAGCAAAGATGTTGTTCTACCTCACGACGTTGGGTTTCGCCAACTTGATGGAAGATGAGCCCGCCGTTCGGTTGGTAGACGGACTTTCACGTCCGAAAGATATGATAATCGGGCGACTTGGCGACTATCTTTGTAAAACTTTATACTTGGTAGTTTAGAAGATAGCTTGTATAGTGTTTATCTTGTTGTAACGACATCCAAATGTATGTGGGATGCGCTAGAAAAAGTACCGTAGTGATGATGCAGTCAAAGAAGTTTATTGTAGCCAAATATTTGGACTACAAGATGGTCGATTCTCGACCGATCATGGACCAAGTGCAAGAGTTTCAACTCATTGTACATGAGGTTCAAGTCGAAGGGCACACTTGTTTGAGACGGCTTTGTCGTCGCTATGATGATTGAGAAGCTACCGGGTGAGAGACTTCAAGATCTACCTTAAGCACAAGCGAAATGATATGACACTTGAAGACTTGATCGTCAAACCGCGATCGAGTCCGACGTGAAGAAGCAGATTTAAAAGCGAAGGCGATCGATGCTAGAGTCAACTGTTGGAGAGGCGGTCCTCCAACAAACGTGTTCGCCCCGATGTCAAAGACAAAGGCAAAGGCGAAGGAAGGTGGTTACCCGTAAGTTTGACGGGATCATATAATTGTGGCAAGCATGGCCACACGAGTAGGGCGATCGTCGGTCGAAAAGAAGAAGGCTAAGCAAGTTACCAACGTTGTCGAGAAGGACTTGACAAATGGGACAAGGATGACTTGGCTGCTGTGGTGACCGAAGAAGTCAACCACATCGAGAATCGAGGTGGATGGTTCATCGACCGTGCGATCGCGCGCGTCTGCGCGAAAAGATGCGTTTCTCCACATACAAGGCTGTTGAGGGAGGAAGCTCAACATGGAAAACCAAGTCGTCCGAGGTTGCGGAGTTGGTGATGTGGTGCTCAAGATGTCGTCCGCATTGAGATCACATTGAAGGATGTCTTTGCATGTCCGGACATTCGTAGGAATTTAGTGTCGGGCTCGATTCTAGTTAACAAGGGTTTAGACTAGTTTTGAGTCGGACAAGTTTGTCTGACTAAGTTTGGGAAGTTCCTTGGTAGGGTTATCTCACCGATGGTCTTTTCAAATTGAATGTAATGGTTTGTCTTAGTGTACCCAAGATTGTTATGAATGAAAATGCATCTACTTCCTCTTACTTGATGAATGCTCGATTTATGGCATTGTAGATTAGGACATGTTAATCTAAATGCAATAAAAGATTAGTAAATTTAGATTTACTAAAGTTAAATGAATTTAATACACAAACGAAATGTGAGGTTTGTGTGGAAGCCAAATGGCTAAGTTACCATTTCATTCGGTAGAGCAGACACTAAGCCTCTAGAACTTATTCACACCGATGTGTGTGATTTAAAGTTTGTACAAACTAGAGGTGGTAAAAGTACTTCATCACGCTTATTGATGATCTGACAAGATATTGTTATCTTTACCTTCTAAGAAGTAAAGACGAGGCTATGAAGCTTTTAAAACTTCAAGAACGGCCGAGAATCAACTAAGTTGTCGAATTAAGACATTCGAAGTGATAGAGGGAGAATATGTAGCTCCGTTTGAGGCATTATGCAACGAAAGTGGTATAATACATCAAACGATGCCCTTATTCACCTCGTCTAATAAGCGTTCTTGAGCGTAAAATCGAACACTTAAGGAGATGATGAATGCTTTGTTGATTAGTTCGGGTTGCCCCAGAACTTGTGGGGGGAAGCTGTTTTGACAGCCAACTATATACTGAACAAAATTCCACTGAAAAGTAAGGATGTCATTCCTTACGAGTTATGGAAAGGAATAAAGTCATCGTACAAATATCTCAAAGTGTGGGGGTGTTTGGCGAAGGTTGAGGTGCCTCTTCCTAAACAAGTTACAATTGGACCTAAAACAGTCGATTGTATCTTTATTGGGTATGCACTGAACAACAGCGCCTATCGTTTTCTGATCCACAGGTCAGAGGTACCGGATATGACTGTGGGGACGACGATTGAATCAAGGAATGCTATATTCTTTGAAAGTGTTTATCCCTGTAAAGACAAGGATAAAAGTGAAGCCAGCTCTAGCAATAGAGCTGATGGTGAAGCTTCGAGTTCTAAACCTTTGGAGGAAGAACCGATATCGCATAAGCATTCGAGGTCTGATCCAGAAGGGTCGGAATCGAGACGAGGTAGTAGAGTCAGAACGCCAAAGGATTTTGGTCCTTACTATATTGCGTTCATGTTGGACGAAGAACCAACGTCGATCAAAGTAGCCTATGCTCGGCCAGACGGGATGCTCTGGCGAGAGGCTGTTCAAAGTGAGATTGATTCCATTCTACAAAATCACACTTGGGTGCTGGTTGATTTGCCAGAAGGTTGTAAGCCCTTAGGATGCAAGTGGATCCTTAAAAGAAAGTACAAGGCAGATGGATCAATTGAAAAGTATAAGGCCCGTTTGGTTGTCAAAGGGTTTAAACAAAGAGAGGGGTACGATTTCTTCGATACCTATTCACATGTGACGAGGATTACGTCTATTAGGGTGCTTCTCGCAATCGCTGCTTTGCACAATCTTGAGATTCATCAAATGGACGTTAAGACTGCGTTTTTGAATGGTGACCTCGAGGATGAGGTATATATAGAGCAACCCGAAGGGTTTGTAGTACCTGGTCAAGAGGGCAAGGTATGCAAACTCGTGAAGTCTCTATATGGTTTGAAACAAGCGCCGTTGCAATGGCATTTGAAATTTGACAATGTAATGTTGGCAAATGGTTTCAAGATCAACGAGTGTGACAAATGTGTCTACGTTAAGAACACTGATAATGGTTATGTTATAGTGTGTACGTATGTAGATGACATGTTGATCATGGGTAGTAATACTCAAGTCATTAATGACAAAAGCGCATGTTAAATAGAAATTTTGACATGAAGGACATGGGTTTAATGATGTGATTCTTGGAATCAAGATTATAAGAAGATCGACGGAATTGTCTTGACACAATCTCACCACGAGAAAGTGCTTAAGAAATTCATTGCGTTTGATAGTTTGCTGCTAAGACCCATTGGAGCTCAATGTTCACTGAGTAAGAACATGGGTGAACTGTTGAGGCAAGAAGACTATGCTAAGGTCATCGGGTGTCGATGTATCTTACAAATTGCACCCGACGACATAGCTTGCGTCGTGAATAAATTGAGTCGTTACACGAGCAATCCAAGCAATGAGCATTGGAAGGCTCAGTGAGAGTTTTGAGGTACTTCAAGTATACTCAAAATCATGGGGTGCATTTCACGAGATATCCCCGGTCTTGAAGAATGCTTGTGATGCCAATCGATATCCGACACGAAAGATTCACTTCTACAAGTGGTTACGTGTTCACGATTAGGGTGAGTCTTGTTTCTTGGAGATCCACGAAACAGACGTGTATAGCCCGATCCACCATGGAATCGTAATTCATAGCTTTGGATAAAGCTGTTGAGGAAGCCGAGTGGCTCCGTAATTTTTTGGAAGATATTTCATGTTGGTCTAAACCCGTGCCACCGGTGATGATTCACCGTGATAGCCTGCCGCTATGGAAGGACGAAAAGTGGTTTGTATAATGGTAAGTCTCGACATATCGTCGACGACATAATACCGTGAGGCATTTGATCTCAGTGGGGTTATATCAATTGACTATGTCAAGTCAATAGATAATCGGCTGATCCAGATTAACCAAAGGGTTGAACCGGATCAAATGATCAAGTTCTAGAGGAATGAGATTAAAATCCACATCTTAAGAACAATCATAGTGGTAACCCAACCATGATGGTGGAGATCCCAAGAACTTGATTCAATGGGAGAACTAAGCTATAGGAGTTCGTGTAAACACTCGAGTTAGTCTGTTCCTAGAAAACAAACGAGTGTTGAAAAACTTGCTTAGTGGTGAGGTTGAGTCGTTGACTCTTAATGATTCCTAAGATACCTCGGGAGGTTGAGTATGGCAAGATACTCGGTAAAGAATCATCTATGTAAGTGCAGTGGGGCCGCTTCAAACAAAACACTTATGAATCCAAAGTGGATGTCCATGCCCAAAATGGAATCAAACGTGAGAACGGATGAGGTTGAGGTGTTAAAGTGTTAATATCATTGTCTCAGTGCACGTTGTGGGGGAATAGTTCAAGGCATCGTGTCCACTAATCCGCTTGTGTACTCGATAGTACTAACTATGGAAGGTTCAAGGCCATAAACCACTTGTCCAAATATTTTAACATCTCTTGAGTACTGACTTTTTTTGCATACATACATATGGTTATTTCCACTCATGTGGGGGATTGTTGGAAATCGTGATATATTTATATATATATTATATGTGGTCAAGTTTCGGAAGCTACTTTGACCAAGATTTTGAGTGACGAACGCTTAATTTTATGAAATTAAATGGCATAGGATCGATCCACGCTTTGAGTAGATGATCGTGGTGTATTCACATTCTCAAATCCGATTTTCGGTGTGAGAAATAATGGATCAAAGTTGGTCACTTAAACATTAAGTTATGTGCTTAAGGGATAAGCATGGATTAATTAATCCTTATCCCACATTGATTAATGTACATACATTAATTGTCATATAAGTGGTTCATCGAACACTTAGTATAATTATGTGCATGTGATGGATTGTAAAAAGCCCACGCGCCGCCGGACCGGCCCACGGCTCGGCCGGTCCCGGTCCGGCCGGGCTCGGGTTCGAGTTCGGGTTCGGCCCGCCCGCCCGCCCGGCCCGTGGATCGTGGATTTTGGGCTTGTTTCGTGGGCTCGGTTCCGTGGCCCATCGCTCTATATTTTGGATCAATGTTTGATCGAGCCCAAAGATAGAGTTGGTCCGAGACCCAACTCGTGTAGCCTAATCCGTTGGGCTGTTGTGCAATAGAGTTGGTCCGAGGCTCAACTCGTAAGCCCAATCCATTGGGCTGTTGTAGCACTGAAGAGACGTCCGGATACGTCCGATGAACATGGACGCACGCGTTGTCCAGATTCGTCGTAATCGCCGAACGTTCGACATGATGGCTCTGCGGGAAACGTGGGAACGTTGTCTCCAGAAACCGTCGCGGAACATAACTTCGTAACACCCGACATCAATGCGGGTGTTGACTCAAAGATCTTTCTACATGAGGGACGACGCCTATAAATAGGACATGTCTCCCAAAGATAAGCCACCCTCTGTCAACCCGCATTCCAAGATTCCATCTCTTTGCATATTTAGCACGTGTCCAAGCTTTGTCCTCGCCTCGCCCGGTTCATTTGAGACTCGTTGGTGCTGCGGTGTTGCCACCGACGAGACGCTGCTTTATGTTTGGGGACGATACGCCGTAACCGAGAGCACTATCGGGCGTATCTCGCCTCATGGAAGAGGACTCTCGACTCGGCAACTTTCTACGGTTTTTGTTTTATTTGTTTTACAATACTGCTTTAGTTCATTGTTAGTTTGATCTTCTTCTACATTTTTTTAAAACAGAATATCGTCCGACAAGTTGTACTATTTTGTACTTTTTCCAACACTACTTATATCAAAATGACGTTATTTTAATTCTAGATTTTTTTTAAAGAAGAAATTGTTTTTAATAAACTTTAGCTTCTACTGAAATCAAAACGACATCATGGTGATACATCACATTTTTAATCAAAATAAGTCGATGGCACGTTAGCCTCTGTTGAGTCACGTCAACTTTTTCGGGCTGGAAATTGACCTTTGATATATTTTTGTTATTTATTGAATATTTCTTGTATTTAATAGTTATGATTAAAAATTTAAAATATTTTTGTAAAAACATTGATAGTTCACGATTAAAAGTACAATTTACCATTTGCCTACGCCATAGTAATTCATAAATGATCAGTGATTAGTATTAGCTCGAGAGAGATAAAACCTAGAGCCGGCAAAATGGGCACAACTCGATGGAGGGTCCGGGGTATTCGGGGTTTGAGCTAGGTTGGGCTTCAAAATAAAAGATCCGAAAAAATCGATCGCTAATTTTTTTAGCGACCAGCATTTTAGATTCGGATCCATTATGTCGTTGATCCGTCGCTAACTTACTTTAGAGATGGATTTTTGGAATATAACGACGAGAAAAATCCGTCGCTAATCGGTTAATTTTTTGTAGTGTAAAAAGCCCTCCGGAAAAAAAAACCGGTCGGACCGGGATTCGGGTAAAAAAAACCCCGAGTTTTTCGGCTAAAAAACCTGTCTGATATATATATATTTTTATTACCTACTAATTATTTGTTTCTCTTTATTTTTTTCTTAATTTTTATTTAATTTTCTTTTTAAGTTGTTTATTATTTTATTTTGGATTATTTACTACTTTAGATTATGATTGTGGTGCTTTAATATATTTTTTATTGTATTAGTATATAAGTTTATATTTTTAATTTTGTTATTGTTGATGTTAAATTTTTTCTACAATTAAATATGCAATTTTATAGGTTAAAAAAATTGAGTGAACTTAGTCCGCCTGTCCGAAAGTCCGCCCGAGGCTGGACTAAGCTTCATATTTAGTAGCCGAAAAAATTTCGAACCGGCTCGACACGACCCAGAGAAAATGTAAAAGCTCGATAGGCCGGGTCGGGCCAGTCCGGTCCGCTATTTTTGCCACCCTAGTAAAACCTAATAAAAAATCAATCAAAACGGTTCATTTCCATTAAATAGGTGATTTTAGTTGCTTTTTGATTATTAAAACCAAACCGGACCAACTAAGCCAGGTTTTCATGGCAGGTTTGGTGGATTTTATTTTCTAAATTTTTTAACAGGTTTGCCAATTTCACTCGGTTTGAACCAAATGCCTTATCTGTTCGATTCTAATTATATATATAGGCAATTAAGTTTCAGTTAGCGCGGACCTACACACATACTAGAGTGGGCTTTAGCCCATCCCATTCTTATTTTTATTTTTTGTGTTAGTAATCAATTGCATCGGTGTTAGCCCATCCCTCGAAAATTATGGAGAAGAATTAAGACTATATCTAATTTTTTAAAAGTGGAGAGAAGAAAAAGTGAATGGTCATTCTTTTGTTTTTAGAATAAACAAGAAGTGAATCAACTTTTAAATAGTATAAACCAACAAACAAGTATTTCTAATAAAATAGGTGGATAACATATAGAAGGAGTTTCAGCTAACACGGACCTACACCCACCCACCCCAATCTTATTTTTATTTTTAGTGTTAGTAATCAATCTCATCGGTGTTAGCCCACCCCTCGAAAATTATGGAGAAGAATTAAGACTAAATCTAATTTTTTAAAAGTGGAGATAAGAAAAAAGTGAATGGTCATTCTTTGGTTTTTAGAATAAAACAGAAGTGAATAATCTTTTAAATAGTATAAACCAACAAACAAGCATTTCTAATAAAATTGGTGGATAACATATAGAAGGATTTTTCATTAGTAATGAAATTTGATCCAACTAATAAATTAGAATTAAGTTGGACACTAAATTGTTAAGAGTTTTTCATAAGTAATGAAATTGGACTCAACTAGCATATACATGACTCTAAAATCTTAAACGTTTCATATTCTTTCAATGATGAAAACAATAGGATCATGAGTCCCAAAAGACTTTTTAAACTATTATAGGATAGTTGATAGCTAGATTTTTTTAAGAAAATCCCCTTAACTATCGTACCACTAAAATGATTTTGTCTTACAAAATTCTCATTATAGAAGAACTTACTTCTCGAACTCGAAGAAAACTCATTTCTAGATTTCGAAGTGACGAAGAGAGGAAGAACCGAAGAAGATAGTGCAATCTCTCCTTAACAAATTTTTGGATTCATCCTTGGTTTCAATAGTATCGATCCTTGGGTAGTATGTAATTATTTAATCTATATCACACATTTTGGCCATGTGGACACATAAAAAATTGACAAGTAGAATATCATTTTCTAATTTTTAAAAATTTGTGAGGGGCAAAGATGGAATAGTCCATTTCTTCTTCTTCTTTGCGCACAAAAATGGAGAAATGACTTCTCCAGCGAGATACCGCCTTAGCAACGACGGTGGACATTAGCTGATATAGTGAGTCTTGCATATAACAAAACAAAGTCATGCATATAACAAATAGAAACATGCATGTTAGCCAACGGGTGCGTGTTAGGAAGATGCGCGGGCGTGCGTTGTACACGAGTGTGCAACGAAACAGAAATATGAATATGACAAAATAAAGTAATGCATATAACAAAACATAAACATGCATATACTATACATTTGGATATGTGTGTTGGATTTGTATACTGGAAGCAGTTTTTGGTTGAGCTTGTATACAATGTTTCATGTTACCACTATTACAATCTCCTATCTGAATTGTTTACTTGATTACATATGTATGTCCTTTTATCTCATATATAAGTTAGATCATACAGTGTGTTGTAGATCACAGAAGTCTGTATGATTGATCAAGCTTAATGAGATACAAATAGTATCACAGCTGAGACAACTTGAGGACGAGTTGTCGGATAGCTGCGATGTAGATAAGAAGTGACTTGACTTTGTTTCTTATCTATACTTGCACGTCTCGACGTATTGATGGATCACGATGAGATGAGTTCTCTATCCGACCGTGAAGAACCTAGATCTCGGAGACTTACGTTGATCTAAATCTCGATAAGGTATTAAGTGAGTATGAGTTCGACCATCACTTTGACTTGCTATGGGTGATGGTTACATGAGATAACCAAGATTCTCTCGCATCTTGGGTGGTGGCGATCTTATATGTCATGCTAGTTACCCGTGTCGGGTCACCGTATCCGTTTAGGATGATGACGTCCCCTTAAGGAGCTCAAAGGGTTTATTGTACTAAACCATGCAGGTTGAGTTATCTCAAATACAATAATAAGGTTGAGTGGTACTACTTAAGAAATTAAATATATTAATTATTTTAAGCAATGAATGTCTTGTAAATAATTAATGGACGGCGATATCTTAAATATGGGGATTCAGTAATGTCTAAGTGCAAGCCCGACTCAACTTGGCAATAAAGGGTAAGTCAAGATTTATTCTCTAGTGGCATGAATGAATGTTTATAAATTAATTTATGTTACGGGTGAACATAAGATAATTAATTTATTTGAGGCCCATCTTTATTCCTTGCATTTGATCCCTGAGCTGACCCATCCAGGCTTGTAGCTAAGGTGGAATTCGCCCCTCTCTCTCTCTAGAGTCCTACTGGGACTCTGACTTGATCCTCTCTATCATAAATGATATTATTATATTTATTAGATATGCATAAATCTTATCTAGATAGGATTTGGGAGTGCATTATAAATATAAGGTGAGAGAGAAAATAAATGCTAATCATCATTCTATATTTTCGAGAATTACCATAGTTCATTGGTGAGAATTTTCGAAAATTGTAGAGAGAAGAAAGAGGGTGATTTTCTATAGGACTCTCCATAGATTGTCCTCACTCGACATTGGAGTTTAGGCAAAAGGGATACAGTTCAGAAGATCAAAGCACGAGTCTTGATCCATTCATCCCTGACAGATTCACAGGTAAACACGAGAAAACCCCTACGTGTTGCAATTAATTATATAGGTGCATGCTATGCATATAATCAATGTATGATGAATTAAACATCCAAGATATATCCTCGGGAGAGGGTTAAAATCAGATTTCCCTACAATGTGGACACAACAAAACTTGACAAATGGCAGACCATTTTTTATATTTTAATTTCGTGAGGGGAAAGATGGAACAGTCTGTTTCTTCTTCTTCTTCTTCTTCTTCTTCTTCTTCTTCTTCTTCTTCTTCTTCTTCTCTTCGGACAAAAATGAAGAAATGACTTCTCCTATGAGATACCGTCGTAGCGGCGGCAATGGACAATAGTGGTCGCAGTGGACAACAGTTGATATGTATATGTTAGACATGTTCCGGGTAATTAATCAAATTTGGGAAGTGCGGTATGTATATGTTAGACATGTTCTTTATTTTTTAATCTTTTGATATTTATATTATGTATTGTTAATATTTATTCTATAATGTTCAAGTCATTATTGAAATATATAATCAATTAATGTAACAACTTTATATATAAATTTAAACATATTTGGGTAGTTAGTAGACATTAACTATACGGGTTGAGATGAGAACGAGTAGTAGAAATACTTTGTAATCAGGTTTGTGATATGTACGAGCATATAAATTCTAAATGAATTTTAACATTAATCGACACGCATAAGTAAAATTTTCTCTATTTTTATATCTTTCGTTATTTATACTATTTTTATTAATGATTAATTTGTAATGTTCGATTTTTATCGAGACGAATAACCAATCACTATAACAAATTATATTCATAATTTTAAACAACTTCAGATAATTAATCAAATTTTAGACGGAACGGATATATACATTCTAAATAGGAATTATTAACATACTTACGAATATTTAATTTTCTACGCGTAAATTACAATATAAAGTGATTTTTCATTAGTATTCGATGGAATATTACCTATACATATCAAATTCAGACGCATTATCTTGATATAAAGATTATTTCATTTAATTATCAAATTCAAACATATCGTCCTGATATAAAGATTATTTTATTTAATATGATCATAAACACAACGTAAAATATTTTCTGTCGAAATTCAATGAATTACACGCTAGTTTATTTAATATTTGTCTAGTTGATGTGTATGGCCTTCTGGGTTTTGTCTCGGTTTAGCTTGACGAGTGAGTCAGTGACTATACTGCCTCAGTTTTACGTTACTTAAATATGTCAAGCTTTCTCTCATAGTTCATGTCTTATCTAACATATCAAAATATAAATTTTTTATTAACTACCTGAAATACAATAACTGTGCAATTTCAATATTTTGATTTTATAGATAGTTAAATTGCGTGCAAGGTCTTATCTAATATATCAAAATATAAATTTTTATTACTATCTGAAATACACAATACAATGACTGTGGAATTTCAATATTTTGATTTTATATAAAATAGTTAAATTGCGTGCAAGGTACCTTTATATGCTTGTCTGTTCGATCCCCACCGTTTCCCTTATACTTGCTCAAAAATAAAAATAAAAATAAAAATAAAAATAAAATAATGCCGCTATCATATAAGAGCATCTCCAATGCAAGGAGGCATTGGGGATGCATCCTCGTTGGGGGAGGGGAGTGAGAAGGTAGTGGAAAGGTAGTGGGAGGAGAGATGAGAGAGAAAAGGTGAAACCACCTCCCGAAAGGCAACTCAAAATCTGTGCCACTTTTGATTTTTTTATTTTTTTTTTTTCTGTTTTCACCTTATTTAATTTAATTACAAAATCAAATATTATATATTTAATTTAATTAGAAAATCAAATATTATAGGATTTATATAATTAATTATTAAAATACCCACACCCCACCCCCCACCGGCTAACCCTACCCCACTGCGAACCCCCACTACCAACCACCCCCACCGGTTAACCTACCCCACTGCCAACCCCACGGCCAACCACCCCCACCGGCCAACCACCCCCACCGGCTAACCCTACCCCATGGCCAACCCCACTACCAACCACCCCCACCTACCAACCACCCCACCGGCTAACCCTACCCCACTACCAACCCCCACGGCCAACCACCTCCACCGCCAACCACCCCCACCGGCTAACCCTACCCCACGGCCAACCACCCCACGGCCAATCACCCCCACGTGCCAACCCCACCCCACGACCAACCTCCCCACCTACCAACCCCACCCCACTACCAACCCACAACCCCCGCGAATAACTTTAATTTAATTTAAATTTAATTTAATTTGTAGCTTAACTCAACGGATAAATATATGACCGTTGATCAACGGATAAAAATATGCTTATAGATATAAATCACTAAACAACATCATTCCTACCAACTTTTATATTTTCTTCTCCATTTACCTTAATATTTCTTCTTCTCCTATTATCAGAATGAATAACGATTTCTCAAATTGGTCCAATTCTGGATATTTTGGATCAAATTCTGCTTGTCAAATGTCCAACTCTAATCCTCAAAATCCCAACTTTCTTTCTCAAAATTCCAACTTTCGTCAACAAAATCCCAACTTTCCACAAAATCCCAACTTCGAATTGCAAAATCCCAACTTTTATTGTCAAAATCCCAACTTCGATTCTCAAAATTCCAACTTTCGTCCTCAACAAGATCCTACATATCCAAGTGAATGTTCCAAGCTATCCATCCAATTTCCATCCGGGCTATCACTACAAGTTCGAGCTCCATCTTCGACTCATCAAGAAAGACAAAGATAGATGGAGGAAGACCGACCAAGAACGCCTACTCCTAGGAAGAGCATCGTCTTTCCAAAATTTTTCTTCTCCGCAAGGTCTCGAGGCCATAAATCGAACTTGATCAACAATCCGATGAAGAGAACAATGATATAAGTATAAGAAGATTTTGTACTCGGAGAAAGAGTCGAACATCTTACAAGGTGTTGGATCGATATTAGCATTGATTCGATCGTCGAAAATGATCAAAAGATAGATCAAATGTGGGAGAGAATTACTAATGCCTACAACAAGGGTCGCCCGAAGCGAACTCCGAGAGATCATCTTCCTCGCTCAAAAACTTTTTACAAACTTGCAAAGGAAACTAAATGGTTTAGTTCATGTTATTATAGGAACGAGAGATGTGGCCAAGCGGTGCAAGTGAAGTCGACATCATTCAAAAGGCACAAGATGAATATAAAGAGACTCACGAACACGCGCGGTTTCGGACATATCGGAGTATGAAATTTGCTCAAAGAATGTCCAAATTCGCTCATCAAGGCGGTGAGATTCGAGCAACAAAAAGGCAAGTCTTACAGATCGGTGCCTACACCTCCGCCCAACCAAGATGAAAATGGTGATGAAACAACCCACACTCGTCCAATTGGAAATAAAGGCGGCGAAGAAGGCGGTGAAGGAAAAGAAAAATCAACAGTGAAGCTAAAGAGGTGGTCGATGCGATCAACGCAAGAGCAAATTTGCAACAATGATGGTGGCGAAGGCAATGGAGGCAAAAGAAGGTAAAGAGCATAAAATTCTCATGCAAGATAGTTCAAAATGACGGAAACCCAACTACGACTTCATCTTAAGTATTGCGCCCAAATCCAAGCAAAGTGGAAGCGGACGAAGAGTAAAATGTATGCAAAATTCTACCGCTTTTATTTTACGCAATTGTGTATTGTATTTTATTTTACGTAGTTGTATGTTGTATTTTATTTTACGCAATTGTGTGTTGTATTTTATTAGTTGTGTGTTGTATTTTATTTTACGCAATTATGTATTGTATTTGATTTTTTAATTTAAATATTGTGTTTTATGTTGTACTAGTTGATTTAAATTAAAATGTCTTATTGATTAAAGGCCCATGTACTAATATTTATATAATAATTAAGTTATTTGATATTAATTTTAAATAATATTAAAATTAATTTTTATCAAGTTAGAATAATAAATATAAAATTTAAATAAAATTGTGAATAGATAATGAATGAGTTGAAAGTGAGTGAAAAGTGGGTCCATAATGATGTCAGCAAAAACCTGAATTTGAGAAGGTATTGTTGGGGGTGAAAATAGGAGAAGGGAATATGATGATGTGTCTGTGATGATGTTAGCAAAAACCTGAATTTGGGGAGGTATTGTTGGAGTTGCTCTAAGGAGGCAACAATAGTTCCTTATGTCAAAGAAGGATGTCTCTCTCTCTCTCCAAATAGAGACATGTCACATGAAAGAATCTCCAATCATAGCAAAAAGTAAAAAAGCAACTAACTTTCTGCATTTAGGTGTTTGGCTAAGCTTATTTTAGAGAGCTTATAAACTCTAAAAGCTTATAAGATGTTTTAAAAGCTTATATGAGGTAATATCTCAATTGTTTATAAGTTGTTAAAGTGTTTGGATAATTGATCTTATAAACTAGAGAAAGAATCGTGAGTTAGAGAAAGAAAATCATAATTAGAGAGATAAAATTGACGAGAGATAAAGTTGATAGTATATATGTAGAAAATAACGAACTATAATAATGTTATTTTGGTAAATTTATGATTGCTTATAAGTTTATGAAAAAATAAGTTAGGGTTGACCAATTTATTTTTAGGGGAGCTTATAAGCTGTTGGAGCTTATTTTTCTGACATTATGTTGTTTAGGAACTTATTTTGTCAAACACTTTACAACAACTTATAAGCTTCTAAACAGTTTATAAGCTATTTTAAAGAACTTATAAGTTCAACCAAACACCCTCTTAAGTTTTCTCAAAACCCCCATTGCAATAATGTGAAGCTCAGACTCAGGTAATGATCTCACTGTTCTTCGAACAACACATATTTTGCAAAATTTCTTAAGCAACACACAGGTAGGGATGGCAATAGGCCGGATCTGGACCGGATCTGGCTTGGTCCAGATCCAGATCCGATTTTTTTTGCTTTGATCCGGATCCGGTCCAGATCCATTGGGTCTAAAAAAATTAGATCCAGGTCCAGATCCATAGATCCACAGGGTCCAGGGTCTAGACCCGAATTCATATGTTTTCGTTTCTAAAATAAATTCTAAATCAACTATAATTCACAATAACACCATAATAATTTAAATACACAATAATACTATAATAATTATTTAAAATTTCTACAATTATCACTATATTGGAATACATTAGTTATAAATTTACTATAAAGTAGGAAACAACAAACAACTCGATCGCCGGTGGTGTAAGTGGCGTGACACGCCGTGAATACCGATTGATACATAATTGAGAGAATTTGAAATGAAATTGGGAGCATATTTGTTTTAAGAGAATTTGAAAAAGAAAATTGAAGAGTTTTAAGTTGGGCTTAGATATTTAATTATAATAAAAAATATATATATATATATATATATGGATCTGCGGGCCGGATCTGGACCGAATCCGGATCTCAAAAATTAAATCCCAGATCCAGATTCGAAATATGAGAGTAGGATCCAGATCCGGTCCAGATCCATCGGATCCAATTTTTTGAGGATCCAGATCCTAAAAAATGGATCTGGATCCATGGATCTGGACCGGATCCGGGATCCATTGCCATCTCTACACACAGGGTTGATTCTCAAGAGAACAACTTCAACTCTGAGAAGTCGAGTCAAATAGAATATTGCACCGTTTTGATACAGAATAAATTACCTTAACGCAAGACTAGTCCCAGGAAATCTTGAAACATGTGTAGGCTTACACCAGCAAAACAAAAAAGACAAAGGGCACCTCTGCTTCACATTCAAGTCAAACTGTAGTTTTCACCTTCATATATACCAGTAAAACAAATCCAATATAATTATTCTCTACGCCACAAATGTAAGAATATAACCAGATCAACATTAAAGACTATATATGATATGATATAACGGTCTAAACCAAACCTCACTATGAAGACATCTTACAGTACCAGATACTGTAATTTAGCTAATGAATTGAATTAGGGACTCCACAATGCAGTTGACTATGCAGAAGCAGGAGCAGCCGAAGTTGTGGTTGAGCTTGAAGTTGTAACAGATAACCTTTGTACTTGATTGGGCTGCTGTCGCTGCAAAGAGAACATGTTATGCTTGGTAGGTACCTGCTGCGCCATACCATTAGAAGTTCTACCCTCGTCTCTAAGCTCCATGTTTCCAAACTTCAAGCGCTGAACTTCTGCAGTCAATGTCTCGTGCAGAGCTGCCATAAAAAGTTAATAAATGCTCAGCAAAATTACTCTTGCACAAGGTTTAACCCATCAAACTTCCATCTTCATTCACATGCATGCAGTAAAGTTTTTACGATATACTAAACATTATCATCGATAAAATACCAGCTAGACGTAAAAATTACGGCATTAGGAAAAAGTTTCTTGCATACTCCGATATTGGGGAATCCCATTATCTTGTTAGCATATGAACTAGCAACAATGAAAAGTACTCCTCTCTGATTCCTTGACACCATGGCCTCATTTACTTTGCTGGATTATGGTATATTCTTACAAATTGTTCGATGTTATCAAATGTTTTTTAATGGGTGGATAAGTGCTTGATTATTTCGGATACGAGGGATTAATTGGACAACAGGTAACCCACCTGAGGAAGTGGGATATCGTTTATCCATCTCTTTCTTTTTATTGCATCAAAGTAAACAGTCAATCCACTTAATAATCAATCTATCAAATTATAAATCATCAAAGTAAACAAGCCCTAAAAGTAAAACATGGTTAAGGAGTACGTGGACTATAAGTCTACAACTCAACGAGGAAATGCATGCCCGAAACAAAACATACAGAGGATGGCCAAATACTAGAAATATAGAACAGATTATTAACGTCTTGCCTGATGAATGATGGTGTAAGGATGTATACTGCGAGAAATGCATTCACAAGTTCAAGTAGACTTCAGAAAATTTAGTCAACAAACTTAATACCGTCTCTGAGTTGTGCTTGTTGCTCCATAGCATGAATGCGGAATTTCAACTCGTTGTTCTGATTAGTCAACTCAGCATGGTCTTTCTGAAGAGGCAATACAAATAAGTATCACCACATTGCCAATTTTGATTAAATAAGAGCAGGAAAAGAACAGAACTCCTCAGCCATGTACCTGGACAATAGTAATTTGAGTCGATAGCGTTGTGGCCTCTGTTTGCAGTGTCTGCACCTTGTGTTCCAATTCAGAGATGTACCGGAGCTTCCGCTCCTTCGAACGAGCAGCTGACTGCCGGTTTGCCAATATCCTGAAAATAAAATAAAAATAAATTGCATTCACCCCAAAACATTGCCTAAGAATTTTTTTAACATAATGTACCTCTTTGCTCGCTTTGGATCCGATACTGCTATTTCTGCAAGCCTGTCATCCGCCCTTATCTTTTTCAGCTCGACTTCATTAAACTCACCATGTCCAAAGTCCAAATTAACATCAGTTGAGTTTTCACTCAATGAATTGCTTGGCGAGAGCTGATCTGCCCGATTACACAGAGAGTTTTGTAAATTTGGTGGAGAGTCACCAAACTGAAAGCTTCCAATGCCGCTATCCATTGACAGACTCCTAAAATGCCGAATGTGGGCATTCTTTTTTAAGCTTTCTGATTCGTAAATGTTGTTTCTATCCTTACCATTAGCAACAGAAGATTTCAAAGTATCCGCGTGATCTAAATCCATAAGCGACTGAAACAAGTTATCCACAACCTCTCCCTCCGATTTCCTTTCACCCATATCCTCTGCAGAGTTCTTTGCATAACTAACTTCTTCCATTTCAAGTTTGTTCATCCCAACCAGTACACCGTTTCCCCGACTTCTCCCTTGTATTCGCTGTTTGGCCTAAACCTCCTTGGCTGCTTATGGGCACCAACTGAGGCGAAGACTGAATCATAGCCGAGAACCCTAATGGAACATCACTATTGGAACGGCGATGCCCTCTACGAGGGGGAAGACCGCTCCCACGAAACGGATTCTCCCTCGGGGAAGTGAGACCCATTGCAGGCCCTCGCGAGCTGACATCGTTTTCCTCCATCGACATGTTCTTCAGACTTGAGTTTGAAGAAGCCAATGAAGACTCACTGGGAGGAAAAGGGCTTAAAGGGGGTAGGCAGTTATTCGCCATGAATGGCGGCTGAGATAGAGACCTCGAGTGAGAAGACGCCCCAAACTTTTGATTTGGAGATTGCTTCAGATTGGTCTGAGCCATCAAAATCAACAAGATTCCACCCAGAATCTTCAACAATTTCCCCTTTTTTTTGTCCCGAAAAAATTGAGCTTCACTCAATTGATCCTCACAACCAAACAGTTATCTACAATCAACTTTATTTCAGCAAAACCCTACAGCATAAAGAGCCCAAGTTTCTCAATCACAAGATAATTAGAGCTACCAAGAATCTTAATCACTCAACAACAATAAAATTAACAAAAACCCTAACTTGGCACGAGCATAATTTCTCAAATCTACAAGCATCAAACGCAGTTCATTTACGCTCGAAACTTCACATTAGTAAAAAATAAAAAATAAATTAAAACCTCACAAATCAATTCCTGTAAAAGAAAACATGAGGAAAAAACCAATACGAAGAAATCATAGTACCTGATCACTTAAATGGCCAAAAAAATCCATGTTTATTCACGACACAACCGCTATTCAAATGGGGTTGAAAAGAGACCCCGCTGAAAATGGCGGAGATTACGTTAGGAAAAGACAAAAATAATTTAAAAATGAAAAAAGAAAAGGAGTTAGCCAGAGAGTGAGCGCGAGAGGTGTGTGAAAATTGACAAAAAACTTTGGATTTGCATAAAAAATGACGATTATCATTGCAGAATTATAAAGATTGGATTTTTAAATTTTGCTTGCCTATCTTAGTTGCAGGCAACAAATCATATACTGACGCGCTCGCGACAAGCACACTTAATATAATTATTATTCTTTTTCCTTTTTTGTGCTGACCGTCTAACAGTGACTGGGATCATAATATTGGAATTACCTTCTTTGTATTTTTCTTTTTTGTTTTTTGATAAGATTCTTCTTTTGTTTTTTACGAGTGTGGAGAAGTCCGATCTTGTAAACAAAAAAGAAAAGCAAAAAAGAAATTTGTTACATTTTTTATTTGCATTTGGGAGTGAATTCAAATGGGATTACTACAATGTGGTGGGCGGCCATCAAGGTCTTACATTGTTCCTAACAAAAATTCAAATGTATACAAGGTTCCATGTCATCATTATTATTATTATTATTATTATTATTTGTTGACTTTTGAAAATCTTACTACGTGATCAACTTCATGTTGGTCACTACTACTTATCCAATGGCTCAATTTCTGAGTCTATTATCTGTGATATTCTTTCCATTTATTTTAGAATTTCTTCATGGATGAATATTCTTTTTCACTTTGGTATTTTTCCAAATGGCTGAACATATTTGTTTAGAGACACTGGTTTGAAATTTTAGGACAACGGTTACCAGTAACCAACATCTATTAATTAATTATATAATCCATTACACATTGGGGACACCATATTGATTCTCAATCCTAAGTGGCATCTCCACAAAATTTTATTCTTATTTTTCAAAATTCTCCATTATGTACTTTCTCAATGTATAAATGGATTGTAAAAATAAGGTATGTAATCAATATTAATGGGTATTAATTATTTTAATATATGTTACATGCAATAAGTAAAATTGTGATAAAAGAAATATTGGATTAACTAATTTTGCATATAATACATTACAAATGCCAAAAAGAAATTATTCAAATATGTACTTCATGAAATATGGTGAATGTATAATATTTGGTCTTCTTAAATAATTACTACTTAGTAACAATCACTTATTTGTTTAATTATAAATTTGTTAGTTGCAATTATGTATATTAGAAATTTTCTTGGATGCATATATTTTCTAATATATTAATACATTGATATCTCTCAATATTCTTATTATATTTCATAAATGTATATTGTCTAATTCTATATCATAGATTTTATTAGTTTATATAGTGCAACATTTATGAAAATATGTGATTTATATTAAGTATGCATACATGCAGCATAAAAATATATTTAATAGGTTGACCTAAAAAAATAAAGTGCCTATAAGTAAATTAATATGTTTCAATTTATCTTGCATATATCTGAAAGAATGAACAGTGTACTATGTCGAATAGATTATGATTCATAGATTATATATGTGTTAGATCATATTGAACCCGAATATCCAAAACAACAAATTAGGCAAATAACTTTATTTCTATATTATATATGTCGACAAGAAGATGTGACAAACAATTGTATTTTGTTCATATTATATTATGTAAAATGATACAAACACTTAAATATTAAATTCAGAAGTATCGTCAGATCGAACATAGGACAAACAAATTTATTGTTATTTATAGTATTTATTATCAATGTTAAACTTGTAATATTATTCAAGTTTTATTCATACAAATAATCAATTAGTGTAACAACTTATGTTTAATTATTTAGATAAATTATGTTTAACTATTTTCTAAATATTTTGGTATTTATTACTAATATTTATTCTACAACGTTCGAATATTTATTGAGACAATTAACCAATTATTGTAACATCTTATATTTACAAATTTAAACATGTTTAGGTAATTAGCGGGTATTACTAAATGTTTTAGGAGAAGAACATGTATACATTTTAGACATGTCCATATGGCTAAATCTTAGCCTCATCATTTCGATATATCGCCTTGCACCAATACGACCAACGGCTCCGAGTGTTTGAACTATAGCATCAACCAACTAATTATTGTAACAACTTATATTTGATTATTAGATATTTTATAAATAAAAGCGTGTTTAGAAGTATAACAATTCTAAACAGGTCCAATCATTTATGAATGTGCCTATGTGAATTTTCATCACTTTTAGATTTTTTTATTTCTACTATTTATTATTCGTTTTTTTAATATAGAGATATTTTTTGAGATGGATAATCAAATTTGAAGCAATTTATATTTATAAAATTTAATAGTTCCATGTAATTAGTGAGTAGTTAAAACTATACAGGTGTGAGATGAGAACGAGCAGTAGACTCATTTTTAATTGAATTCGTGACAAATATGAGTATATAAAAATACCAAATGAGTGAATACAATCGACATGCCTACATTGAATTTGCTCAATTTTCTTAATAGTTTGTTGTTTACTATTTATTATTGATTTTAATTTAGCATATTGAGATTTTTGTTGAAACGGATAACCAATTATTATAACAAGTTGTATTTATAAATTTAAATGATTTTGGGTAATTGCGAATAGCACCATGCAGGTTTGAGATGATAACATGTAGTAAAATTATCTTTTAATCGAGTTTGAGATTTTCACGAGTATATACATTCTTGATGGGTACACTCGACTAAACTCTAGCCTCATCTTTTCGAACCATCGTCTTGCCCTACTACAAAACTCGACAGGTTACACACTAATAGTTGTCTCATTCAAAAACTTACTTTAAATATAAAACGTGTATACTATATATTTATTATTTTGTTACAAGTGCGAGTACTAAATTCACTTTTTAATATGATTTTAGATAAGTAAGTATATAAATCCCAAAGGGTTACAAACATTAGTCGACAAACTTTGTGGAATTTTTTTCATTTTGAGTCTTTTGTTATTTAGCAATAAAATCTATCAATGTTTACTTTGTAATATTTAAATTTTTATTTATTAGGATTCATATATTATTGTAAGAACTTATGTTTTATAAATTTCGATAAAGGTAATTAGCGAGTATTACTATACGAGTTTGTGTAAAACGGACAAATCATTTTTAATAGAGATT
This sequence comes from Salvia rosmarinus, assembly GCA_036937905.1. Taxonomy (NCBI): domain Eukaryota; kingdom Viridiplantae; phylum Streptophyta; class Magnoliopsida; order Lamiales; family Lamiaceae; genus Salvia; species Salvia rosmarinus. The sequence continues at coordinate 115,697,372 of CM072819.1, forward strand.
GGAAGAGAATTATATATATATATATATATATATATATATATATATATATATATATATATATATATGACTTCAAGTGACTAAACCCTTATTTATATATTAGATCTATATACACTATCTGCTTTGCTATAACCATAAACAAGATAAATGAGTAGTCTTTTTCCAACATATGACTATATATACCAAAAGTTGTGTTCAATTATAGTCAATTGTACGTTAAACTCACGAGTCACTAGCAAAAAGATGACTCAAATTTTTAATCTGTGACGAAGAGGGTCATACACACAATACAAATACTAAAATGATGTACAATGAAATTTTGGATTAATTGTGAGGTAACTACAAAGTTAATTTTTCATAGGTTAGAAAATATTTATTTGAATTAGTCTTCAGTTTCATATTTAGATAAATATTTTACCATTAACTTTTCATACATATGTTCAGTTTAATTTTATTTATTAATCGCAGATAAAGAAGGCGGTAAAAATAGAAGAAACACTTTCATTCACTTATTTTTCTATTATAATATTATCTTTCAAATAACAGTTCCATCAATGAACTATTGAAATACCATTACTTTAAAATAAAATAATAATTTCTTTTTTAAATTTTAATCAGGCATTACAACGTGAAATGATTCCCGTCGAAATTCGATGGGATACACATTTGGAATGAGAATGATTGAATTTTTTATATCTAAATATATTACCTATATAATTCGTATAATTAATGAGATATTATTATATGGGACTCACTACGAGAATGAGTTGCAAAATTACATTTAATCATATTTAAGACATACATTTGTATATACATACATACAAACTAAACAGATTTCATTGATGGTATAATTTAAAATTTAAGATTTGAGTTTAATTTCGATCATTCTTATAGTCACTTTTAATTGGATTCAAAATATATATATATATATATATATATATATATATATATATATGTGTGTGTGTGTGTGTGTGTGTGTGCGTGTATTCTAAATGTTTTAGATGGCTGAAAATATTTTTAAATTTAAATATATGACCTCCTTAATTCGGATAATTAGTGGGTCTCAGTATATGCAATTGGTACGCAAATGAGTAGTAAGATTAATTTTTAATCAAACTAGGGACAAGTATGAAGTATCTATATGCATTCTAAACGAATTTCATACATTGTATAATTTTAAATTAATACTTTTAATTTAATTTTTAAAAAATTATATTTGAATATATTTTTAATTTAAATTAGTCTTTACTTATCCATTTACATTAATCTTTCATTATAATCTTTTAAATATGTGTGTAATTTAATTTCTATTAGTTTATTGTAACTAAAGAAAGTGGAAAGAAAATTGAAAAAATTCCATCATTGACCTATTTTTTTTATTATAATTATTTATCTTTTTATACTACTTTCAATAAATTGTCAAAGTATTATGACTTTGAAATTAAGTATCGACTAATTTTTATTTTTAATTTAAAAATTACAATGTAAAATTATCCTTGTCGAAATTCGACAGGTTATACACTAGTAATATGATTAAATAAAAATAATTCGTAATTGACACGTGCTTGTCGATCTATAGATAAAGTGTTACATTTGAAGTCAGAAGAAAACTTTGTTAAAGAAACCTGAGGGAAAAAGTTTATTTGAAAAAGGAAAAGAGTATTCCTAGAGTCAAAATGACAAATCGGAATCCAATCAACGAAACGTGAGAGTCATTGCTTATTGCCGAATATGTGCTTAATGGCTTGATTTTGTTTTAATTTTTTAAAGAAAGCCTTAATTGTTACAAAGCAAAACGAAAACATAAAAAGCCTATAATTGTTATTCTACATGTGACGAAATTGTAGCTTTTGCGAACATTGCCGTTTCCAATTTCTAATATATGCTTAGCTAATTTCATTAACAATTAATAGGGTCATTTAGACGTACGAAGAATATGAAATTCCTTTGTAAGTTGCATATATGATTTTCTTATGTCTAGAAGATTTGGAGTTGCATATTTAACGAGTTGAAAACTTCAATCCTAATCTGAAAACAACTGAGGCCAATCGAAACTCAATCCCACAATATTAAGAAAATACAATTGATATTCTTTCGAAAACATAATTTATATGCAATTATTCTATTTTGCCCTTATTTACTATCTCACATATCATTTTGAAAAACACTGAATAAAAATATTTTACTAAAAGAATGTTCTAATACAACAGCAATTAAGAAATTGGACTAAATTTTTGAGACATTCCAAAAAGAAATAAAGGATTAATTTCGTGGGATGGATGGACTATAAATTAAGGAAAGGATAGAGCAAAATCCATTGATAGTTCGAATTCATGAAGCACTATTTACTCTTATCTATCCACTTCTATGCAGCAATATTATTCTCTTTCAGAAAGGTAATACTATTTACAAGGAAATACCAATAACTGTTTTCTGCCATGAAGAATATCATAAATAGTACATAGCATGACAAGGAAACAAATATTATTACAACCGAAAATTACCACAATGTGGCTTCAATTCCTGCTAGGCTGCTACTATAGGAATGCAGACAAGCACTGACCTCTAACACTAAAGGCACATTCCACTATTTACCTCATCCACGAAACTCTAACGACAGGGCAAACCTATTATTTATAGCATCTACAACCGATCTACACATATAAGTAGAGAAAAAGGTAGCCAAACAGATTCTTGAAATGCCCTAAAGATTGGCAATAAGATAATAACATTTGAAACGTTTCATATCCCTTCTTTACCATTATCTCCACTTACATGCAAACAAAGATGTAAATTTCCCATCTATACAAAATGCCATCCCTTCCCTTCTTCCTCATCAACATTCTCATACATTCTTAGACGACAAGAAGAGACGAGCTCGATACACTACTATAGGAAAAGAGAGCATCATCAATCTTGCATGATCACTAAGTGAAGTGAAGAGATTTAGTAGTTTCCTAAACGCTAAGCCAGTTATTAAATAAACCTCTCCGATGTTACACCAAATAATATGAGGGATGATTTGCAGCATCCTTGAGAAGGATCTACTTTTTTCTTTTTTATCGTAAGTAATGATCCACTTGTTGAGAAATACTTACTTGATAGTGATGTAGCGATTTGTCCCGTGCTTTGCCCAGTGTTCTTTGAGATCAACCGGGTTGGACAGATCGTGACCGCTGCAGCCAGTCGACTGAGTAGCTTGTTGAACGCGCTTCCACTCATCTTCCTACCACCAACACGAGCATGTCGCTTATTAGGCACAGCCGGGAGTGGATAAATCGACAAATTGGTCGTGCAACACGATGATTGCCAGCCACCATTGCCCCATTTATAGCACGACCTCAGGACCCCTGTGCACGAACACACCGGGACTGGCATGGTCGACTCATCAAATGCAACCTGGTTCAAACCAAGATCTTGATCCTTCCAATCCGGCTTTCCCCCGCTGAGCTGCCTGTTTAGATCGTCGCTGCCACCGCCCATATTGGAATCATTCTTCCACTCCTGCGACTTGACCAGCATCGATTTATTGAGATCCTCCCCTTCCCGTTTAACTTTTTTAATCGGTTTTGAAGCCTTCCTCGTAGGTGCAGCTTGTTTCGCCTCCTTAGCGTGTTTTGTACGACGGGGCTTTGCAGGCTCGGGTGTGACCGCCAAGACCGGAACTGTATCGGACATCTGCATTTCCCTGCTCGTGTACGGGGCTTCGACCATGTGAGATTGATGATGCACGTGCTGATGCTGAGGATGGTGCATATGCTTCATTCCGCGGGGAATTTGGCATCCGGGCGGACAGGGGGCTATGTTGCCGTTGTTGATGGCGTTTTCTCGATACTGTAGAGTGGCAATAGCATTGTCTCGTTCCATTATGGCGTTATTCCGTTCGGCTATCCCCGTATCCCTCTGCATAATAGCCATGTCCTTCTCTGCTAAGGCTGCCTTTTTTTCGGAAATGGCCAGATTACGTTCCTGGATTGCGGCATCTCTTTCGGCCATAATGGCCATTATCTGCTTCATTGATGGCTGATGCTGCATCAACCACTGAAACGCAGAAAATCTTTTAACAACTAATAGAGTAAAATATGGAAGTGAAAATCTCGAGACTAAAAGCAAACTATTTCCATCAGTTCTTTGCCACTTTGTTCAGAAAATAAGGTGCAGCAAGCTACCTGACCCTGAGGTGCTTTATGCCTTCCATTTTCGCGGTTCCCACTGTCGTCCATCTAAGATCCACAGTGAAAGAATCTGCTAGAACAAATGCTGACTAGAGCCTGCTAAGTGCTAACCATGACCTGAAAGAAAACAAGATCGCATTACCAAACCAAACTGGCATAGATGCTTCAAGGGGAAATATCAGAGTAGATTTCTCAAGCCACATATAGGCTAGATATTTTCCTATACATGAGAAATGTACTTAATAGATAGGTACACCAAATATAATTCACTCAACAAGACTGATTTCACATTCTACTAAGGATTAGAGCAAGGTTTCAAGATACCACTGCCATGACAGTATGCAAAGATGAACTGCAACTAATAAAAAAATTCAATAGAAACAGTGCCAAGATGGCCTTAGTACATGATAAAAAATTGTGGGTTCAGATGATAGCATTACAAAATACATAGGGTTAGTGGCAAGTAAATCAGACAGCAATCTTACACCAGCTTACTTCCAGAGTAATCCAAAAAAGTAGCAATAGTTTCCCAAAAGATACGAATAGCATGCCTCACTATTGATGGAGTGAGCTATTAGAAACCAACTGATTGAAAGGCCAATAAAAAAACTAAGTGTACATATCCTATGTCACATACGAACAAAAGGTACATATTTAGAGTAAATTTTCTCATTTCATTTATGTTAGGGTTACAAGCAAGGAGCCTAACTCTCCCAAAACCATGGTTATAGGAAAGGATTGACACTCACTTATATACCACTCCACACTTGCATGTGTAGTCGATGTGGGATATCCCACATCATAACAATACCTTCCTTCGAAACCGTGACGTCCACGGACGGCCAACTCGAAGTCCTCCCACCCACGGCTGGGTCCGTGGGGCCCACCAGTTGCTGGCCCACCCACGACTCCATTATTTGTGATACCAGTCTGGGCCCACCGAGAACTATTTCCCGGGCCCACCCGATTTCGGGCCAATCAGCGGGTCGCCCTTCCCATGACGACGATCCGGCGGTGTCGGACCATTGTTAGGTTACAAGCAAGGAGCCCTAACTCTCCCAAAACCATGGTTATAGGGAAAGGATTGACACTCACTTATATACCACTCCACACTTGCGTGTGTAGTCGATGTGGGATATCCCACATCATAACAATTTATGAGAATCTTTCTCTACACATTACGCCAAATATAATTTAACCAAATACCAGATACGTATGTCAGGTTGTGAATGTAGCATAGTTCAAAGACTCAAAGCTTGTAATAAATCAGCTCTGGAGCATAGAATATTGAATAAACCACTTAGTAACTTTATACAGCTACTATATGTCAATCACATGTGTTATCATATTTGTAAAGCTAGAATGGCATGAGCAACTAGCGCTTAAGTTCTACAGATTCGAAATACAGACCTCAAACCTCAAATCCATGACTTGACGCCGAACAACTCAAGCTCAGCATTCTAGATTAATGACACATGATAATACCAGAAAAATATAATCGTACATGGAGTCTCAGTTTGCTTGTAGGACTGATCATTCTGCTTTTCACGTCATTTTAATCTGCCTAAGCCTTAGATTATAATTTGGTAAATCAACTAGTTATATAATTTTACAAAAACATACAGATTACCCTTGATTTTGATGTGTAAGTCGAGTTGAAATTAGCTTAGAGGTTCAACCCAAGCATTTTTGTTAGCAAAAGCTTGCAGTTATGAAGATATAGGGTTGTAAGAGCGACCACATCAGGTAATATTTAATGTTAGCATCATTTTACATCAAAACATTATAAATGGAGACAAAAGTAGAATTAAAGGTCATAGTTAACTAAGAATCTATGCTGAGTCGAGTCTAGGCTCCAAAAAAAAAAGAACAACAATGTGCTGCCCCAGTGCTTTGGTATTTAAAAGGCCTAGATCATCGTTTTATGTTTTCACACACACACGCGCATGCGCATGAAATGGCAAGATTTTCCTTCAAACCTCAACTCTGGTGTCCAAATATAGACAAATGGCAGATTTCAAGTCACATGAAAGAATCTCCAACCATAGCACAATACAAAGTAAAAGCAACTCTCTTCTGCAAAACTGCTTGGAGCATGATGAAGTCTAAAATACACTAATATTTGCCCACTTTCTTAAACTACACACTATCAGCACTGTGGTGATTCTAGGAAGAAGAATATTGATTCTCTTCAACTTCGAGTGTAATCTTTTGCAACCAATTATAGGGTCAGACTTCAGAGTCAATTTGAATATCACGCTATTTTTATACCATATAAATCAGCTTAAAGCACGACTAGTACCAACAAATCTTGAAATTTCTGTGTGGGCTTTAGTAAAATAAAGGACACAGCATGGCACCTTTGCTGCACATTCAAGTCAAACTGTAGTTTTCACCTTTATATATACTATACCAGTAAAGCAAACCCCATAATTATTCCGAACACAACTCGCATAAGAATATAACCAAACTATAAAAGTTTACCTATTTCTGCGGTTCTCACTCTTTAACGCCGCAAAATAATCATTTTCTCTCAGAAGCATCAATAATGCTTCTTAATTTGAATAATTATTAAAGAAAACTGTCGAAACCACGCAATTGGTATCCGGGAAGAATTCATGGAGAGGATCCACTAAATAGTCCTAAACTCTAAATTAGCAAATACAGACTACATAAAAAGTTAAAAACGAACTCAACCTCAATTTTGAGCCACAATGGAACTCCCAAGAGTTTACCCCAGAACAGAATACGAAAAAAATAAACATGCATCGACTTGATTAAAGCACCCACCAAGTAATTCACTCCAAGAAACAATTCAGCAGACAAAAATGGAAACCCATGGCCATTCACACAAACTCCAAAATCAACCTCAGCAATCTCACTAGCACACCTAAAATTCAGCAACCATAAGCAAAAGCAACACGAAATAACGATGACGAAAACATTTTTTTACAGAATTCAACGAGAAAATACGGAGCTTACTAGGTTAGAATTGCAGCCACAATTGATGGGCACGAGTCAAAACCCTCAGAAAAAAACAAAGAAATATCTGTGATGCAAGAAAATAGTTGATGAAGGGGGTACTGAAATAATTGTACAATACCCACGAACACACACTTTTCCATTTCCTCCTTTTCATGGGGTTAATTTTACCCCCATCACTGCTACACTACAATATTACGTCATCTTTTCGTTTGTAATTTTCTGCCTCATCCCTCTTTATTGCGATGAATTTCTCCAACTATAGGAACAGTTATCATCAATGTGTTGTGCTATATTAATGGGGCAGTGGGAAATTTGGGAAATGGAATTGGACAGGTGGTGATGGGAGTGAAAGTAAAGGTTGTTTCTGAGCCGTTGGATATGTGCGAGGGACGTTAGATGGCCATTTTCTTGAGATTCAGTGTCGAGTCAAGTTTGTTTCTTTTTTCTTCTAAGTTCTGATTTAGCCTATTTTTTGTTCTTTCCAATAGGATTTGGATCAAAATGAAAATTCCTACATGTAATAAACATACACTCTCTTCGTCTCCAATATATATTTCTAGGAATTTTTTATACGAATTTTAATAAAAATTATTGAGTATTTTATGAATAACATAAGAGTTTTACTTTAATGTAATATTATTAATTGATAGTGCATCATGTGTGTAAAATATATAAATAAGTGATATTATTGAGAATAATAAGCAGGGATAGTGGTGACAATAAATGGTAAAAGGTGTAAACAAAAAATGTTATTGATGATAATAAATAATAGATATTTTGTGAGATAGTTTCTATAAATAAAAAAGAAACAAATTTTTGGGACGTACCAAAAGAAAAACTAGCAACAAATTTTTGGGACGGAAGGAGTAATAATTTTTTTAGAAGTAGTATGCCTATAAAATTAGGGTGAGCATAACTGAATTAGAATAAAAAAATTACAGAATTTGAACGTCTCGTTTATGGTTGAATGGAAGGATTTCGGTCGGTCCGACTAGAAAAATAGTATATGCTTGATAATTGTTTTTTGACTATTTATCTTCGATTTCGATTGGATCAATCTAAACTACACATACATCATTTTTTCCAAGCTATTGTTTTTGGGACTACTTGTGATCATTGGTTGAACAAAATAAAATAGGGATGGGCAAAAAAACCAAAAAATCGAATCAATCGATAAATCGTACCGAGATCGCACCAAAAATGTGGTTAACCGAACAAGTCGATTAGGTTTTTTTTTTTCAAATCTTGAAAAATATGGGAAGTCGGTTTGGTTTAATTTTTAATTATAAAAATCCATGGTTATCCAAAATGAACCGATACTCATAAATAATTATAAAAGTATTAATTATATATATCAAATGTTGGGAAAAAATTCCAAGTATCTGAAATTAAATTTATCTTAACTGTGTGTTTTGATTAGATCACAAAACTTATGATGATTGTCTTGCTGAAGTAACTAATACTACTTACTTGTTTTGGAGTTAATCGTTACTGTTACAGGTTTTCAGCAGTGGAACTACCAGTTTGGACAGACCCAATATTGAAGAAGTTTAAGCAGTACAAAAGTCCGTAATACTGATAGGATTAATGAACAGTTCGACTGAAGGATCGTGTACTGAATATTGAAGATTGAAGGAAAGCCAGCGAAAGTATGAAGACTGAAGTGCAAGCAAAACTGAAAAGAAGGACTGATGGAGTAAATTCGAAGACTTAAGACTTACGTCGGAAAATGAAGCATGGAGATCGAAGACTACAAGCAAAACTCAGTATTGACGGATCGAGAAATAGTCATGATATGACTAATTGTCATATCAGGCAGCCGACAGACTTTGTGAAAATCAAAGCTAAGTACCAGAAGTCGAAGTTAGGTACAAGTAGTCAAAGCTGATGTCCATGAGTCAAAGCTGTCAATCGATAGTCAAAGCTCACAACCAGTAATCAGGTCAACAATACAAAGTAAAAACTGGCAAAATAAAAGGTCCGAGTTGATTATATATCTATGTCTGACTAAAAGCATCATACTAACTCAAGCTGTTCAAAATTGATAATAGACGGAGTCCATACTGCTGAGAATATGCTGAAGCTGACTCGACTAACCAAACCTGAAGGACATGCTGAAGAAACACGGAGTCTACTCAAATGAAGAAACATAGAAAATATTATGCCTCGAGTATTTGACTCGACACGTGTAGTAACGTATCTACAAAAGATCCTGACATGTCATACCGTTTTTTCATAGTTACAGAGCTACAATGTACAATGATGCGACCTTTGTCGAAGACGTAGGAGGATTCTCAACAGGAAGAATTCAAACGACAAAATGGAAGAATATGAGTAATGATCCCTCCAACGACTCTATTCCTATCTCTCCATATATATGTGTGCAAAATCCAACCTTCAATGGTTACTAAAGCACTGCACAATTGAATTTCCAAAAGCTATCAAGCCAAAGCTCAAGACAATCAAACAAACGATTTCGAAGAAGGAAGTTCCTCAGGTATCATTAAATTTCCAGAGCTCAAATATACTTATCAGCTCAAGATTTCATATACACTTCATTTCGTCTAGGATATTCACCTTGTGTATCTGAAGCCTCCTGAGTTTATTGTATGTGATAACTCAGATCCTAAGTTGGAAAATCCCTCTACAAAACCCCCCACCGTTTAGTAGAAGTTTAGACAATTAGGCAACGAAGTGTTAGTTGCTGAAAGCTTTGTTTTTAGCACCCAAAACTAGAGGTTAAGTCAACTGCATCCTGGAAGCAGTTAGAGTTTCATAGTGCCAACGAAGCATCGGAAGAACGCCAAGTTCGACGGGATACTGTAAAGTGAACTCAATATCTATGTTTACTCTTATACCTGTAAACAAGACTCAATCACAAGCTAGTGGATTGACTGAGTAATCAGTTCATGGATGTAGGAGTTGATATCTTCGAACCACATAAAAACCAACATGTTATTTAATTTATGTACTATTTTTACATTGTCTGTTATTGAACTGACATCATCATCACACAACAGCGCAACATTATTTTGAAACCCTCTATTAACATCCGTTCGATACTGATGAGTAATAAACTGAATACCGACTAATCAATATTTGACTAAGTGTTTAAACCCGAGTATTAGTTTACGTAAGGCAAATCAGTAACCACCGCATTCCGCAAGCACATCAGTTATAAGTCCAATTGACTTGCTGCCTTAGCAGTAAGTAAGTTTGCTAACTGATATCACTCAATACAAGACAACCGTTATTTGAATTGATCGTGATGCGACACATCATCGAATCGTCGCTAACCGACTAGCCGATTTCAAGATTCGATCGATCTGTCGATAGAAAAAGTTTCAATTTGTCTACTTGGTGTATCCCCCAATACACCAGAACGTATACAGTGGAACCCATCATTAAATATAATTGATGGACTTGGGGTAAATTTATTTTCATGCATTGTTTAATAATTATATATATCTTTTGCTATATTTTGCAACGTGTTTTTATTTGTTTTGTGGAATAAAATCACTCACCTTTTAGCATTGATGTTTCGTCATATGTCCATAACCACTTCGAGATGACTAGATTGTTAGTTTAAGAGGATTCGAAGATTACCGTTTGAAATGATTTGTTTTTTTTATCATTTCTATTTTTGGAATTGCTATTTGTACATTTCTAAAAAATAAAATAAAAAATTGTAACTTTCTTTTGGTTGATAGTTAACCGTTGGATAATTGGTTAACCGAATCAATTTTTTGGTTAACCGATATAATGGTTTTATGTCTTTATTTTTTATTTTTTAATGGTTAATCGAATCTATAAAAACAACATGATCGTTTTTTGTATGATAAGTGATCGATTAACCAAATCGTGCTAACCCAGGAATGGGGCTTAAGCCCAACCCACAATTTATTTATTTACTTATTATTATTATTATTATTATTATTATTATTATTATTATTATTATTATTATTATTATTATTATTATTATTATTATTATCTTTCCAATATAATTGGCGAATCGACAAAATATTGAAGATATCCCCCTCGCTGCAAGACTGTTGAACCTAACATTAGAAAGCAGTGAATAGATGCTCCCATCAATTTTATTTTACTATACGACAACATACTAGTTATGATTGCATTTTATTATCAGGTTATATTATTTTCATTTGTCTTGATAAATTAGGTTCATTCTTGTATGAGTGCTTGTTAAGATGTAATATGTGATTCATTTTTTGTCACATTTCTAGATAAAATTTGAGAAGTTCAAAAACTTACATAAATCTCAATCAATCGACTTATACAATTATGTTCCATATTTGAACAATCTATTTGTATGCTCATTGCTCACCCATATACATAATAATAACCCGAGTATACTCTCCATCTTATTTTATCAATATATATTTATCATTTTCAAAAAAATACAGTCCCAAATTTTGTACTTTTTTCCTAGCTATATAATTCAGTGGTGGTCGTGGTTTCTACTTTCTAAGATCGTTTTTCGCTCGACTTCGGCAAATTAGCGATTTGTAGCCAAAGCTTTCGAAATGGGTGAATCTTTCATAGAGAAGTTGAAATAATCCAATAATCATATATTGTGAAAAAATATAAGCAAAATTTAGTGTTAAAATTAAAGTGACGGCGTTGTGCACTCTTTCATTGGGTTTGGCCCGACCAACAAAGAGCAAAAAACTAAGAAGGCCCAAAACCTATTTATTTCATTAGTCTGTTAAGTCCCTATTATTATTGTAAAAAATTCTCTCTGACATGACAGTGACACAACATACATCCCAAGGCTATAAACATGTCAAGATACTAAAATGGTCGAAACATGCTTGAAAGAATAGAATTTGGACTTTCGCCTATACAACAAATAATGTGCTCTGTTAGTATCGTCAAGAAGTTTTCAAAAAGGTATCATGGGCAAAAATCGAAGTTCGTGACTAAAAGTTATGTATTTTTTAGATTTTGCCGACAATGGAAATCAAATATGTCTAGAGTCAGATCTGGAAAATCAAAGAATACTCAAAGGCGATCAAATATCAAATTGAAGCATATGTCAGACACGGATGGAGATTTCAGAAGGTAATATTAAATGATATCCCATATCTGGATATCATCCTCATAAGAACGAATCTGATCTGATTTGGAAGAGACTCATCAAGATTTAAAGAGATTCTATGAAGATATCTCATTAGTTGATGTGTCTTATCCTTATATATATATATATTCATGTATATCTATATCGAATTAGTAGCTATTTTAGGCGATAAATTCTATAAATAGCTTAGATTCCCATGTAATACACACATTGACATGAAGACGCACACGCCTACATCTTTACATACGTTCCCAACACTTGTACTAAATGGTGTAATCTTTTTCCTATGATTGAGTTATGTTCCATTGAATTTTTCAGACAAAGTTTTAATGGGGCAACATTCAAAGATACTTTCGATAGGATAGCCCAATTGTCGCGCCAAGATCGCGTACGTACAAGAAAGCGACGTCAGCTCGGCTCGGACAAGTTCGGCCCAAGAAGACCCTTAAAACCGGTGGGAACGCAAGGCTACCATATCTAAAGAATCCTAATCGAGAGGGATAGGATTAAGATCCTATCCAAGATCTCGAATCCTATTTAGAAGACCTCGGATTTAAGATCTAGGTCAAATAATTGTGTATAAATAGAGGCTAGATTAGGCGAAATAGATCATTCACACTCTTTGTAATCGCTTACACATTCAATACACGAATACTCTCTCGCTCGTGGACGTAGATCTAATTCAAAGATCGAACCACGTAAATCCTGTGTTCTTCTCGATTTATTTCCTAACGAAATTAAGATCGATCATCGGCCGTCTGTGGGAAACGAAATTTTGTGTTTCGATCAACCACCGTTTAGGAAATAATCATGACCTGTACACCGTAAGTCATGCGTCCGGGACCGTCACAGCAACAACAACGCCGACGGTGAGAGAACGCCGAGCTCGGCTCGGGAAGAGCCCGATCGAGAAGAAACCCCAAGGATATGTCCAAAGTCTCGACGAGCACGGACACCCGTCCCCGGGAGCAGGATACCATAGCGAAGGAAATCGCAAAGAACAATCGGGGAACCTCCGGCCCGCAGTAAACCTGACGATGTCGAGGGTTTTCGAGAAAATAAGGAGAGCTTTCTCCGGTACCTCGCTGTGGTCGGCCACGTCCCGAAGCGAAACGCTCAAGCCTCATCTAGGTACGAGGCATCACAACGAGGTCGGGGCCCAAACCGACCGCGCAGGAACGAGCGACGCGGGAGGACGTCGTGACCGCCACGGCCGGCCCCGATCGCGTAACGAGTTCGATCGGCGAACTCCGCCCATTCTCCAAGAAACGAGCGGCGCGGAAAAGGCATCAAGGCCGCCGTGAGGTCGGTCCGAGCCATCAAAACGAAGTTCGATCGTCGAACTCGTCCCAATCTCGAGAGGACGGCTCGATGGGTACGGAAAATAGTCACCCGTTCTCATACACGATACTCAACACCGCCCGGATAAATACCGCACCGAGCACGCCCCTACGATGATCGAGGGATCCACGTAACTTTCTCGCGGTTCAATACAACATGATCAACCAACGCCTCACCGGTTCATATGTGCAAACTCTTCCCGAGTTACTCGTCGACAACGCCCGCGGTGGTTGACGATGCCACGGAAGCATCGGCCCTATCGCGACGATGGCAGCCTTCCATCGAAGGTTCTTCCGTATGAGTCAAAAATCGTCAGACACCTCCTCACCATAAGTGCAAAGCCGTAACGAGTCCATCGGTGACTTCGTGACGAGGTTTAACAAGGGTGTTTGAAGGTCAAGACGTGAACGACTGTTAGTCATCTCGGCCTTCCAAAACGGCATCTTGCCGGGGCCTTATACCGAGAGATCGTCAATACGAACCCCGCATCTTGACGGAGCCGTGGCGATAGCCAATTCGCCAAAGCGGATGAGGCGATAAGAAAAAGCGCAAGCATGCAATGAGCCCCGGAAAAGGAAGAAGAGATGAAGGAAGGGAGATCGGAACCAAGGGTCACGCACTTGAAAGATTACATCGCCTATAAGGTCCGTGCTCGGTCGCGTGACACCCTGAGCGACCTCAATAAACCCGTTAGCGAAGCCGAGGGCGTAAATCTACGCACTCCATATGAACCCGTTGAGAAGCCTCGATCGATGACAAGAGGAAGAGGCTACGAACTGTGGATAAGTATTGCTCATTCCATGAAGACTATGGGCACGACATCAAGAGTGCAAAGAAATCATGGGAGAGATAGAGATGTTGGTTCGTGATGGACCCCGAAGAAGTATAAGGATGTGGTCGCCAAGCCGACCAAAAGAGAGAAGAAAGCAAGGAAGGGGAAATTTCTCCCCACAAAAATGACGCGACATCGATGAGGAAGAGACAGCGAGTCCCAATATGACGGGTGATCTCCACTATTACGGGCCCCGTGGAGTCATGAAGTCCTCCTCAAGGTCAAGCCGAAGTCCTAAACCGTGAGCCTAACAACAAGAGGTTCGAAAGGACGAGGCGATCACTTTCTCCGAGGACGACCCGCACCATAATAGTACCCCACCGGACGCTACCGGTGATCTATGCGATGGTCGCGAATAAGTTGGTGAGCGCGTGTACATTGATAGCGACGCCGTCGGTGAGCATCATTTTCGAGGAATGTTTTGACAAGTTAGGGAAGAAGCCGCACAAGCGCCTGGCCGCCACTCCAAGCTTCGCCCAAGAAGAGACGCGCCGGAAGGGATAATAGAGCTACCCGTCACGGTGGGAAGTCACCAACGAGCTCCACCAAAGTGGTGCAATTCTTCGTAGTGAAGGCCCACTCGCCATATAACATCATCTTAGGCGAGATTGGTCGAACGTTGTAAGGCGGTATGCTCAACGTACCACCGACAATGAAGATACCCACACAAGGGAACAACCGTGATCCGAGGTGATCAAAAGCAGCGAAGGAATGTATGCAGGTTGTTTTACGAGGTGCGGGGACCTCGGTCCAAAGGCCTCCAGTGCATAGCAATTAAAGGAACCCAAAAGTTGGAGTCAAGAAGTACACTCGACAACCAAAGGAAGAGGTCGCGATTATGCGAAGATGAGCCCTTAAAGGTCGTCAAAGTTGGTCTCACCAAGGCACCAAATAAAGAATCGATCATCCAACTCCTACGGAATTCGAGATGTGTTTGCTTGGTCTCCCCCGACATGACCGAGTCTCACCAAGTATCATCACCACCGCTCAACATCGACCAACATAAAACCGGTTCGTGAAGCAAAGAATTTTGCACCGAATGGAACCAAGTCATTCACGACGAGGTGAACCAAATTATTAAAAGCTAGACACTGCTCGAGGTCAAATATCCGACCGGATAGCCAACCCGGTGATGGTGAAGAAAGGAGGAGGGATGGCGAATGTGTATCGACTACACCGACCTCAACAAACATTGCCCAAAGATTGCTATCCCTTCCCAACATTGACAAGAAGGTCGACGCTACCTGGTCGGACACGAAGTCTTGATTTCTTGGACTTATACAGTGGTATCACCAAGTCCCGATGGACGACGAAGACGCGACCAAGACAACCTTCATTACCGACTTCGAGTCTTTACATATAAAAGATGCCATTCGCCTCAAGAATGCAAGGGCTACCTATCAAAGGATGGTGGACAAAATATTTCACCTACATAGGTCGAATGTGGAGGTATCGTGATTTACATCGTCAAAAGAAAGGAGGAAGCGCATGTGTTGCCGACCTCAGGATCGTCCTCGCCTTCTTCAAAAATCAACCAAGTCGAACCCCGAAGTGCGTTTGCGATCCGTCCGAAAGTTCTTAGGTCTTTGGGTTTCACAAGAAGGGCTAAAAGCCAACCCGCCCAAGGTCCAAACCATTTTGAAATGAACATGCAAAGACCATCCACAGCGACATAAGTTGATTGTGTCAGATAGCCGACCGACCGAGCTTTCTTTCAAAAGCCGCGGATAAGCAGCCTACCCTTCTTCAAGATACTCAAAAGGTCTGAAATTCTCATGGGATGATGTACACAAGTCCGCCTTTGAAGATCTCAAGAGCTACCTCGCCAAACTCCCACTCTATCCGTCCAGAAGAGGAGAGGTCCTTTTCTCTACCTCGCCGCCTCGGACGAATCCATAAGTGCGTCTTGTCTTATGAGAGGACGACGTCGACTCGGTGTATTTCATCACCGAGCACAAAAGGCCCGAAGCGAGTATCGACCCTTGAGAAGCTTGCCTTAGCATTGTAAACGCATGGAGGAGACTACGTCCATACTTCCATGCACATCCCATACAAGTCCTCACCGACTACCCACTTGGTGAAGTATTGACTGAGCCTCAAGCCTCGGGGAGAATCGCGAAACGGGCAATCGAACTGGCGAGCACGACATATCCTATGCCCCGCCAGCCAT
Source organism: Salvia rosmarinus (assembly GCA_036937905.1). NCBI lineage: Eukaryota > Viridiplantae > Streptophyta > Magnoliopsida > Lamiales > Lamiaceae > Salvia > Salvia rosmarinus. Next base: position 115,713,970 of record CM072819.1, read on the forward strand.
CAAAGGTCAAGCCCAGCGGATTTCTGGCCGAGGCTAACTTCGTCGAGAAACCGAAGCCCACCGAGTCCAGACGACGATGCCGGCCGAACCAATGGATGAAATACCAAATGAGTGCCGCAACTCTACGCTGACGGGCTTTCGGGAAAACGGGTGGCGGAGCAGAATCTTACTCCTAGGCCGGATGGCAAGAGATCACCTACTCACTCCGGTTCACATTCAAAATACGAACAACGAAGTAGAATATGAAGCTCGATCGCAGGACTTCGCCTAGCTCAAAATCTCCAAATACGAGCCGCATAAGTTCACAAAGGATTCTCGGTCGTAGTAAGCCAAATGTTGGGGAAACGAGCAAAAAGCAACGGGATGAAGAAATACCTTGAAAAGCAAAAATCGCAACGGATTTTCTCATACTTTCAGATAGTTCGCATCGAGGAGCAAACAATTGAGTGACATCTTATAAATTAGCCTCGTGGTCAACGAGCCCGCCAGAGAAGAAGTCCAGCGTAAGCATAGACGATACCAATGATGAGCCGAGGTCAACGTGGTCTCGGATGAAGAACCCAATTGGATGACTCCCATTCGAGAGTACCGAGAGGCGAATCGCCCCATGACAAGATGGAAGTTAGGAGGATCTGAACAAATCTATGCGATACAATGATTGAGCGGGGTCCTATATGAAAGTCATATCTCCAGCCTCTTAAGGTGCTTGGTCCCAAACGAGCTGATTACGCTACTGCGAAAAGTGCACGAAGGATCATGCGAAGTCATATCGGACCCCGAGCCTTGTCAAAAAAAGTCGTGAGATGGGGATACTATTGGCAATGATGTTCCGTGACTCAATTGACCTTGTGAAAAGTGTCCAAGTGTCAACTCCATGGGAACGCATGAGGCTACCGCAGCACCGACTTCACCTCCATATGAGCCCTCGCCGCTTATGCAATGGGGATCGACATCGTAGGCCCCTTTGTAAAGCACCGTGACAGCCTCAATTCACGATTGTTGCGATTGACTACTTCACAAGTGGGTGGAAGGTCGAGCCATTGGCAAAATCACAAGCAAGAACGCCTCAACTTCGCCCGGAAGAACATAGTGTGTCGCTCGCATCCCTCATATCCTCCTTTCTGACAACGGAACACACCACCGATAAGACATTCGTAGAGTGGTGTCGAGAGCGGATCCAACAAAAATTCACCCGGTGGCCCATCCTCAAGCAAATGGTCGACCAAGTCACCAATGGACCATCGTGAAGGGATCAAGACTGCCTCGACCGAGCTAAGGGCCTTTGGGTGGAAAATTTACCACGTGTCTTATGGTCATACCGAACAACACCCAGACCTCGAAGCGGATAAACGCCCTACGTTTGGTGTATGGAACCCAAGCGTTGATCCCGCAGAAATTGGAGACCGAGTCCCCGTGCCATCGACTTCTCTCAAGCAATGAGAAAATCTACGGTGATCCGGATCTACTCGAAGAAAAAGAGACCTCGCCACATCAAGGAAGCTCGGACAAGCAACAAGTAGCTCCAGATTACAACCACATGTTAAACCCGACAATTCTAAGTGGGCGACTCAGACTCAAATAATGAAGTCAAAAGTCATGTGACTCGGCAAGTCGGAAGCCACATGGGAAGGACCTTCACGGGTCGACGAAGTCCCCGGCAAGGGCCTATAAGCTCGCCCAATTGTCAGGTGAGCAATTACCCAACGATGGCACATCATTCATCCGAAGAAATATTATGCATAAGTGTCGAAGGTCGAGTCTTGTTCTACCGTGTTTTGATTCTGTTTAATCGAGTCCGAGTCTTACTTTGTTACGTCGCCTTTATCAATAAAATTTTATTTTTCTCGCATGTTTTATTTGTCACTAATGCATAATTAATCTTCACCATTATTCTATACCCTCTACGGAGGACAAATTCTCGACGGAGGTCGACACCATCGTTTCACACGAAGATGAATTTAAACGCTGCAGGGGACCACCCTCCCGATGACTTCGCAAAAACAGAACCATTCCTACATACGAGATCGACACCTTCGCTTATTTCAAGACTGCTACTCTATGTAGACGACGTAAGGGACCACCCTCCCGATTACCTCGGCAAAAACAAGAACCATTCCTACATACGAGATCGACACTTCGCTTATTTCAAGACGATGCTCTATGTAGACGACGAAGGGACCACCCTCCCGATGACCTCGTAAAAAGCAGAACCATTCCTACATACGAGATCGAGTTACCTTAGTTTTTTTCAAGACGGTACTCTATGTAGACGATATAGGGGACCACCCTCCGATGACCTCGGCAAAAACAGAACCATTCCTACATACGAGATCGACACCTTCGCTTATTTCAAGACCAGACTTATGTAGACGAAATAAGGGGACCACCCTCCCGACGACCTCGGCAAAACATCGTTAATTCAAGACGGAACTCTCTACAAGGACGAGCTACCTTTCACGAGAACGGATTCTTCGCTTATTCAAGACTAACTCTACAAGGACGAGCTACCTCTACTACGAACGGATTCTTCGCTTATTCAAGACGGAACTCTACAAGGACGAACTCCCTTCATATATTACTTTGTTCAAAATAAAGTCGTCTGAAGCAAATAAATCTTTCTTATTTCAAAAATAAGTTATGCAGATTACATATTACGGTAGGAGGCCGGGAAAAGCGAGCCAATCCCTAGAAAAATCGCGATTCAACGGCTCATCCGTACTAATCCCACCTCTACCTCGTCCTCGATCTACACTATGAGCTCGCCACTTGACACCGGCCACTGGACGATAAAGCTCGCTAGATCGACCTCGCCACTCGATGACGCCCGGCCGGTCCCTTGAGGATCCACGTCGCTCGAGGGCCATAGACTCTCTCGAGCTATCCACGGATCGTCAAAATTGAGCATTTATTGTAGACACGAAGCCCGGTGAAGAAGAAGCCTCAGTATCCCGTCGAGCGCTTCTTGTTTGTGGTTGTCGAGCAATAACGGTCTCAGATATGCCCGAGCCTTTTAATTCAACACGTCTTGCCCGTGAATCGCCGGAGGTCCGACCATATTCACGCGGTACCTCGCACAACGGCAGCGGCCTCGACAACCTTAGCTTCAACTTCCGAGATGGTCATCCCACCATTTCGATGGATGACCTCCTCGCACTCGGCATGCTCCTCGCCTATTAATTTAGCCTTCCTCATGGCGACCTCGAACGACTCATCCAATGCAAAAGACGAGCACAGCTCGTCGCCTCTCCCGGCGACTCTATGCTTAATATCGACTCGCTTGCACATGGCCCGGTGTCCTTTATATGGAGGAGTTCGACCTCTTTTAATTCCGAGCCCGCGACAAGTCTTCAATTCGATTCAACGAGGAGAAACATCAAGCATTTCAAAGACAATCGAATAAAAGATAAGTGTCTTCACATAAACTTGTGATTTTATTAATATGCCCTTAGGCGTAAACCGAGGTACATTTACAATCAAAAAAAAAAAAAAAAAAGTGGATCAAGCGACCCTCCGGAAGCTTCGAACTGTCCACCTCGGCCGCCTCCCGAGCTCGCAAAGCCTCGGCCTCTTCCCCTAACTGGCTAGTTCGGCCGCCTCCTCAGAACCGCCGGAGCCTCGTCGCCTGGAACCCCACCGCCGCCTCCCGACCCTTGCAAGATCAGCCATTAGAGCGTCGGTCGGGATCTCGGTCCCAGGCGGGCGAGCAGAATCCACTGGCGCGAGAATCAAGATGAAGTCAGCTCACGCAGACGGAAGCTCCTTCGGGCCGCGGACAAGGACATCGAAATAGGCCCGCCTCGGGACATCATCATCTATCTCCTCATACCCATACTGATTTATCCACCAGGTAGTCCTCGGCGACTTCTTCGATTGCATCCGAGACGGCGCGCTTATTGAGGACCTCGGCCGCATCACCGACCATCCCGAGAAGCCCCAGATAGGAATAGCCTCCAAAATACTCGACATCTCCTCGAGCTCGCCACCTCGGCCTCCCGACGCCGAGCCTCCTCCAACTCTGCCTTCATTAAGGCGATTGCCTCGCCATGCTTCCGCCGCCTAGCCCTAGCCGCCTCCATCGCCTCGCCGCCGCCGCCGACCGCCACCGATCCAACAGATCCGCCTGCTTGACGAGGTCCCGAGTGCCGCGGCCTCTAATCTCTTGGACGAGAGTCTTCTCCTCCACTTCGAGCATACCGGCCACCTCACAAACCGCTAGCAAGACCTTTCAAGAAGTTCGTTATGAGACCGGACATCCGGGCCATCCCAGACATCTTGGCCACCTCGACCGACACCACCGCAACCCCTATCTGTAATCCCATCAGTCGGAAGAATAAATTCTTTATACTACTTTACAAGGCATAAGAGTAAGTACGCTACCTCGGAAAAGATAGGGGAGCTCGTGAGTGCCAACGACGACACATTCCGGTCGGCAAGAATCATGACCTGTGGATAGCACGCTTAACCTCTTAAAACGCTTAAGAGGCTGCGACTGGGGACTTGAAGCCTCCTCGCCGCTTCTGTGCATATCCCCGACATCCTTCAACATCGAGGACGGGAGCTCGACATCCTTCAAAATCGAGGAGGGAGCTCGACGCCGCGCCGACTCCTTCCCTTCTTCTTCTTATCCCCGATCAAGTTCACCGCAAAAATACAAGTCGCATACACACGGATAATCATGCAACAAAAAGGCAAGAAGAAGGAGGGCCTCACCCTTCACCGACTCCACGGTGGCGGGATCATAAGGGCTAAGCCCCGCGGTGCAAGCTCGGCCTCGATAAAGGCCTCATCCACGAGACCTACTTTGTCCGGCGCCTCCTCCAGCCACCGTCAATCTCGTCAACCATCACATCGCCGATCTTCTCCGATCGCCATGTAAACTCGAGATCTCGAACAAGCGTAAGAAAAACTCTTCCGCGGTTCGAGATCTTCGACTTTATCTTCGCTTTGAATTTACGACGGGTGATAAATAATACCACCCGAACCACCCTTCGATTGCAAAAACGGAGAACAAGCCCCAAAGTGAAAGGAAAATTATGCCGATAGCATAGACACCCAGCCCACCCGGATGCCGGAAAGAATGGCGTAAGTTGGCAGTGATATGCCGAACATCCGTTGAAGTTCGACATATACGAGGATAAGGAACACGAAGACCGGCCGGAGGTCGTCTTTCAGACACGGTGATGAACCCTTGGGAGGCACAAGCCCTATTCTAGGACGGGGCAACATAAATAATATCAAGAAATATAGATTGAGAGACAATCTCCTTTACATCGGAGATTGTTAAGACGGAAGAAAAGAAGACACTTTACCAAAATCCCGAAGGGAACATGCAAAACCGCCGCGAATCCGACCGTGGCACGTACACAATCTGAAGTTCGTAAGATTTACTAGAAGAAGAAGCCATAACTTACTTTTAGTTTTTCGAGGGACGATGGTGATGAACTCAGAGACAACAATGGCGACGGTTATATGTTTTTTTCCGAAGTTTGAAAGTCCAAATTTTGAAATAGCAAAAGTGATATGAGAAATGGCGATCAAGGAAGATATTCCCCATTATGCGCTTTATCGGGAATCCAACCATTGCCGCATTAAATGCGTATCCCGTGCCCCTGACTCAACGACGGCAGACAAATCCGTGTTCGGCCTCGGCTTAACGCCCGTCGGGTAACACTGACAGATAACCTCGCTAACGCCTCGCCGGAGAGGCCACGTAAGACCTCGACAACGCCCGCCGGTGAAGTCAACCAGAGACCTCGGCTTAACGCCCGTCGGTGAGCAGGCGGCAGAACTGGGTTAAACGCCTCGTAGGTAAAGTCAGGAGGACCTCGACAACGCCCGCCGGTGAAGTCACCAGAGACCTCGACTTAACGCCTCGTCGGTGAAGCCAACGAAAACCTCGACTTAACGCCTCGGCAAGAGATGGTAACGGTAAGACAACCTCGGCAGATGCCCTCGCAAACGTGGCATATGACTTGAAACATCGACACATACCAAGTCGGATCGTTCGCGCCCGCCTCGGCATAAACAACCCAAAACCAATACGACCTCGCTGCGTCTTTTTGAGGGGTTGTGATAGGATATGCCCAACCGCCAGCCCAAGCATCGTGCCCAATACAAGTAAAGCGACGTCAAGCTCGGCCGACAAGTTCGGCCCGAGAAGACCCTAAAACCGGTGGGAACGCAGAGGCCGGCCATATCTAAAAGAATCCTAATTCGAGAAGGATAGGATTAAGATCCCATCCAAGATCTCGAATCCTATTTAGAAGACCTGGATTTAAGATCTAGGTCTCAAATAATTGTGTATAACAGAGGCTAGATTAGATTTAAATAGATCATTCACTCTTTGTAATCGCTTTACACATTCAATACACGAATACTCTCTCTTGCTTCGTGGACGAGATCTAATTCAAAGATCGAACCACGTAAATCCCTTGTGTTCTTCTCGCATTTATTTCCCTAACGAAATTAAGATCGATCACTTTCCTTCAGACATTCAAAATATTACATACACATATTCAACTCTCTTACACATTCTCCGTTTATTTATGTTGGTTCGGTAATTGATCGTTACTTTTCGTTGGAAGCTCAGACGTCCATAATTCTCATTGATTATCCCTTGTTCCACGACTATTTGTTACCTCAATCACCAAGTTTTTATTTTATTTTTCTACTTTATTTATTAGCTTAGCATTTATTTATGTTGAGGAAAAAATCCCCCTCAACATAAAGTAAACCGAATGACAATGTAGTATGTAGTGCAAATAAATTGTTTTTTTTTATTCGGTTACTTAATTCTTTTGAAATAAAAATGTATGCACTTTAATTCGTGCATATATCTCGCTATAATTTTAATGGTAAATATCACTTTAAATCCTAAACTGTACTCATTTTATCAAAAATATCATGAACTTTAAAAAATATCATTTTAAACCAAAACTATTAACATTTTATAAAAAATATCCTACACTTTGAGAAGTATTAAGCTAAACCTCAAACGATTAATTTTTTTTATTATAAAAAATATCCTATTTTTCAGCTCCCGAAATTGGACGAGGGATATATTATGATGTGGCTCATCGGATATATCCCGTGTCCATTTTCTACTTTCGAAATTCTGATGCGGCTGATTCCAATGGTCAGGACATGGTGTTTTCTGAGATTTTTCTCCATTGCGATAAGATTATTCACCACTCGCCAAGCAAAATGTTTAACTCTTGGGGAACCTCCATCGCCCAAATTCATCTCCACCACTTCTTCTCATTGTTTGATGTTGTGTTTTCATGCGGGGCATGGAAACCGATAGCAAGAAGATAACCCGATTTAACAGAAAACATGTATTTCTCATCAAAGACCTAATAACAAACGTCATCAAACTTTATCCTTCTTGGCTGAATGGTGATGATCTCTTCAATCTCATGAGGTATGAAGAAATTATGCATGCTAATAACTAACTATTCCAATAAAGCATGGAGGATAAAAGTCAACACATACATATCGTCCAGTTCAGCGTCCTCTCTAATGACCTTGCCCCCTACCAAGCCCGGGATCCACGCATATTTAAAAGCCCGTACGATTTTTCCATTGCCAATTTTTCATCTCACCCCTTGTTTTAACAAATCTTTCTCCCCAACAAATCGACTTCCACGTGAAAGATGCATTTGAAGTAGGGATTGCTTCCAAGACCAAAGACTCCCAAAAGTATCTCATTTTTAGGATTTTTGATAGTAGAGAATCTGGATATTTCAAAATAGTCAAGCCTGCTTTACTAACATATCAAAACTATCTTAAATTGAAATATACAATTATGAATTTTGTAAATATTTATATAGGATAATAACACATTTATAAATGCTTTTACATCCCATTTATAGGTGTTTTAAATTGATTTGATTACAATAATATTCTTTATGTCCTATATTTTTCTTCATAATTTTTCTTTTTGGTACGATCAACAAACTTTTCCTATTTTATCTATGAAAACTATCTTATAAAATACTCTCTGCTTATTACGTTTAACAATATTATTTTACACATTTTATCACCATGACCTACTATTATACATACTTATTACCCTCAATACTACCATCATATATTTATATATTTTATCATCCACAATTCACGTTTAATTTAATTAATACTATACTAATATAGGGTTCTTATTTAATTCACAATAAACTCAATCACTTTTATTAGTAAAACTAGTAGAAAAAGTTAAGAAGAAAAAGAGAATGAGTTGCGATCCACAATGCCACTCAGCAGAGTCAGAGGAAAAACAGCAATCTCAAAACCACAGAGACAAAACAAACACAACTCGGTCCCGATCCGCGTGATCCCCAAACGAACCAATCAGAATCATCCATCACTCAGAACAACCAATGATAAACGAGAAAAGGAAAGTCACGGATCCCGGCGAATTTTCAAACAATCCCATTCCCACACATCAAAGTGCCGTTGTACCAAGACTCCACCCCACGTTTCAAAACCGACCTACACCCCACCTCCCCTATATATACCCTACCCCTCTTTCACAAATTCACGTTTGAAAATTACATTCCTAAGTTGCAGAAAATTTATTCGATCAGCATCAAGTTTGTGAGTTTTGATTTTTTGAAGCGATGGCTCGTACGAAGCAGACCGCTCGTAAATCCACCGGTGGAAAGGCCCCGAGGAAGCAGCTTGCTACCAAGGTTTGTAGATTCATGCAGTTGTTAGTCTCTGATTAATCGTCTGGATTTTTTCATTTTGAAAGTTTAATTTTATAGATTTTGAGTGTTGATTTGTTTTATCGTTAAATTTTGAAGGCTGCGAGGAAATCAGCTCCGACAACTGGCGGAGTGAAGAAACCCCATCGCTACCGCCCTGGAACCGTCGCTCTCCGGTAAAAGCCTAGCCCTCTTCTTATCGAATCCAACCATCTTCATCTACTTCTAATAATTGAAACCGAGATTTTAACCTAACTTGTGATTGATTACAGTGAAATCCGGAAATACCAGAAGAGCACAGAGCTTCTGATCCGCAAGTTGCCGTTCCAGCGACTGGTTCGTGAAATAGCTCAGGATTTCAAGACCGATCTGAGGTTCCAGAGCCACGCCGTGCTGGCGCTGCAGGAGGCAGCGGAGGCGTATCTAGTGGGGCTCTTTGAGGATACCAATCTGTGCGCGATTCACGCGAAAAGGGTGACCATCATGCCCAAGGATATTCAGCTTGCTAGGCGGATTCGTGGCGAGCGTGCTTGATTTGAAGATTGACGCGTTTGATTTAGGGTTTATTAGTAGTATTAGATAGGGCAATATATTGTTCTTCTCGTGTCCTGAGGTTTGGGCAATACAGATAATTTGGTTGAGATTTGGTAATTGCTTTCTGTAAATTTACAGATTCTCATTAAGAAATTGTTTTTGGCTTTCTACAGTTTTATGTTGCATTATATTTTTGTTGAATCCTATCGTTTTAGGGCTTTTAACAGTTGTTTAAAATATATTCCTTTCGTCCCACCTAAAGTAATTGGTTTTTTAGGAGAAATCCTAAAGTAATTGGTTTTTTAGGAGAAATCCTAAATGTATAAAGTAGAGTGGGTCCCACCTAAAGTAATTGGTTTTTTAGGAGAAATCCCTAAAGTAATTGTTTTTTTAGGAGAAATCCTAAATGTATAAAGTAGAGTGGGTGGGATTTATTTTTTTGAAGGGATAATTATTTTTTAGAATGAAAAAAAAGAGATATTTTGAATGAAGAATACTATGTTTTAGGGTTCCTAGTCATCTATTTGTCTTTTTAATATATGTTTTAGTACCTCATAAATTGTTATTGGAATTTATTAAATACAAAACTTCACAAAAATCGTATATGAGGTTTTAAAATATAATGACTGATTTTTGTGAAGTTATTTAACATAGACTTCTTTTATTTGTTTAAAGTGTTTTATTTTTTTGGATATGATAGATATGAATATTTATGAATATTTAAGATAAATATATAAATAATTAAAATAATAAAAAAATATGATAGTGTTGGGAAAACTATGTTTAGCTCTCTCCCTAGGATCAATCTTGAATGTTTAATACATCATATATTGATTATATTTAGACGCGTCTATATAATTAATCAGTAACGTTGGGGTTTTCGTGCCACTTTGAATCATCGTGGATGAGCGGATCAAGACTTGGCTTTGATCTTCCTGATCAGATCTCGGTTGCCCAATCTCCAACGTCGGTGAGGACGATCATGGAGAATCTTATGAAAATCACCCTCTATCCTCTACACTTTTTGAAAATTCTCTTCTAAGAACAATGGGAGTCTCGAAAAATATGCCGATGATTATTAATCATTGGCGTAGATTTAATCTCTACCTCATATTTATAATGCACACCATAATCCCATATGTAAATTACCATAATCCATATGGAAAGGGCTACGACATCCCGTAAATATAATATCCTTTTAGAATAAAGAGAATCAAATCATTACCTTGTAGAGAGAGGCGCCGATTTCCATACTTAGCTACTGGGCCGGGATGGGTAGGTAGGATCAAATGTAAGGAATAAAGATGAGGCTGAATAAATTAATTATCTTATGTTCGTGCAAACATAAATTAATTTATAAACATTTAGTCATGCCACTAGAGAATAAATGCCGACTTACACCTTTATTACCGAAGTTGAGTCGAACTTGCACTTAGACATTACAAATCCGTATTTAAGATATCGAACATCCATTAATTATTTATAGCATTCATCGCTTAAAATAATTAATATCTTTAATTCTTAAGTAGTACCACTCAACCTTATTATTGACTTGAAGTTAACTCAACCTGCGGGGTTTAGTACAATAAACCTTTGAGCTCCTTAAGGGGCGTCATCATCCTTAACGGACACGGTGACTCGTCTGATAACTAGAATGACATACAAGACCGCCACCACCCAAGATCACGGAGAATATTGGGTTAGAACATATAACCTCACCCATAACAAGTCAAAGTGATGGTCAAGAACTCATACTCATCTAATACCTTATCGAGATTTAGATTATCGTAAGTCACCGAGATCTAGATTCTTCACTACGGTCGGATAGAAGAACTCATCTCATCGTGATCATTCAATACGTCAAAGACGTATCAAAGATAGACAAGCAATTAAGTCAAGTCACTTATCTATATCGCACCTCACACCGACAACTCGTCCTCAAGTTGTCTCGGTGCGAAACTTTTATATCTCATTAAGCTCGACCAATCATATGACTTCGTGATCTTCTACACATCGTATGATCTAACTTATATATGAGATAAGGTTACGGATATATGCAATCAAGTATTGATTCGGATGGGAGATTGTAATAGTGGTAACAGAAAACATTGTATATAATTTCAACCAAAACCGCTTTCAAGATACAAACCAACAATCTCCCATTTATACTAAAACAAACTTTTAGTATACAATGTGTCTCTCTACTAGCTATTACAAACAAAACCATCACTTTACTTCTCCCACTTATACAAAAGTTTCATTTCTAAGTGGGTGCCATCAAGCGCAATTCAAGTCCTCTAAAGTCCCCGACGTAGACTTATTGCGACAGACTTTAGAGGGAGCCATCTAGCGCAATTCAAGTCCTCTAACGTGCTCAACGTAGACTTTTTGCGGCAAGCTTTAGTGAATGATCCGCTAGGTTATCCGTCGTATCAATCTTTGCATTCAACACGTCCCCTCGTCTAACGATTTCTCGTATGACATGATACTTTCTCTCTATGTGTTTGGTTGCCTAGTGGATCCGTGTCGATCCCTCCCACTAGACTCGACATCTCGTACCTTTGGTCTAATCGGTGGTGGAATACGATCATCTTCTAATTCTTGAAGAATGATTTCAACTTTGGATTTATGATTTTTCATGTAGTCTTCTTCTAAGAATCGGGCATTAGTGCTAATAATGACCTTCTGATCCTTAGGACTATAGAATAAACCACCTTCGTTCCTCAGGATAGCCAATAAACACGCTTGCGTCGGATCTAGCCTCCAACTTATCGCCTTCTTGTTCGACACGTGCCGGATCGCCCATATCCTTATGTGGCTTAAACTCGGCTTGCGCCCAAACCACAACTCGAAAGGGGTCTCTTCGGCTGACTTGGATGGTACTAGATTTAGCAAGTATGCCGTCGTTTCTAAGGCATACCCCCAGAACGAAATAGGCAAAGTTGCATAACTCATCATTGATCTAACTATTTCAAAAGAGTCCTATTTCTTCGCCCGACACACCATTTTCTTTGTGGTGTTCCACGGGAAGTCTGTTGGAGGTAATCCCACACTTCACTAGATAGTCCATGAACTCGTTGTTGAGGTATTCGCCACCGCGATCGTAAGCGATGACTTGATACTCTTACCTAGCCGTCTCCACTTCCGCCTAAAATTCTTTGAATTTCTCAAAGCATTCGGACTTGCGGTGAAGCGGTATACGTATCCGCACTCGAGTAATCGTCGGTGAAAGTGACAAAATACTCGCATACCCTCCACGAGCTTGTGTGGACATTGGTCCACAGTAAAATGGACTAGCTCTAACATTTCTTTGGCTCTATGACCTTCGCTTTTGAAGGTCCGTCAACATCTTACCTTCTATACAGGATTCACAGGCATCGAAGCGAGTATGGCGTGAGATTACCCATCGCTCCATTCTTAGCCGATCTTTTGATCCTATTTAGATTGATGTGACCTAATCTAAGATGTCGAGAAAAAGAGGTGTCATCTTGCGAAGAGAACTTTCTCTTTTTAAGGTTTGATGTAGATGCAACATAGTTATAGGTATTATGCATTGCAGAAAAAGTATAAAGCGAATTATATAATTTGTCGGGTTGCTTGCTTAGTCTTTTTGTTCAAAAGGTTTGTCCATGCAGGTCACGTAATCCTAGCATGCTTGTCTATAGAACTCAACATGTAAAACATGCTCGCAGAATTCTAAAATATGCTTCAAAACGCGATAAACCTAGCTTGCTTACTATGCGCATCCAATTTACGAAAACACGTAAAGGTTTGTCAACGTAATTTAAACATACATAGCATGCTACTGCACTATTTAAACATCCACGACATGCAATGAACGATAAAATAAAATAAAACGCTCATCGTGGCTCACTCGTGGAATCTGCACTTTCCGCCTAATCTATTACATAGAATTGCAAGCATGAGATCTTTATAATCTTCGAACGGACCTCGCGTGCACGAGCACGGACCGGACTTATCAAGCGAGTTCGGCCGGAAAAATGGATGCGGCTCGGCCCGAATCACGCTGGCGCGTCCGCGAGCGCCGTGCATCCTTGCGTGCCTTCGCCCGCACGCCGTGCGATCCGTTTTTCCCGTCGTCTCGATCTGGCTGCTTTCGTCTTCGTTTTACTTTTACAGATAAGATTTACAGAAAAATAAATCTAATCTAACCACGGATTTTCTCATGGTGAAAAACAAAATCCGACAAAATAAAAACGAGCCACGATAAACGACAGATTCAACAATTAATATATTGCACACGTAATAATCAAACGTGAATTAATCCAACAGAGCCAAGATACTGATCCCGGGCTCTGATACCAATTGTTGGGAAAACTATGTTTAGCCATCTCCCGAGGATCTATCTTGGATGTTTAATCCACCATACATTGATTATATTCCTAGCATGCGTCTATATAATTAATTGCAACACGTTGGGGTTTTCGTGTTTACATTTGAATCATGGGATGAACGGATCAAGACTCGTGCTTTGATCTTCCGGGCGTATCCCGGTTGCCCAATCTCCAACGCCGAGTGAGGACGATCTATGGAGAATGCTGCTGAGAAAATCACCCTCTATCCTCTCTACACTTTTTCGAAAATTTCTCCCAAAACAATGGGAGTCTCGAAAATATGATGATGATTATTAATCATTGACGAGATTTAATCTCTTACCTCATATTTATAATGCATTACCATAATCCTATATGGAAATTACCATAATCCCATATGGAAAGGATTATTACCATAATCATATATGAAAAGGATCTATGCATATTCCATAAATATAATAATATCATTTTAGGATAAAGAGAATCAAATCATTACCTTGTAGAGAGAGAGGGGCGCCGATTTCCATACTTAGCTACGAGTCTGGATGGGCTAGCCCAGGGATCAAATGCAAGGAATAAAGATGGGCCTCAAATAAATTATTATCTTATGTTCACCTTTAACATAAATTAATTTATAAACATTTAATCATGCCACTAGAGAATAAATCTTGACTTACCCTTTATTACCAAGTTGAGTCGGGCTTGCACTTAGACATTACGAATCCCCATATTTAAGATATCGAACGTCCATTAATTATTTATAGCATTCTGATTGCTTAAAATAATTAATATCTTTAATTCCTTAAGTAGTACCACTCAACCTTATTATTGTACTTGAGCTAACTCAACCCGCGGGGTTTAGTACAATAAACATTTTGAGCTCATAAGGGACGCCATCATCCTTAACGGATACGGTGACTCGATACAGATAACTAGCATGACATACAAGCAATGCCACCACCCAAGATGCGGAGAATATTGGGTTAGAACATATAACCCTCACCCATAACAAGTCAAAGTGATGGTCAGCAACTCATACTCATCTAATACCTTATCGAGATTTAGATTATCGTAAGTCACCGAGATCTAGGTTCTTCACTACGGTCGATAGAAGAACTCATCTCACCGTGATCCTTCAATACGTCAAAGACGCATCAAAGATGAACAAGCAACTAAGTCAAGTCATTTCTTATCTATATGCATTTCACACCGACAACTCGTCCTCAAGTTGTCGGTTTGTGAAACTATTTATATCTTATTAAGCTTCGACCAATCATACTGACTTACGCGATCTTCTACACACCGTATGATCTAACTTATATATGAGATTAGGGACACGATATATGCAATCAAGTATTCAATTCGGATAGGAGATTGTAATAGTGGTAACAGGAAACATTGTATACAAGCTCAATCAAAACTGCTTTCAGTATACAAATCCAACAGATAGGATTTATATTTGTTAAAGAAATAATTATTTTTTAAAATAAAATGAAATATTTATATCGAGATATTTTAAATTGAATAGAGGGAGTATTAAACAATTAGTTAAGAAAACATATATTAAAAATCAGGTTATACAAAGCGTTTATATTTCATTAGAATATATAGATTAAATATATAATTAATAGAGGATTGAAACTGAAATAAATAATTTTTACGATTAATATTTTGAAGAATTGAATATTCGATAAATAAAATATATGATTATTAGAGAAATAAAATTTAAATAAATATTTTTATTTTATTTGAAGGATTTATTTTAGTTTGATATATATTGGAAAATTTAAAATTAATAAAATTTTTAGAATATTATTAAATATTAAAATTAATATTTAATTAAGTTAGATTAATTTTATTTGGTGGGGGAAATGAGGGTTGTTAAATTTAACCAAATTTACAAAATTGTCATTCAAATAAATTTTAGATTTATTTGAAATCATAAATTGAATTGATAATAAATATTCTTCTGAACAAAGATAGTAGATATTATAATCTAATTTAGAGTTTATTAATCCAATTAGGACTATTATAACCAAATTAGGACTACTAATTTAGGGTTTATTAATCCAATTAGGACTTTTTTACATTTTATTTCCAGTTTTTAATTAATGATTTATTATGTGAATCGATTAATTCATAATAAAAGTATATAATTGCTAAGCTTTAGTTTTTATTAATAAATTTTGTTAGGATTCATAATAAACAAACAAATAAATAAATTTTAATAATAAAGCGTGAAAAATAGTCGTATAGATGAACTAGAAATGCATTTAAGGGGGGCAAAGAAGTAAGATGTTACAATGCTTCGAATGATATATCGTCAAAAAGGCAAAACCGCATTTACAGATTATGTTATGAATATATTTCTATTATGATAATAAGCCAATATTAAAAGGGGAATAATAATCTAATAGACTTTATAAAAATAAGATTTCATAGTTCAAGAATTTAAAATTCAAGGTTCGTCTATGGCTTTATTATATTCATACGTTTTACATAAAAATTTAATTGACTTGTTTAACTTTTAATAAAATCTTTTAAATAATCCACCAAGATTTTTAAATTAAAACAAAACATAAAATAAAAATCAATTAATGCCAATCTACATGGTCATTAGCTTGCGCAAGTTACAATATTTCTACAGGCTTCGACCTAGAATTTGACATAATCTACAAAATTGCTATTGTAATTTGTTTCAAATTGATTTGAAATCAAAAACTCCCTTTTAATATGTATAGATAGATTTGACAAAAAATCTAGACTTGCCTTATTGGCTGATCCTTTTTTTTTGGTAATTTAATACAGAAATTTTAAAGACTGCGTCACGGTGGACTCGAACTCCAGACCTTTGGCCTCGGACATTAGACCATGTTTATCAACAACCACCAAAAAATCCAACCATCCAACCACTTTAATATTTTATTAATTTCTCTCTCCTACTTTTACTTTAATTTTCATTCAACCACACCACATCCATTTTTATGGTTTATCAATGACCATCCCACCATCCAACCACTTAATTTTAAATTTTATTTTTATTATTTTAATTATACATAATATATTGTACTTTAAATAAATTACATAAACTATTATTGTTGGAAAAATATTAAAACACAAAACGATAAATTGATATAAAATAAAATAAAACTTGGCAAAATACAAAATAAGCAAAGTAAGTCCTAAGTTACAATAATCTAAATACGAAACTCATAAACGTTACATAATAAATATAAGAAAATTACGCAATCAATTACGATCACGAATTTTGCCATATATGCTCGATCAAGTCGTAAAGAAGAGCGATGTGAGCTTCTCTATTGCGAAGTTGATTCCTAGTTTTCATATAGCACGATAGGCTTGCAATCCTATTCGTAGTATATGAAATCATTATTTTATTCTCCATCTTCACTTGGCTATTATTCGTCCAAGTCGATCTTCTATAAATTCCGCCGGATCATGATAGTTTAGATAAGTGCTTTTTCATCTTCCACTATCATATTGTGCATGATAATGCAAGCCATCATTATTTTTCCCATAATATCACGATCCCAAATAAGACATGGACGCTTAATAAAGGCAAACGAAGCTTGTAAAACGCTAAATGCACGCCAACATCTTTTGGGCACCTCTTGATGTTGAGCAAACAATTGGTGCTTCCAAGTTGTGAGCAGAATAGATTTGACAAATCTGCCCATTGAAGATATATGCCATCGGTGAGATAATATCCCATATTTTTTCATGACCATTTACGACATAATTGACCTTTGGTGCTCGACCTTCCAAAATATCATCAAAACAGGAGATTGATCAAGAACATTGATATCATTTTTCAACCCGTGTTCCAAAAATGCATGCCAAATCCGTAGGTCTCATGACGCAACCGCCTTAATGATTGTTGGTGTACCGCTTCTTCCGTGATATTGTCCCGCCCATGAAGTAGGACAATTTTTTCATTCCCAATGCATACAATCAATACTACCCAACATGCCCGGAAAGCCGCGTGGTTCTCCGATCCAAGTAGAGTTGCCATATCTTCTTGATGGGCTTCCGAGGTACTCCGCACCGAAATTGGATATTACACCTTCAACAAATTTGATGATCGATTTACGAATGAGTTGTGCACTCATTCGTAAGTATTCGCCATGCATATCTGCAAGTTCCATATGCCAACACCCGATAGTCTGCAGTGCATTTTGAATCGCAGACATACCTAGGCGACCAACAAAGATCGAGTTGTTCTTTGAAAAATTTATCGGTGGCAACGAGCTTGTTCATTATACGCTCGAACAAAGGTTTTCGCACGCGATACCTTGTTCGAAAATATTCGAGGATAGATGGCTCTTGAAGAAAGTAACGCTCGAACACACTTTCATGACCCTTCGCGTTTGCGATCAATATACCTCCGTATAGCTCTAACAAGATTGTTGGTAGGTTGTAAAGTTAGAGTTGTCGCTCGAATGAAAACATTCTCGACTACATCGTCAAGAAGCCGATTTTGTGCGGCAATGCTTTCTTCCCATTCATCATCATTGAATGGATTAGAAGCATCAAAACTAGAACTTGATGCCATTTTCTAAGGGATGGTGATGGATACAAAGTTTGAGCAAGGAATTATGAATGAATATAGAAAGAAAAATCCTTAGGTGAGATTTAAAAGACGTTTGATAATTCATGTATTGATGTATATATACAAGTAGCTCGCTCTTCGTGAATCAAAAGTCAATTGGCCCACATATTTTACATGAGCTCTTGAATTATTTTTTCAGAAGAACGTTATACAGTGCTCTTGAATTGACAACACATCTGTTAAAGGGCCATTATATGTTATATGATGCTTTTCAATTATTTTGGCAGGAGCACGTTACATGTTAAATGGCCCACGATAATTTGTCTATTATTTGCCAGAAGCACTAGCTATAGGCTCTTCAATTACTCTGGCAGGAGCACGTTACATGTTAAAGGGCCCACGACAATTTGTATATTATTTGCCAGAAGCACTAGCTATAGGCTCTTCAATTACTTTGGCAGGAGCACGTTATACGTTGTTGTTGAAATGACAACATATCAAATTTTGTCGAGCACGTTATCAAATTTTGAAATGACAACACAATTGTTATTGAAAATATATGAAATTACGAAACCACACAAATTTGAAATTACACAAACAACACTAATTGAAAGTACATAAATTGAAAGTCTTGGCTCACAACAATTTAAACACGCAAACACTCAAATTACAATAATAAAGTACGATCACATCTCTTATAATTTTGCATTAGCTTAAGCTTCAAAGCTTCTTCCATAGAGATAATGGCCTTTAGCCAACAACGTGTTAAGCGTAAACGTTTTCGACTTCTCTCTCGCATATCGGTTTCGGTTTGACGTGATCCTCATTCGACGAAGTTCTTCATCCATTCATCCGGGATTAGAGAAGACCGTGATGCCGATGCCGCTTCTTTTCCTTTCGTTTAGCGCTTTAGCTTTATCTCTACCAATAGGACGACGAAATCTCAAGCATCACTTGCATTAGATTCGGTGTGGAGTCGGTTGGAGGGTCTCCATCCTCATCGGTCCTTGATCTTTTTGAGCTGCCACGGCTTTCTTCAAGACTATCCCCATCGTCTGGCTGGGAACGTGTATAACCAGTACTATCCAAATTCAATTCCCATTTGGGATGGCGACTTATAACTCTTTCAAACACCTCAACGTGAGCAAACTTCGATTTCCCATATAGCTCATGTGCAGCATCCTCAATGTCTTGCCTCGACTGATCGCTCGTTTTTCGATCATAGGCTTTCTTGTAAGAAGAAACCCACTTGCTTACATTTTATTGAGGCGTCGGAAACGTTGCCTCAATGATTCCGTGGACCTGCATCACCAAGATCCGGGTTTTCCTTCGCCTTCCTCGTACATATACAAGATACTTTTCCAAAATGAAGAACTATTTTGATATTTACCAATAATTGGATTAGTACTTACCATACACCAGGCAGACATTAGTGCTATATCTTCTTGATCTGTCCAACTTTTTGCAGTGTTGGAAGAATTTGTGTGTGTTTTTCTCAACATTTTCATGTGAGTCATCTGAGATGTTTTGAGGTGTTTGGTGATTTTTTGGAATTTGAGAATGAGGAGGATTTTGTGAGAATGAAGGGTTTGCATCATAATTGAAATTTGAAAATTCTTCGAGTTCGGAAAATTTTCAAAGTGGGATGATAATCATAACAAAATCAAAATCTTGAGAATTGTAATGAGGTTATTACCTTGATCCATAGAAAAATATAGAACAAGATAATAAGGATACAAATTAAGAAAAAAGAAATTTTTAGGTGTGTTAAAATATATCAAGACTGATCTCTATTTATAGAGAATGAAAAAATATAAATTTTGGTATATTTTTTATTTTTTTTATATATATTATACAAAAATTATTTCAATTTTATTCATATATACCATTCTAATTTAAACAACAAATAGGATGAAGACAAGTGTCTCCACCCTATTGGTTGAAAAATGAAGAGAGAGAGAGACCAAGTGTGGTCTATTTTTCAAAGTGTTCGACCACTTCTATTTTTTCCATTTCAATTTTTATTTTTTTTTAATTGAAGTAGGTCGACCAAGTTGCATTTTTTTGAGCCGATAAACATGGTCTTAACCACTCTACCATTAGGCCAACACACACACACAAATCTTATTATTTCCTTGTGTTTCATTCTAGAAGATATATTACCTCATCGATTGCATCATAACTCATAAGACAAATAGAGTGAGCAACAAAGAACATGTAAGTATGGGAAATTTGGTGAATATCTGTGGGTATTGGCTACCAAAAGAGGTTTCTTTAACAATCATATGGTTTTTTTGGAATTCTCGAATACCAAAGGCCCAAGAAAAAACAAACAAATCGGCGGTTAAATGTCGATGCATAAGAATGAGGATTTATTTTCTTGGGATCCTTTGATGCCGAGAATCCAAGAACAACTAGTGTTGATTTCCTCCAATGGACTCTGAATTGTTTGGGTGTTGGTTATGAAAAGATAACAAAAGAGTTTTCTTTAATCATTCATATGGTTTTCTTGGATACGAGAAGCTCGAGAAAAGAAATATGTGGTTGAATGTGGGTGCACAAGTGTTGGGGCTGATTTTCTTAGGATCTTTTGTATCGAGAATTCAAGAATAACTATCGTTGATCTCAGCGAAGGACATCAGGTATTTTCTTGCAATCTGGGATGCCTGACTTATTCCAAAAGTGATATGTTGCCTCTCCCAAAACAGAGATATCTGTCGACTGTTATTGTGTTTGTTCATATGAATTGATTCTATTCTTATTCATAAAAATTACTGACTCAATGCTAATTTTCTTAGAGAAATTCAATTTTCTGAAATTCTCTTGTGAGGTAACATTAATCTTTGATTTTTTGATTGTTGACTCTTTATTTCTGAAATTGCATTATTGTGCTTATTCATATGAATTGATACTATTCTTATTCATAAAAATCATTATTTCATGCTAATTCTCCTTGAGTAATTCAATCTTCTATCAATTCTCTTATGAGCTGGCATTAATATCTAATTGTTTGGTTATTGACTATATATGTCTGATATTGCATTAAAGTGCTTGTTCATATGGATTGATACTAGTCATATTCATAAAAATAGTTGACTCAATGCTAATTCACTTAGAGAAATTCAATCTTCTATCAATTCTCTTTTGAGATAACATTGATCTTTGATTTTTTTGGTGTTGATTGTGCATGTCTTTGCATTATTGTGCTTGTTCATATGAATTTATACTATTCTTATTCGTAAAAATCATTGACTCAATGCTAATTATCCTAGAGAAATTCAATCTTCTGCTGTTTCTATTGTGAGAAAGTATTGATCTATGAATTTTTTTGGTAGTTCTCGATAAAAACAGTTACAATATTGTTGAACAATGGCTTCTTCCCTTAGGGTGTGGAAATAATTTCTGTGGTATATTTTCTTGGAATAAAAAGGCCCAAGAAAAAAAAAGAGTTGGTTACTAATTGTTGGTGGGCAAGTATTGTTGTTGTTTTTCCTTGGGATTCTTTTATGACAAAACTCCAAGAACAACTGTTAGCTATGAGTGGCTTTTGCCCTCTAATTGTGGGATTAATTTCAGTGAGAAGTTTTCTTGGAATTCTTAGAATAAAAGGCCCAAGAAAAAAAAGGAGTTGGTTAAACATTGGTGTAGTGGGGCTATTTTTTTCTTGGGATCCTTTTATGACAAGAGTCCAAGAACGACTGTTGACTATTGGTTGTGAGTGACTTATGTCCTCAAGTTGTGGGATTGAGTTCTAGAATAATATCAGTAGCAAGTTTTCTTGGAATTCTTAGAATAAAAGGCCCAAGAAAAAATAAAACAAAAGTTGGTTAAGAGTTGGTGTACAAGTATTGAGGGTATTTTATTCATGGGATCCTTTTGTTATAAGAATTCAAGGATAACTGTTGACTTTTGTTGGTTGTTGGTAGTGAGTGGCTTCTACCCTCAATTGTGAGAATAATTACACTTCCAAGTTATCTTGGAATAGAAGGTCCAAGAAAAAATAAAATAGTTGGTTAAACATTGGTAAACAAGTATTTGGGGATGTTTTTCCTTGGGACCCATTAATGACAAGAGTTCAAGAAAAATTGATGACTCAGAGTCTGAAATTCCATTTGTGTGCTCGTATGAATTGACTGAATACCCTATAGAATTTCAATCTTCTGCCAGTCATGTTGTGAGATTGCCATAATCTTTGATTTTTTGGTTAGTGTCTCGATACAACAGTTATCGTGTTTATTCGTATGAATTGATATGGTTATCATTCAAAATATTTTTTGATCGAATGCTCCTAGAGAATTTCAATCTTCTGCCATTAAGTTGTGGAACTAATAGCAGTGGCAAGTTTTCTTGAAATTCTTGGAATGAAAGGACCAAGAAAAAAATAAAGAGTTGGTAAAATCTCTATGCACAAATCTGGGGCTAATTTTATCTTGGAATCCTATTTTGATAAGAATCTAAGAACAACTGTTGGCTGTTGGTTGTGAGTGGGTTATGCCTTCAAATTATTGGATTTAAGTTGTGGGAATAATTTCAAATCCAAGTTATCTTGGAATTGTTGAAGTAAAAGGCCCAATAAAAAACAAAATGGTTGGTTAAATGTAGGTGCATGAGTATTTGTGGCTGTTTTTGATTGGGGTCCTTAGATGACAAGAATTCAATAAAAAATGTTCACAGTCTGAAATTCCATTATCGTGCTTGTATGAATTGATACTTTTATCATCCCAAAAATCATTGATCAAATACTCCCAAAGGATTTTAATCTTCTACCTATTATGTTGTGAGATCTCTCTGATCTCTTGGTTAGTGTCTCGATAAAATGGTTATTGTGCTTGCTTGTATAAATTGATATGGACCATATGGTTATCATTTAAAGATATTGACCACATGCTCTTAGAGAATTTCAATCTTCTGTCAGTTTTGTTATGAGATTGCATGATCTCTGATTTTTTGGCTAGTGCCTTGATGAAACAGTTACAAAAAATATTGCGGATTAGTGGCCTCTGGCTTTAAGTTGTGGACTAATTTCAGTGAAATTTTTTATTGTAATTCTTGAAACAAAAAGGCCCAAGAAAAATTTTAAGAGTTTGCAAAATTTCTGTGCACAAATTTGGGCCTTTTTTTTTTCTTGGGATCCTTTTGTAATAAGAATGTAAGAACAATTGCTGACTGTTGGTTGTGAGTGGCTTCTGCCCTCAGGTGTGGGGTGGGAATAATTTCAGTGAGAAATGTTCTTGGAATTCTTAGAATAAAAGGCCCAAGAAAAAAAAGTTGGTTAGATGTCGGTGCACACGTATTGGGGCTTATTTTTCTCCTTAGGATTTCTTTGTGATAAGAATCAAAGAAGAATGGTTGGCTGTTGGCTGTGAGTGTATGTTGATTAAGTTGTGGGAATGATCAGTTCCAAGTTATTTTGGAATTCTTGGAATAAAAGGCCTAAGGAGAAACAAAATAGTTGGTTAAATATTGATACACAAGTATTTATGACTGTTTTTTCTTGGGATCCTTCAATGGCAAGAATTCAAGAAAAAATGTTAAGACTCATTGTCTGAAATTCTATGATCTTGCTTGTATGAATTGATGTAGTCATCATTCGTAAAACGATTGACCAAATGTTTCTAAAGTTCAATCTTCTGCAAATTTTGTTGAGAGGTTGCACTAATCTCTGATTTTTTGGTTATTGTCTAGATAAAAAAGTTATTGTATTTCTCGTATAAATTGATATGGTTATCATTCAAAAAGATATTGATCGGATGCTTGGTAAGATTCACGATATTTTATGGCCCTAAGCAAAATAAAAATACTGAGGCCCCTTATATTATTATAAAATAAAGACAATACACTATCATAATAAACGATTTTTTTGAGCATTTGCAAGTGCTAAATCATTAATAATCTCATCAATATCAATAGTTTCTAACATATTTTTCTCAATAGATAAAACTTTCAAATCATTCAACATTTCTTGTAATATTGATGACATAGGTTTTATTAATTTAAGCTTTGAGTGAGAAACTTCTTTCACATATGATGTAATTACATGCATATTTAATAAAATTCTATTAGTAATTGAAACATTCGGATAACAATATGTAGAATGATAGAAACAAATCTAAGATTTAACTGATGGAGCTAAAAACCTAAAATGATGATTCTATACAACGCCTCAATTTTACTTATTATAGCCTCTTATTATGAAAAATAATAAAATTATTTTTAAATTTATAAATTTGTCCCCATAACCCCCACGATAGAAAAAAAGGAAACAAATAAAACCAAAGAGTCCACATTAAAAAGAGAATAAACACATTTTCAATCGAATCAATTCAATGACAGAATTTTCACCAAATTCATTGCAAAATTCAAAATAGAATCAAACTAGAGAAAAAACTCAAAGAAAAAGCTTCTTCTTATTAACTCAAACACATTCTTACTGCAGAATTTGTCCCAATCTTCAATTTATTTCATATTTTTTTTATAATTCTCACACATTTTCTTCTCCTGAACAAGCATATATATATACATGAATAGGATATAAATTAAACTTGAGTTTATTTTAGGCCCAACTTAAAAATATTTTAAGCCCAAATGATCTTAAATCTATAAACAAAATTAATTTTTTTTAATGAATATATATATATATATATATATATATATATATATATATATATATATATATATATAAAATATTTTAGCCCCGAGATGATGGGCCAGGCGATCGCCAGGTTGCCTACCCTCAGGGGCGGCTCTGGATGCTCCCACGGAATTTCAATCTTGTGCCAATTCTGATATGGGATTGCATTGATATCTGATTTTTTTGTTAGTGTCTCGATGAAACAGATGCAAGAATGTTGCAAATCAGTAGCTTCTGTCCTTATGTTTTGGGACTGATTTCAGTGGCAAGTTTTCTGGAATTCTTTGAACAGAAGGCCTAAGAAAAAACAAAATAGTTGGTTAAACATTCGTGCCCAAGTATTGATTTTTTGTTTTTTGGATCCTTTGATGACAAGAGTCCAAAAAACACTATCGACTGTCTGTGTTCGAAATTCTAGTATCCTGCTTCTGCACATTAATTGACATGGTTTTCATTCAAAATTATTTCCAATACATATCATTTTCATTTCATCTCTCTAATTCAAAATATCATCTCTTGCTTATAAGCTCAATTATCCAAATACTATGATAACTTATAAATTCTTAACACTTTTTTGTACAAGGTATTAGTTATAATTCAAAGTATTATTTGAATCGGCTTTTATGAAAATCGTTGTTGTAGATAAAAATGTTGTCTATGAGTGTTTTTTCGGTGACTGTTTTAACTAAGAGGATACTAACGACTGCATCACGTATCTTATATCTTCAATAGATTTATGGATATAAGTGTGTATGAACAATTGTTATAATATTTGGTATGATATTCCTCAACTAGTATGAAGAAGCATATAACATCCCCTATTGTCCTTTTGTGTGACCATTGCATAAATAGATGAAGGACATCAGACAGTTATAAGGATTTATGATTGCCAGATGTTATGGTGTATAATTTCCTTATATAAACTTCAAATTCTTAATTAGTATTGTCGCATGTAGATCATCATCAAATGTAATAAAAAATGTCATACTAAAATGCTATAGAGGATCCGAATTCATGCAAAAGACCACCGGAGAGTCTTAAGTGTTTTTTTTTTGCCTCGGTAAATTAGGGACCATGATCCCTTTATATCGCAAACAAGCAAGTCATTAGTGAGATTGAGAAAATAATTGAACGTTTCCCATTATGCAAAAACAACTCAAATTCCAAATGGCTTAATTGAAAATTACCTCTGTCTTCAATTAAAATCTGCAGTTTCTGCAAATCACTCTTGAAAAATACAAATTCTATTCAGTCAGCACCTAATAAATATTCTATAAGTATTCAAATATGGATTTCGACTCTCATTTATCATCAAGTAAATTCAATCTAAAATAATTTATTCAATCCAACATAAATCTAATTGGAGTAGTTCACTACTAAATGTTCTGTGTTATTATTTATGAAGCTACCTTGTGTTTTGTACATTTGTACTGAATACTTTTTGATTTTATTGTTATACATATCGCACTGAATTCAGACAAATCTTTCTTTTTCGTGGTAGGCGCCATTTACAAGTAACAAGTTTGTGACTGTACATTATAGCTCTCACGTGAAGAACAGACATAAATTTGTATTAATTGCTTTTTTTTGTCTTCGTTATAATCACTTTCACGAGCTTAGAAATGTATTTTTGTGTGAGATGTCACATGTTATTCTTTTATGATGGACTATATATACTGCCAATATATTTAATAATAAATTATATACCGATGTTCTAGGCTGGATTGTTTCGTTTTAATTAGTTCTGTGAATAATTCAGAAAGGGGATATGTATAGTGATTTCTCATTTTAAATAAAAGTAATTTTATGGTCTTGAGATAAAAATTATGCAAGAAAAACAAATGAGATTTATCAAGCTGTAGGAATATTGTTCTACATACATTTTAATAATTCTATTTGCTCAGGGTAAATGACAAAACGAATGTAAAGAAGTTCGAAAAATATACATGCAACATATAAATTCTTCGATTAGAATAAAAAATTGATAATCATTTTATAACAAGGTAATTGTCCGCGGGAAGGAGGAGGACAACATGGTCTAGACTCTAGAGAATGGAGTAAAGTCGCTTTAAGTTCCATCTCTCATATATGTCCTATTTTTGATAATTTCAAAATTTAAATAAACGAGTCACATGATTGGTCTAAACATATGTTATTCTTACAGTATTATTTCATCACGAATTCATCTTTGTTTTCTTACATTATTATTTCATCAGACTACTAAAATAATATCAAATATAATTGCAATACGAGGTCAGAAACGACTAATATTTTCAATTCTTGACGCGGAGGGAAATCATGGTTGCATCTTACTCCACGACATTACATCAAACCATTTTTCATTTCATTCACGAACAAACAACAATAAATCACAAAACAAAAAACAGAAAAGAAAACACACAAACACACACTTATCCTATAAAGTCAATCCAATCGTTTTCATGTATATATGAATGACTATGATATTCACAAAAGAATGTATATCTAAAACCCTTCAATTTATTTGGACCCAAATACCCTCGCTAGGAATATTTCGATGAACCACGAATAAGAGATAGTATCCGGGTGGTGCAAGATTGGCCGAATCCGGGGTGATGACCCGAATTTGATTGGAACTACCATTTACCGTAACGTTTCTTCCACTTAGTACTAACAACCTTTGATTCATCGAAAATGAGTGTGTTGCGAACGAGGGTGCCACCAATGTAACCATAACCGAATTGCCATGGACTTGACCTGAAGGGACCATGAATCCTACTACAAGTTGTTGTTTGTAGCTGAATTTAGAATGTGAGACCGGAGAAATAATTTGTGGGCGCATGCTTGCAGACGATGAATTCAGATAGGATGGAGAAAATGCTTCTAAACTTAAATCAGTTGGAAATAGGACTCCCGTAAAATTATAGTATGTATGAGGATTGCTACCACCAACAAGGACTCGACCGTCACGTAGCAATATTGCAGTCGAGTGGTACATCCGGGGAGTGGCACTCGGACTCTGAACCTCAAATCTCGACCCAACCGGATCATCGGGTCGGTAAATAACCGGCGTCAGAATTGGATCCCTACCAAATTCCCATCCGGCCGTGCCCAAACCCGCCCCGTTTATTATCAAGACATTACCGTTAGGTAGCAAAACCATATCCCCCATGACACGGGGACCTGGCATGGTTTCCATGACCCACTGAGGGTTCTGGTCATTGATTCGAATCCTACCACACGTATCGAGCGCCTCCACAAACTTTCCATTATTAGCACTAACATAAGCTCCTTTAGGCGCACCCCCACACACCAAAACTTGAGCGTCTGAGTCGCTCCTCAATGGCAGCAAAACCGCTGAACCTGAACTGGGGTAGTTCCTCGGATCCCCGCCCGGAACCGTCGGGTAATTCTTCACCACCACTCCGGTTGCATAATCGAGCAAAACCGCTCGATTATTGGCGAAAATGAATAAATTCCCATCCGCATTCAAGAAAACGAAGGGGTAGAGATTATTCTCAACCCTAGGATCGTTTGTTTGAACAAGAAACGGAAGATTCCGCGGCTTCTCCGCCGCGGATCTCCTCGGGTAGAACTCGTAGCTGAACTGGCGGCGCCCGCCAATGACGATCTCCCCGCCGTCGGGGAGGATGTGGTTGGTGGCGTACCAGCGGCGCTGTGCAAGCGCCGGGTTGGTCTCCCGCCAGTCGCAGGAGGCGTCGGTGCAGGGCGTGTAGGTTCGGGCAGCGCGTTCGCCGTCGTTGTAGCCACCGGTCTGGAGGAGGGTGCCATCGGGGAGGACGGCGGCGGAGGAGCACCAGGTATCGGTGAGGACGGTGAGGGGGCGGACGGAGTTGGCAGCGGGGGCGTACTCGACGGAGTGGGCGGTGCAGTCGAGGGGGAGGGCGGTGTCGTTGGGGTCGTGGCGGCACCTGCCGTTGGGGAGGGAGATGTTGGAGGGGCCGAAGTCGGTGCGGTCGAAGATGAGGACGCGGTCGGTGTAGAGGAGCTGCATGTGCATGGCGGATACGCCGATGTTCGGGTGGAGGAGGGCCCACTCGCCGGTGGCGGCAAGTGTGAGGGCTCTCCGGTGGGTGAGGAGGAGTAGGAGGAGAATTAGTGGTGAAGGCATGTTTTGGAAGGAGGTGGAGATGGAGGTGGTGGTGGGTTTATATTGTGCAATTCGCAGAGAGGACCAGACTCAAGCTAGCCGCGTGGAAATCAGATGGATTAATTTTTATAATTACTAATCCTCGGCATGGTTGATACAAAATGAAAGATGTAACGTTGTTCGTCGAAATAATTTCGTTTGCTGTATCTTAGGATATGATTTAGTACTTTGTCTATTCTTTGAACCAAAAAGAAGACTTTGTGTAAGTGTGTTTGTTTCTTAAATTTGTTATTGAAAAACAAATATTTATACTTCTGTTTTTGTATATCAGATATATTGGTAACCAAATTCAAATCAAGACACTTGTTTTGAATTAATGATCTATTAAGATAGTATAAATAAGTTAAACTTTAATAAATATTTAATAGTAATTAGGAGAATTTTGACCAAGTTATCTATAAATCAATACTGCGTTGAAAGTTGAAATTAACTATCAGTCAAATAAATAAAAACCATGTATTAATATATTTAGACCTTTTATTTTTAATTATTTTTATATTATACTCTCACCGTCCCCAAAATTTGTTTCTAGTTTTTTTTAGTATGTTTCCCAAATTTATTAACTTTTTATTTATGAAAACTATCCCACAAAATACTCCTTACATATTACCATCAACAATACATTTTATTTATACATTTTACCACTCATGACTCACTACTAATTAATCTACATTACACTAATGCGAGACTTTTACTTCAATCACAAAATATTCAACAACTTTTATAAAACTCGTTCCGAATATTCTCAGGAATTGGTGACGGAGGGTATTAGTATTGAATTTCAAAGAAAGTCCCTTCATTGATTATCTATGGAATTTAATAAAGAGTTCGTAAACAAAAGAATCGAAATACATTACCTTTTTAGTCTTAATTACATGGGTTGTAAGGACCCTAATTTCATGTTTTGGATTAAATATGAATTTTCTTTTGGACCTTACCAATAAAACTCCTAAAGGAATTAAAGATAAATAAAATTTTCAACACTAATATTTAAACATAATTCAGAGAAAACGTATTTGTAAAATTCAATTAATAGTGTAGTTAATGTAAATATATAGGGTTTGAATCGAAAATGATTTAAAATAAGAGTTAATAGGTTTTACTTTTACATGACAAATATACATTAACTAGTATAGCGTCCTTCACCAACATTAATGTCTAGACACAGGAATATATATAAAAGAAAAATAGATAATATCTTGTACTATAATTTAACTAGACAGTTTTTCTATAACATTGTTGTTTTCAATTTTGTTAGTTTTTCAACTAAATAATCTATTTTGCATAATTTGCATAGACTTTAATCTTAATGTTTGTAATGCATTCTATAAAACAGATTGGCCTTTTAATTTTGTCTAATATAATTATGTTATTTTTGCTAACTCTCTCTCTCTCTCTCAAACACACACACACACAAAATGTTGGACTAACATTAAATTAATGTAGGAAACCCTTCAAAGGAACCGTCAGCCGTCAGGTATAGCCTACATATACTACCATAAATATTGCTTTCACAGAATAATAAAATATATAATTATACCCAATAAATTATTTAATTAATTTTGCGATAAGGTGTTAATAAAAGGAAAAACTGAAAACTAATGTTGACTCTCTCTTTTACAAATAATGTTTGTTTTTAAATATTTAATTAAATTAATGCACATCAATGGCATATTACATACATATGTCAAGTGGATGGGGCCACGTATATTTCTAAAGTGCAAACTAAGAAATAATGAAGTGAATCAAATAATGAACAGTCTCTACACAAGAGCAAAATTTTAAAATAAAGATTTCAATATATGAACTTGCTACATAGAATTTTCAATGTTCGAATATTCGGCCATGATTTAAACAAAAAAATTCCTATATGGGAATAAGTATCCGTTGGGTAGATAATCATATCATTTAAATAAAGATATCATTTCTCTTAAGAAATTTAATTCCATCATACTACTTAAAATATATAATTTTGTATTTAACTCCATGTGTATTCAGTCTCGCCTTTTAACATTAAGTTAGCTTTTCAAGAAAATATAATTAAACATCATGTTCTTTGGAAATTGATACTACCTCAGTCCCAATATTGTTGGTTCGTTTTTATTTTTGGGTTGTCCCATTATTATTGACCCATTTCCACAAATAGGAAACAGTTTACATTAAAAAATGATTCGAATTTCATGCCACACAATACTTTATATACAAAACACAACTCTTCTTAATCTACGTGCAAAAAGAAAGGAGCCATGAATATTGGGACGGAAGGAGTATTATGTTTCTTCCACACCATATATTATCCAACGCATCTTTTTACAGAATGTCTTTCGTCTTTATTTTTCCTTTTGGGAAATCGGATTTTTTGTTCAAATATACTTACACCGGATTTTTAAAATAAATTCAAATATATAGAGCCGTAATTTATTATTTGTCCTTTGAATTTCTCAACCAAACTCTTAGATTACGATTAAAGGATTTTAGTGCATTATATTTGATGAGACTACATATAGCACATCAAGGGTTCGTTTGATAGATATGTCAAGATAGATAAGACATAGATGTGTATCGTAGATAATGTGAGATTGATATCGTATTTTAATATTTGGTAGATAAGATATAAAAATATAGATAGAAACTTGTTTGTTTGGTACACTAGTTAAAACTATAGATAAAGATTAGCTATGACAAAAGTAACCCTATGAGAAATAAAAATGACAAAAAATCCTAACATTTATTTCTACCATACGGTACTACATAGCGTTAGATACACTTTCTTCTCCAACCACGAGGCTTTTATGCAGAAGAGAGAAAGGGCCGTCCACTCTGAAGTGCGAGAAGATCGAAAGCTTCGCTACGTTCTTCGATTCGATGAGTTCTGCGTTAATGGAAGAACTACAGAATATTGGAAAGAAGGTGTATGAGAATAATACTGATTTGCGGGCGTGTTACAACTCGAAACATAAATGTAGAAGTAGAAGATCAAAACTAACAATAAATTTGAAAAGAAGCAAAACCGAATAGAAAATTACAGATAACCGTAATCTAATGCCGAGTCGAGAGTCCTCTTCCGAAGACGAGATACGCCCAGTAGTGCTCTCGGTTACGGCGTATCGTCTCCAAAGATAAAACGACAAACGCCTCGGTGGCAAGACCGCAGACCAACGAGCTCCGACGAATCGGACGGAGGCGAGGACAAAGCTCGACACGAGCTAAGTATGCAGAGTTTGGAATCTTTGGAAGGCGATTGTGACAAGGGTGCTAATGCTTTGGAGACATGTCCTATTTATAGGCGTCGCCCCTCATGGGGAAGCATGCTTGAGTCAACACCGCATTGATGTCGGGTGTTACGGAGTTATGTCCCCTATCGAGTGCGGAGATTTACGGAGACAACGTGGGCACGTTTCCGCAGAGCCATCATGTCGGGCGTTGCACGACGATTATGACGAATCCGACAACGCGCAGCGTCCGTGTTCATTGGACGATCCGGACGCCTCTTCAAGTGCACAGCAGGCCCAACGGATTGGGCCACACGAGTTGGGCCTCGGACCAACTCCATCTTTGGGCTCGATCAAACGTTGATCCAAAATGTAAGGGCAATGGGCCACGGAACCAGGCCCACGAAACAAGCCCACGAACAGGCCCAAAGACCACCCAAAGACCAATTGCCAAGATCCAAGGACCACGAACGGAACCGAAACCGAGCGAGCCGAGTCGGACCGGCACGGCACCGCCCGGCGCGAGCGGCGGCGGCGGCGGTGGCGCGATGGGCTTCCACCCATCACTTGTGCACATAATTATACTAAGTGTTCAATGAACCACTTATATAGACAATTAATGAAGGTACATTAATCAATGTGGGATAAGGATTAATTAATCCATGCTTATCCCCTTAAGCACAAAACTCCATGTTTTAAATGACCAACTTTGATCCACTATTTCTCTCACCGAAAATCGGATTTGAGAATGTGAATACACCACGATCATCTACTCAAAACGTAGATCGATCCTATGCCATTTAATTTCACAAAATTAAATGTTACGTCACTCAAAATCTTGGTCAAAGTAGCTTCCTGGCAACTTGACCACATATATAATATTATATATATATACGCTTGATTTCCAACAATCCCCCACATGAGTGGAAATAGCCATATGCATGTATGAACACACTCGATCCTCAAGAGATGTTAAAATATTTGGACAGGTGGTTTATGGCCTTGAACCTTCCATAGTTAGTACCATCGAGTACACAGGCGGATTAGTGGACACGATGCCTTGAACTATTCCCCCACAACGTGCACTGAGACAATGGTATTAACACTTTAACACCTCAACCTCATCCGTTCTCACGTTTGATTCCATTTTGGCCATGAACATCCACTTTGGATTCATAAGTGTTTTGTTTGAAGCGTCCCCACTTCGCACTTACATAGGTGATTCTTTACCGAGTATCTTGCCATACACAACCTCCTCGATGTATCTTAGGAATCATTAAGAGTCAACGACTCAACCTCACCACTAGGCAAGTTTTTTCACCACTCGTTTGCTTTCTAGAAACAGACTAACTCGAGTGTTTATACACGAACTCCTATAGCTTAGTTCTCCCATCAACCAAGTTCTGGGATCTCCGGTCATCATGGTTGGGTTACCACTATGATTGTTCTTAAGATGTGAATTTTAGTCCCATTCCTCTAAGAACTTGATCATTTGATCTCGGTTCAACCCTTTGGTTAATCGGATCGCCAGATTATCTATCGACTTGACATAGTCAATTGATATAACCCCACTGAGATCAAACGCCTCACCAGATTATGTCGCCGACGATATGTCGAGACTTACCATTATACAAACCACTTTTCGCCATTCCAATAGCTGCTTGGCTATCACGGTGAATCATCACGGTGGCACGGGTTTAGACCAACATGGAATATCTTCCAAAAATTACGAGCCACTCGGCTTCCTCACCGCCTTTATCCAAAGCTATGAATTTCGATTCCATGGTGGATCGGGCTATACACGTCTGCTTCGTGGATCTCCAAGAAACAAGACTTCCCAATCGTGAACACGCACTCCACTTGTGAAAGTGAATCTTTCGTGTCGATATCCAATTGGCATCACAAGACCCTTCAAGTACCGGGGATATCTCGTGAAATGCAGCCCATGATTTTGAGTATACTTCAAGTACCTCAAAACTCTCACTAGAGCCTTCCAATGCTCCTTGCTTGGATTGCTCGTGTAACACTCAATTTGTTCACGGTATGAAGCTATGTCGGTCGGGTGCAATTTGTAAGATACATCAAACACCGATGACCTTAGCATAGTCTTCTTGTCCAGCGGGTTCACCCTCGTCTTACTCAAGTGAACATTGAGTTCCAATGGGGTCTTAGCAGTAAACCGTCAAACGCGTTGAATTTCTTTAGACTTTCTCGGCGAGTGAGATTGTGTCAAGATTATTCCGTCTCGATCTTCTTAGAATCTTGATTCCAAGAATCACATCGCCTAATCCCATGTCTTTCATGTCAAAATTTCTTTTAACATGCGCTTTGTGT
This sequence comes from Salvia rosmarinus, assembly GCA_036937905.1. Taxonomy (NCBI): domain Eukaryota; kingdom Viridiplantae; phylum Streptophyta; class Magnoliopsida; order Lamiales; family Lamiaceae; genus Salvia; species Salvia rosmarinus. The sequence goes on from CM072819.1 coordinate 115,748,437, forward strand.
CATTAATGACTTGAGTATTGCTACCCATGATCAACATGTCATCTACATACGTACACACACTATGACATAACCATTATCGTTGTTCTTAACGTGACACATTTATCACACTCGTTGATCTTGAAACCATTTGCCAACATTATATTATCAAATTTCAAGTGTCATTGCAACGGCGCTTGTTTCAAACCATATAAAGACTTCACGAGTTTGCATACGCGCCTCGACCGGTACTACAAACCTTCCGGTTGCTCTATATATACCTCATCCCCGAGGTCACGTTCAAAACGCAGTCTTAACGTCCATTTGATGAATCTCAAGATTGCGCAAAGCAATTGCGAGAAGCACCGAATAGACGTAATCCTCGTCACGGTGAATAGGTATCAAGAAATCGTACCCTCTTTGTTTAAACCCTTCGACAACCAAACGAGCCTTATACTTTTCAATTGATCCATCCGCCTTGTACTTTCTTTTAAGGATCCATTTGCATCCTAAGGGTTTACAACCTTCCGCAAATCAACCAAGACCCAGTGTGGTTTTGCGAATAGAATCAATCTCACTTTGAGCGACCTCTCGCAGAGCATCCCGTCTGGCCGAGCATAGGCTACTTTGATCGACGTTGGTTCTTCGTCCAACATGAACGCAATATAGTCGGGACCAAAATCCTTTGGCGTTCGACTCTCTTGTCTCGTCTCGGTTCCGACTCTCCGGATCGACCTCGATCGCTATGCGATATCGGTTCTTCCTCCAAAGGTTTAGAACTCGTAGCCACCATCGACTCTATTGCTGAGGCGGCTTCACTTTATCCTTGTCTTTCTGAGGATAAACACTTTCAAAGAATATAGCATTCCTTGATTCAATCGTCGTCCCCCGGTCATATCCCAATCTCCGACACGTAGATCGAAATGATAGCGTGCTGCTCAAGTGCATACCCAATAAAGATACAATCGATGTTTTAGGTCCAATTGTAACTTGTTTAGGAAGAGCACCTCAACCTTTGCCAAACACCCCACACTTTGAGATATTTGACGATGACTTTCTTCCTTTCCACAACTCGTAAGGAGTGACATCCTTACCTCGGTGGAATCTTGTTCAAGATGTAGTTGGTGTCAAAACGACTTCCCCACAAGTTTGGGGCACCTCAACTAATCAACAAAGCATTCATCATCTCCTTAAGTGTTCGATTTTACGCTCAAGAACGCTTATTAGACCGAGGTGAATAAGGAGCTGTCGTTTGATGTATTATACCACTTTCGTTGCATAATGCCTCAAAGCGGAGCTACATATTCTCCCCTATCACTCGAACAATCTTAATTTGACACTTAGTTGATTCTCGGCTTCGTTCTTGAAGTTTTAAAAGCTTGATAGCCCGTCTTTACTTCTTAGAAGGTAAAGATAACAATATCTTGTCTGATCATCAATAAACGTGATGAAGTACTTTTACCACCTCTAGTTTGTACAAATTTTAAATCACACATCGGTGTGAATAAGTTCTAGGGCTTAGTGCTCCGCCTCTACCGAATAAACGGTAACTTAGCCATTTGGCTTCCACACAAACCTCACATTTCGCTTGTGTATTAACTTCATTTAACTTTAGTAAATCTAAATTTACTAATCTTTTATTACATTTAGATTAACATGTCCTAATCTACAATGCCATAAATCGAGCACTTTCGGTCAAGTAAGAGGAAGTAGATGCATTTTCATTCATAACAATCTTGGGTACACGGCGACAACCATTACATTCAATTTGAAAAGACCCCGTGAGATAACCCATACCAAGGAACTTCCCAATCTTAGTCGAGACAAACTTGTCCGACTCAAAACTAGTCTAAACCCCTTGTTAACTAGAATAGAGCCCGACACAAATTCTTGGCGATGTCGGGACATGCAAAGACATCCTTCAACGTGATCTCAATGCCGAAGACATCTTGAGCACCACATCACCAACTCCGCAACCTCGGACGAAGCTTGGTTCCCATGTTGAGCCTCCCTCAACAGCTTGTAGGTGGAGAAACGTATCTTTTCGGCGACGTGCGCGATTGCGCCAAAGATGTCGATGAACCATCCACCTTGATTCTCGACGTGGTTGACTTCTTCGGTCACCACAGCAGCCAAGTCATCCTTGTCCCATTTGTCAAGTCCTTCTCGACAACGCTGGTAACTTGCTTAGCCTTCTTCTTCTTAGTCGTGGCGGCCTTACTGTGTGGCCATGCTTGCCACAATTGTATGATCCCGTCAAACTTACGGAAACCACCTTCCCTTTGCTTTATCTTTGACATTGGGATGAACACGTTTGTTGGAGGGACCGCCTCTCCACACAGTTGGCTCTAGCATCGATCAAGCCTTTCCCTTTAGTTCTAGCTTCTTCACGCCGACTCGCGCGCGATCGACGATCAAGTCTTCAAGTGTCATATCCTTTCGCCAGGCTTAAGGTAGACCTTGAAGTCTCTCCACCCCGGGTAGCTTCTCAATCATCATGAGCGACGACAAAGCCGTCCGAAATAGTGTGCCCTTCGGCTTGAACCTCGTGCACAATGAGTTGAAACTCTTGCACTTGATCCATGATCGGTCGGGAATCGATCATCTTGTAAATATTGGCTACAATGAACTTCTTAGTACCGCATCATCACTACGGTGCTTCTTTTCTAACGCATCCCACATACTTTTGGATGTCGTTACAACAAGATAAACACTATACAAGCTATCTTCTAAACTACCAAGTATAAATTTTTACAAAGGTAGTCGCCGGGCTTGATTGTCATATCTTCGCTCGACGTGAAAGTCCATTACCAAACCCCGGGCGGCGGGCTCATCTTCCACCAAGAAGTTGGCGAAGCCCAACGTCGTGGTAGAACAACATCTTTGTTGCCATCTCTTGAAGTCGGATCCTCCAAACTTCGGCGGCTTCTCGGCCGGCGGCATCATCCTTGCGGTATGAACAGGCGCCGAGATCGATCCATGACCGGATCCACCAGTGTTAGATCCCATGGATCCAACAGTCGACCCACTGAAAAGTGCAGTCGTCGAACCAAAGGAACCACTAAAAGTGGAACCAATTGTTGAACCACTAAAAGTGGAACCAACAGTCGACCCAAAGGGTCCCATGGTTGACCCCGAAGGCATCGAACCAAACATGACCGAAGCCATTGTGCCAGAATTGGCGGCAGCAGCAGAGGCAGCGGCAGCAGCAGCAGCGGAGGCGGCGGCGATAGCAGTGGTAGAGGCAGAGTCGGTGGCAGGTACGGTCGACATCTCCAAGCAAAGGTATTAAGTTTCGAACGTTTTTAAGTTTATTAAGAGTCTGAACTCCTTGGCAAGTGTTATCTCGTCTTGCGATTGTTGGAAAGAAGGTGTACAGAACAGTACAGACTTGCCGGGCGTGTTACAACTCGAAACAGAAATGTAGAAGTAGAAGATCAAAACTAACAATGAATTTGAAAAGAAGAAAAACTGAATAGAAAATTACAGATAACCGTAATCTAATGCCGAGTCGAGGAGTCCTCTTTCCGCAAGACGAGATACGCCCCGGTAGTGCTCTCGGTTCTGGCGTATCGTCTCCAAAGATAAAACGACAAACGTCTCGAAGGTGGCAGCACCGCAGACCAACGAGCTCCAGCGAACTGGACGGAGGCGAGGACAAAGCTTGGACACGAGCTAAGTATGCAGAGAGTTTGGAATCTTTGGAATGCATTGCTGATGAGGGTGCTAATCTTTGAGGAGACATGTCCTATTTATAGGCGTCGTCCCCCTCATGGGGAGCATGCTGGAGTCAACACCCGCATTGATGTCGGGTGTTACGGAGTTATGTCCCCTATTGAGTGCGTGGCGGTTTCTAGAGACAACGTGGGCACGTTTCCCGCAGAGCCATCATGTCGGAAATACACGGCGATTATGACGAACGGACAACGCGTGCGTTCGGGTTCATGGACGATCCGGACGCGTCTCTTCAAGTGCACAGAGCCCAACGGATTGGGCCACACGAGTTGGGCCTCGGACCAACTCCATCTTTGGGCTCGATCAAACGTTGATCCAAAATGTAAAGCGATGGGCCACGGAACCAGCCCACGAAGCAAGCCCACGAACAGGCCCAAAGAACGGCCCAAAGACCAATTGCAAGACCAAGATCCAAGATCCAAGTTCCAAGTTCCAAGTTCCAAGATCCACGATCCACGGACCACGGACCACGGAATCGGAGTCGAGCGGGAGCTGGCCGCCGCAAGGCGCGGCGGCGGCGGCATGTTGTGGCTGATGGGCTTTCCGACCCATCACTTGTGCACATAATTATACTAAGTGTTCAATGAACCACTTATATAGACAATTAATGAAGGTACATTAATCAATGTGGGATAAGGATTAATTAATCCATGCTTATCCCTTAAGCACAAACTCCATGTTTTGGTGACCAACTTTGATCCACTATTTCTCACTCATCGAAAATCGGATTTGAGAATGTGAATACACCACGATCATCTAGTCAAAACGTAGATCGATCCTATGCCATTTAATTTCATAAAATTAAATGTTACGTCACTCAAAATCTTGGTCAAAGTAGCTTCGATAACTTGACCACATATATAATATTATATATATATACGATTTCCAACACGTAACGCATTAGAGGGAAAAAGTTTAAAATTTCGATGCTTCCAGAAAAGGCCGCACGCCTTTTGGTCGCTGTGATTTCTTCCCGTGTTCTTTGGAAAGAAGTTGCCGTTTTCTTCTTTTCAAGTATTTCTTGAGTTTTGCAATTTATTTCTTATTGAAATTTGTTTGTCTTTTGTTGTAGGGGAAGTGATATTAAGTGAGAATCCATATGTTTCGTCACAAACAAGAACAAAGAATCACCCTTGTTGAAGTGTGAGTGGTGCTTCACATCAACCAACTGAAGAAATGCTCGCTTGTCATGTTGTTTGGTATTCAGAAAAACAAATGTCGATAAAGATGGTGAAGATAGGGGTACAATAGTAATTAGAAGTATTATATCGTATCTTGTTTGGAGCAAGATACCCAATCTTGAGGCTGGCGAGAGATGGGTAAGCTATAGAGCAACAGTGAAATACCCCGGCCGACTTTTACGAACGCGGCTCCCAAGATTGCAAAGTAGGATACCAAAATGAGCTAAGCCAAGATCGCCCACTATCTCGCCTAATCTTACGACACAGATATATAGCTTGGGAAGAGTTGGAGTCGAAAATTGTCAGCTACAAAGAGTACTAAAAATTGATAAATTTCGATGAAGTACAAAAAATATATATAAGGTAAAAAAAGGAAGAAGGGTCAAAACATCCTCTATGTTTATCCCAAGCTACAACTAATTAAGTCCATTTCTTCTTTCTATAAAGTAAGCTCCTCCAAAAGTCCAGCATGCTTTGATACTTTTCGTCCATATAAATGTGATATTTTTCTTTACATGATACTTAAATAAATAATATGTTTATCCGTCCGCACTGTACATGAGTTTTGTGTTATACCTCTATTCCTATTAGCTAGATATTTTATAATACTTTACTTATTTCAAACTCTAACAATGATTTAAAAGTTTAATATACATTATTATTAGTATATTTTGATATAAGATAAGAATTCTTATATTTTCAAAGCTCCTTAAAATTATGAAAAAAAGTTATTATTTGATAGAAGTTATGTATATACATATAATATTAATTCATAAACATGGCACATAACATTTAACTGGTACAAATAAAATATTAAAAATCTAGGGTAGTACGCCAATAGAATAATATTCCAAAGAAGGCAAGCATAGCATATATGTCGCAATTATTAATTTTAATTTATTTTCAGGAGAAAAACTTAAATTTTAGTGGGCTTTCATTGGGGCCCCAGACGCAGCAGTTACCACATATATTCTTAACAGGCCCAATATATAGCTATATTCCATTGAATCTAGAAAGTAGAACTGATATGGTAAAAAATAAATAAATATAAAAGACATTCTATATTCTCTACATTATACAATGGGATCCATTTCTTGAGATGTCACGTTAGAATCATAATATACAGAGGGCCACTAAATTATCTTGCAAGCATATAATGAATTTTTAGAAACAAGAAAATGTATTTTTTTATAATCTTGAGGTGCCTAAATTTTCCAAGAGTTAAATATGAGGAAACATTGACAATCTACAAATTGGGAGAGTAATTGATATGAGTCTTTTTAAATAATTAGATTGCTGTTCGGTTTTAGATCGAGAAACTGATAGATTTACCTACTTTTTTCCTTCCTAATAACAAATACATGCTCTCTTTTGTATAGGATAAATAATTTTTGCCTCAATACTGCATATGAATCGTATATCCTAAAAGCTAGTGTACCCGAGTGGATATTGAATGTAGGATGTTCCAAAAAAATACTCTTTAAGTTGTCTCGTCATTGATGACACGTTTTAAAAATAAAAATAATTCTACATTAAAAAGTACCTTGAATTTCGTATCACTTATTATTATATATAAAATACAACTCTCATTAATCTACGTATAAAAGAAACTTGTCAATAATATCGGGACGATGGAATATTAAAAACAATAATTCAACAATCGCATGGAAACATCAGTGAAAATAAACTCACGAACACAAAATGTAAGAAGTTCGTAAGTTATAAACATATAGCTTGTAAATACCTTTAATTTAGAGCAAAACAAAATTTCATGAAATTTAGAATTTGGAATATCTCATAAAAATTTCCTAAGAAATATCTCTGTATTAAAAGAAAAAGGAAAATAAGAAACAGAAAATAGAAGTAGAAAAGAAATTGAAAAAAGCAAATCACGATTAGAGGTACAAATGTAATTCGCAGACGAATCGATGTGATGGAGGGCATCCACTCCGCAATCCAATCAACCAGATACAGATAGATGCATATAATAATGAAGCTCCAAAATTAATACAAATATCCTCTCTCCCTCTCTCTCTCTTTCTGTGCGGAGTCTCGACCGAAAACCAGAAAAGATCCTATCAGATCCGATCTTTGCAGGACTCCAAACCGATTGAAGATGTCGTCTACCTTCAGCGGCGATGAAACAGCACCGTTCTTCGGCTTCCTCGGCGCCGCCGCTGCTCTAGTCTTCTCCTGTAAGCTCCATGAATCGCCTTTCCGGATCTAAACTTACAACTTCTTTGAAATATTGTTGCCGAATACTGTTTGTTGCTGTGTAGGTATGGGAGCGGCGTATGGCACCGCCAAGAGCGGCGTCGGAGTGGCTTCGATGGGCGTGATGAGGCCGGAGCTGGTGATGAAGTCTATTGTTCCTGTGGTCATGGCTGGTGTGTTGGGTATTTACGGTTTGATTATCGCTGTGATTATTAGCACCGGTATTAACCCTAAGGCCAAGTCTTACTACTTGTTTGATGGCTATGCTCACCTCTCCTCTGGACTTGCTTGCGGTCTCGCCGGCCTTGCCGCCGGTATGGCCATCGGAATCGTTGGTGATGCTGGTGTTAGGTAATTTCTGTGCCTTGATCCTTGTTAGATTTCAACGATTTTCTGATTAATTGTTGAATTCCTTCATTTTCGTCATTAGGCTGTAATTTTATTTTGAAGTTGTGATGCTGTTATGTTCTACTCTCAATGATTGGTTTACTGTTGGCGATTTGTTGATCGTTTGCTTAGTTAGATGGTTTGAAAGGGTAATATAATCGACTGTTTGACATTTGATGTGTATTTAATCGTGTGTGTAATTTGCAAGTGTGAGGAATACTTACGTCATCTTCGTGTTCTTGCAACTCTTACTATAGATTATGTGGATCTTCTTGCAAAATGCTTCGATATATTTATGAAGTAGTCTTAGTCCTCTTCCTTCATGATGGTATGGCTGTAGTTCAGCTCTTATATGTTTTGTGGGTTGGTGAACAAGTACATATTCTTGCTGAAATAACAAACTGCGGCGTGACTAGAAGTTTCATTGAGTTCAATGACCTTAACTTATCTGTTATTTTTTCTAGAACTTTCTTCATTCAGAGGCTAATTTATCATATTTACTAGTACTCACAAATTTCTTACTAGTGAAAGAAACATTGTGATTTGAGATTCTTGTTCTAGCTTTCCAGGCTATTACTAGTATGCTTGTTTCACATAGAAATATAGAATGAATGAGAGTGGGATAAGCTCTAGAAGTATTACTATAAATTGTGAATTAGATTGCCTAGATATTATGCTACCAAGGTCTTGGCTTGAAGGTGAACTGGTGAAGTATGAGGAGGATGTGGGGTATGGTTGTATGGGGAGATAAATCGGATAGTTCTGTTGTTTATTGCACCGTTGGCCATTTTCATTCTGATTCAAAAGATTCAAAACATGATTGCAACTATGTTGCATTTTATTATAACTGCTTTCTCATTAAACAGAAAAAAAGGTAACTTCATGTTTTTTTTATGCCTAGTATCTTTATGAGATTACATACACTCACTAACTATTCTATATGACAGAGCCAACGCGCAACAACCAAAGCTCTTTGTCGGCATGATTCTTATCCTCATTTTTGCTGAAGCCTTGGCTCTCTATGGTCTCATTGTTGGCATCATCCTCTCATCTCGTGCTGGTCAGTCTAGAGCGGATTAGATGAGTAAATCTCAGCTGATCCGAGTTGCTATTCTTTCCTTAAATTAAGAATTATAAGTGTGTTATCCCTGTTTGGCATGTTAGTTTGGCCACGGCTACTGAGTCTCAATTTTTCTTTTGCGCACGTGGGGAGTGCTTGGCCAGTGGAATTGAGGGCTGACATGTTATGTTGGTAGGATGTAGAGGAGTTGATTTTCTGGGAATAAAGCTGTTTAATACTTTTACGTTGGTGTATTTTGGAAGGACCATATTTGATTTGTGCAAACCATTGCCTGTATTAATTTTTCGATACTGCACATATATCATTCTCTTAAGAGTTATTATTAATTTTACTTGTTATGCATTAATTCAATAACACAGAATCATGAAGGCTCTTCTTTGCAAATGAAAATTTTGCAGTGAAAGACTCTTATTTTTCGATGAGTTGTAGTGGTTAGTATTTTGTCTGTTTGTTGTCTTTTGATATCTTGGAATGACCTTCTTTTAGGCTATAGAAGGGATCAGATTCGCCACTGTGTCTTTTGCTTTCGAATCTCTCTCTCTCTCTCTCTATCCCAGTAACTAAGAAATGGTGTTCCCATCTAATTGGTTATAATATCTCGAGTAACTCGTGTTTGCACGCTTTCTCTTCCTATCCAATTGAGTTTGTGTTTGCCCAAAGAGGTATGTGGATGCTTATAAAAAGAAGAGTCTCATGTTCAGTCTGTTTTCGAGCGATATGGGAGCGTGCAATCTTTAATATGAAGTTCTTTGTACTTTTTGTTATGTTGGGGTTTGGAGCTCATTCTTCTTTCGGAATGCACTAACAACTCTGTTCTCATTCCTCTCAATCATAGTAGCAAGTCAGCCCCTAACACGACAACGTTTAGTCCCTTGCACATCCCTTCTCCACGCGTTGACTGTGCTTGCACACACAAACAGGACAGCGACAACACGCAAAGAAAAGGGGGAAGCGATAAGAGATTGAGGACCGGCTCAGGTGCGATTACTCCATTACGCGCAAACCACCATAAGGGTCCACTTAGGACTGAAGAGATCTTCTCGTTAGGGCAGCCACAACCCATGTTCAACCCTCTCCTCCTTGTATTTAGAGGCTAAAAAAAATCATCTGCAAAAGAAGAAAAGATACAGAGTTCAGATATTTACATGCTAATATCCCATTAAATAATAATTTAACTTCAATCTATAAAATTTATTCTAAAATTATATATTTCTTTTCCTATCAGTTTTAAACCTTTTCGATTATACTTACATACTTTTCAAAATTGCAAATTAAACTAGTAAAAATGTTTCAACCCACAAATTACTAGATGACTTGATTATTAGCAATATAAAGGTTACTACTACCCAAGACTCAAGTTGCAAGGACCCGTCGCCAGCAGCAGCAGTACAATCCCGGCCAGGCCGTCGTCATAAACCCAGCTTGTGCGCAGCCGCGTGGCCTATCGCTTCTTTTGCACATGAAGATGCCTCCGTTGTTTTATGACTTGCTTTGATACTTAGATCTTGTTTTATGGAAATGTATCATAATTCCGATGACTCTTGATCACAGAGAAAACATAATTGAGTGGGCTGGCTGTTGCGATTTCAAGCATGAAATCTGGTGAATTAGGGTATGGAAAAGAAGGAAAGCTTTTCATTTCCCAAATGTTCCTCCTATGGCAGATATTGTGCATGAAGTTGAATTAATTGGTTTTGATGAAACCAAAGAAGTGAGTGCTGCATATATGTTAACTCTGTTATTATAGAATGCCAATGCACTTTCTTTTCAAAGGAAAACCCCTCAGCGATGAGATATTTCAACTCTAATCAGTACACAATATTTCTGAGAAAAAGATGATCATTCTTAGGTGGAGAATAGTGCTATTGAACAAGGCTAAAATCTAAGCTCTTTAAGTGCTATATTGGCATGGTGTTTGTTCCTATAATTGATAATGTTTTAACATTGATAATTTATCATTTGTGAAGAATTAAAATATTTCCAGTAATGTGGGAATAGTATTTTTCTTCAACCCATGAGTTTGACAAAACCAACTAATATGTAATTATAGTCTATATTTGGCAAAATAGTTTGACAATTAGACTGGATAACTTATTATTATCTTTGGTAATTCTCCTTTAGATTTGGAGTTAGTTGTATAAGATAAAGAAAACAAAATAGTAACATACAAAAAAAATCAGTCAATTACGCGGATTTAATAAATATTCTTTGGTATTTATTTAAAAGTATGAATTGGTAGCTGAGAATATTTAATTATAAATGTGAGTTGTTGAATGATTATGGAATATGCATAAATAAATTTAGATTTTCTTGAAAAAAACGTGGGAAGATTTGAATTACAATAAAATTAAAGTGTACTCGTATGCATTCCAAGTTTGAGGACCAGTTGGCTTTTGGACGTTTCTTTGGGCTGGGCATATTTACAACTGTAAAGCGAGTGTCCTTTAATTAATTGATTAATTATATGGTCAGTTGTTCTAACTCGAGCTAATGGTAGTTTACTATCATGATGTTAAAGATTTTGTATTTGTACACATTATTTTATTTAGTTTTTAAATAATGCCCCGAATTCTGGATTTCGATGCCTAAATACAAATTAAATTCAGGAGCCGAAAATTTAATTTAATCACAACCATATTCAAAAGTCAATAATGAAAATTTATTCTCATATCTTATTTTTGAATATATTTTTATTTGAACCAAACTCTCTTTATATATATCTAACAAAACCTAAATAATAAAACTTTATACTATCGACCTCAATAAATTCCACCTAAAAAATCTCATAGAAATTGAATGCAGCAAATAAAAACAGATCAATCAAGCAAGTTAGCTCAAATTATAAGAGTTATCAAGGATCTTGATATGTTAAATATGTATTCTATTAAATAAAGGGATTAATCTATACTTTTTTTAACTATCAAAGCTAATCCTCAAAAGCAAACGGCAAATAGCTGTACTCTCTCCACCAAACCTAGCCGCCATGGAACTAGGGTTTCTGTGAGAGTATTCGTCCTTTCAGTGGTAAAGGTACTTTCCCTTGTCAGAAGGGTGCACGAGGGACTCGTTTGTCTTTCTTTCGTTGGCAACTTTCATGGATACTGAGGAGATTGCACGTTTGGTGGGAACTAAAAATCACAGCGAGGCGAAACAAAGGATTACCATTAGCTCCGATGAGGCGAGAATAGGGAGGAAAAAACCGGAAAGAGTTGTTGTGGGGAAGATCTTTGCCAGGCGCATGGTTAACTGAGAAACCCTACGACTTAATCTCCAAGATTCGAGGCTGTAGGCGACATGGAAGTTGAGATGGTGGGACAACGATTCATGGTGACTTTTTCCATGGTCACGATAAGCGCACGGCTCTGGAGGAAGGTCCATGGCACTTTTTCAATGACTTGATGCTTTTGCAAGAAACGGAGGCGATGAAGGCCCTTTCTGATGTGGAGTTCAATGAGATGACTATCTGGGTTCAGTGCCATAACGTCCCATTAGCCTGCATGGAACCTAATATAATCGGGAGGATTGGTGGACGGTGGCAAGTGGTGGAAGTTGATGTAGGGAAGGGGGATGGCGTCGGTAAGACGCAAGAGCGGGTCACTAGGAGGATTGAGGGTCAGCGTTGGCCGTGCACCCATTGAGCGTGAGAACTACGATAAAGGAGGACTCGTCATTCTAAAATATGAGAAACTTGCACACTTCTGCTTTGCTTGTGGACGTGTTGGTCACATTTCTCGCGACTGCAGCGAGCCTGGGGTTGACAAAACGGTCCACATATATGAGTCGTGGCTCAGGGCTGGTCATGCAAAGGAGAATAGACAGACAAAATCTGAAGGGGTGCACCGCAGCCAAGGGGGCCCTAACCCGAAGGAAAAAGGGGAGGGGAGCAGCAGTGGTGAAAGGGATGCGGAGTGGAGTGGGCTAAGAGGGGTGTTATGTGTGGCTGGAAGAACAGCTGGAGAAGGAGGGATGGAAGAGGAGGGGCGCAACAGTACACATAATTTCGTGGACCTGGTGGTTTCTGGGATACAGCGAGAGGTTGAGATGGGCGACGACGGGGGGATGACTGTACACATGGGTGGCGGGGAAGCTGCCAAGGCTGTGGATGAGGAGAGGGGATGTGATACTGGTTATGTGTCGAACATGATTTCACAAGTGCAAAGGGAGGGAAGAAGGACTACTCCTACACGGGGTGGCTGGAAAAGACGCGCAAGGGAACCGATTAGGAGGAGGGGGCTGGAAACAGTAGGAGAACCTACTGGCAAAAAACGGAGTTCTGAGAACCAGCTTGAGGAGGAGGAAAGACTAAGGAAAATGAGGGATATGCAACAAGGGCAGGAAGAAGACAACAGTACTGAGGCAACGGCGGTGGCTGCGGCGCAGCCCCGCCGATCATTATGAGTTTCCTTGTCTGGAACGCGCGCGGATTGGAAAGTACGAGTGCGTTCCATGAACTTAAAAGGGTCCCAAGTCTCGTTTTTCTCAGCGAAACGAGACTTGTTGCAAGGCGTTGCCATTGGTGGTGTGCTACTCTTGGATTTACTGGGATGTATGTGGTTGATGCAGTTGGGAAGAGTGGAGGACTCATCCTCCTATGGGATGGCGATACGGATGTCACGGTGAAGTCACACTCGATTGGGCATATTGACTGCTACATTCGGAAGAATGGTATGGGTTGGAGGTTCACGGGTTTCTATGGTCACCCGATGGTTACACAGCGCAAATTCTCATGGGACCTTTTGCGTAAACTACATATGAAGGATGAAGGGGATGATAAGCCGTGGCTGATTGGAGGAGATTTCAACGAAATCCTTATGGCTAATGAAAAGAGGGGGGGTCGGTACCGTAGTAATGCACAAATGAATCAATTCATGGACTGATTGTGGACTGTACGAGCTCCAGAACTCAGACAAAGGCCACACTTGGTTCAATGGTCGGGAGGGCGAGCCGATTTCTGCGCGGTTGGACCGGTTTGTGGGGAATGAGGAATGGCGCAAGAGGTTCCCTGAGGCACGCACACTGGCACTGGACTTCTACGATCGATCACAGTCGGTCTTGTGTGTTTTTGAGGCTCCTAAGGCTGATGTGAAGAGGAATGAGGGAGGTCGTTTCCACTTCGAGGATCACTGGCTTCTGGATAGCCAATTCGTACCGGACTTCATTTGTGAATGGATGACCATTCGGGGGAATGGGGACTTGCCTTCCAAACTGAAAACTTGTGCAAACTTTTGCAAGAAATGGGCGAAAATAAATCCGAAAAAACTTGAGCGAGATTGAAAAGATGAGGAAGCGAGGCGATCTATCATGGTGCGAAGGGTCCGACCTCCGCTCTGAAATTGTGGAACTCTAAACGAATTGAGACGGCGAAGGAAACGGAAGCTTGTTATCGAAGCAGAGGTCTCGCATCAATTGGATGGCTAATGGGGACGTGAATACTAGGTTTTCCATGCTCAAGCTACGAGCGTAAGAAAGAAAATACCATTGAAGCGCCTATGATAGGAATGGCGGTGCAAGAAGAGGAGGCGGGAAAGGCAAAGATTATCCGAGATTTCTTCACGGATTTATTTCGATCGTAACCCGGCTAAGGAGGATATGGCTTGTGTTGCGGACAAAATTATGGAGCGGATATCAGTGGAGGATCACCTTTTTCTAAGCCAACCTTTCGAAGCCAGTGAAGTTAGGAAAGCGGTCTTCGATATGCACCCGACAAAAGCCCCGAGGCCTGATGGGTTTAATGCGCGCTTCTTCCAAAAACTTTGGCCTATTCTGGGGGAGGATGTCACCAAAGAGGTTCTTGAGATCCTTAATAATGAAGCTGGAATTGACAAATGGAATGAAACTATGTTATGACTTATTCCCAAGACAACGAAACCTACGAAAGTGGAGGATTTTCGTCCCTTGAGTTTGTGCAACACTTGCTACAAGATTGTGGCGAAAATGCTTGTGAACCGACTAAGACATGTCATTGGGAGTGTCATTGATGAAGCGCAAAGCGCTTTTACTCAGGGTCGGCTTATCACGGATAACGTTCTCATAAGCTTTGAGTGCCAGCATTGGTTGAGGAACCGGAGGACGGGCAAAGATGGGTTTGCTGCTATGAAGATCGACATGAGCAAAGCCTATGACAGAGTAGAATGGGACTACCTTGAAGGTGTTATGCGGAAGATGGGGTTTCCGAATAAATTCATTGACCTTATTATGGGCTGCGTCCGATCGGTTAAGTTTACCTTTCTTTTGAACAGGAAGGTCTATGGGGAGGTGAAAGCTTCACGAGGTCTGCGTCAGGGAGACCCACTTTCTCCGTTTTTGTTCGTGCTTTGTGCGCAAGGGTTCTCATCCTTGCTGCATCATGCAGAGAGAGAAGGCAGAATCACGGGCCTACCGATTGTACCTCGTCGGATCTCTATCACCCATCTGTTCTTCGCCGATGACAGTTTGATTTTCTTCAGAGCTGAGGAGAAGGGAGCTATTACGATCAAGAAAATCTTAAACCAGTAAGCAAGAGCCTCTGGCCAACTTATTAATTTTGCGAAGTCCTCCATCTCCTTTACCCCCAATACCCCAATGACGTTAGTGAGGAGAATAAAGGAGGAGTTGGGAATTCGTGAGGATCGAGAGCTCCAGATGTATTTGGGTCTTCCGGTTTTCTCGATACGGAAGAAGAATGAACAGTTTGGGTACTTGACGGAGAGGGTACAAAAGCGGCTTAATGGCTGGAAGCACAGAGAGATATCTGGCGGCGGTAAGGAGGTTCTTATCAAGGCTGTTAGTCAAGCAATCCCGACATACGCAATGCAATGCTTCAAGATCCCGGAGAGGATTTGCGAGGATATTGAGCGGTTAAGTGCGAGGTTTTGGTGGGGAACTAAGGAGGACCGACGAAAGATACATTGGGCGAGGTGGAATACGTTGTGCAAGCTAAAGTGTATGGGGAGTATGGGTTTTCGTGACATGAGGTGTTTTAACAGAGCCCTTCTGGCTAAGCAGGTATGGCGTATGATTAAATCCCCCCACTTGTTAGTAGCTCAGGTCTTTAAGGGGAGATACTATGGGGTGGGTGAAATTCGTGAGGGCCAAGTCAAAGCTAATTGCTCCTTTGTGTGGCGCTCCTTGATGTGGGGCAAACCGCTTGTTGAGAGGGGAATTGGTTGGAGGATTGGGGACGGGAGGAGAATTGACATTTATGCGGACCGATGGGCCAAAGGCTTGCCTGGTGGTCGCCTTAGCCGGAGGGGTGTGACTGGTGGAGAAAGAACGAGGGTCAGTGATCTCATTACCATGAACAAGGAATGGGACTCCAGTGTCCTAAAGACAATGTTTCTTCCTCATGAAGTTAAAGCGATCTTTAACACTCCCATTGGCGAACGTGGAAACACTGATCAAGTGTGGTGGATGCCGGAGCAAAAAGGAAATTTTTCTGTCAAATCTGCGTATATACTTGAACTCACCAAGGAGGATGATATGGCCAGCTCGAGCAGGGATAGCTGTCGCATTTGGAGGGAACTCATCTGGGTTCCTAATCTCCCACCGAAGGTGCGGATCTTCATGTGGAGGGCGGCGAGGAATATGATTCCAACACCAGCTAACCTGCGTAATCATCATGTCCCGACGGATGGCATATGCCACATGTGCCGGAATCGGTGGGCGTCGACGGAGCATGTGCTGTTTTTCTGTCCGAAGGTTGTGGGAGGGTGGAAGCCTAGTAGATTTTGGCGTACCATGAAACATGGCGAGGGGGTGGGGTTCCTGGATGTGGTAGCGCTATCCACGATAAGTACACGGAAGAGGAATTTGGGATCTGGGCTCTGATGGCATGGAAAGTGTGGTTGTTTGTTTGCGGGGAGCTACACGGCGAGAGAAGGTTGGTTCTGCCAAGATTGGAGGACATGTGCGTGGCTATGTGGGACGCTAACTTGAAGGCTCGGCCGACGTGGACTACTGAAGCTGCCTTGGGGATCAAGTGCGGCGAGAGAAGATGGACCAGGCCCAAGACGGACAAGTTTCGGGTGGACGTGGATGCCATGTTCAATACGGACTCGCGCCGGTTTGGGGTGGGGGTTATCATTAGAGATGCAACGGGATCTGTTAAGGCTGCCATGTCAAAACCCACGAAACCTCCCACGAACGTGTTGATGGCTGAGATCATGGCTGTGGTGCATGGCCTCGTTCTCAGCCTGGAACTCCAGATGGCCCCGATTGAAATTTTACCGACTCGATCCTTGCGGCAAGAACTATGGCTAGTCCGGAGGATGAGGTTGATCTCTTACCTGATGACATATGCGACATTATGCGTGTGGCTAGAGACAATTCCCTAGTACGTGTCTTTCATATGTATAGGGAGGCTAACAGAGCCGCCCATAGTCTGGCGCAGTATGCGGCCAATTACTCTAAGACGATTGTCTGGCAGGAGGATTATCCTCAATGGTTGATGGATATTGTTATTAGTGATTAATAAAGTATCTATTTTCTCAAAAAAAAAACAGATATCAAAATTTTCAAATTCTGAAAAATGAGAACTTCCTACTATCATATCCTAATCCACACATCGGCTGGCTAAGGCACAAAATATCTGCCATCGCCTACCCAATGTACTAGCAATTTCCCTTTGGGGTTTGAACACCCCCAAACGGATCCGTTTCTGATATTTTATGGGCTTTTGATAAAATAAAAATAAAATTTCATTTCATATATTGAATATTTGAATCTTTATTAAATTTTCAAATCTCAAAAGGTAAAGATACTCGTCAACGATTAAAGAAATCTGGACAATTTTTAATAATTTTTTAATCAAATCATATTTGTGCGAAACCTTGTAGGATTGAAATGAAAAAGAAAATACATAAAATTGTGTCAATTTTTGTTCAATATAACAATAAACATTTTTGAGCTCCTTCCGACTTTGGGTGTAGGCGGTCGTACTTCTAGCCTACTCTCTAGGGGTGAGAATCGGGTCGGGACCGGGTACCCGTCCCGAGTCCCGAGTCCCGAAGTCCCGAAATTTTGCAATTTTTGGGTCCCGGTCCCGGTCCCGATCGGGACTTCGGGACTCCCGGTCCTGAATTAAAATTTCCCGAAAATGTCCCGAAAGTCCCGAATTCACGAAATTACCCGAAAATATCCCAAATTACCCGAAAGTCCGAAATTACCCGAAAATATCCCGAATTACCCAAAATATCCCAAGTCCCGACGTCCCAAGTCCCGAAATTACGAAAATGTCCCGAAGTCCCGAAATTAAAATTAGATATATTTAAAATCGGGACTTGGATTTCAACGGACTCGGGACTTCCGACACCCGAAAATAAAATTTCCGGTCCGGTCCCGGTCCCGGTCCCGAACCCGTAAATTTCGGGACTCGGGGTCCCGAAGCCCGTCGGGACTCGGGGTCCCGAAGCCCGTCGGGACTCGGGTCGGGACGGGAATTTCCCGAGTCCCGGTCCCAAATTCTCACCCCTACTACTCTCAGGGCCTATGTATATTTTAGATAATTTTTTTATCGAATAATAGATGTATTTATTAGTTGAGTTATGATTCTGGCAATACACGGAAAGATATAAATCGAAAATAAGTGTGATAAGCACAAAGTTGCACAATTAGGGTTTAGGAGTCTAATAATTCAATTTTAATAAATATACTTTGTTTTCTAAAGATCATTTTTTGAGATTATTTAAATTATAGTTGTATAAAGTTTAACCAGTGCAATTTATCATTGTTGTATGATTTATGGTTTTTTAAACATAAAAAAATTATACACTACACTTTTGAATAATGATTACACACTAGTATTTTGTAAAAAAGAATAATAAAGTATTCTTCAAGTACCCGATTTCTCAATTGTTTTGAAGCATGCATTCTTTTAGTCGAGAGCTAGAGAGCTGTGATATTGGTAACTTAATTTCTCACTCTAATAAAAGAAATATTTCCCCGATAGCCCAATGGTTAAGGTGGGTTCTTGTGACCGAGAAGTTATAGGTTCGAACCTCACCAAACGTCTCTATGAGTTTAAGCCTATCACATCTGGTTTTTCAAGTGTGGTTTACCTGTCCTGTGTGGTTTGCAGACTATTGTATAGGAACATAGGGTTTCTGGGTCTTGCACCTAAAAGTAGCGTATTGAGGTTCCCCATGATACCAAAAAAAGAAAAAAAAAAAAAAAATATCACTTACAAGTAGAATGTTTTTGATGAAGCATACAATCCACGTGCAACTGTGTGACAATTTTTACGAAAACTGAAAGTCATGATTAAGATGTTTAAAGAAATGTCACAAATTGATAAAGTGATCCCACTTTATCAATTTGTGACATTTCTTTAAACATCTTAATCATTCTCAGCATCTTTAAAGACTATGCACTTTACTTAATTCCCATGATCAAATTTATAGCCTGTACTAAAATTATCAGTAGATGAATTGATAATTGTAATACAACCTCTACAGATTAATAGCTTTGGGACCTAGAAATTTTATTAATTGATTTAGAGAGATATTGATATAACGATAAATTAACAATTTATTAATTTAGAGGAAATTGTAGCAGATATTATTGAAGATCCTAACGATGATCAAATTGAAGGTGATCTAACATTACTGGAAGCAATCAAGCAAAATGAAGCATTGAAAGTGGCAACAAATCTTAACACTATTTTATTGCAGCTGGAGAAGTCGATACCAGAACTTTTAGATGCAATTAAAAAAATTAGGGATGAAATCCAACTAGACTTCAATTTTTAGAAAAATTAGACAATAGTATATTCATATTTTAACAAGTTATCATAGTATTCATAATTCTAATATTTAATTACCAGTTATTAATTTATAATATTGACAAGACCTATATATTTATAAAGAGGTTCTTCAAAAAGTTAGTATTATTTTATTATCTTATAATTAAAATTGATGATTTTTTGAACTAATCCAAGTCAGGACCGAATAAATTTATTAGTTTCGAGAATTTATTAAGTTATCGAGTATTATTTTAAAAAATGTTTTACTGTACTATATAGGAAAATGTTAGACTATATACAAGTGTAAAACTAGTTAATGTGGAACGGCTAATTCCAATTGAATGTTAACATATCCAGAATTTAGATAATTAGACGTGAACATTAACTCTTCACTGTTGCTACAAGATTTACAATTAACTGTTATTTATATTTTTCTTTTAGACTCAGATCTAATTTTAGCATCAAAGTTTAGTTAAATACACAACATCAGAGCTGACAATTCTTTTGCTATATCTCACATTAGCCGGTCGCAAGATCAACATCATAAATAAAAAAGGTTCGAACCCCACCAATGATTAATGTGTGTTCCTGTAGCCGAGAGGTCACATGTTCGAATCCCACCAAATGCCTCTATGGGTTTGAGCCTGTCACATCTGGTTTTTCAAGTGTGGTTTACCTGTCTTGTGTGGTTTGCAGGCTATTGCACAAGAACGTGAGGTTTATCCAGTGCGCACCTAAGGTAACGGCTGCGGGTTCCCCATGATATTAAAAAAAATGTACAGACTCAATTAGTACATAGTTCACAAAAAAGAAGAAGAAGGTACTTAATCAAATAAAGGTTACACTTTTTTTTCTTAATGAGTGGAAATTTACAATCGTCATTTTCGATGCGCAGTGGATAAATTCAATAACCTATAAACTATATAATTAACAAGGGTAAATCATATTTAGAAAATTAGATATGACAAAGTTATCTATAAAAATGTTGACGAGATTCAAATTTTAGATATTTGGCATCTTCCAATAATTCAGTTTGTTCATAGGCTCAATTACTATCACTATATCATCTTAAAGTAAAATGGATATAGCTATATACAAGAAAGAATTCACCCCAATGGAAGATAAAGGAGAGACGTTAGAACTTTTTTTTTGTTAATTTAATGTAGAAATTTAAAGACCGTGTCATGATGAATTCGAATCCGAGACCATATTAACCACTCTACTACTAAGTCAATACACATATATTGAACTGTTCCATTACACTTGCACATGAGAAAGGGGAAAAATGGATGAAAAAGCAAACACGATAATGAAAAAGTAAAATCTAATCTACCTACTAAATTATTTCTAATAGACGACTTCTATATTTGCATTTGACACCAAATAAAGTTTGGTAACTTTTCCGAAATTTCTTAAATTTGTTTCCCACAACGAGATTGTAGAACACCTTTTCTTTCAATAAAAGTCTAGCTAGTAGGGGACTAATCAACTAAAGTATTTATGTCTTTGATCTTAAGGGTGTTTATTTTGCATGATTATGTTGGATAGATAAAATTAATCTAATCTAATCAAGTGTTTACTTTTAAGGATAAACATTTTGAATGATTGACTATTTGATGAATTAAATATGTGATAAGATAATTTTTATCTATCAATCTTTCCTTTACTACAAAGGTTAGTGGAAGATTAAAATTGGGATAAATAATTCTCCTTTTATTTGGAGGATTATTTCAATCCTACCTATATTGGTTGGATTAAAATTAATGGAGAACAATTCAAATGATTAAAATAATCCTGAGCTTTGAGATATCCTCAAATATTAATCCTTAAAAATAAACACTTGATTAGATTTGATTAATTTTATCTATCTAACATAATCATGCAAAGTAAACACCCCTTAAAGTGCGATTATTGGCGCTAATATGTGGTTTGATGTCTGGATACTTTGGAGAAATTGATTTTAACAGTTCAAAACAATAAATAGATGCAAATTCTAAACAGTTACATAGCTAGTGATTGATATTATCACAAATGGAAGAGTATTCTTAACAAATAATAAACACCGTTTTCATATAAACTAATTATCATTTTATTTAGAAACATATATTCCTAATGCTAGATAAACATAGCACATACAAATTAAGTATGCTAAAAATATTGATGAGTCGAAGTATTAGACCACTTTAATAAACATAAAACTCCTTAATTTATTCGACAACATTAATTTATAATATTAATATCTACTTGTTAAAAAATAATTAATTTGAGAATGGTCCAGTTATTTTGTATCTTTTGCAACTGAAGAGGTTGGAACCATGGTCCATAATTTCTACGTGTTACACATATTATTTTATATTAAATAAAATTAAATTGAGGCAAAATTTTAATACTCACTTTAATTTATAAAAGAATAATCTAGCTTACCCGAATTTTATACATATAAAACTATCCACGATACAAAACTGTCATTCTTCCCCATCTCTTATTTGTCAAAATGTAGAAAAAATTCAGACAGTGGTGATGCACAATTGCACGAAGGTGGTGCGCGATAGCTCGTACAAAAATACAATTTTATTACTATTGCAAATTGTACGAAGATGATGCACGAGCTTAGCTCAATTAGTTAAAGAGCTAATAAATTTGGAACATGATTATGAGATATTTTCTAAGGAGTTTAATTGGCCAAAATCCACAGTAATGGGATGTGATATTGGTTCAAGTGGAGTTTGCTTATATTATTTCAACTAGTCAAACTACCGAAAAAAGTCCATTTGAAATTATGTATGGAAATAACCCAATAGCTCCATTGGATTTTGCTCCTCTTCTTACTACTCTTCATTTTAATGGTGACGCTGTTTGCAAAATGCATCAAGAAAAATGAGAAATATCAAATGAGTGCTAACGAGTATTGGAAGCAAGCAATCATAAAAGAAGGTGATTTGATTTGGATTGTTTAAGGAAAAAAAGGGCAACATAGAAAATTCAAACCTAGAGCTGATGGACATTTTGTTGAAGGAGGTGTTTGGTTTGAATGATTATGCATGATTGATAAAATAATCAATCCTAATCACATGTTTGGTTTGAGTAATTTGGCCCATGCTAGATTGTTCGGCCCATGCTATTATCATGCATTTGGATGATAATTAATCAACCCAAACTTGGGATGATTATTTAATCACTCTTCAATCTTATTATCAAATTCCAAAAATACCCTCAACTTGTCGATTGCAGCTCTCTATTTCTAAGCTCTCTGCCACCTCTCCGAGTTGGTGGCTAAGCGGCGGTATTGTTGTTGTCGGTGTCATTTGGGCGACACGGTGGAGACGGGCGATGCCGCTGCAAGCGTAGGCGCACGGCGGGAACTGCACGAGCGACGACTGCCCAAGGCCATTCGCGGACAGATAAAAGAGAGAGACACTGAGAGATAGAGAGAAAGACGAGAGGTTTGAGAGGTCATCTGAGAAGATGGTCGGCGGTGAAGGTTTGGATTCGGTGGTGGTTTCTACGAAACATGCTTACACCTGAGCAGGAAACGAGAGAGGGGAGAAGGGGATGATGGGGTCACGACGTCCACCACTGACTATTGGGCCGAATTGAAGGCAGACGAACATACAGAGAGATGAGAAGGAGGAGGAGGAGAGCCGAGAGAGAATAAGAAGAGATGGGAGAATGGGAGGATGGTAGTCGCGGCGTGGACGACCGACGGCACACGACATCGGTGCCGTTAGATTGAAGGAGACATCAGAGGCAGACAAAGAATGAGAGAGAGAGAGAGAGAGATATATATAGAGAGAGAGAGAGAGAGAGAGATTTGGGTTGATGTTTTCTTTTTAGATTTTTAAGTTATTAACTTTAAATTATGGGTTTGGTTAATTTAGGTTTAATAAGTTATTTTGAAGAATTATTAATAATAAAGATATTATTATCTTCTCATGTTATTGCAAATTGAAGAAAAATACATCAAAAGGATAATTTTGGTATTATGCTGTCATGACCCGACTCTTTAATCACTTAATTAACTAAACAATCAAGCCGTGATGGAATTACTTAACGATAATCTTGCAATAAAACAGATGATTTAGAGAATTAGGTTTTCAAACAAACGGACAGCATAACATTTGTAAATGGGGTAAACCAACCTACACTCAGAAAATTTCCAACAACAGCCATATTCACAAACAAGAACACAACTTCGAAAATGCATACATAAAGACTTTTGAACTATTTACAAGGTTTATCAAAAGTATGGTTTTACGTTTTCAATGTATCAGCGGAAGACTAATGAATGTCATGCATGAAGACATGACACTCAGTTACAATAGTTCGCAGTACGAAAGACAAAATAACTATTCAGCTCAGTTCCAGGCCACACCTCTTCCATGCTCAACCTGCATCATAAAACATTTACTGGGTGTGAGTACTAGAAGTACTCAGTGGGTAAATGCTATCATAATATTCAAAACTTATAACTTTGTACAAGTAAACTTTTCTTTCAAATAAATTTTTAGAAATAAGAAGATTATTTGTTCATAAGAAACATTTATCCTCATAACATATCACCACAATTTATTTTAAACATACCGGCATCAAATACCCGAGTTGGTCCCGAAGGATCACAACTACGGTAATACCCTATCTACATTATTCGGTAAAGGGAAGTAGGCCTCCTCCCCAGTACCATGGCCGACCTACATGAGCAAGCTCACAGCCATCTACCTGTGCACAGTACATAACAATTTCCTACCGTAGATAGGTAAATTGCCGTCATACCCACAATGTGGTAAAACATTCATTTTAACATTCTCATCATGTGGTGATTGAAAGTAAATTTCAAAATAAACAAGTTCAAGCATAACAGAAATTTGTTTGCTTAAAATAACTTTGAGAGGCATTACCCACCTGAATACGTTCAATCCAACAAGTTCGGTTCTTCGTTCTTTACTTCCCGATTCTCTCTGCTTGAACCTTGTAACATAAGATTATTATTGACTTTAGTATTATTTCTTACTTGTTTAAATTATATATATATATATATATATATATGTATATATATATATCATTAGTGATCAATTAAAATCTAAAACGTCTTATTAATATCAAATTCTACCGAAATTTCGGCAGAGTAACATCTGTAATATGAACAGCCCAAACACACCAAACTACTCCAATATCATCCCAAACTCCCCAATATCATCATTATATGCTTAAATATACATTTAGGAATTTAAAATATGTTTACACTCATTCATCTATACTTTAATCGGCTAATGCCCTTCAACCACATATTTATAAAATTTCAATATTTTTATTATCCACAATTCGTTAATTATCAAATATCATACTCAATTAACATCCATAATCATAAATTCATGATCCATTCAATCATAGATCAAGTATATCACCCATAAGTATAACTTTAGTTTAAACTTTAATTTTCTAACTTTTGATACCTATGTTCTAAAATTCCCATAAATTCTACTTAAGCCTTATTTTTATTATAGATCTCAAATATCAACTCAAATACATCAAATAAAATCAAGAAATCAAAGTTCATGACATGCCATTCATTTTCGAAAATTAGGGCTATTAATATATGATTGAATTAAATTCCTATAAATTCATTTTATACATTATTCATGTCCCTAAGCATGAATATCATATCAAATTCATCAATAAAAATCAAAATCATTAAGTTCATACTACATGAAGTTTTCGAAAATTTCAAGTATTACACAAGCATGATTTAACTTTTAATTTCTTTGATCCTATGATGTTTATAAGCATACTTAAACATATATCTAAACTTAATTCAATCAAATCCTAACATATGAATCATATACAAAAATTAGGGTTTTAGGATCAAACTTTAATTTTGAAATTTCATGAATTTAAGGAATTTAAATCCATAACATATGTTAATCAAGCTCCATAATCACAATTAAATCAATAAACATAATAAAAATGAAACAAATCATTCATACTCAACATTCATAATTTTTGAAAATTATAACATAATAGAACATCATGCATAGCAATTTAAATCACAAAAACTCAAGCTAATTCAAGTAATTACCTTGCTAAGAGTGATTATCCCTTAATTCTACCCTTGATTATGGATTAAAATTGAAAATTAAAATTTTGTGTGTGTTGGTGTGGGAGGTGCCGAAAATGAGGGGGTTTTGGGAGGTTGAAGATGATTTATTCCATGTATAATAATTCTAGAAGCTTAATTTAAATTTAATGTGCATGTATTTAAAATTTCAAGATAATTATTCACTAGTTTCAATAACCTTATATTTGCACCTCAAATTTTGCTAAATTCCATGCTTTATGTTAATTAAATTAATAGGATTCTATCTTTGATAATTTATAAAGTATAATACAACTTATTTTAATAATTTAATTTAGATTCATATATTATAATTTAAATCATTTCATATATCAAAATTCAACTAATTATTTAATTGCTTCCTAAATTTCGAAAATTACACCAAGTAATTCTTTTATCACTAATTATTACTAAAACAAATTTATTCAAGACATTTAATATCTTAAATAATATTTTATCTCATTTTATAAGAAAAATAACATGCAAAAATAATTAATGCATTTCATAGCATAATTTCTAATTAATAGCATTTTTCATGCAAACATACATTAATAAACACATAATTCCCATTTATCACACATAAATTCATTTCTAATAAATCTCTACATTTTCCAATCTCATATGCTCAAATCTTAAATTAATTGGATTCATGCCGATTAATATTTCATATATTGAATTTTATAAATTCTTAGGGCTTAAATAACTTATAAGCCCTTAATTATATCTAATTAAGCTTTAATAATTACTAAAAATTTTCGGGCTACTACATATGCATATTTTAATCATAATCTTTTAATTTATCATACATTATAATCAAACAATCCAAATACAAGACTAAATAATCCAAATAATCACATCCTACTCTAATGATAATTGTTGTGATTTTCAAGTCCTACATACCTTCGTTTTTCTCCTTTGTTGAGAACCTTCGTTTTTCTCCTTTGTTGAGAACCTTCGCCTTTTTGCTTTCTTCTGTTCTTTCTCGCCGGATCTTCTTTCGTTTATTTTCCTGGAGATGGAAAACCACATGGCAGGGCTTAACATTACAAGTGAGGAGGAGGAATTGGTTATCGAGAACCCAACGCAAGATACAAAGAATGTGGAAGTAGGGCTTTGTCTTGTGGGTCGGTTCCTAACTGAACAACCGATCAACTTCAATCTCATGAGATCCAGACTAACCGGAATATGGAGGCCGGGGAAAGGTGTCTTCGTTAAAGACATAGGTCGAGGAGATACATCTTCCGCTTTTTTCACGCTGATATGGACGGATCATGGAGGGGACCATGGACATTCGAAATATTCCCTTATCCTCCATAGGTTACAAAGGGGGGAGTTTCGCGCGTCCCACTTGACTCGATGTCGTTCTGGATCCAAATCTATGACTTGCCAGCCGGGTACATGTCGAAAAGCATAGGGAAAGCGTGGAAAACTTCATAGGAACCTTCATGGAGTATGATGAGTCCAACTCAACGGGAGTATGGAGGAAATATATGCGTATACGAGTTCTTTGTGAAGGTTGATATTGCTCAAACGTTATAAGAAAATAAAAATAGTGATGGCTCGAGTTTTGTCGTAAACTTTAGGTATGGGAAACTAAACGTGTTCTGCTTTATTTGTGGGAGATTGGGACACTCCGAAAGTTTCTGCGGCAATCTATTGACCATGGACGATTCGAGATCAAAAGGAATGGGAACTTGGCTAAAAGCAGACAGAGGACGATAAACACCGGACGGCGGAAAATGGTTGAGATCAAGCAAGGAAAGAATGACGGAGAGATGCGGTGGTCGACAAATCCGTGAGGCCAAAGACGCAATAGTCGGTGGCGAGGAGAACCGTTAGACCCGGGGGAGGGGGGAAAGGTCTGAAATTCAGCAAGGATTTTTGCGTCAGTTTGAAGTCAGAAGGAAGGAAGCGAGATTTCCGCATGCAAATCCGGGAGTTGACGACATGCATGGATTTTCTTCATTTGGGAAAGATCTAATGAGATACGCTGAAGAACCCCCACGCGGGGCCTACGTGGCAATGCCAAATGGGAGTAAGTCTCACGTCACTCATGGAAAAATTAACTGCTATCCCCAGATTGAGGAAAGGAAACGTAGGCGAGAAAATGAGGAGGGGATGTTCTCTACACGTGGCAACACAACGACTGAGGTTCTTCTTTGGAGAATTCCGAGGATGATCGAATCGAGAATTTTTAACGGCAGGTCCCGAGGTGGGATCGACCGATCCCAATGAATGTCCTAAGTTGGAATTGCAGAGGTTTGGGTCACCCTCTTGCAATTCCTACGATACGTGAACTCGAAAGAGTTCATAGACCTAATTTCATCTTCCTGTGCGAAACCTTAGCACACAAACAGAAGGTGGAATTTTTGCGAGGTATGTTAAACTTTGAAGGCAGCTTTGCGGTTGACTGTGTAGGCAGAAGTGGGGGTATCTGTGTCACGATCTGACTAATTAATTATGAGATTAACTAACTAATCAGGCCGTGACTGGTTAAGACATTAAAATTTTAGACATATGAACAGGTTTAAGGGGAATAAATTTTTGACAGACGGGCTATATAACCCCTAGAATATGGATAAGACAACCTGCATATAGAAGATAACCAACAACAACAGTAACAATAAGTGAGGACACAGCCTCCACAATACATATATACACATATTCGAAACATTTACGAAGTTTCTCAAAAGTATGATTTTCAGTTTTCAAAAGTTGACAGCGGAAGAGTAGCGAATGTTTTGTATGAAGACACAACATTCAGGCTCAACTATTTACAACAAAAAGGAGTCAACTAAGCTCAGTCCAAGCCCACATCTCTTCCACGCTCAACCTGCACCAAATAAAATATTTTTCAGGTATGAGTACCAAAGAGTACTCAGTGGGTAATTGTCAACTTATAATTTTAATTTAAGTAAATGATAAACGCATATTTTACACATTTATTGTTGATTTTTAAAGATGATTTTAGATCGATAAAGTACGTTTATGTCTTGGATCTCAATGCTTTTACATATTTTTGGAAGATACCGCTCTTGGGTTCCTTTTTGGTGTTTTGTAGGTTTACAAGTTGAAAATCGAAGCATGGAACGAGGAACGAGCAGACGAAGGGCAAAAACTGGGCCTAGCGACCGCCTCGCGGCCGCGTAGCCCAAGCGCGAGTGGAGATCTACGCGAAATGAAGCTCATGACCGCCTAGCGACCGCTAGGTCGGCCGCGAGGAAATCCCATGCGACGCGGCCGCGAGCAGCGATCGCGAGACGTGCCCGCGAGCTTCCCAACGTGCGAAAAGAGCTACTGCCCGATTTCTCGCGACCATACCTAGCAACCATGAGCAGTCGCGAGGCAAGCATGCGCCAAGACCTCACCGAGAACCCGAGGATGGCCGAGCGAGGATGATCCATCACGGCCGCGAGCCCGACCGCGAGGCGTGGCGGCAGACTACGAAATTAGGGTTTCAACCCTAATTCTATAAATAGGGCATCACCCCCTCGCGCCCCCAACTTCAACAGCGCGATTTTGGACCTCTTTGTTCAGTTTTTCTCTATTTTTCATTTATTTTCACTTTAGCTTTGATTTAGATTCATTCTAGTATTAGTTTTCAATCATTCTGCACTTACTCTACGCATTGTTAACGCTTTGGAACGATTTCGTCCGAAGGAATTCCATCGTTTTTCCGTTTTCCATTGAAGTTGGGATTTGAACCCAACGATTGTTCTTCAGACGCTACATCAATTGTTTTATCAATTTAATTTCTGCTTTTATGATTATTTCGTATTTTATTCCGTTTATTATGTCTAGCTAATTTCTGTTCTAATCCTAGGGTTTGCATGATTCTATCCTATATGTTGTGATTCCTACTATTGTTATTTACCTTCCAGGCATTGATTCAGATTCTTGGTGCTTATTTATATGTGTTGATTTCGATCAATCTTGATGCATATCATAGTTGCCGCTAATTACTTAACCGCTTTAATTATCAATCGACTGAATGCATGATACGAATAAGCCTCGAGTTAGAATCGAGATAGGAACATTCAGAGGAAGCATATTCTTCGTGATCCTTTTGGAGTTACTTATTTTCCTCTAGAGACGTAACAGTAATAGGGAAAATTCGTAATCAACTGCCACAATTGTCGTAACTGAAGTTGTTGGTTACATATGTGATCTTCCATCT
The DNA here is from genome assembly GCA_036937905.1 of Salvia rosmarinus. NCBI lineage: Eukaryota > Viridiplantae > Streptophyta > Magnoliopsida > Lamiales > Lamiaceae > Salvia > Salvia rosmarinus. The sequence continues at coordinate 115,778,014 of CM072819.1, forward strand.
TATCTGGATTAAAATTGGTTAATAATAAGCAGGATAAACATACGTTGTGGGTAGGATTAATGCATCCCTAGTGTTAGTCTTTCTTAATAGTTATCTCTTTGAGTTTTTATTGCTTTAGTTTATTTTCAAGTTATTACCTTATTGCTTTGGATTTAATATCTAAAGCCTTAAACATATATAAACCAAATCTGTGATTGGATAATGATGAATTATTGTTGAGTTAGATTCTGTGTTTTCGCATTACAATCAATGTGGATACGATACTCTGCTTACCTTATACTTGCGCATTTTTCGTGTTAGAAAAGTGAGCGATCAGTAAACATTGAATAAACAACTTGAATAATTGTTTCATAAGAAACTTTCAATATCATATCACCACAATTTCATTTTTGAACATACCGGTATCACATACCCGAGTTGGTCCCGAAGGATCTCAACTACGGTCATACCCTATCTACGTCATCCGGTAATGGGAAGTAGACCTCCTCCCCAATACCATGGCCGGCCTACATTTGCGAGCTCACAGCCATAAACCTGTGCACAATATATAACATTTTCCTACCGTAGATAGGTAAATCGCCGTCATACCCACAATGTGGAAAACTTTCATTTTTAACATATCCATAATGTGGTAATTGAAAATATTTTCATGATATCAATAATTTCAGAGCATAACATTAACTTTGCTCAAAATAATTTGCAAAGCATTACCCACCTGAATTGTTTACTCCAGAATATTTGTTTCTTCTTCCTTCACTTCTTGTCTTCCCTTGCTCGTTCCTTGTAAAACAAAATTATTATTGATTTCAGCAAACTTCATTACTCCTTGAAACATATTATCACTAAATCTAAGTTTTGCCTAATCTAAGATTAGGTTAAGCTTATTTTATTACTTTATACTAATTTCTTAATAACTAAAATCCTAGATAACTATATAAAATGATATTCAAAGAAGTTAAACAACTTCATGTAATCACATTTCTCTTATTTATCATAAGTCTATTATTTAATTTCTCATAACGTCTTATTAATAAATAATTTCTACCGAATTTTCGGCAGAGTAACGTTTATAATATGAATAGCCCAATTAATCCAAACTCATCCAATATCATCCCAAACTCCCCAATATCATCACCATATACTTAAATATGCATTTAGGAACTTAAAACAAGATTAAACTTATTCATTTACACTTTAATCGCCTAATGCCCTTCAACTACATATATAAAAATTTCAAGAGTTTTACACTCTAAATTCCATTTAACATCAAATTTCTCATAATTATACTCATTTAGCATCAATGATCATTAATCCATGATCCATTCAAATCTTAACCAAATTTCATCACATAAAATCATAACTTATACTAAACTTTAATTTTCTAGTTTTCATACCTCATGTCCATAAATTCTTATAAATTCAATTTGAGCATTATTTTTATCATAGATCTCAAATATCATATCAAATACATCAAATAAAATCAAGAAATCCAAGTTCAAAACCTCCCCTTAAATTTTGAAATATAGGGTATTTTGCATATGTATGTATTAAATTCCCATAAATTCATTTCATGCATTATTTATATCCCTAATCATAAATATCATGTCAAATGGATCAAATAAAATCAAAATCATTAAGTTCCCATTACTCATGGTATTCGAAAATTGTAGGCTTTTTAATATACATGTTTTAATTTTTATTTCTTTAATCATAAGTTGTTTATTTCTATTTCTAAACATATATCTAAGCTCAATTCAACTAAATCATAACATATGTTTCATATATAAAAATTAGGGTTCATAACCAACACTTTAATTTACCAACTTTAGTAAATGAAAGAATTAAATCCATAAATCATGATATTTATACACAATAAACATAATTAATACTATAAACATAACAAAATTGAAACAAATCAACCCTAAAATTAATCATCAAATTTTCGAAAACCCTAGACATATAAAACATCATACTTATCAATTCAAATCATAAAAACTTTGCTTAAATAAAGTAATTATCTTGCTTAGAGTGATTTTCCACTAAATTCCCACTTAAATATGGATTCAAATTGAAAATAAAATTTTTGTGTGTGAGTGTGTGTGATGGCGAAAATGGTGGGAGAAATAAGGTGGAAGATAATCTTATGCCATGTATAAATTTCTAGAATGTGTATTTGCATTTAAATGAAAATTTGTATTCATTTTATCTTAATTAAACACAAATTCCAATAATTTTATAATTACACCTCTAAATTTACTAAGGTTATACATTAGTACATTTTAATAGATTAATCAAATTTCCTCATTATTATAAAGATCCAAAACAATTATTCCCAAAATATTGGAATTAAATTCATATAGATATAAGTATAATTTAATTGCTTTCATGTGTTAAAATTCTAATAATTATAATTAATTCCTTAAATTTCAAAAATTATGCCCAATAATTCTTTTATCACTTAATAATAATAATAAAATAATTTGTTCAAGCAAATTAATGACTTGAATAATAATTCATCTCATTTTATAAGAAAAATTAACATGCAAAAATACTTAATGCATTTCATAGCACAATTTCTATTTAATAGCATTTTTCATTCAAACACACATAAAAATTCGCATAATTCACATTTTATCATAATAAAACTCATTTCTAATTAATCTCTACATTTTCTAATCTCATATCCTTCAATTAAAAATTAATAAATTTTCTATCGACTAATAATCCATTATGCATTTTTTATGATTCTATGAATTAAATGGCTTTTAAGCCTCTAATTATACTTAATTAGACTTTAATTAATACTATAAGATTTTCGGGTTACTACATTCCCTCCCCCTTAAAAAAATTTCGTCCCCGAAATTTAGTACCCGTAAAATAGGTCATGATACTTCTCCTTCATTTGTTCTTCTAGCTCCCAAGTCACTTCTTCTAGACCGTGATGTTTCCACTGAACTTTCACTAAAAGAATAACTTTATTTCGTAACTTTTGTTCTTTCCGATCCAGAATACACTCGGGTTCCTCTTCATAATTCAAATCAGGGTCGGGAACTATTTCGTCATAATGAAGGATATGTGTTGGGTCATACACATATTTTCTGAGTTGAGAGACATGGAAGACATCGTATGCGTTAGCGGTTAGGTGGCAACGCTAACCTATGTCGATCGCCCAATTGTTCCAATACTTCATAAGGTCCAATGAATCACGGCTTGAGTTTCCCCTTTATGCCAAAGCAGTGAACTCCTTTAGTGGGGGAAACTTTGAGAAAGACTTTGTCTCCTATATCGAAATTCAATTCTGTACGACGATTATCAGCATAAGATTTTTGCCTATCTTGAGCTTCTTTCATTCTCTTCTTTATCTGTCGTACTATCTGGACCATTTCTTCTATTGCCTCAGGGCTAAGAATCTTGTTCTCCAACTTTTCCCGATAAAGGGTGATCGCACTTCGCCATATAGTGCTTCGTAAGGAGCCATGTTGATCGTAGCTTGATAACTGTTATTATAAGCGAATTCGATCAATGGCAGAACCTGTTCCCATTGATCTCCCCTATCTAGCACCACCGTTCTGATCATGTCTTCTAGTGTTTGAATCGTTCTCTCGGTTTGACCATCCGTCTGAGGATGAAAAACGGTGCTGAAATTTAATCGAGTACCCAATTCTTTTTGAAAGGTCGTCCAAAATCGAGAGGTGAATTTAGTGTCTCGATCAGATGTGATTGATATCGGCACCCCATGCAAGCGAACGATTTCTCGAACTTAAATCTGTGCTAGCTTATCCGCTCCGTACGTTATTGGAATTGGAATAAAATGTGCACTCTTGGTTAATCGATCAATGATTACCCAGATAGCAGTGTTTCCTCGTCTAGATTTGGGTAATCCAATAACAAAGTCCATTGCAATGTGATCCCATTTTCATTCTCGAACTTCAAGAGGCTGCAATTTTCCATACGGTCTTTGATGTAAAGCTTTTACTTGTTGACACGCTAAACATCGTTCGACGTAGGATGCAATGTCTTGTTTCATTCCTGTCCACACGAACCTCTGTTTGAGATCTTGATACATCTTCGTGCTTCTAAGATGTGCGGCATACGGAACGTTATGAGTTTCACTTAAAATTTCATTCTTCAATCTTTCATCATTAGGCACGTATATACGATTGCCAAACATAATCGCATTATCTCCCGCTTCGTGATATTCCGAAAGATTTCATGTTCTGATTTTCGCTCGCAATGTTTCGAGTTGTTCGTCTCGTCTTTGCGCTTCAACTATTCGAGCTCTCAAATCCGGAAGTACAACTAACGCCGCAACAATTCATTGAATATTCTGAGGAGGCAACACTACTTCCAGCTTCATTCTCTCAAACTCTTTTAGCAATTCTTTTTTATCCGTAAAAAGAATTCCTAATTTTTCCTACTCAAAGCGTCAGCGACGACATTAGCTTTTCCTGGGTGATATTTGATCTCGCTATCGTAATCTTTGACCAGCTCGAGCTATCTTCGTTGTCGTATATTTAAATCTTTTTGTTCGAAAAAATACTTCAGACTTTTATGATCCGTGAAAATTTCACATCTTGATCCGTATAAATAATGCCTCCAGATTTTCAATGCATGGACGACAGCTGCGAGTTCCAAGTCATGAGTAGGATAATTGTGTTCATGGACCTTCAATTGTCGCGAAGCATATGCGACGACTTTCCCTTCTTGCATTAGAACGCATCCTATCCCATTCCTAGATGCATCCGTGTATATGGTATATTCCTTCTCTGGATCAGGTATTGTTAAGGTAGGAGCATTGGTCAGTCTTTCCTTGAGTTCTTGGAAGCTGTCTTCGCAGTCTGGGGTCCATTAAAATTTCACCCCTTTCTTCAACAATTGTGTCATTGGCTTAGCAATTTTAGAAAATCCTTCAATAAATCTCTGTAATATCCATTAAGCCAGAAAACTCAATTTCATTTGAGTTGTAGGTGATTTCCATTCTGCATCATTGACCTTTACAGGTCAACTTTTATTCCTTCAATGAAACTATATGCCCTGTGAAATTCACTTCTTTCACCAAAAGTCACACTTGCTAAACTTAGCGTATAGTCTTTGGGTTCTCAACTTTTCTAACACAATACGCAAGTGCATTTCATGTTCTTGTTCACTCTTAGAATATATCAGAATATCATCGATAAACACTAGCACAAATTTATCGAGATATTCATGGAAAACACGGTTCATAAGGTCCATAAACACAGCTAGAGCATTGGTTAACCCAAACGACATTACTACAAATTCGTAGTGCCCGTATCGGGTCCTAAAAGCGGTTTTAGGTATATCTTCGGGTTTAATCTTCACTTGATGGTAACCCGATCTCAGATCAATCTTCGAGAATACCTTTGCTCCTTTTAATTGGTCAAACAAATCATCGATCCGTGGTAATGGGTATTTGTTCTTTAATGTCACTTTATTTAGCTCTCGATAATCAATACACATTCTCAAGGTGCCATCCTTCTTTTTGACGAATAGAACCGGTGCTCCCCAAGGCGACACACTTGGTCGGATGAATCCCAAGTCCAAAAGTTCTTGTAATTGGACCTTCAACTCTTGTAGCTCCTTCGGAGCCATCCGATACGATGCTTTAGAAATTGGTGCCGACCCTGGTTCCAAATCGATAACAAAATCCAATTGTCGATCCGGCGGTACACCTGGTAACTTCTCTGGGAATACGTCTGGATATTCTCGAACAATTGACACGTCGTCAATCTTTTTGTCTTTCTTGTTTTCCTTACTCAAACATACTAGGTAAGCATGGTTTTCATTACATCTTAACAATTTACTTGCCTGCAAAGCTGAAATTACAGGCACCCGTCTTTTCCTTTCATCAATCTCGTAAAAGCGTGTGGGTTCTTTTCCTGGTGGTTGAAACGAAATCTCCCGTTGTTCACAACGAATCGTTGCAAAATTCTTTGTCAACCAATCCATGCCTAGAATAATATCTACATCCCACATGCATAGGAGACGTAATGATTCAGCTTTCAACTGAAGTGATCCTAACTCGAACTCTAAGTTATGACATATTTTGTCAACTACTGTCGCCCCACCTACCGGAGTAATCACTTTGAAACCTATTTCAGTTTGTTCTACAGAAAGTTCAAGGTTGTCTACACATGCGGTAGAAATGAAAGAATGCGAAGCTCCCGTATCAAACAGAACTATAATAGGTATACCGTTTAACTGGGCCATACCTGTCAAATTACCCGAGCTCTTCTCCGGTTGTTTCTGTTTAAGCGCATACGCTTTCTGATGTTGAGGTTGAAGAGATTGGGGCTACGTCTGTTGAGTAGAAGTTTCTGTATTTGAAATCACTTGTGGAGGAGGAAGTTGATAACGTGGCTGTTGTGAATAACGGTCATTGCTTTTACTGTTTGAACTGGTCGGAACGACTTTACTTTCTCTCCTCTCCCAACCGCATTCTGTCTATACGGACAAGCAGAGGCGAAATGACCAAACTGTCCGCACGTATAACATGTGTTGCTTCCACTTCGGCATATGCCAAAGTGTGGACGGTTGCATTGAGGACACATGGGTGGCCTCATTTGGTTCGGAGGAAGGAATGTTGGTCCAGATACTGATGGTCGAAAGGATCTTGATGTCGTAGGTCCTTGCCTCTGAAAAGGCTTCTTGCTTGGAAATCCTTTGGTTTCCCACTTCCTTTTTCCTTTATATCTTTGTTCCATTTGAGAAGGTTTCGATGAAACTAGACTTTGGGGTATGCCTGCATTCGATTCAGTCGCAGTCTTCTCTGACTGTATTTCCATTTCCATATCTAGCGCGCGATTAAGGGTTTCAGCGTAAGACATAGGTGGTGAGCGCCGTAATAATCAATTTCGTGTCGCAGTCCGGAACGGAACATCTTTACCATCTTCTCATCAGTTTCCACTTTATATGGTGCATATCGGGATAACGTGCAGAATTCCCGATCATATTCCGCCACACTCTTGCTTCCTTGCTTTAGGTTCATGAACTCGATTTCTTTTTGTTTCCGATAACTTCGCGGAATAAATTTGGCATACAATTCTTCCTTAAACTGATCCCATGTGAAATTCGCCATTTGTTCTGGTGTGAGGGTTTTCTGTCTGGCCTCCCACCAGAAATCCGTGGGTCCTTTCATTAGAAAATTTATACACAGCAGACATTCCTGATCATTACATTCCAAGAACTTGAATATTCATTCTACTGTGCGTACCAATTCTTCGGCTTCGGCAGGACTACCAGCCCCGGTAAAGTTCGGTGGGTTTTGGAGAAGGAAAAGTTCTGCTATTTTCCGATTTGGGGGAGAAGGTTCACGATCAGGAAAATTTTGAGGGGTGGCTTCACTGTCTCTTTCTTCTAAACTTGGGTTTCTTCTTCTTGGAGGCATACTGATACAAAAGAAAAATATTATTTCCATAACAACAGTTGATACAGTATCATGACAAAGGAATGAGATTTCATATTATAGTAAGATTCAATCATCACAAAATTTTAAAGGCACAATTATTCAGTCACAACAAAGATAAACAACATTTTATAATTTACAGAAAAATCGCCTCATTGAGGACTTTTTACAAAATAGGTTAGTTTCAATAGTATTGGCTCATAGTTCTGTCTTGCCTTCCTATTTCACTACCCTAGCTAGACTTAAAATCTTTTCGCCTAATCCTCCATCTCTTCTTCTGGGTCCTCCTCCGGATCCTCTTTCGGTTCCTCCTCTTCTGGGTCCTCTTCTTCTTCGGGAGCATGAGAGTGGTCAGTGGATGAGCAAGCGGGCTCCCCCGGTAAAAGAAGGGATGGATCATACAAAGACGACATCTCATCAATAGATAAAGGCCATAAACTAGAAGTACCAATGGGTGGTTGCTGTTCAATTTCATAAATTACATCAGCAGAAGTCAAGGCTAATTTAATTTCTGGGAGAGGAGATAAAGGAGGCGAAGGGGTCTTCAAAGCAAAAGGTTAGTCATATAAATCCAAGTCAGACAAAGTCCCTTTGAGGCCCAAGAGGAAATAGGTGATCATCATCATCACAAAACTCATAAGTAGGACTAGAAACAACGATCTCTTGGGATTCAAGTTCAATTTCTTTACTTTTTGGGTCTAAGATATCGATAAAATTTGATGAATCTTTGGGATAAAGCGATCAAAAGGACGATAGGGTATCTTGGAGGATCTCCTATCTTCCTATACTTGATTTTGATAAGATTTACAAATTGTTCCGAGTTACGGTGATTCTCGCACTCCATATCCGGGTGTACATAATCCGAGCAATTTGGATGCCCATCCCTTGGGAAGGAGGTAGAGCTTGTACTAGTTGGAGCAGCCCGTCTAACTCGGTCCTCACCTCATCACCGACTTCCACATCATCATGTCTTGATTGAGAAAGAACGGCATGTCTGCTCTTCTCTCATCTTAGAGAGAAAAATCTATCAACGCTTAATCCCGACGACCTATTATCGGCATTCTTTCGAGCGATAACCTTCTTTCTTGCCATCCTATAATCAATTATAACTTACATGCGGATCAAAACAATCATATATCAATTATGTTCATACATGCTACATCACAACAATTCACCATGCTCAAGAACTATCTTCAATATATGCATACATATTCACTTCTACACATAATTCACAATTTACTTTACCTGGTTGAGCTGAAGAGATGGACTGGAACACTGAGCTCTTATCAATAACTCAAGGCTTATAAGAAAAGGTTGGCTCAAGAAAGAAAATTCACAGGACCAGAGCGAACAACTGCTCCGATACCACTCTGTCACGACCCGACTAATTAATTATGAGATTAACTAACTAATCAGGCCGTGACTGTTTAAGACATTAAAATTTTGGACATATGAACAGGTTTAAGGGGAATAAATTTTCGACAGACGGGCTATATAACCCCTAGAATATGGATAAGCCAACTTGCATACAGAAGATAACCAACAACAACAATAACAATAAGTGAGGACACAGCCTCCACAATACATATCTACACATATTCGAAACATTTACAAAGTTTCTCAAAAGTATAATTTTCAGTTTTCAAAAGTTGACAGCGGAAGAGTAGCAAATGTTATGTATGAAGACACAACATTCAGGCTCAACTATTTACAACAAAAAGGAGTCAACTAAGCTCAGTCCAAGCTCACATCTCTTCCACGCTCAACCTGCACCAAATAAAACATTTTCGGGTATGAGTACAAAAGAGTACTCAGTGGGTAATTGTCAACAAAGTTTTCAACTTATAATTTCAATTTAAGTAAACATTGAATAAACAACTTGAATAATTGTTTCATAAGAAACTTTCAATATCATATCACCACAATTTCATTTTTGAACATACCTGGCATCACATACCCGAGTTGGTCGAAGGATCTCAACTACGGTCATACCTATCTACGCTATCCGATAATAGGAAGTAGGCCTCGCCACAATACCATGGCCAGCTTATACTTGCAAGCTCACAGCCATAAACCTGTGCACAGTATATAACATTTTCCTACCGTAGATAGTTAAATCGCCGTCATACCCACAATGTGGTAAAACTTTCATTTTGAACATATCCATAATGTGGTGATTGAAAACATTTTCATGATATCAATAATTTCAAAGCATAACATTAACTTTGCTCAAAATAATTTGCAAAGCATTACCCACCTGAATTGTTTACTCTAGAATATTTGTTTCTTCTTCCTTCACTTCTTGTATTCCCTTGCTCGTTCCTTGTAAAACAAGATTATTATTGATTTCAGCAAACTTCATTACTCCTTGAAACATATTATCACTAAATCTAAGTTTTGCCTAATCTAAGATTAGGTTAAGCTTATTTTATTACTTTATACTTATTTCTTAATAACTAAATTCCTAGATAACTATTTAACATGCTATTCAAAGAAGTTAAACAACTTCAAGTAATCATATTTCTATTATTTATCATAAGTCTATTATTTAATTTCTCATAACGTCTTATTAATAAACAATTTCTATCGAATTTTCGGCAGAGTAACGTTTATAATATAAATAGCCCAATTAATCCAAACTCATCCAATATCATCTCAAATTCCCCAATATCATCACCATATACTTAAATATGCATTTAGGAACTTAAAACAAGATTAAACTTATTCATTTACACTTTAATCGCCTAATGTCCTTCAACTACATATATAAAAATTTCAAGAGTTTTACACTCTAAATTCCATTTAACATCAAATTTCTCATAATTATACTCATTTAGAATCAATGATCATTAATCCATGATCCATTCAAATCTTAACCAAATTTCATCACATAAAATCATAACTTATACTAAACTTTAATTTTCTAGTTTTCATACCTCATGTCCATAAATTCTTATAAATTCAATTTCAGCATTATTATTATCATAGATCTCAAATATCATATCAAATACATCAAATAAAATCAAGAAATCCAAGTTTAAAACCTCCCCTTAAATTTCAAAATTTAGGGTATTTTGCATATGCATGTATTAAATTCCCATAAATTCATTTCATGCATTATTTATATCCCTAAGCATAAATATCATGTCAAATGGATCAAATAAAATTAAAATCATTAAGTTCCCATTACTCATGGTTTTCAAAAATTGTAGGCTTTTTAATATACATGTTTTAATTTCTATTTCTTTAATCATAAGTTGTTTATTTCTATTTCTAAACATATATCTAAGCTCAATTCAACTAAATCATAACATATGTTTCATATATAAAAATTAGGGTTCATAACCAACACTTTAATTTACCAACTTTAGTAAATGAAAGAATTAAATCCATAAATCATGATATTTACACACAATAAACATAATTAAATCAATAAACATAACAAAATTGAAACAAATCAACCCTAAAATTAATCATCAAATTTTTGAAAACCCTAGACATATAAAACATCATATTTATCAATTCAAATCATAAAAACTTTGCTTAAATAAAGTAATTACCTTGCTTAGAGTGATTTTCCACTAAATTACTTGAAAATAAAATTTTTGTGTGTGTGAGTGTGTGTGATGGCCGAAAATGGTGGGAGAAATAAGGTGGAAGATAATCTTATGCCATGTATAAATTTCTAGAATGTGTATTTGCATTTAAATGAAATTTTGTATTCATTTTATCTTAATTAAACACAAATTCCAATAATTTTATAATTACACCTCTAAATTTACTAAGGTTATACCTTAGTACATTTTAATAGATTAAACAAATTTCCTCATTATTATAAAGATCCAAACAATTATTCCCAAAATATTGGAATTAAATTCATATAGATATAAGTATAATTTAATTGCTTTCATGTGTTAAAATTCTAATAATTATAATTAATTCCTTAAATTTCAAAAATTATGCCCAATAATTCTTTTATCACTTAATAATAATAATAAAATAATTTGTTCAAGCAAATTAATGACTTGAATAATAATTCATCTCATTTTATAAGAAAAATTAACATGCAAAAATACTTAATGTATTTCATAGCACAATTTCTATTTAATAGCATTTTTTATTCAAACACACATAAAAATTCGCATAATTCACATTTTATCATAATAAAACTCATTTCTAATTAATCTCTACATTTTCTCATCTCATATCCTTTAATTAAAAATTAATAAATTTTCTATCGACTAATAATCCATTATGCATTTTTTTTATGATTCTATGAATTAAATGGCTTTTAAGCCTCTAATTATACCTAATTAGACTTTAATTAATACTATAAGATTTTTGGATTACTACAATCTGCTTGCTGTGGAAAGTTTCTTCGACATGTCGGTTGCTGGGTTATTCAAGAAACCACATCGACATTAGGATCACTGATGACAAGGGAGTTTGGCGTTTGATGGGATTTTACGGCTTCCCTGAGATGAGTAGAAAGAGGGATTCTTGGGACCTCATTCGACAAATTAGCAAGGTTGACGCCGCGCCTTGGGCCATAGTAGGAGATTTTAACGATATGCTTAACGCGGGTGAGAAGAAATGGAGGATAGCTCATCCCAATTGGCTGTTATCAGGCTTCAGATCGGCTGGTATTGATAGTGGGCTCAATGACTTACACTGGTCAGGGTACCCCTTTACCTGGTCGAGGCGGTTGGGAACGGAATTTGCAGTAGAGGAGAGGCTGGATAGAGGGATGGCTAATGGAGACTGGATGTCTCTATTTCCGAATCACAAGCTCGAAACGTTAACAACACCCATTTTGGATCACTGTCCTATTGTTCTTAGAACAGAAGCTAATAGCCGGGAGCCTAGAAGGAAGATGAGATTCAGATTTGAGAACAAATGGTGCTTGGAGCCAGAACTCCCGAACCTTGTACGTAACTGTTGGTATGGAGGGGGGGAGCTGAAACTCTTGGAGAGGCTATCTACTACTTCCATGAAGATTGGAGAATGGGCAAGACGGTTGAGCAGCGTCGAGAAATCACAAAGAGATTTCTGGCGAAAATCAAGTACTTGCAAAGAAGAGATGATGTCGGATCGGGAGGCCTTGATTAGACAAGAAAGGAACTCGAGGCATCATGCTACGAGGAAATTCACTGGAAACAAAGAGCCAAACAATTTTGGTTGAAAGATGGGGATAGGAATTCGAAATATTTCCACACGATGGCCTCGGCTCGTAGAAAGACCAATACTATCCTTAGGCTCAGACGATATGATGGGAGATGGACAACGTCTGAGAGGAAGATTAGGGAAGAAGTGTCGGGGTACTTCTCGGATCTTTTTTAAGCCAAGAAAACTGCACAGCAGCAAGACCTGGTGATTGATAAGATGGAGCCTATCATAAATGACGCACACAACGCGGACTTGATCAATCCCTTTAGCTTGGAGAAGGTGAAAGAGGCCCTATTTCAGATGCACCCGGACAAAGCTCCGGGGCCGGATGGGTTGAATCCCAAATTCTATCAGAAATTCTGGGACCTCCTGGGGAATGATATCCTTAGAAACGTTTCTAAATGGCTGGAGGTGTGCACGTTTCCGGAGGGCCTAAATGACACTACCATTGTCCTTATCCCCAAGGTGAAAGGTCCTTGCAACATGAAAGACCTAAGACCTATATCGCTGTGTAACGTTATTTACAAGATTGTTTCAAAGATGCTATGCAATCGACTCAAGAAGGTGCTGCCAGCGCTATTGGCTCGGCTCAATCCGTGTTCGTGAAAGGAAGAGCGATTCAAGATAACATTCTTATTGCCTTTGAGGCCATACACTCGATGAAAATGAAGTCTAGGGGAAAGAAAGGTGAGATATCGCTCAAAGTGGATATCAGCAAGGCCTATGATAGAGTGAGCTGGGATTTTTTGGATGCGGTGCTCGCGAAGCTGGGTTTCGAAAATAAATGGAGAAGATGGATGAGCATGTGTGTTAGATCTGTGAAGTACTCGGCCCTTGTTAATGGTGAGCTAATAGGCTCAATCTTACCGGGTAGAGGGCTACGGCAAGGAGACCCTCTATCCCAGTACCTGTTCATCCTGTGTGCCGAAGGCCTTTCGGCTAGCCTAAGGCATGAGACGGATAGAGGAAGGCTTCATGGTATACGACTTGGATGCTCGGGACCGCCCATCTCGCACCTGATGTTTGCGGACGACTGTATCTTCTTCTATAAAGCGTCGCATGAGGAGGGGTCTAGTTTGCGCAGGGTGTTGGATAATTACAAAGCTGCTTCTGGGCAGGCTATCAACTTCCAGAAGTCATGTATTTTCTTTAGCATGAATGTCGAGGAGAGCATGAGGGAGGAGCTTTCGAGTATCCTTGGGGTCTCTCAACCTCTCAATAAGGGCAAATACTTGGGCTTACCATCTTTGTTGGGGAGGAAGAAGAAGGAAATTTTTGGATACCTCAGAGACAAGCTCTGGAAGAGGATTCATGGGTGGCAAGGAAAGAACCTTTCCCCGTGCTGGTAAGGAGATTCTCCTTAAGGGTGTTGCCCAAGTCGATCCCAGCATTCTGCATGTCTGTTTTCCTTCTGCCTATGAGTATAACTGACGAGATGGAGAAGTTGATGAATGAGTTTTGGTGGGGAAAGAAGTGTGACACGAAAGGAGGGATTAGTTGGATGAGATGAGAGCGGCTTTGCGTGGACAAGATTAAAGGGGGAATGGGTTTTCGTAGCCTTCAACTTTTCAATATGGCAAGCTGGGGAAGTTGGGGTGGAGGCTCCAGATGGAACCGGACTCCCTTGTAGGTAGGGTGATCAAAGCTAAATACTTCCCAAGAGGGGATTTTTTGTCTGCTAGTATTGGCAATAGGCTAAGCTTCATGTGGAGAAGCATTTTCGCGTCTCAAGACCTAGTGAGAAAAGGAATGAGATGGAGGATTGGGAGTGGCGACAAAATAAGGGCTATGGTGGACCCTTGGATTCGCAGGGACTCGAATTTTTTTGCATCTACGACGCCGCTTATGAATGATGACAACTTGAAAGTAAAAGACTTGATGATCCCGAGCACTAGAAATTGGGATGTGGAGCGCGTCGAGAACCTGTTTCAAGATAGTGATGCGGAGATTATCCTAAATCAACCTATCCCGGCAGCGGGTGGTGAAGATAAACTCATATGGCATTTCTCCAAAAACGGGATCTACTCAGTCAAGTTTGCGTATCATCTAGCTTGCTCCCTTACGGTCAACGAAACGCTGGCTTCTGAAGGCAATAGGAATTTAATATGGAAGCTCCAGGTTCCACCAAAAGTAAAGATTTTCTTGTGGTGTGCCGCAAGAGATAACCTACCGACAAAAACGAACCATTGGAGCAAGGGGGTGAATGTCGATGGTGTGTTTAGTGTGTGCAAAAGCGGGGTGGAGACGACCTGGCACATTCTTGTGACATGTGATTATGCAAAAAGATGCTGGAAGAAGGTGGGCCTTGATGAAACATGGAGGGAGATGGAAAGGAGATTCCCCGTGTTTAAAGACAGGCTTTTCTATATTCTGCACATGGGGGAGACCGACACCCCGGTAAAAGTTGGTATGGTTATGTGGCAGATTTGGAAAGATAGGAACGATGTTGTTTGGAAGGAGATATATCCCACTCCGGCTAGATCGTGTGCCAATATTTGGGATTCCGAGGCATGTGGTGACAAGACATAAGACTATGGCTCTCTGGGGTGTAATCGAACCGAGCCGAGTCGAACACCATAGTGCTCAAGCTTGGTTTATTTAATATCGAGCCGAGTCTCGAGTTTTATTTATCGAATATTTCGAGCTCACGAGCTTATTCGAGCTTTAATCGAACACAAACAAGCTTTCTAAATTTAGGTATATGTTTATATTATTGATTATTTTATTTTAAAACTAAATTATTTTATCCATAATAACACAATATATTTATTAATTTCTTAGAACTAATAAAAATAGTTAGAGATTTAACACAATAATTACTAATTATAGAAAGAAAATAATTATATCTAGTTAATAATTTTATATTTTCAAAGTAAATCAGTTAACGAACTTGTTCACGAGCTAACGAGCTAACGAGCCGAATACTATCATGCTCAAGCTTGATTTGTTTAGCTAACGAGCTTCACTAAACGAACTCGAATGAACTTTTATCAAACCGAGTTTCGAATAGCTCACGAATAGCTTGGCTCATTCTGATCCTAGCTCTCCGAGGTTCCAAGATGGTCGATGACGGAAATTGTGTGAAGGATGGCACGACTTGACGGACGGGTGGTTTAAGTGCAATGTGGATGCGGCCTTCTTCAAGGAGAATAACTGCATTGGCATAGGAATATGCATTCGTGATGCGAAAGGGCAATTCATAGCAGCGAAAACCCTTGTAATATTAGGGCTTGTTAGAGTGGAGGAGGGTGACACTTTGGGAATACAGGAAGCTCTATCCTGGCTTAAGGAACGGGGCATAACAATGTGCAAGATTGAGTGTGACTGCAAGATCGCTTGCGACGCTATCAACTCCTTGCAGGACAACTTCTCAGAGCTTGGAGGATTGGCTAATGACTGTCGCGAGAGTATGTTAAGTTTTGATGAAATTTACGTCAACAACATTGGTAGGGATCTTAATAAGATAGCTCATAGGTTGGCTAAGATGGCTATCGATTTTGATGCACCGCATGTATGGAATGAACCTCCATCGTCTGTGGAGGGTCTTCTCTTTTTACCATGTTCGTGTTAATCCATTCTTGTTTGCTTCAAAAAAAAACAATGTTGAATGTCGCAGACTTTTCTTCTTATGTTGGACATGTAGTTTATTAAGACTTAGGGCGAATCTTTTCCAACTAGAAGAGAATAATACAAAAACTTCGTATTAAACCGTCAACTTCAATGAATAAATTGTTGGCAGTGGATCACGTGCCATATACTATTGGAAAGATAACAAAAATCTAAAAGACAGAAAAGGGTTACTAAAAAATACAGTATTAATTATGGATAAAGATATTACCTCTTGGGGGATTAAAATGGTTAAGATGAGCCTCGCATGGTAGAGAGGTCATAGGTTCGAACCCACCAAACGCCTACATGGGTTTGGCGCACACCTAATTTTCCAAGTGTGGTTTACATGTCATGTGTGGTTTGCGGCTATGCGAGAGAATGGGGTTTACTCCACAATACCTGCACCTGAGTGGCCATGGATTCCCATGATACCAAAAAAAAAAAAAAAGATATTACCTCCCTTGTCATTATTAGAGGTGGTAAAATGGTAAATCTGGTTAGGCTGATTTTGAATTGAATTAGATTCAAAAAATATAAGTTTGATAGAATTTCGGGTTAAGACGGTTCAATTCCATTTCTCTCAATCTGAATATGTTCAAGATGATGTGTTAATATTAAACAAAAGTTCGTCAGACCCGAATCGATCCAAAAAATTTGTATTAAAAATAATATTTGAACTTGATTGGACCATAATTTTTCAACTCAATTAAACACTGTTTTGAGAAAGTTTGGGGCTCGGGCCGAGTCGCCCATTTGGTATCTTTGGTATCATGCCAATCATGCTTAGTTATTTGTTAAAAAAAAAAAGAACCTTCTACAGATTAAATGCCGCAGTACGTAACTACACCCAATTGATATTGATATTTTGGTACATTAAGAAATTCTTCATCATCTCTTTATTTCAAATCTATTAATTCTTAATCAACTGAATTAAGCTCATGAAGATATTCATCATCTCTTATTATAAGAAAATTAAGCTCATAACTGCCAACCATCTGTCACATTCCAAACCAAAAAAATTAAAAAATAAAAAGAAAAGAAAGAAGAAATAAATAAATAAGTGGAGCAATTGAGTCAATCAGACAAAAAATTCTAAAGTTTTAAATCTTTATTACATTTGTCATAATTAAGCCAATAATGACACCCACTAAGCCATCACTAGCCCCAAAACAGATCAGACAAGTAAGCAAATTAATAAACCAACCAAAAAAGAAAAGAAAAGAAAATTTAATTCCTGCGAAAGATAAATTAAATTCCCAGTTTGTCTCCGCCCCCACCACCAACCCCATTCAATCATCAGAGCCACAATTTATTCTGGCAAAATTAAGATAAACAAAAAAACAGAACAAACCGAAAAAAAGAAAATGAAAAATGAGTTTCGAGAGAGAAACAAATGGCAACAGACTCCTTTCTCTTGCTTCCTCTTTGTCTCGCAAGATCCTAATCCAACTAACATTAAAGCTGCAGAGGTACACTCTCTCATCCAGCTTCAAATCCGAAATGAGATTTCCTATCTTCAGAATTGGATAAATGATCTCTCAGCTGATTTAGGAACTATAATTTCCCCAAATCATCTGATCCTCAGCTCTTTAAACTGTTTATTATGTTCGTATAAAGCCCTAGCTTGTTCACAATTTGATTCCCCCGAGCTCAATTTTTCAATTAAGATTTCGAATTCAGCCAGCATTCCCAATTGAAACCCTTGAACATCCTGCAGTAGGGGTGAAATCGAGTTATGACGACTCGAGGGAGCAGATCGGAGAAAGTGAAGCAAATATTCCAGCAATTCGACGCGAACAGAGATGGGGGCTTGAACCGGGAGGAGATGGCGGCGCTGGTGGTGGCCGTTAACCCTAGGGTTAAGTTCAGCGACGAACAGATTAGCGCAATTCTCGACGAGGTTTTCCGCACGTACGGGGAATTCATTGACGGCGAGAAAGGCCTCACCTTTGACGGCCTCCTCCGGACCTACGACGATGGAGCCGGCGACGTGGACAGAGATTTCGATGCCCTCGGCCTCGAGCTCAAGCCGTCGGAGGATAAGAATGGAATTTCGCAGGCATCCGAGGAGGCGGCGTCGTCTTCCTCCGTTGCGGATGAGCGTGTAATGGAGCCCCATAAGAAGCAGCGCACTGCTGCGTGGGCTGCTTCTCCGAACCACGGCATTGTGTTCGACGACACTTGGAAGCTCGTCGATGATCTGGAGATTCTAATCAATAGGTTGAAGATGAAGCAAATGAAGGATGGGAAGATAAAGAATGACAATTCAGACGTTTTCTCCGATCCGGGATGGTCTAGAGAGCTTGGCCCCTCGAGTGAGATATCGGATAAGAGAGTGATTTGGGATGAGTCCTCTGCGGATTATGCAGCTTTCGTTAAGGAGTTGGGGGTGTTGAGGTCAAGGGCGGATAGGGCACGATCACGAGCTGAGGCGTTTGATGGCCAAATGGCCATTGGTCGTGTGTTATACGAGCATTACCTGTTTAAGGAGGCATTGGTAAGTTTCAAGAGGGCTTGTGAATTGACACCATTTGATGTGAAGCCTCATTTTAGAGCAGGGAATTGTTTGTATGTTCTTGGTTTGCATAGTGAGGCGAAAGCCGAGTTTCTGCTTGCCTTAGAGGCAGCAGAGGCTGGTGGGAATCAATGGGCTTATTTGTTGCCTCAGATTCATGTGAATTTGGGGATTGCACTTGAAGGAGAAGGTATGGTGCTTGGTGCTTGCGAGCATTATAGAGAGGCTGCTATCCTGTGCCCCACTCATTTTCGGGCATTGAAGCTTTTGGGCAGTGCTCTGTTTGGTGTGGGCGAGTATAAGGCAGCTGTAAAGGCCTTAGAAGAGGCTATCTATATGAAGAACGATTATGCAGATGCGCATTGTGATTTAGCTTCTGCTTTGCACGCCATGGGTGATGATGAAAACGCTATTAAGGAGTTCCAAAAGGCGATTGATCTAAAACCGGGCCATGTGGATGCGTTGTACAATTTGGGAGGATTGTATATGGATATGGGAAGGTATCAGAGAGCTTCGGAGATGTATTCTCGGGTTTTGGCCGTGTGTCCAAACCATTGGAGGGCGCAGCTGAATAAGGCCGTCTCTTTGTTGGGAGCCGGAGAAACCGAGGATGCTAAGAAAGCTTTGAAAGAAGCTTTAAAGATGACAAACAGAGTAGAATTGCACGATGCAATAGCACATTTGAAGCAGCTGCAGAAGAGGAAGTTGAGGGGAAACGGTAATGGCAATGGTGAGGCGGCCTTCATTACCGTGGAGCCCTCAAAATGTAAAGTCGTGGGCGAGAAAACCACATTGAGGCCGGAGCTAGCCATCGCGCTTGATATCAGAAATTTTCAGAGGATCACTAGATTGAACCGGTGTGAGGTTGAACAAATCAAGAAGGAAATGAGTGAAGGGGATGTGCCCGTTTCCTATTCTGGCAGCGGCGTGCCTCAAAAGTCAATACGCAAAGCTTCACTCGAAGGGATTCTCCACAAGTTGCTTAGTTTCTTGAAGCCAGAAACTTTTGTGGGAGCTGTCAAAGCTATAAACCAGAAAATTCTCTGCGTTTTGGACGAGTCAGAGTCGGGCCGGGTAGATTTGGGCATGTTTTTCGCGGTTCTTGCCCCTCTATGCGGTGGCTCTGCAGACAAACGGAAGCAAATTGCATACGAGTCACTCTTGTGGCGACCTGTGAATGAGGGCAATACGGAGATCAAGAAATCGGATGCTCAGAGATATATCAAGCTGTTGAGGACGATTTACATTCCCACACACGGGATAAGTGAGATCTTGGAAATTCACGGAGAAACGGATAACTCGTTAATTTCCTCAACAGAGTTTATCGCCATGTTTGATGATCAAGAATGGGGCTTTAGCATCATGTCGACCCTAATGAAGCTTGAGACCGGAGATAGGACTCGCCATGGCAGCCATGTCTGTGCCACCTGCCGGTACCCCATAATTGGGTCGCGTTTCAAGGAGACGAAATCCCACTTCAGCCTGTGCAGCCAGTGCTACAGCGAAGGGAAAGTTCCCTCTTCAAGCAAGCAAGAAGAGTATAGATTTAAAGAATATGCAAACGAGGCAGAAGCTGTGAAGGATAAATGCTTGTGGTTTGGTTCCAAAGGCTCCTCCCCTGCTGGCTCCTAACCTTTTATCATATTTTTTAGTTGTTTAGATTAGTGTGAATCATATCAACTTTGTGGAATGTTTTTTCGTTTTAGGGGTTTCTCTTTGTACAATAAAACCTTTTGATATGTTGACTCTGAATTCTTTGTTTCATGTGTAGGATTTCATTGTTTTGAGGTTTGTCCAATGTTGTTGCCAGTTGCTTTCTCTGACTTCTTACAATGTACAGTTGAGTTGACTCTCTCTCCACTCTGTAAATTTTGTGTCAATTTGTTGAGATTATGCTCTGTTACTTTTGTTTTCAACTATCACTTTCGTAATTCTTATTTTAACACAATTGAAATTGTGTGATCGCACGACTGAAACATTAGTGTAGTTTTTTTTGGTTGGTTATTTGTTTACCAACAAAAGATATTTCAGAAATAGTGATTAAACAAGTATCAACAAAAGAAAAATAATGATCACTTGGAATTTACAGGACAAGTAGCTAGCTTGAAGTAACAAACAAACACTGCACTTCACCACTAATTATATACATGCCAACTAAGAAAGTTTCACTATTACTCAACAAAATATATCTCTACATATATTGACTATGAGCTCAATTCCTCAAACCAAACATGATTGAGAGCACTTTGTGCAGTCATCCTCTTGCTCGGATCACAACTTAACAACCCCTTCAGCAGATCAAATCCAGCTTCTGAGAGCACCAAATTTGCAGACGAAATCGAACTACAAACATTATTGGCATTTGGATGGCCAAGAATGCAATATATCTCAAGCAACTGATCATCCTCACATTCCCCTCTAAACAACACCTTCTTCAACACCAACTCCGCCATTATGCATCCCACCGCCCACATATCCACCGCACACGAATAACTCTTCTCTCCAAGAAGCAGCTCCGGCGCCCTGTACCACAGCGTCCCCACGCCAGGCGAATACGACCCCAACTCCTCCCCAAACCTAATCGACATCCCAAAATCGCATATCTTCAACTCTCCCCCTTCGTTCACAAGCACGTTAGAAGGCTTGAGATCCCTATGCATCACCCCGTTTTCATGCAGAAACTTGACGCCTCGGAGCAACTGCTTCATCAGCATCTTCACTTCAGTCATGGCGAGGCCCTCTTTCTTGAGAGAGATGTATTTTCTCAAATCACTCACCATGTACTCCATCACCACGTAAACGCCGTCATACTCGTCCACCGCCACTTCCTTGAATCCCACGATGGAGGGATGGCCGCCGAGGGATTTGAGGATGTCGATTTCCATCTTTGTTGTCGGAGATAGACCGTTGAACTCCTCCTTCATCGCCATAATTTCTCCGGTTTTCTTGTGTTGAACTTTGTAGACTACGCCGTAGGAGCCTGCACTAACCTTATCCAAACTCTGGTACTCATCAACGCTTACACAATCAGGAATCAAATCCCTACTGTAAACAACCTTTCTCTTCTTCAAATAATCATCGTTTCTTGAACATTGCAACTCCGATTTCCTTTTCTTTTCCTTCTTGATTGCAATCCCTTTGGGTGCCTTGGATTTGCAGGCAGCCTTTCTTCCACGAAAAACAGATAGATAATCACCTTTGGGTTTATGGAGATGGCGGAAGCCATCGTTATTGTTGTTCCTGCAAATTTGCATGGCCATTGTTGCAGAAACTTTGATGAAAGAGGAAGAAACAAACGAGAGAGAAAAGCCTGCGTTTCTTGTTTATCAAGTATGAGCCATGTTATCGGCGGAGAAGTACTTATAACTTAAAAGTTGCATCACTGCATAAGGTAAAAAAGACTATATTTTAGGAAAGATATCTGACATTGGAGTTTGAAGTATGGTAGGAAAATCTAATTCCCCTTTTTCCGTATCTGAATTGCCAGGTTACCACAACTCTTACCCTTAAAACCAAAAGTTACTATATTAACATGCTATTTGTCTACACTTACGAACCTCGTAGATGATCTAGACTATCTATATTAATATAGAAAGTGTCTTGTTTAAAGATTTGATTTTCCTATTATTTTTCTATTATATATTTAAATTAAGGTTAATAGCGTAGTATAATATGTTATAATAATTATAATAACTCGTTGGGAATTGATTTGCTTAATTTTATATAAAATTTACGTATGAA
Source organism: Salvia rosmarinus (assembly GCA_036937905.1). NCBI lineage: Eukaryota > Viridiplantae > Streptophyta > Magnoliopsida > Lamiales > Lamiaceae > Salvia > Salvia rosmarinus. The sequence goes on from CM072819.1 coordinate 115,800,468, forward strand.
ATATTCATTGATGTAACTCTAATACATCAAATACACACTACAAACCAAAATTACAATATATATATAGAGGTGCAATATAATCGAACTCATAAGCAATATTGTCGTGTTCAAGCTTGTTTCATCAAACGTCGAGCTGAGCTTCGAGTTTTATTTACTGAATATTTCGAAACTCAAGAGCTTATTCGAGCCTAAACTAGCTTTCTAAATTCAGAATTTTTATTACATATAGAATATTTTACCCACAATAGCATAATATATTCATTATTTTATTCTAATAAATAAAGGTAGTTAGAGACTTGATATAATTGTTACTAACCGTAGTTTAAAAACATAAATGCACTAATAAATAATTTATTTTTCAAGAAAAATCATCTGATGAGCTTTATTAAACGAGCTTGAACGATTTTTTATCAAGTTAAACTTTCAAGAGCTTTGTTCATTACAGCCCTAGATATATCTATTGCATCAAATTTGTTGTAATCAAAAGATTCGCTCGTAAACAAGGATTTTCGATGCCGTTAGTCATCAAGTAACACTCTCATAGACCACAGTTTCGCTTGATGTTGTTGTTCTTATGTCGTCGTAGTAAAATGACACCCCACATACAACATCAACTTTTATTACCGTTGTCTTCCGTTAGTTGTAGCGAAATACAATAATAATTTTCTTTGCTATTGTCCTTCAATTGTTGTCGTAGTCACATATAGTTAATTTAATTGGTTAAAATATTATTGAAAAGTATACAATCATTTTTATGTGCTGATGGTAAACAATTCGATCAAAAATAACATTTTAAAATTTAAAAAATTATTATTAACTAATTATTTTAATTATGAAATTTTATGTTTTTTTTTTTCTTTTGCTCGACGATATCGGGTATTAATGGGAAAGAAATTATAATACCCAATAAGTTACATGTAAGATATATCCAAATGGATAGAAACATGCAGAATCTACCCATTCAATTTAAAATATAATAAATGTATCTTTCAATTCAATTTACAAGAAACAACAAAAGCTTACACCTCTGAAAAATGGAAAGAGAGTCATCTCTGAAAAAAGGAAAGAAAAAGTTAAAATTCTAATTATTTGCATAAAATTGAAAGTATTTTGTATTTTCCTTAGAACTGGTGGTTTTTTCCTTTAAATTGATCGACCGGTTTTATGAGAAATTCAATTGATTTTATGATAAATACAACCGATTTTATGGAATAAACGATCGATTTTATGGTAATAATTAAAGCTCGTCCGATTCGTCCGATTTTGTCAATTATTATTGTTTGTGCGTGTTTATTGTTTAGATTTATAATTGTTTATTTTTGTATTAATCTTTATTATTATTATTTTATTTAGTTAATTTATTGTTTAGGACATTGGTGGAAAATTTAGAACATAATGTAAACTAAGAGCATAATGTTTTAGGATAATGACTTATTTAATTAGGCATCTCATTATCAATTTAATTAGCGCATAAAACTAGACATAGTATAAATTTTAGTGGTCGACCGATTTTATTGTTAGATTCAACTGAATTTATTTAAAAATTGTCCTATTTTTGGTAATTTCAACCGATTTTATTATTTTCAATCTGTACTTTTTTATTTGGTAGAGTTATTCACGAAAATAGGCAATTATTGAAAATTAATTATAGTGTAATTATAATTGATCATCACTTCTAAATAAACAATTTACTTTGTAATTGATAATACAATTAAATTGATAAAACCGATCGAGAATCATTGTGACCACTCACAATTTTGAATTGTTTCTGGGTTTTCAATTGGATTTTTAAAACTTCACCCCATTTTTTAATTCATCATTTCTAAATTAATAATTTATACTTTATCATATATAATACCGGTCACAATTTACTTTATCAAACAGATGCAACTTCAATAAAATCGGTCGCAACTTCTATAAAACCGATAGAACGATTTTAAGGTATGGCCAGATTTTCTTTAATTTCGATTGATTTATTGAAATTACGATCGATTTTTAAATTTTATTAAATAAGTTGCCAATTTTATCAAATACTTTAAATAAAACACAAAAATACATAATTAACATTGTTCCTAATATTCAAATATAATGTTATTTGATTATCCCCACCGATCGGTTTTAAGGCTAAACCAACAAAATTCCATAAACCAATGAAATTCCATAATATTCTAAAAACATTCATTTGTAAAAACACTATTTATTCCCCATCTTTCCGACCGAACGGTATTATCATTTGAGCACCTATTTTTACAATTTTTTCTCCCATTTGAAAGCTCCATAAACTCGAAAGCTCTCCTCATTATTTTTGAAAATTTTCCTTCAATTCAAAGCTTCCACCTCACGAACGATATTATCAATTTTCAAGAATATTTTTCATCAAATTTGCAACTTGTAGTGTTTTTTCAGTTGGAGATTAGTTACAAAACTATGGCTAAACAAGTTATTTATTCGAATTGTTGATTAATTTTTGAATTATTATGAATATTATTCTTAATTATCATATTCCCAATTGATAAAACCGGATAAATTCTAATTATTTGTGTGAAATCGAACGTATTTTTCCTTAAAATCGGTGGAATTTTTCTTTAAACCGTCGACCGGTTTTAGGAGAAACTCGATTGATTTTATAGTAAAATACGATCGGTTTTATGGTAATAATTGAAATTCATCCGATAATTTTATTGATTAACTATTCTTATTTTATGGTTTGATTAACTATTCTTATTGAATTTCATTGATTAACTATTCCATAATAAACGACCTATTTTATCGTTTAATTAACTATTCTTATTGAATTTCATTGATTAACTATTACTATAATAAACGATCGATTTTATGATTTGATTAACTATTCTTAAAACTGCCTAATTAATTCTATAGAAATTTGAAAAACTGATCCAAAATATAAAAAACCATCGAAAATTTCCTAAAACCGGTCACCTATTTAATTATTTTCCGGTTTTTTCAATTGAATTTATAAAACTTAGATCATATTTTTAATAATTTAAATTTATAATTGTTAGTATAAATTTTCTAATTTATACGTTAATGAAAAATTTATAAATTTATTAATTAGATTTATAATTGATTATTTAACTAAAGTGAATGGCACAAATATACAAATTATACAACAACAATCATATTTCGCATGAAATTTCACATTATAAATAATATAAATGTCGAATCAGGATCAACTAGGACAGAACTAAAGCATTGGGTCGAACTCTTCTTTGGTGTCAAGGTAATAGCTATGAATAGTCATCGTTTAAAAAATAAATTAAAAAATCTTTAAAACCGGTCGGGATTTATGTAAAACCGGTCAACATTCACAAAAACCGATCACAATTTCAATTTTTTTTCCAGTTTTTCTATTGTTTTCTTCTTCTTTTCCATTTGGATTTTTAAAACATGAACATTTTTTTATTAATTCATCATTTCTAAATAAACAATTTACTTTATAACTGATAATATGATTGAATTGATAAAATCGATTAAGAATCGCTATGACCGGTCAACATTCATAAAATACCGGTCATAATTTTAAATTGTTTTTCGATTTTTCAATTGGATTTTTAAAACCTGATCCTATTTTTTTAATTCATCACTTTTAAATAAATAATTTATATTTTCTCATATATAATACCAGTCACAATTTAATTTATAGTTGATAATACCGGTCAAATTTAATGTATATAGATAAAACCGATCACAATTAATTTATAATTGATGATTAAAAAATTCTCCAATTCATAGCACCTGTCAAAAATAAAAATCGGTTACTTTTGATCAGCTCAAGAAAAATATAAGTACAATGTTATCATAACTACACGGAAAAACATAAAAGAGTTATCAAAATTAAGAGTAATTTCAACCATTCATTACTAAATGGATATCCTCCACATGTTTTTATGAATTGGGGTAATTCATCATATCACTATCCTATTTGGGCATTTTGTCCTATTAACACGGTATTAATTTCTCTGTAGAACAAAACATGACGAAGGCTTGATTTTGTTTCGAATTTCCTGATGCTTACAGTTACTGTTGGCGAGAATGCAGTTAAATGTGTTTGTTTGTCGTAGGACTCACATTATTGCCGTTTCTGTGTTGATAGATAGTCAGCAAAGTTGATCGGTGAAGTAGATTCGTCTTCGATCAGTCAAAATCAATTAAATGCTAATGATTTTGATTACTTCATAATATTAATTAAATATATCACTGGCAATATATGTTGGACGTTTCTGGATTTACTGCGTAGAGTTCACTTTTTTTCAAAGTAACATGTGTAGTTCATACACTCTGTGGCGTTGATAAGTTTGCCAGCCATAGTACCAATATTAGAGTTAGGCATGTAATTATTGTCAAATAAGAAGTTAAGTATCATATAATTGATTTGTTATTAACTTTATGTTGCCCTATTGCACTGCAGTCACACCTACTTAAGCATGAAAATTACTCTTTGGAATAAATATTTGAATTTCGTTTTTTTTTTTCATCCTGTATATTCAATATTGGAAAGATTGTTTCACAAATGAATTTAATGATGAACGTGATGAAAATAAACGACCACACATTCGTGAAGATTGTGATGGGATTTGATAATTGCATATTTTTTTGTTGGTATTTGGTAAGTTAATTTGTAGTGCTATTTAGTTCGTTAGGTTTCAGTAGTGACTATGACTACTAATGAGAGTAATGACATCGAGATGGATTCCAAAAAAATACAATCAAGAACATCTCATAAAAGAAAGGTGTGTTTGACTAACCTTACAAAGCGACAAGGCCAAGGGGTAAAATTGTGGTTCAACTTGCCAGTTGTGGACAACCATTTGGTCGAGTGGCAATCGTGTTTTTTTTGCTCTACAAGAGGTGAAGATATTGTGGTTCAATATGAGAATTGTGGACAATCATTTGATTCAATCGTAATGATGTTCTTGTTCGATAAGAGGTGAAGATAAGTTATAAGTTCTAGAAAGTGATGTCACGAGAAGTGATTTAAACATGTGTCAATGATGACATGTTTCATATTTGTGTCACCTCATAACTTGTCAAGGGACACTCTTTTTGTTTATTAGTCAGCATATGAAGTTAATGAGAACTGGAAGTGAGGATGTTTAGAATCAAACATAAAGCGGCAACAATGGAAATTCAAGATATATAAAGAACATATTTTTCCCAACCGAGAGAATGCTGCAAAGTTGATTGACCCAACCCCAGCGAGTGGTATTTTTAAGGAAGATTGGAGTCAATTTTGTGGTAGACAAAATGTTACTGATCACAAGTGTTATTGATACAGTGAAAACTATATGATTAAAAGGAAAATGGCATCACAAGTGACAACGCACACCTTATTGAATGAGAAATTATTCATGCACATTGAATTACTATTACAAAACCATACCATCAATTTCATTTCAATTACTCACTTGTTTTACAAACGAAAAAAATACTTGATGACGTCAAAACATTAAAGAACTCACCATAAACAAATGTCGTAAAGAATCATCATCTTACTTTTTCTTTTTATCCTTTTCTTTTTTGATAATAAAAGAATCATTATCCATTAGTTCGATTCCAGATAAGAAAAAGGGGATTTAATATCCAGTAACAAAATGAACATAATAAATGTTCTAGTTTGAAATTAAGACCGCAATCTTTGAATTTTACTTCAAAGTTACTATCTTACATCTATGTCGTTTTCATTCGATAACTATAGTCGCACTCACTTAAATGATAGTGGAACCACAAATATTTCTATCAGAAACAGAAGAAGCGTTAACCAAATCCCAGAAAATACATGCTCATATTTCAAACTTTCAATTACTGTAATTTCTAATCGCACCACAGAATCAAGAGCTATATCCGCTGCATTTTAAACTAAGTAACAACGCATAAATGAGAAGGAGAAATAGTATGTAATAGTGGATAATCTGTTATATTATCATGAAAGATTCACATAAAATAGAGCATACATCCATGAGAGATTCACATAAAATAGCGCATACATCCATGACACAGAGTCAATTATTACAAACATACAACTAAATACATATATATGGATAATCAAGCAGAGGCAGTGGCAGGGGGAGGGGGAGGAGCACCACCATGCAGGGCAATCTTAGCTGCAAGCTCTTCCTTCCTAGCACCCACAATCCTGTCGATCTCCTTCCCCTCCTTGATGAACAAAAAGGACGGCATCGCCTCGATGTTGTACTCTTGAGCAACACTCTGCATCACAGAATTTAACAAACAAACTTACACATCCAATCCCAATCTTGAATGATCACACAACACACAATGGAGGTACAAGTGCACATACCTTAAGCTCATCCACATCCACCTTCAAGAATATAACATGGGGCGTCTTCTTGGCTATCTCAGCCAGAATCGGAGCAATGAAGCGGCACGGCCCGCACCATGAAGCCGTGAAATCCACCACCACCTGGGAAAATTAAGTTCCTCATGTCAAAACCAAGCCACGGACCGCGCACAGAAACGAAAGATTTGACATTATCAACCTTCATGTCGAGGAAGAAGACTATACTAATTGAACATCATTATGAAGTTACTGATCAGTCCCTTGCACCAAGCATTTCATGTCAAAATCTCAAGAAACTTGAGCCACGAAGCAGAAACACACACACACACACGCAAGATTGACATTATCAATCATTGTGTCAAGGCAGAAGACTATAGTATTCAAAACGTCATAATAATAAAGTTATAACTCAGTCCCTAGCAGGAAACATTTCATGTCAAAACCTCATAAAATTATATACATATTTCAGAAAATTTCCGTTTGATTGATAAACCAATTATTTTTCCCCTGGTAATTTTCAACAGTTGACCAGGATTTGAGAGCTTCAACTTAAAGGAAGAAGACAAACTATAATTCCACCAAAAACAAAGAAACAAAACCACATGTCAACAAAAGGGAACTCGCATATCGTTCTAACCCTACAGATATGTCGATCATTGAACAAAAAATCAAACAAATTAAACTATGGATCAGATAAGAAAGAAAATAAGTAATCTAACTACCAGTTTCTTGGACTCGACACCCTTCTGGAGCTGCTCCTTCCACTCGTCGACAGAGTGGCAGCCAATCACCTGTCCCTCTTCGATAGAAGCCATTTTCTGTCTGTTCCTACAAAATTCACAACTCTCTCTCTCAAATTTATCGTGAAACAAAGCGTTTGGTGTAAGCAGGGAATAAGCCAAAGCGGTGCCTTTTATAAGCCCAACAAAGAGTACGAATTGACAAAAAAGGGCCTCATGTTGGAGCGTAATTACGGGTATGCCCCGGAGAGGATAAGTAATGGTGCAACGTGCAACAATCATGTTGTGACGTGTGGAGGAAGCCATTCAGATTTTAGGTGGCAACGGCTAGGATTTTGACTTGCAAATAGTATTATATTATATGCAAAACGCCTATGCTCCTTTATTGTGCACGCCGACCAAGTCGGTCCGGGTCAGCGTCTGATTCGGAATAAATGTAATATTTTTTCTGAGAGTGATTTTGAATAAAAGTAATATTATTTTCGTTCTTCAAATTTTTTTTTCGAATTTTCGTTTTTGGTAATTCACTAAACTTCTTTCCATTTTATTTATTAAAATTATTCTACAAAATATTTTCTATTTATTATTTTCAATAACATATTTTATTTATATTTTTTATTACTCATGACCCATAACTATCCCTCATTCTTATAACCTCAATAATACCACTTACTTATATATTTTATCACTCATGATTTATCACTAATTAATTTAACACTACATTGATGTATGGAACTCTAACTCTACTCACAATTATAGCTTGCAAAAGTAGTGGGTCGGGCCTGGCCTGGCCGCTACCAAGTACCAAACCCGTCAGGCTTCTACATTTTTCGGGTCGGGTTGGGCCTAAAAATATGAAGTCCAAACCAACCACATATAAACTTTTTTAAGATCAATTTTCTAATTTTTTAATATATAAAATATAATTAATATTATTAAAAAATATTATAAATATGTATATTTAATAGAATACCAGACGGGATTTTTAGCTCGAAATCCCGGGCATTTTTGGCTCGAAGCCCGGTAGGTCCGATATTTTTTTTGGATGGGCTTTTTAGGTTTGATTTTCTTCTGACCTTTAATTTTTAAACCCAAACCAACTCAAACCCCGGATACCCCGGCGGACTTTCAGGCTTACTTTATTTTGCTGGCTCCACTGACAATACATTCAACAACTTTTATTAAAACACATGTTGAAAAATTACAGGAAGGAAATTGAGGGACGAAGTGAGTAATTTATATGAATAAAAGTAACAAATCTTCTAAATAAAAGCAAACAATTATTTTGAATAAAAGTTACAATATTTATGATAAAAATGACTTTTCCTATGATTAAAGTTTCTTATGAATAAAAGTGACGGATGTTTTAAAAAGTTAACAAATATGCATACCCATTGTCTAATATATAAGTGATAGTTGTCATACATAAATATGACAGTTGTTATGAATAAAAGTGACAATAATTTTTCTTAATAATTTTTCTATTTTTTATAAAAAAAATATGATTACAGTAAAAATGATAATTATTTTAAATAAAAGTCACAATACTAATGAATAAATGTAATACTAGTATTTATGAATAAAAAGGAAATGAGTTGAATACAGATCGAACCTGCCCGCAAATATTATGCAACGGAGCGCGGATGAGTGCGCCTATATGCTATAAATGTGATCAGAATCACGTTTAAAATGTTCGAGAAGTCATATAACTGTCGACTACGAAAATGTTGTCCCACTGTTTAAACATAAGTTTGCATAATTCTTTGTAGATCCCACACGTTAAGAATTGTATTATGCTATGTGTTGGCCCAATTTCTAGGTCCGAAAAGCTGGCCCTTTTCTCTCCACTAAGCCTTAGCTTTCGACGGAGAAGGAAACTGTTGTTGATATAGATGCATAGTTCAACAAATGTACTAAAATATGGAGTGCGAGTCATCGTTCAGATAGTCAAGGCAATATCAATATCATCTTAGTCGTCGATATGAGAGCAGAAATACTAGCCTTTCTTAATGCCAATTAAGGAAAATGTTAGGTCTATAGAGATTTGTATGCACTGTTTGCTCATAGCTAAAGAATTAGTCGATCTAGTTATTTGGCCTGACCGCATAACTGATAGGGTCAAAGTTAGTACATTTGATAAAGAGGGTGAATCACAACATTTGCTTCATAAAGAGCACAAGTCAAAACTAGGGTGTGTGGCTGACATATTCTATAACTAGAAATCAAATAACGGAGCATTACATTTGTCTCATTTTAAATGATCCATATAAGAATATTCTAGTGTCAATAGGGAAAACTACACAAATGGCATAAAAGGTATGAATAAATACCCAATCGTTATAAAACATGCAAAATCGGGAAGATATACCCCAAATAGCCTCGAAAAACATTGTCGATGAACGAGGTGACTAAAAGTCGAAAAAAAGTCATCAATGATCGGAAAGTTGACTTGAGTAGAATCCGATCGGACGATCGGATTCGATCGGATCTTCTCACCGATCGGATCCGATCGGATTCAACATTGAAAACAAACGAGTTGACATAAAGCTGCGCGCATCGCCAAGACGAAAAGGTGCGCAGAAATCCTGTGGAATCTTTGATCGAGTGGAATCTGATCGGACCGATCGGACGATCGGATTCGATCGGATTCTTCTCATCCGATCGGATTCTTCCTCAATATATACCGACACACCCGCCTCTCTCATTTCACTCCTCCGGATTCGAGACTCCCTTCACTCTCCCTCCCGTAAATCACTCGCCGCCGCCTCTCTCGCCTCTCGGATCGGATAGCTCGTCGCCGAATTCTCACACCACGGCTTCTCGTGCACGCCTCTTCGCTTTCCTCGACGGAATCCGATCGGTCCGCTTGACGGAATCCGATCGGTGTTTATGAATCCGACCGTCAAACGGACCGATCGGATTTCTTATTTTGGTTAGTTAGTTTAGTTATTAGTTAGTTAAACGTGCTTATGCTATTATTTTGAATTTATTAGTTAAACGCGTGCTTATTATCATAGTTTATTAGTTAAATCGCTTATCATAATTAAACACGCTTATCTTAGTTTATTAATTAAATCGCTTATCATAATTAACCTTGCTTATCATAGTTTATCATAGTTTATTATGGTTTATTAGTTAGTTAAATCGCTTATCATAATTTATTAATTTTAAACGTGCTTATCTACAAATGCAAAAGTAAATAAGACCCACACACGCCGACTTAACTCGCTTATCATAATTTATTAGTTAAACGTGCTTATTTATTGATAATATCATAATGTATTAATTAAACGTGCTTATTTATTAGTTAATCCCGCTACTTAATTAGCACACATCGCTTAATATGCTATTATTTATTTAATATGTTAAAATGTATATTATGATTTATTATGCTTAATTATGCTAAACGTGTTATTATGCTTTATTATATGTTTTATTTTATGATATTTATACACTTTATTGTTTTTATTGTTAGGGTTATGTTGATTATGTGAGACCCGAGATGATTAATGTTGTGGTCCAAATTAGCACATATTATAGGATCAATTATTTAGATATCATTAAGACTAGATTATTGGAGATTGGTGGTGAAGAGTTCTTGGATAGGTTTGCTAGTGGATGCTTGGTCATTTACTTGACCGAAGCTCGGTGCAAAAATATCACGACTTTGCACCACGTGATTTCCGCCGATTATGACGAATGATGGTCTAGTATGGTTTCATATGAACAGACGAGTATTTGTTTTATCGTTCATGACTATGCACTAGTCACCGGTTTAAGTTTTGGAAGCTCGTCTTTCAATCTTAGTAGAGAGCACCGGTTGCAACGTGTTCGAGTGTTTAGAGCTTTGCGCTCGATCATATATCTATTGCGGACTTAGTAGGCGTTTTTACGATAGGGCGTGCATATAGATGATGCGGATGGTAGTTTATACCTCCGTGTCGCACATATTATTATGTTATACGGATGCTATTATCTCGTAGATCCCAGTCTTGGTGGAGTCGTGGTCCGCATTGGTCGATGATTTCGATTTATTCTCTAGATTTCCGTAGGTGCATATTCGTATCGATGTATGCGCTACTACTTATTTCAAATTCAACAGAAGAAATACCATTTTATGGACCACTTGGGCATTGATTATTTGGTCGCCGAGATCATACCAGTGCAGGTGGGTCATTGGGAAATATGTAGACGGTTTGCCTACCCTAGATGCTTGAGATGGAGGTTCAAGAGCAAGTCCTCAATCGATGATTTATCGATTTTGTTTGAATCTCAGTACTACTTTTACATATCCTAAAATTTATGTTATAATTTTTATTATAATTTTGATTAAGTCTTGTTTATTTGAATTGTATATGGATTATCAAGATATTCGATGATCATCGCTACGGAAGAAGAAATGGACACATGGTACTGGGTATCACTCCGACACGACGAGGCGTTTGGTGTGCCCTATATAGAGCCACAAAATCCGTTGAGGGATGGGGAACAGTTTCCCCCACGAGCACGAGTGATTAGTGATGACGATGTGGGGAATTCTCGTGCCTCTGAGGGTACTTCTCGTTCGCATCCGAGACGTGGTGCGCGACGGCATATTATTGAGGAGACAGAGCACAGCGCACATGGTATCGAGGGCTCCGATCGGAGAGCACCGTCCACATCTCGTCAGGCAGAGCGACAGAAACGGGGCCATCCTCCGACTTCTTCCTCGAGCAGCGATCACCTACGACCTAGTGATCGTCAGTTCCTAGAGGACCTATCAGAGAGGCATGCTCAGAGGGTGACTGAGCTATCGAAGAAGCACCTTGACGAGGTTGAGGTACGGATGACGACGAAGTTGAAGGGTTGGTTTAAGGAGTTGATTGGTGCTTACCGTTATCGTCCTTCATGACGCACACCGACCCATTCTCCATCCGATCATCATACTCATCCGTGGCACGGCAATCGATTGATGAGGCACGGAATCGGTGATGGCGGACATGCGAGCCGCCACCGACATTACGTGCACGAGTTTGGTAGGACTGAGGCCATGCCATCCTATCAGGAGCCACCTCGTGCTTCCTATCAGGAGCCACCTTATACTTCCTATCAGCAGCCACCTCCTGCCTCCCATCGCACCACCTCCTGCCTCCTATCGCCAGCCCACCTCGCCACTATCGTGAGCCACCTCCGCCTCCTATCGCCACCACCTCCATTTACTATCAGGAGCCACCTCCTGCTTCTTATCAGCAGCCACCTTCAGCTTCATTCACTGATATGTTTGATATTTTTAGTGATTGTGGACAAGTAAGTGTAATTTAATTAAATAATTTAAATATTTTGTGTTTATTTAAATATTTCTAAGTCAAATGATATTTTCTACGCAGATTGTGTCGATTGGGATGACCTCCGAAGTCCCGCAGCAGTCCACTACTATAGGAATGTCGATTATGGACACCATGGATGACTTTAGGGATGCCCGCTCGGGGATCACATCGGGACGACCAAGGATGACGAGCACTATGGTGACACCAGTGCCTGTACCCAGGAAGAGTGGCCGACAGCGATTCCCATCGATGGCCCTAGCATCTCCATATGTTGTTACTCGCAAACCGCGTGAACTTGATCCGACGTTAGTACAGAACTTCAAAGTCTTCCTTAAAGCTCGCCATCCACGTACGGTGATGCTTTCCGAGAGTGGTGGAGTTCTTAGTCGGTCATTTTTCATGGATATTCTTAAGCCGACCAGCTTATTATCTTTGAGACGTAAGTATTTTGAATTTCTAAGTATTCGTAATTTATTTTAGTTGAATTGATTGATTAATACTTATACATTCAATTGTTCTTATTGTAGCGATTGATCTGCTCATGACGAAACGAGTAGAGTGAGGGCGATCAAGGGCGATCTTGTATTGTCCACCATGAACAATGCAAACACGATTGTATTGGACACCGACTTCTATGTAAGTATTGATTTCAATAATTTACATTTATTTATTTATTGCTTTGCTCAATTCAATGTCCGATTAAATCATTTGAATGTCTCAATAGCGAATCCTTCAAGTTGGTTGGAAATCTTGTTCAAGCGGTTGGAAGGTGCCCGAGAATATTATTTCCACGATCAAGGGCACGACGGAGTATCCACTATGACCGATTGGTCCAACATGCAACAGTGATTTTGTAATTCAATATCATGTTATATTTAAATTTTAATATATTTGTTTTAATAATTCATATATTTTGTAATAATTGTGTTATATAGGTGATTATACCTATCCTTATCGATGGACACTACGTCGTCATTGTTATCGAATGCTTGATGGGACGCTTGATCTATATGATTCGATATATTGGAGATTAGAAGATCATGCGAAGAGAAAACGCGCCACAGATGGCTCCGATATTGCATTTATTTGGATTCGCTTCGATGAAGTCGATTATTGGAGGTTCAACGATACGGGCATATCGAAAAAACCGTGCCACTGAATTATCTATCCGTCACCGCTAACCGTTCTCCCAAAAGACGGGCCGCTTGTGGTCCATATGCATGCATGTACGTTGAACGTGTGATATCCGGATCGCCGAGTATTACTTGGGGAATACTCACCATCCAAAGATATAGGAAAATTATAGTGCTTTATTTTTGAGTTGTGTGAAGACACTTAGATATGTAAATTTAAATGTGTAATATCTTAAATTTCGCTTTATTAATATTTGTAAATTAATAACTATTTAAGATTTTAAACTCCTATAGTTGCTTCTATTTTTATTTATTTAAACTCCTAACTATTTAAGATTTTAAAAATCTTTGTGTAATTTAGTTCATGTTTTATACGATACATGATCACGTTTTGTACGATACGATACATTTCAAACTTCACATTTAGTACGTAAGGAAATATCCAAGTAAACCTAGTATAGTCATCAACAAAATGTATGTAATACTTGAACCCTTCAATAGACGTGGTAGAACTTGGACCCCAAAGATCCGTATGCACTAATTGAAAGTGTGAAGAAGTTTTATTATTATTATTATTATTATTATTATTATTATTATTATTATTATTATTATTATTATTATTATTATAGCACAAGATATAAAGAAGAATAACAATAAAGGTGCGAATACAATATTTCAAATATTAAAAAATACAACTTTAATTAATCGCTTATGCCTTCATTTATTCGATTTGGACATTTCCTTCGTGTATGTCCGGTTCCCTACAATGACCGCATTTCTTTGGTGCTCGGCGCTCATGTTAGACGATTCTCCCATATCGTTTGTAGGCACTCTTCTTGTAGACCTTTCACCACCGGATGGAATCCGACTTGTTCTAGGTCGTCCACCACTGTCTTGTCACAATAGGAGGCAATACATTCATTGAGCTACCTCATTTGGAACCACCACTCATTGTATTGAGGACATAATTCACCGCACCACCGTATGTCTCAATTAAAGTGTTGGTCGGTAGTATGATTCGACGTAATTGTGGATGGATTCTCGGCCACCGTCAATGAAAAGTATTAGTATGAGTTACATGAAAAATAAACGACGTGTAGTATTAGTATTAAAACTTACTTAATGGCAGCAATTGCGTGTGAACACGGCATCCCGCCTTGGTTAAATTCTCGACAATCACACGATTTTAGTTGAAGATCGACCGAAGTTCCTAACGCCTGATCGCACCCTATATTTTGCATTTGTAGACCTCGTCGAGAGTAACGACGACTTTTGGACACCGCCATCGTAAGCTTTTTCTTCGCTTCTCGGTGAGATAGTTGTCCACCCACGTGTCGCTACTGCTCTATCGTTGAACCACTTCTCAATTACAAGTCCGATCGCTTCCAACATTGAGCATATTGGAAGACGCCCATAATAATCGAGAGTTAAATGACTCTGCTGCATTTGATGTTAAGAAGCTAAACGGCTCACGGGGACTTTGAACGGCCCATTTTTACGGTCCTACGGGAGGCTTGTGGTATGCTTTATCATTTATGCTTTCGATAGCAGACATAGCACGTTGGTATTGTCTGGGCTCGTATGCATAAGCAGCTTCTTGGAACATTTCCACCACAGTACTGCTACGAAACTGTTTGATCTTGTTCAGTAAGTGGTAGAAGCATAAGGCGTGATGAGCTTGTGGAAATACTCTCGATGGCGTTAGCTATGGACACGTGTGCGTCCGAGACAATTAAGAGTTTTCCAGTATTTCCAAATACCCGTTGGATGCGTGAGATAAACCATGACCAAGATTCATCATTCTCAATTGGCCCAACACCATACGCCAACGGGAACACTTGCTCATTGGCATCCTTCGTTATCGCAACAAATAAAATTCCTTATTCTTTCCTCGAGGTGAGTACCATCTACGACGATCATCGGTCTCAAACAAAAATAGAAGGGGCAATAGATGCAGCGAGAGCAACGAGCAGATGCCGAATCGACCATCACCATCGACCTCATAATCGATAAATGTACCGGATTCGTGCGTGTCAACATCTGCAGATAACCGGCAAAGATTTGAATGACCGATCATGCCGACCGTATATCAACTCAATCGCAGTATGTCGGACCATAACGCCACATCATAACCGATGCGGATACCAAAATCATGTTTCAACTCGGCCATAATTGATTTAGCTTCATGATTTCACCACAGCGCATTTTTCGAGCATAATACGCCGCAACTATCTTCGAATGAACCTTCAATGGTCCAACACAACCCAAATCACGGTGGCATTTGTGTTCGATATAAACTTATAAACTTTCCAAATATTACCTCGTTGGGCAGCTCAGAACTCAAAATTACACCTCTCGAGTGCTTGCATTTAAATGTCACCGTGTTGTATCCGAAGCGACCAACAACGATTTCGCCTCGCCCATATGCCACACACCAACAGAAGATGAGGTTATCTTTGCTATAGTAATATGAATTACTACTCAATTCTCCATCCCTTGTCGGGTCCATTTCACTAGCAACAAGTGAGGTCGCAACGTTGAGCGGAATGACCGAACTAACCGATTAGTTAGTTCTTCAAAGATCGGGTGGGTTGACATCTTCGGATAGGTGCTTGGATTAATCAAAGATAATAGTTTGGGAAGTCCTCCTTCTTCGAATCCATCCCGCAAAATCAATAAACGATTATTTAAAATTGATTGTTCGGGATGGTCGTCTGAGGCATCCGAGTCGGTCTCTTCGAGATCTTTGGTCTCGTGTACATATTCTTCTTCTTCGCCTTCTCCATCAACATCATCATTACGAATAGGAGTTGTTGGCCTTGTTATCTCCGTAGCGTGCCTTTGGGATTCGAAAACCAATCACCGTAAAGCATACTTGGAACATTTTGTGAATATTCTTCTTGCAAATGATTGGGCTCTCCGGGTTTGATCCACTCGCAATATTTGTAGTGTTGTGAACTACATAAACGCTGTGGATATTCTTCGCATATGCACAATCGAGCAAACAGCTTCATCATCGGTTAACAATGATTTTATTATCCGACCATATCGAGATGTGGATAAATAAAATAATTGATAATCCGTGCTCAATTCATTGGCCTACAATACGTGATTGATATAGTATATGAGGTCGCAAAGAAAACGATCCGAATTTGGGTAATTTGTTGATACCGCCAATATACGCACAATCACTATCAAACTCTCCACCATAATTCACAAGAATGAATTTCCAATTGTCCATCTACATAAAGAAAGAATAAATAAAATATTAAAACAAAATTCCCAATCAAAATATACGCATATGTAAATATAGTATATTATTCTTTGGGGTTGTCGAATTACCTTTGATATTGGAAAATGATCAATTCTCCGTGGTTTTCCTTCAAATCTACCGCTCAACTTCAATAGAAAATTTTGGAAAATGAAGATATGAGATGTGAATGAATGAATGAATGAATGAATTCGTCAAATTTTATAGAAGGTAAACAACAACAAATAATGGATGTCATGTATCATTCACGTGAAATTACCGTAGCTACAATGAATTGAGACTCATTATTGTACAAATTCATCGTAACAACAAGAAAATCGCACCTATTATTGTACTAAATTCGCACCTATTATATCGGTTTCACGTGAATGAATTGAATGCTACAATAATTTGAGAGAAAATTCAAAGCACTTATCGAGGCGATAAAATTAAAAAAAAAAAAACCGATCGAATCCGGTCGGATTCCGGTCGTACCGATCGGATTCCGTTGTTTCCGGTCGTGCGGTCGGATTCCGGTCTTTTCATCGGAATCCGACCGAGCTCCCTTTCCATTTTTAATCCGCCGTTATTTTACACGAAAAACAAAGTCGACATGAGGTATATTTGTCCATACAATATAAACCTACCTGATTTTGTATGTTTTTATCCCATTGGGTATATATGCATATCTCTTATGAGATCTGGGTATACCTGCATCCGCCCCAATATTCTAATTGTATTGGAGGTCAAGTTAGGTTCGTACTTCAATGTGGCACTAGGTGCGCAATGCATGAAGCCCTGAAAATGGCCATTTTACACCTTTAGCTCTACGATAAATGACTTAATTACTCTATACATGTAAACTTCATGCAAATAAAACCCTTTCTATATTTATTAAATACATTGAAACTATGTTGAATTCTTTTTATAATTCTCTTTACACATATGACTGATTAGAGTGTCGGAGTGCTCACGTTGGAGCCCCATCCATGTTTTTTTTTGTGTGTGCAGAACTCATACTCGGATTCTTATGGATCCATCAAGCTAACTTAGTTGAATTAATCAGTCCCTTTTAGTCACACCTTCGAATCAATTGGCACAAGGTATTCTTCTTCGTTTGTTGATAAGAATGCAAATCCAACTCAATTTTTTTTATAAAAAGAATATACATGTTTCAACTAGTTACTTGACATGAATTATGGTATAGTAGGATCAATTTGTCAATTATTTTATATAAATCCTTGGGCTTTAAAGCCTGCTAAGGTGCTAACTTGGGTCCAAAATGGGACTCTATTTCCCCCTATTCTTTGAATTGTTAATCCCATGGTGAGCCCAACAATATTCGCAGATGAAATTAACCGAATATTTCAAGGGAGCCCAACTTATATACCCAACTTTCAAAATATATGTACCACTCATATCCAACCTAAAAATTAACTACACCCCATACCCAAACCTATTAAAAAACTATATTTTGATTCAAAATTCGCAAATTGCACGACGTGACGTGAGATGAGAGGAATTGATTCTTTTTTTTTTTCATGCAACATTTAACGCCTTTGTATGTATATATTATTCTGTGCACATTAATGAGGTTGACCGAGTTTGGTAAAGCTTATACAACTCATATACAACTCATATTCTCTCTCACTTTGGCTCCCAGTTTTCAATTTCAAAAATTTCGAAAGAGAAGAGAGATTGAGCTGAATTTCATTCCCATTCCCGGAATTAATAGTCGAGCTTCACTACCCGGAGGTAATTTTTCAATATATACAATGTTGCTTGATGTTTCCGGTCGACTAAGCTTCTCTTCGAGGAAGCCTTCTTCCGCCGACCGAGAGAAGGCTTTGCTCGACAGGAGAAGCTTAGTCGATCGAACAAGAGATACATGTATATAAATTGGAAAGCGAAGCCATGTCCCTCTCGGTCGACAAAGCGTTGTCTCCGGTCGAGAAAGGCTTGTCTCCTATCGACCGGAGATAAGCCTTTCTAACCGGAGACAACGCTTTGTCTAACGGAGAGAGGACATGGCTTCGCTTTCCGCTTTATATACATGTAAATTTTATGTTTTATTTAAATTTTCTAATAATTATGTATTAACCTAATTTTTTAATAATTAGGCCAAACCATATTTTGCTTATTCGAATGAAGGAGTGAGAATATTTGTTACTTACGGTATGTTTTCAGCATATTATTTTGAATAAATATAGTTATGCTATTTTTGATATGTTACGATGATTTTGAATAGTTGCATTATTTTTGTAAGATTATATTAATCATTTCAAAATTTTATACTTGCGTGAAATAATTGTAACTAAAATCCAAAAAATTCAAAAGTGTGTAAATATATACAAGTTTTGAAAATTGAAGATAAACCTTATTTTGTTCATGCACTTAAATATATACAACTCATATTAGCCTTATTTTGTTCACATGTCGACGCCTTTATTTATTGAGAAATTTATGTAAAATATGTGAAATGTTTAAATAAAATAAAAGTTGCACGATATGTGGAATGTTTCAATTTCAATTTCGTGGATAAATGTTTATTGTTGTTTTACGCAAAATTGAAGTTTCCTCCGAGATTTGTTGTTTCCGGTCGAATTTGTTGTTTCCGATCGACCGAAACGATATGTGGAATGTTTCAATTTCAATTTCAGGATAAATGTTTATTGTTGTTTATTGTTGTTTTACGCAAAAATTGAAGTTTCCGGTCGGAGATTTGTTGTTTCGATCGACGGAAGTTTCCGGCCGATCGAAACAACAAATTTCGACCGAAACAACAATCTCGATCGAAACAACAAATTAATTCAATTTCTTGAATTAATTTGTTGTTTCGTCGATCAATGAAGTTTCCGGTCGAGGAAGCTTCTCTCCGGTCGACCGGAAACATTGATTTTTCCAATTTACACAAATCAATTTAATTTTAATTTAATTTTTTAATAATTAGTTATTAATTGAGTTTTGTAATAATGCAGAACCATATTTTACAATTATTTTCAAGGAACGAGTGACAATATGTCGGACTTACGGTATGTTTTCGTGTATATTATTTTGAAACATAGTTATGCGATTTTTAATATGTTTACCGTATGTATATTTTGTAATTGAGATATTTTTCCAAATTATAGTATGTATATTTTGGATAAATGATGTATATTTTGGATAAATGTTGCTAAATGTGATTGAATATGAGTAGTTAATATTTCGAACGATGAATATGAGTAGTTAATACCGATATGGCTTGAATAATGTGATTGAATAAATAGTGTTTATGGCTCAGATGTTTCGATTGAATGAGATATTTGTTTTGGCTTGAATAATATTTCTAACGATTGAATATGAGTAGTTAATACCGATATGGCTTGAATAATGTGATTGAATAAATAGTGTTTATAGCTTGTATGTTTTGATTGAACGAGATATTTGTTTTGGCTTCAATAATGTGATTGAATATGTAAAATCATTTCAAATTTCAACTTTGGATTAGCATCAATTGTTGTATGTTGTGTAATATGTGGTATTGATATAATTGTAGGTCGATCCTGTTTTCTTGAGGCCTACCACGATAAATGTGGTGGCGGATGTAAAGACTTATTATAGGACTGATTATTTTAAGTATATTAAGAATGTCTTGCTAGATAAGTGGCATGAAGAGTTGGTAGATATGTTGAGAGGGGTTGCTTTGGTCATCCGATTGATCGACTCCTGCCCAAGTCTAGTTTATCTTTGCACCATTTAGTCTCCCGTCGATAGAACCCACGATCCGGAGATGTATTTTTCATCAATGGAAGATATATATGTTTTCCATTAGAGATTATGCTCTAGTCACCGCCCGCAATTTGGGTCATCATCATTTGATCCCACACAAGACTACGACTGAGCGACGCTGAGGTCTATAGCCTTTTTATGGGGCACACAGATTACATTACGTAATCTAGTAGATAGATTTTGTAGTAGTGATTTTAGTGATGATGTAGATCTTCGTCACTATTTACGCAGGCCCACGTTATTATCCTCTATGGATTCGTATTTGGGCACGATACGGGAAGATAATAGCTGATTGGGTTTGGGCATTGGTTGACGATCCGAGGCGTTTCACCGATTTCCGTGGGGGCCTACGGCTACGAGATATTGAGATATTATACGACGCAGTTGTCAACCTAATGCTCAATACCACTTTTACGACCATCTGGGCACTATATGCTTGGTCACCGAGATCATACCAGCTTGGGAAGTATAGTTGGGACGCACATCAATCCCATAGCGATCCGAGAGTGTTGAGGTGGAAGTTCAAGAGTAGGCTCTCACCGCAGCTTTACGCCTCTTTTGAGCAAGAGTAATCAATTTTATTATAATTTTAAATCATGTATGAGGTATTGTATTTATTAGAATATTAAATAACATCTTTCAATTTATTGTAGGTCGATTATCATCTCACATCGATCGAGCCCGACTCATTCGAGGTTAGCACCGCCATCGGTGTCTGCCTCACACCCTCTCCACTCGGTGTGAATTTTGTTATACCACAAATCCTTTGAGGAGGGACTACGCCCTTCTCGTTGTGGCGTGTCTCATCCGGTGGATGAGTCTCGACGAGACGCCGAGTTCCGGCGAGGCTCCACAGCTTGTTGAGGATCCCGATCTTCGTGGTCTCCATCGAGCAGCCTCGAGCCTTCACCTTCGAGACCCACCAGAGGACATCGCCGGTTGGGTTCGCTGAGGTTCCCGTTGTTGATGAGCCGCAGCGCTATATGTGGATAGCCGTCCATCCGCTGAGAGACGGATACGGAAGACATACCGTGGAGGCAGCTTCATCGAGCGGTGGTGGTGAGCACCTGTATGCCTTAGTTCCGCCGATCGTCGTTGATCCGTGAATCTATCCGGAATCTGTCCGGAGAGCGAGGATATAGCAAAGGCAACGATCGAGAGGTCTATCAAGACAAATTTATTCCAAAGATAAAGAAGTGGTTTGAAAACCTCTTAGAGAAGACTCGACGTGGTTGCACACATAGGGACGATACGGCTACACATGCACTCATGTCCCACGCCATCCGACGACGACGACGAGAGGTGAAGATCGAGACCACATCACCGCCCACCCGTATGTCCCTCGAGACGGTGGACATATTGAGCCTACCGAGGTAGCATCGCATCGCCCCGCTGATACCCTCCCCGCTACTCTCACCGCATCCATGGTACCGATCCTCGAACTACATCTCATCATTCCATGATGGGATCGACCTATTTAGTGATCCGACGATCAGACGCCGCGAGGCGCACTTTCGAGCCTCGCAGCAGTTAGCTGGAGCAACAGTAACTATTAAGTTTCATATTCGCGCTTATAATATTTCATTATATTTGTTATGTTTTCATTTTCCTAAATTAAATGTTTGTAGTTCGGGATCCGGAGAGTGAACGGCACGAGACCTTCGGTCAGAATGAGGTCACCATACGTGAATAGCCCGATGCCACGTCCATTATCCGGTGATATAGTGATAAATTACCGCGCTTTGAACACAAATAAGGCAATGGTGGTTGTTCGGTAATCGATCGACAAGTCCATGTTGCATTTTTCGTGAATATCGAAATGCCGAGAGGCGTTTTGATGTTCGGCACGCTTTTATACAATATGCTTCGCTTTTTTAAGTACATCTACTTATATTGATATGTATCCCTAAAATAATTTTGCGGTCGTCGATCTATTCATGGTGTATTTGAGGATGAGACTCGATGTCGGGATCGACGTATTGATGGGGTGGATTATCAAAACACAATCATCCTCGATAATCGGTTTTTCGTAAGTCTTTAATACAATCAATATAGTATATATGTGTAGTATCTCTAATTACTTAATTTTCAATGTCAATAGATGTTTCGCAAAATTCATGGTCCGAGGTACACGCAACGCCGTCTCTACATTCAAGACCCGTGAGGCACCATTGATCATGACCCCGAGAGCATTGCTTCTACATGGCAGCCACCAACAGCATTGGATAGCGATTGTCCTCGGCATGACGGGTTATACATCATGGTTACGTGCCACGCAGTAACCTTATTTAATACAATAAATTGCAAAATTAAAATTTTCCTTGTTTATTTTATCTAAATATTAATTTTATAGATCATCATCCCTTGCGCCATCGAGCGGCGTGCCGCGATAGTACGCGTGGATATGCACTCGGTCATTCGTCTTTGTTTGACTCGCGATTTGGCGGATGGACCAGATCAAGTGGATGCGAGGATGATGGACTTCGTGTGCCTGACTAGATTATTGCGGCTGTTTCTTCTCTTCACTAGATGGTTCGAGGCTAACTCCCACCAGATACCACCATGGAATAATGATGCGATTATTACACGAGCTGCCTCTTCAGATGTATTTGACCAGAAGATGATTTGGTGATGGTCCATTGCGTGCATGACCGTGGAACGCCTTATTTCGGTTCACCGAGCATCGAATGAGGTACGCCTAATGTTGTAGCATATGACATAAAGTAGGTGGAAATATATATGAGATATGTGATCCATATAAGAAGTTCTAGGGAAGAGGAAGAGGAAGAGGTAGAAATTAGCATGTACTATGTAATGATTTTATTTATTTTATCTCTTGTAATAGATTCTTAGTTACATTATCTTATCGACAATGGATCAATTTCAATTTCAATTCCAATTTCAATTCAATTCAATTCAATTCAATTCAATTCAATTCAATTCAATTTGATTAAGTTAAAATAATAATAATGTTAATAATATCTTTACATGAATGTTTTCTTTCATTACAATGTCACCGCCTCGGATAAGTAAGGACACTTCCGATGCGTATGAGATTCATTACCACATAAGCTACATGTCCGTAGTGCACCACTTCTACTACTCGATCCCACTTCGCTGGATGACGATATCGACCCACCTCGCCCCACCGACGGACTCTATTAGGAGGCATAACCGTAATTCCAAAGAATATTTGGAGGAACAATCCAACTAGATCGTGGTCGAACAGATTGATCCGATACGAGTATGCTTCGCTAGCTTTGCGTAATGGTAGTACTCCCCACATAGTTAGATATATGGTGACCTTTATGACTAAAAATTTATATAATCAATTATATGTAAGTGAAATCAATTTGATCAAAAAATTAACATAATTAAACTTAAATTCATACCATATAGTCTGCAACAAAGATGAGAACACGGTATCATATCCATGTCCCACTCCAAACACGCACACGATTGCGTATTGAGATCGACTACAATGTTTTGCTTCCGTGCTTCGACTTTGAAAGTGGAGTCTCATGAGGGCACCGCATCATATCTATCTCGCGTGATAGTTCCATTGATACCATCATCTTACGCTGTTGCTTGGGTCAATTCACCGCTGCACTCTTTGTCGCTTCATGTCTCTCATCGAACCATTTTTACGAATGTGACGGATTGCCTCAATCATTGAGCAAATTGGCAATCGCTCAGCCCACAATATTCGAGAATCGAATGATTCGGCAATGTTCGATGTCATAAAACTTTAGCGCCTAACTGAGCATCGTGATCGGCTACACTCGCACTCCAACCTCCACCAACTTGGTATATGCGCCACTACCATCGGCCTTCACGAGACTTTAACATAGCCATCGCTTCAAAGTGTGCATCTTGGCACGCATAAGCGGCTTTCAAATAACTTATGGATGGTTGCCCAAACGGGTGATTTTTTCACAGATGGTAGTAGCATAATCCGTGTGTTGCATCGTGGTGTACACACTGACCGCTGCTCATTATACCGACATGGGCATCTCAAACAATCAATATCTCCGGATTTGATCCATAAGCACTTGTAGTCGAGACAAAACCAAGTCCATGAGACATCATTCTCGATCGGACCAATTCCATAAGCTAATGAAAAACTTGCTCGTTGTCGCCCTTTGTCACGGCAACGAATAATACGCCTTTATTATGCCCTTCGCGCTTACCGTCGACTACAATCACGGGCCTGAGGCACAATGTACGCCTAACTGCATGAACCGAGCGCGACAAAGAGGTGACGGAATCGACCATCCGATCCAATATCCAAGTCACCATCGAACCGGATTGCTCATCCGTAACATATGCGATAACTCGTAGTAGCTGAAATGATTTTTCATGTCCACCGATATCATCTCGACGCCCTATTACGGCTCGCATTGCTACATCAGTATGTAACGTGTACACCGTACTCGCCGCAAATCACCCATAATGGACCTCGGCTTTAGCACTTCACCGTCTTCGCGTATTTTTCGTGATATGTATGCTGCAATTACACGGGCATTAACCTTCCTTACTCCGATATTCACTGGGTTCTCGTGCAAGTATGTATAGCATCAAACTTGTGGACAAACCAAAATCCACCTTGTCGCGATGCACGTAGTAGAAAAGGACACCGATTATGATATCGACATTTGAATGTAATCCTCGAATTATCGGATCGAGGAATAACAAATTCTACCGACGCTCCAAATGCCATAGCCCCACGGATATCTTCGCTCACCCTTGTCGTCAAGATGGAACCTTCGTCAGCTCATCGGGTTCGGAACCGTGTCCGAGGACGAGCAAAGAGATTAATCAAGCATCATGAGGAATAACAGGACTAGCCAGCTTGCTCATCTCCTCAACTTCTTCCGCTCTAGCTCCCACGTGCTCTTGCGTGTTACTCGCATAATCGTAGATAGAAGCTTCCGAATCCACCCTCTCGACGGATCCATGCGTCAAACTCTACAAATGAGCCATAGCTCACCAAAGGCACTCGCGATCTTCTTCCTCTTCATCCGACTGCTTCATCTTCTTCTTCTTCAACGTAGTCGCCGCCATCGCCGTCCTCAACAAGTGTATCACCGTCAGGGTTGCAAGATATGTCGGGAAATGTAATTCTCGGACGGATCCATGTGTTGCGGCATATATTGAGACGATCAAGATCAAACCAATCGATGATGTAAATTGTTGTGTCAACGACGATCGAACGATATGTGTGGGAAGTGTAGTCATATGTTGACGATGATGGTATCTCAAACGAAGGTCTATATAGTTCTTGCTCCGATTGGGACGTGTCGGCATCGTGAGTCACATAGACCTCTGCTTGGGCATCATGAGCCAATCGAAAAGTTGATCATCATTACTCAAAAGTAATTTGATAATTCTACCACTCGAGATCTCGATAGATAATGCGGTTGGTAGGTTGTAATCAACTAATTTGTCGACATAATTTGATCAATCATCTCTATGAACTCCGAGATAATTACATTGTCCATTCGAACAAAGGCATTTGACTGATACCCGCCAATGTAACATAAAGAAGGATCCCACTGCCCTCCATATCTAACAATAATGTTCTTCCATCCCGACATCTATAACAAATACAAGATTACATTAATGTAAATATACGCCTTAATATGATTTTTCTAATGTACAAAACAAATATACATTCTAATCAAATATACAAATAAGAAAAAATAGCAATCTAATCAAAATCTAATTAAATAATTAAAGTCTCTTACAATAAATTAATTAAAAGGGACTTATCTAATAAACTAATTATGTCGGCACTTATCTAAACGAATTATCCAATAATTATATCCAATTATCTAAACGAATTATGCAATAATTATAAATAGCGTAAACAATCGAATTATCTAAACAAATAAGCAAAACAAATGTAAAAAATTAACAATAATTAATGTAAACAAATTTAACAATAATTAATCTAAACAAATTTAACAATAATAAATCTAAATAAAACTAACAATAAGAAATCTAATATCATAAACAACAATAATTCAAGATTATCCTAATTGATTTCATTTAAAATTAATTTCGTGGATTATCCTAATTGATTTCATTTAAAATTAAAAAACAACAATAATTCAAGATTATCCTAATAAATCTAAAATTATCCTAATTGATTTCATTTAAAATTAATTTCTAAAAAAATTAATTAATAATTAGTATTAAATTCCTTGTTTCCGATCGATACATTAATCTAAAATTAATTCAAGTTTTATGTCTCCTATCGATATTTTCTTGTTTCCGATCGACCGAGACATCAATTAATAATTAGTATTAAATTCATTTGATAATTCAAGATTCCGTTCGAAAATAGGCTCTCCCGAATCATTGAAAATAGGCTCTCCCACGACCTAATCAATAATTAATTTAATTATAGCCAGAATGAATTAAAAATTAAATTAAGTTAAAAATCCTCTCTCCCACGACCAATTTTGATTCCGTCGACCGAATCAAGGAATTGGTCAATTTAGAGAGGATTTTAACTTAATTTAATTTTTAATTCATTTATGCTTTTTAAAACCCATAAAATCATTTATTTATCTATTTTTCATATAATTCCTTTAATTCATCGACCTCTCTCATATAATTCCTTTAATTCATCGACCGAGAGAGGATTCCTTTAATTCATTTATTTTTCATATAAAAACCCATAAATATCTAATTTCATCTAAACTAATTATATCCAATTATATATTATATATAGGTAATTATACAATAATTATCTAAACGAATTATATCGAATTATATATACTAATTATGCAATAAATTCAAAACACTAAACAAATTATCCAATTAATTTAATTATCTAAATTATATATACTAATTATGCAATAAATTAAAACACTAAATTAATTATCCAATTAATTTAATTATCTAAACGTAATAATTTATCCATACCAATAAACAATAATAAATCTAAACAAAATTAACAATAATAAATCTAAACACAAATTAATATCATAAACAACAATAAATTCAAAACACGTCGAAAATAAATAAAAATTCAATAACTTATTTGTTGAGACATAGCTACTGCTTCGGATTGAAGAAATAAATTTGAAAATTTTGAATATAAAATCGAAATGAAGGAATAAAAATTGGAGGAGCAAGAGCAAGAGCAATTTGTTGGATTTGTATTTGTTACAATCGATTGTATAAATAGAGAGAATTGGTTCAATTATTGGTTTACTTTTCTCGCATTTATTTGTCTTCTTCAATTTTTCTCGCAATTTTTCCGCATTTATTTGTCTTCTTCAATTTTTCTCGCAATTTTAATGTAAGGTTTTACTTTTCAGAAGATTATTTTGTACAAGATTAATTAATATCAGAATATAAAGGATAATTTCAATATTAAATATTTCAAAATTAATAAGTTGTGTTATAATTTCAG
Organism: Salvia rosmarinus; assembly: GCA_036937905.1. Lineage (NCBI taxonomy): Eukaryota > Viridiplantae > Streptophyta > Magnoliopsida > Lamiales > Lamiaceae > Salvia > Salvia rosmarinus. Next base: position 115,828,413 of record CM072819.1, read on the forward strand.
ATTTCAATATTTTGCAAAATTTCAATCATAGATTATATGTAAATATTAATTTAAATATCATACATTCAATTTAAATTAATTAGTATTAAATTAATTTGATATATCCTTGTTTCCGATCGAAAATCGCCGATTCCTACGACCTTTGATGTTTCCTATCGATCGAGACATTAATTAATAATTAGTATTAATTTCATTTCATATATACTTGTTTCCGGTCGATAATTCCTCTCTTTATCGACCAATTTGATGTTTCCTATTCGACTGCAGATATGAATTAATTAAAATTGTATTAAAAATCCTCTCTCCTACGACCAATTAGTATTCAAAATTTGAATTTTTATTAAATTCGGTCGCTCATCCTCTCTCCGGTCGATGATTCTTGATTCCGATCGACCGAAACAAGGAATGATCGATCGAATTTTGGATTTTATTTGTTAATTAATTTTTGATTCATTTATTTTTTTTAAATGAATCGGTGATTTAATTAATTTTTCTCACACTTTTAACATGATTCAAATGATATATGAAATAAATAAACATGATTGTTGATATATAAAGTAATTTAACATAATAATATCGAATACGTAAAATAATTTCGCAATCATTTATTCATTCACATGTTTATATGCTTTTAGTCGGTGTTATGTCAATTTCACAATCAAGATCACGCAAGACTCAAGAGATATATATTAAAAAGGCAATTGGGTATACATTTGTGATCAAATTGAAATATGGTTATAGGTTATACACACTTTTGTAAAATGTGTATTTGTATATATTTACCCATATTTCAAAATACTTGTTCGTGTTCTTAAATTTAATCTACATTTCGTATTGAATATTATAAAAAGAAAAAGAAAAAGCTGAAGTCGGGATCCAAAGTCCAAACTTTATCGAAAACTTTGGTTACGATGAACTCCTGATATCAATTACTTCCTCGTATTTCCTATCGTTCTTTTCTTCATTTATTTATCCGATAATACTTTTCCAAATCTACGTGTACAGTAAATTACTAAATTTCACCATTTATACCGAAGAGAATATCCATTTTCTCAAGGAAAAAACAATTTAAAGTTCAAATTTTAACGTGAAATAATCACAATATGCATAGAATTTCCGGTTGAAAGCACCTTATTTTTCTTGGCCCAAATTAATTGAAATGATGTGCTTTCTCTCCAACAAGAAACTATAGCATTAGTCTTACCCAATCCACCGAAGAAAAGTCTTAAAGAGGGTGTTTGGCTTGTTCTATAATTTTTCAAAACAGTTATAAATGTTTAGAGTTTTATGTGCCCATGCAAGATGTTTAGAAAATAAGCCCTAAAAAATTTTATGTTCGTTAAAATGTTCCGACAAATTATGTTCTCCCTTAAAAATAAGAACTCAACCCCAACTTATTTTTTCATGTTTTGCAAAGAATGTTGAATTTACCATAATAACCTTACTATGATTCGTTATAATCTACATATATACTATCTGCTCCACCTCTCGTCAATTTTCTATCTCTAACTACGATTTTCTCTCTAACTCACGATTCTTTCTCAAACATATGCTAAATTATCCAAACACTTTGACAACTAATAAGCTCTTGAAACATTATGTCTTATAAGCTCATAGAGCTTATAAACTCTTTAAAATAAACTTAGCCAAACACCCTCTTAATCAGTGGTACTAATCCACTAAAGCTAAATCCAAACTACGATAAAAATTCCTTAGATATTTTTCGCTATGAAACGACAGCAACATGAAATGGATTGCCGAGGCATTAAGCGCCGTTCACCTCACTAGATGGTTTAAATTTTCTCCGCGAAATTTAAAACGTGTAATAGCCAACTATATAAATAATAAATCGACCATTAAGAAATAAGAAGCATTACTCAAATGGATTAGAGAAAATCTTCATTTACCTGAAGTATAATTAATTAAGTTTGTCTTTCAAAAATGACATCAGCTTTAAGAAGGTAATAACAAAAGATACATAATTTGACATAATTTTTTTAATTTTACGTAGTGGGAGACAGTGCACTCTAAGTAAATATATGGTCTTGTTCAATAGAGTTCATAGCTATAAATGCGTTGGTGTAACTTAAACTTGACTTCGAAAATATCCGCTGCATCACTTCACTAGGTCATTTGCAAGAAAATTGTAAACCATTTAAGAAAGTATGAAAAGATTCTTATTTATTTGTAAATATGGGTTTATTCAATACACATTGAAAATAAAAGTTGTGTCTTCCTCATGAATTCAAAAATATATATATATATATATATATATATATATATATATATATATATATATATATATATAGGGTAGAGTTAACGTAAGAACCATTTTATTGAGAGAACGTAAGAACCAAAAATGATGAATTCATGTGAAACTTGATGAATCATTTGGGAAAGTTCATCAATCCAAAAATGGAATTTTCGCCTCGTGGGATTCGAACCCTCGGTGAAAATTTCAATTTTTGATTCAAGAACTTTCCCAACAGATTCATTAACTTTCATAGAAATTCATTTTGTTCGTAAAGAATTTCCGTGGTTCTTGGGGCTCACGTTAAAATTGGTTCTTATTTCAACCTCACTCTATATATATATATATATAATTTGTTATTTATTTAGATGTGGAGGGTGAATCCGATCTAAAACCTTTATAAGAATAATAAAATAATTAAATTGTAAAATTTGTTATAAAATATACAGAATTTGTTGATTAAAAATAGTTTAATTTATATCACAATATAATAAGGGAGTCCACCTCACAGCTACTCCAATTTTAATAAACTTTTTAAATTTTAAATGAATGATCACTTTTAGTTGTTTGGATAAATATGCATACATCCGCCAACAAAATGGAAGGAAACGAGTCTTAATAGATTTGAAATAAAGATCAGGATCAGTACGAGAATTTCACTCTCTTTAGGATGATTTCTTGTAGGTATTAGATAAAATCTTCCTAACTTTTTAGTCATTAGATTACCGTGATTTATCATCTCACATTTTCAAGGAGTTAGGATATAAGAACTCCCAGAGGGGAAACTTCTCCGTTTGGAATAAAGGAAACGACGATAACTTAGAAAACCAAATGATTACTTGATACTCTATTATTCTCATAAATGGATCTCCATGTGACAAATTCCATCACAAATAAAACTTCAAGAGAGAGAAAATAAAAACTACTAGAAAATGTTTTATCCATATATATAAACGTGATATTTTTTTCATTCCAAAATATATTCCTGGTAATTTTCAATAAATATTATTAAACATTTTATGAGTAGAGTAAAGATTCATATTAATATAATATTAAATTAATTAGTGATGGGCTATGGATAATAAAGTTTATAAATAAATGATATTGTTAAAAGTAATAAATATAGATAATGATGAATAATGAATAGTGAAGAGTATAAATAAAGATGTTATTGAGAATAATAAATAAAAAATATTTTATATAATAACTTTTATAATAAAAAATGAAAAAAAATTGAGAACGTATCAAAAAAGAAATATGAATAAATTTGAGAGATGAACGTAATAATATGAATGAGTGTATGTATGAGTGGAATAGTAATTCGCACGTGCTGATTGTCTCCAGATAAGCACATATCCACGTGTAAAACCCAAGACCACACCCCCGCACCCTCTCCCAGCACGAAATCTCTTCTTCCCCAATTTATCAACACCCCAAGGTCCCCAACCCAGCCCACCCCACCCCACCCCTCGCCAACCCACACCCACAAAGCAAAAACCTTAATCGAATCAATCTCCATGGGGATTATTCAGTGAAGATTTTCCACACTCACTCTCCTCCACAATTTCCCCATGCCAATCAATAATTACTCAATTAATTCCCCCTTCCTAAACCCTCTCTATCTCCTCTCCCTCTCTGAAAATGGCGCTACCTCAACTCCTGCATTCCCCTCCCTCCTCGTCTTCCTCCTCAATCTCCCCCAAACCCCAATTAAACCCCTCATACACCCCCGCCCCGCCCACACCTTCCTCTCCCCACCCCACCACCACGGCCGCCGCCGCCCCCACTCCCTCTCGTGCTCGGCCTCCTCCTTCCCGGAGAAGCACCACTCGAATCCCCCGAAATCCGACGACGTGGTGGAGCTCCCCCTCTTCCCCCTCCCGCTGGTCCTCTTCCCAGGGGCCATCCTCCCCCTCCAAATCTTCGAGTTCCGGTACCGCATGATGATGCACACCCTCCTCCACACCGACCTCCGCTTCGGCGTCATCTACACCGACGCCTCCACGGGCACCGCCGACGTTGGATGCGTCGGCGAGGTCGTCAAGCACGAGCGCCTCGTCGACGACCGCTTCTTCCTCATCTGCAAGGGCCAGGAGCGCTTCCGCGTCACCCGACTCCTCCGCACCAAACCCTACCTCGTCGCCGAGGTGACCTGGCTCGAGGACCGCCCCTCCGCCGGGGAGCTCCACGACCTCGACGCCCTCGCAGACGAGGTCGAGAACTACATGAAGGACGTCATCCGCCTCTCCAACCGCCTCAATGGCAAGCCCGAGAAGGAGGTGCAGGATCTGCGGCGGAACCTCTTTCCCACGCCCTTTTCCTTCTTCGTCGGCAGCACCTTCGAGGGTGCGCCGCGGGAGCAGCAGGCGCTGCTGGAGCTCGAGGACACGGCCATGAGGCTGAAGAGAGAGAAGGAGACGCTCAGGAATACTTTGAATTACTTGACAGCCGCATCGGCGGTGAAGGATGTGTTTCCGTCGACATAGCAATGTGGGTATATGGTAAGCCGACTTTCCATTGATCATATATGTATAGCTCTTTATAGTTATACAGGCACATAATTATTTTCATGGGAATGTCTCAACTTTTGATATCCAATAGATAAATTCACTTCTTCAATTGATTGGCTATGTTTGATTTCTTCAGTAATGTTTACTTGTTTCTTGAAACCGTTTTTGTGACTGCCATGTTAAGTTAGAATCTTGGTCAAGATTCAAGACAATGTTCTTCTTGTTTATGCTACTATAGATTGATGGTTTGCGTAGTGTGAGTGTGATAAATTAGAATCTTGATCATCATTCAAGACAATGCCCTTCTTGTTTGAACTATTTTAGATTAATGCTTCGCGTAGTGTGGGTATGATAAATTAGATTCTTGATCAAGATTGAAGACAATGCTCGTGTTGTGTGAACTAGTTTAGCTTGAGGGTTCACATAGTGTGAGTATGATAAATTAGAATCTTGATCAAGATTCAAGACACTGCACTTGTTGTTCAAACTATTTTTTTATTGACGGTTCGCGTAGTTTGAGTATGATGAATAAGAATCTTGATCAACATCCAAGACAATGTTTTTGTTGTGTGAACTATTTTTGATTGATGCTTCACTTAGCACGAGGATTCAAGGTTTTATGTATTGAGGACTTGTTCCAAGCAGTGGCCTTGTAGTGGTGGTCTTTAGTTTCCCTTGGAAATTAGGGAAAGAAATTTGTTAAATGGCATACTAATGTATATTGAAACCTAACAAGTGGTGAGCATGTGCTTAGTGTTAAAACTAGGTTCTCAATTAAGCTTCAAAGTGTGCACTTATGTTTATATAAGAATGTTAAAAGTGCATCTTTGAGCGTGGTGAAAGTGACTTATTCGTTGCGGTTTTGTTCAAGTAATTAGTTGTTACAAGGGAGATTCCAGAAAGCAACAACTACAAGAACTTATAGCAATTCTGGATGTTGCTTTCTTGCTTTTCCATCTTAGTATATTGTTACCCTCTTTACTATACACCTAGGTCTTTCCTGGAGCATCATGCTATAACCTGTGACAACTGTTAAATGGGGTTCCGAGGCCTGGCTTTTTCTATTTCTGCAGTTCTCTTTTGTTTTGCAATATTGTTTGGTGAACTTTGAAGTTGTGTAATGCTTCATGTTGGCAATGAGAGTGAGTTCGAGCATGCAATTATTTGTTCGTTTCGCAGCACGCATGAGATGCCAGAACCATCGAAGTGTTGATCTTCACCATGCTTATCTGCTTATCACTAGTTGGAGTTATGGCAAATTAGACTTTGTATGGCCCCATGCCTTGTATATAGCCTTGTCGTTCTCTACTTGTTTTTTGTTGCGTGTGTGCTTTCTTGCAAATATAGGGTGTATTCCAGTCCAATCTTCATACAAATGTTCTAAGGTTCTAATCTTGAGTGCAAGAATCATGTGATTCTTCATATCTAAGTATCAGCTTAGCTCTTGTTTTTTCCTTTTTCCTTTTTTTATAGTTGGATTCATTCATTCATTCAGCACTGGATTTTAAATTCTTCCAAGTTATGTTTTTCTTTGTCCTTGATTTTGTACACGAGAAGACATTTACTATTGAGAATTAGTATAGGCTATTATATTGTTTACTAAGATGAATTAAAAACTTGGGAATGTCCTAAAGCCATTTATTATTTCTACTATTTGATACAACTTGTTTGATTCATATCCAGTTGAAATGATTAGAATTGGGGAAAATCTTGCGGTTTATGCCCAATCATGCATATTATCAATTATCAACTTTGAATAGTATATGCACCAGCCTAAAAAAAGAAAAAGAAGAATAGTATATACCCCCTGAAGACGAGAAAACATATGTGCTAACATAAGCAGCAAGCAGAATGCTACACAAAACTACCTCAACTGACCATCTCACAACAAAAAATCCGTGAAACTGCCGCAGCCTTTTTGTTGATTGCTAGAGAACTCGACTGCCTAACTCGTGGAAAACCTCGTCTTCCCGAATGGCTTCGATAACGTGGAATTCCCAATTCTCTGCAAAAGTTGTTCATCAAGATGTCACAGGTGATCAAGCAAGTTTTAAGTAAGTTCCATGATACCCTGAAAGATTACTATATGCCTCTATCGTATTTCATTTGCAGCCATATCTATGGTAATGGTTCAATACTAAATATATGTCACGTATTGACAAAATAAAAATAAAAAGATCGGAACAAGGAGTAATATTAATCTAAGATCGATTCCAAAACAAACCTTGAGACATAGATTCCTAGTAGTGTCACATGTTGGATAATCGGGCGGACAACAGTGTTTATGGTCGTCGCAGCAAACAGCAGATTCGGCTTCACAACATCTCCAACTGAAGCATATCCCAAGCAGACTCCACGAACAGCAACAGGTTTCATCGCTAGCACAGTAAGTGAAGAGATTACATATAGTTGGACCTGGAGTCGGGCTCGTCTTGATAGGGTATGATGCCAGCGTGTTGATCCCACAGACCCCCTCCGCATTCCCTGAATTCCGTAGCATACGCACGTAGCCATTCATTCCCCAACGCGTTCCCCACGAGTTCTTTACAATCCAATAATCCACCCCATCTTGAGAATCATTGCCCACAATCAAGACTGCGTGATCCAAAGAAGTCGAGCACGGGCCACTGAATATCCTCTGCACTTCACATCCATATATTAGGCAAAGATGATCGGAGCAAGAAAGAAACGAGACAAAGGCTCCCAGCACTAACCCCCGCGTACAACTGGAATGTCGAGTCACTTCCACATATACCGACACTGATAGGTTGAGTCGAGACCGCCTGTTGTAGTTTCTTCTCCTTCTTGGAGGGTACATCAGCATAGCTATCAATGGTCACGACTTGTCTTTTCAGCTGCAATGAACATAAGAGAATTATTGGAAATCCGTGTATATATATATATATATTATATGGTCAAGTTTTCAGGAAGCTACTTTGACCAAGATTTTGAGTGACGTAACGTTTAATTTTGTGAAATTAAACAGCATAGGATCGATCTATGTTTCGAGTAGATGATCGTGGTGTATTCACATTCTCAAATTCGATTTCCGGTGAGTAAGAAATAATGGATCAAAGTTGGTCACTTAAACATGGAGTTATGTGATTAAGGGGATAAGCATGGATTAATTAATCATTATCCCACATTGATTAATGTACCTTCATTAATTGTCTATATAAGTGGTTCATTGAACACTTAGTATAATTATGTGCACAAGTGATGAAATTTGGAAAGCCCACGCCTGCCGTCGCCGTGCGGGCCGCCCGGCCCGCTTCGTGGTCCGTGGATCGTGGATCGTGGATCTTGGCAATTGGTCTTTGGGTGGTCTTTGGGCCTGTTCGTGGGCTTGCTTCGTGGGCCTGGTTCCGTGGCCCATTGCCCTATATTTTGGATCAATGTTTGATCGAGCCCAAAGATGGAGTTCGTCCGGGCCCAACTCGTAGCCCAATCCGCTGGGCTCGCGTGCGATGGAGTTGGTCCGAGGCCCAACTCGTAAGCCCAATCTGCTGGGCTGCTGTGCACTTGAAGAGACGCCCAGATACGTCCAACGAACTCGACGCACGCGTTGTCCGATTCATCGAAACTGTCGGTAACGTTCCGACATGATGGCTGTGCGGGAAACGTGGGCACGTTGTCTCCAGAAACCGTCGCGGGACATAACTTCGTAACACCGACATCAATGCGGGTGTTGACTCCAGCATGCTTCCCATGAGGAGGACGACGCCTATAAATAGGACATGTCTCCCAAAGATAAGCCACCCATCGCAAAAAGCATTCCAAAGATACCTAAGAGCACTCCTGCATACATACTTTGTGTCCAAGCTCGCCTCGCCTCCGTCCGATTCACGGAGCTCGTTGGTTTCTTGTGTCTTTGCCACTACGAGATGTCGCTGCTTTATCTTTGGGACAATACGTCGTAACCGAGAGCACTACCGAGGTGTATCTCGTCTCATGGAAAGAGGCCTCCTCGACTCGGCATCTAGAATACTGTTATCTGTAATTTTATTCTTTTTACTTGTTTTAAGTTCATTGTTAGTTTGATCTTCTTCTACTTTTCTATTTCGAGTTGTAACACGCCCGACAAGTTTTGTACGTTTCTGTACTATATTTTCCAACAATCGCAAGGCTAGATAATACTTGCCACGAAGGAGTTGAGACATTAAAATTGACTTAAAATTTTCGAAACTAAATACATTTGCTTGGAGATGTCGACCGCACTCGCCACCGACTCCGCCTCCGCCGCCGCCGCCGCCGCCGCCACGCTTCATCGCCGCCACTCGCACAATGGCTACGGCCATATTTGGTTTGATGCCTTCGGTCAACCATTCGACCCTTTGGGTCGATCGCTGGTTCCACTTTTAGTGGTTCAACGTTTGGTTCCACTTTTAATGGTTCCATTGGCTCGACGATCGCACTTTTAGTGGGTCGATTGTTGGATCCACGGATCTAACACCGGTGGTTCTCATTCGAGTTCCATGTTTCAAAGACACTTCAAGTGGTCTTTGGTGGATCGATTTTGAATCGATCCCCGCTACTGCTCATACCGCAAGGATGATACCGTCCGAGAAGCCGTCAAGTTGGAGGATCCGACTTCAAGAGATGGCAGCAAAAGATGTTGTTCTACTCACGACGCTGGGTTTCGCCAACTTCTTGGTGGAAGATGAGCCCGCTGCAGGGGTCAAGTGACGGACTTTCACGTCCGAAAGATATGACAATCGGCGACCGCGACTATCTTTGTAAAAACTTTATACTGGTAGTTTAGAAGATAGCTTGTATAGTGTTTATGTCGTTGTAACGACATCCAAATGTATGTGGGATACGCTAGAAAAGAAGTACCGTAGTGATGATGCGTGTATAAAGAAGTTTATTGTAGCCAAATATTGGACTACAAGATGGTCGATTCTCGACCGATCATGGACTAAGTGCATGAGTTTCAACTCATTGTACACGAGGTTCAAGTCGAAGCACACTGCTTGTTTGGACGGCTTCGTCGCCGCCACATGTTGATTGAGAAGCTACCCTGTGGTTGAGAGACTTCAAGGTCTACCTTAAGCACAAGCGAAATGATATGACACTTGAAGACTTGATCGTCAAACCCGCATCGAGTCGACGAAGAAGCAAGATTTAAAAGCGAAGGCTTGATCGATGCTAGAGCCAACTGTTGAGAGAGGTGGTCCCTCCAAAGAACGTGTTCGTCCCAATGTCAAAGACAAAGGCAAATGGAAGGTGGTTTCCGTAAGTTTGACGGGATCACATAATTGTGGCAAGCATGGCCACACGAGTAAGGACTGTCGTCAGCCAAAGAAGAAGAAGGCTAAACAAGTTGCCAACGTTGTCGAGAAGGACTTCGACAAATGGGACAAGGATGACTTGGCTGCTGTGGTGACCGAAGAAGTCAACCACGTTGAGAATCAAGGTGGATGGTTCATCGACATCGATGCAATCGCGCACGCCCGCACCGAAAAGATGCGCTTTCTACCTAAAAGCTCGTTGAGGGGGAAGCTCAACATGGGGAACCAAGTTTCGTCGAGGTTGCGGAGTTGGTGATGTGGTGTTTAAGATATCGTCCGACATTGAGATCACGTTGAAGGATGTGCTGCATGTCCCGGACAATTAATATATTTTCGAAGATTAAAGTTATGAAAAACTTTAATTTTGTTCCTCCGAAAATAACATAATGTGTAAACTTTTTGGAGTTGCTCGGTTTTGATTTTGTTCGGAAAAGTAAAATGCCGAGCATTTAAAACTTGTACTTTAAAAGTCGTAGCTTTTGGCAATCTTGAATATGCCATAGATTATCAAAGATAACATGTTGTCTCTGTAACCTTTGTAATTGCTCCGAATCACAGAAAGGTGATTTGAGCATTTTGTAAAGTTCTTGCTCCAAATTGAATTTCATCTTTGTAATCTTTGGATTCTCTTAGTCCGAGGCGTGTAACACTTTTAGTTTCCTCGTCTCAAGAGATATCCATTGGATAATGTCTCGAACTCGAATCGATAATTTTTCTTCCCTTCTGGTCTTAGAGACTTCGGGCTGTATAATTTTCTCTTTTCCTTTTGAAGGCTTTATAATTTTTCTATCTATTTCCTACATAAAAAGACGATTTATCTTTCTAGATAAGAGGTCAAGAATATTATTATCTTTACCTTTTATATGTTCAAATTTTACTCTATAATTATTTCTTTGAATTATTTGTTGTAAATTTATCCATCTTGTCTTATTAACTTTTTACTATTAGCATTATTAATAAATTTTACAATAGCTTCACAAACTGCTCTAACAAATGAATTCATTTTTAACCATATTTTAAATTTTCTAAAGAATTTATTAATGCTTGTATTTCATAATATAAAGATGTCCAATTTAAACTGTTTTATTAAAGTTTCCACTAGCATAAGCACTATTCTTTCTTCATTTTTGGATGAATTTATGGGGTTTGCAAATTAATCGCTCCCATCCTTCTTTACATCCATCACATGAATAATTATATAACTATCACTTGTAGGTAATTCTAAAGGTTTAATATTTTTATTTTATTTTTAATTTTTTGAATATGTTTTTCATCTTCTATATTAAAATGTCGTTGACCATTTTTAGTAGTTTTACTATATAATGGACCCACTAATTTACTAAGATTTGGAACAAATTTTCTAGCTTAATTTACTAATCCTAAAAATGATTGTATTTGTTTTAAATTTGTTAATTTATTTGGAAATTCTAAAATTTTAGTAGCAATATGGGTTGTAATTCTATTTTTCCATTTCCAATTTCTAACCCTAAAAATGAAATTTTCTTTTAAATAATTCCATTTTCCTTTTACTAATTACTATACCATTCTTTTCAATTTCCTTAAATATAATGTTTAAATGTTCTTCATGTTCTTTTAAATTATTGCTTGCTACAAAAATATCATCAATATATACTAGACAAAATTTATATTTTAAAAATATATTATCCATAAATCTTTGAAAGATAGATAAGCATTTTTAACGCAAAACTTAATACATTCCATTCAAATTGTCCTACGGACAAGTAAAAGCGATCCATGGTTTAAATCATTCTTCTAATTTTAACTGATTATATCCACTTTTTAAATCAAATTTACTAAATATCTTTTTATTTTGTATAAGTGCTATTAAAGTTTCTTTATTTGGTATGTTATAACCATCATCTTCATAATTATCATTTAATCTTTTATAATTGTATACTATCCTTGGTTTTCCTCTTTTTATTTCGAATGATTTCTTACTATAAAAGTCAGTAGATCTATGAGGACTTTCTCGAATGTCTAATTAATCCTGCTTTAACATTTCATTAACTGCTTTTCTAAATTCTTCTACATCTTACAGACTATACTCTCCATTTTTGTTCTAATTGTAATTTCGTGTAACTTTATTTTTATTTTACAAACATAATTTACTTTTGCTTTTGTAATATCTTCTCCTATTAATCCTAGTTTTTCTAATCTTAATATTATAGGATAATTTTACTTGTTGTAATATCAGCCCCTTTTCTAATTCTTGTGAAATAAATTGTGAGAATAATTTTATAGCTTCATTTTCAATAAAATTATTTTGTTTGTTTTGTACTTGTTTTAAAAATCTAATTCTCATAGTCCACCACGCTTTCGGCAAACTCGATGTATGTGTATATCTATGTGTTGGAAAACTATAAACTTGTTTACTTAGTGTAATAAAATTTTTAGCAATTGTTAAATTACCATTTAAACTAGTAATAAAATTTAATCCTAATAAGAAATCTTTAGAATTAGTTTCTTTGGGGTTTATTATTACCCGAGGTAAATCATATTTTAAACTATAATTACCAAGAAAATTTAAAATTATATTCCAATCGGTTCTAAGCAAAGGTGTAATTTTCATAATTCTATTTTCAACTGTTCTAGTTTCCATTTTATAATTTAATAATTTATGAAACTTAGGATCTACTAAACTATATCCTATTAAACTTTTAGTACTTCCAGTATCTAATATAGCATTTAAATCAACATGATTTTCATTATCTATCCATAATCTACATTGAATATTTATTAGAGTTGTTTGATTTGGATTTTTGTATTATTACTATTATTTATTAATATTTTTCTTCTTCCTCTATTTGTTACGCCATTTGATTTAGTTCAATATTTTCAAATTTTTTATAATCATTCAATGTATATTCTATAACTTCTATTCTTTTTCGAGTTCATTGTATATATTTTTAATTTTAAATATTTATGATTATATAGTTCAAGCATTATTTCATGTTTTTCCAATTTTCTTTATAAATATCGTATTTTATTTTCTTCAATTTTAGCTTTTCCTTTTAATTCGGTTTTTATTCCAAATAATTTTTCTAAACATAAGAAGCATATTTCTTCAAAACATTTATTACATTGATATCTTCTTGTAATTTCGGGATATAATTTACAATTAATACATGGAATATGGTTATTTCGTTTTCTTTAATCCAATAATGTAAACAATTATTTAATGTATTCATATATGTATATGTTACTATTGTAGGATCTATTTCTTTTCATTTTCATATTACTCAGATAAATACTATAGATTGATTCATTATCGTAATCTTCCGAGTTTATAACTTCTATATTATATTCTCCTATTTCTTCTATTAAATTTGTTCTTTCATAATTTTTATTTTATTGGGACATTTATTAGCTAAGTGTTTTTCTGAATCACATATAAAACATCTACACTTTCTTTTATAAGGTTTCTTAACATATCTATTTCTATCTTTATTCTTATTATGTTTATAAGTAGTACTTTTCCTAATACCTTTTTTATATGGTTTTTTGTAATATCCATAAGCTTGAGGTGTATAAATAGCAGTTTTACAAAATGCTCATGCTTGTCTTTTTATTTGTTCTTTTATTACTGCATCTTTACATCTATCTTCTAAATATTTAAATGTAAAAGTTATTCTTGGTCCTATTCCTAAATTCGGAGTAGTCACTTCCCAGGCTTCATGTATTTGTTTTCCTAAATCTCCTGGAAGTTTTATAAAATATTTATTACATAATTCATCGTCCATCGCTTCACCAGGTTTGTGATAATAATCTAACAAAGTCATTTGTAAATTCTCTTATATATTTAAAATCAAATACTTAATTGTTCTAAATTTATTATTCAGATCTTGCAAAATGTATTATCTTTTCTTTGGATCAACACCTATTATTAATAGTCTTATTGCACTTGTAAAATTATAAGGATTATCTCATAATGCTTTTAATTGATTTATTTCATCGTGAGCTTGAGATTTTTACTTTGCCATAATCCGAAGGTTGTTGGACCTAAGGTTGTTTCTAAATAAGAAAACATATCCATATCTCCTCTTTTTCTTTTTCCCAATTTCTTACTACCGCTTGTTCCCAAACTAAAACTTCATCTCCCATAATTACGGGCTTTGTTCTTCTATATATAACATATCTCCACTATATAATTTTCTTATTAGAGCTCTTTTTCTTTTCCAATTATTCGAGATTCTCCTTCATATTGGGCTTCAATTTGGTATCCAATTTTGTCTACCTTATCCCGTTGTACTACCTCTCCTTGTTGTATAAATTATGGTTTAGGTCTTTTATTACTAGGAGTCATAGAAATGTCCATAAAATTAGTTTCTATTATTATTTTATAGAAATCATGATCATAATTTTTCCTTGTTCAATTTCTCAAACTAATGGTAGGTTAAAATATTTTCTAATTCTTTATAAGCTTGATTAGAATCCATTCCTAATTCATTAATACATTCTATTAACATATCATCAACTTGATCTTGCAAATTTTTTTAGTAAATTTTTTATTAATTATTTCATCTATAGTTGTTTTTGTTTCTTCAAACTTGAACCCTGTTTCAAATTCTATATTGCTTTCTAAATTGTTGTCATAATCTTCGTTATTAAATTGACAATATCCTATCATTTCGTTTGATTAATTCTAATGTGTGTATTTCTTGAATCAGATCATAAATTGGTTACGTATCATAATATTCATTCATTAAGCTATAGTTTACTTCCATATCATCATCATCTTCACTTTCCTCTTTTTATTATTTCTTTTATAAAATTTGTAAATCTTAAATTGGCTTGTCCATTATTATCATAAATAATACTTTTTGTGGAACTAAAACTTCATTAGATTTCTTTTAAATCTTCTAAATTCCATTCTAATCTCGCTAATTCAAGAGGATCAATTTTTGTGGTTCTATCATTTTAATTCCTTTTGAAGCAATAACTTTTATCATTTTTCAATATTAACTTTATATTTAATACTTGTAGATGTACTCATTTTCCTAATACACCAATACTTATTGCTAAATTATTTCCTTCATAATTTGTATATCCTTTAGTTTGTATTGCAATTTTTATTTTACTTATATCTCTAGTATCCTTTAAAATATTAGGAGCACAATAAAATAATGCTGAATTTTTGTTTAAATCTACTTCCATTCCTGATATAATAGCTCTTTTAACATCTTGTTGCCATGATTCATCTGTGATTAACACTAAAGCTTTTGTTCCTACTTCTTGTCTTCCAAATGCTTTTATTCCTATTATTGTTAATCCTATATGTGAAAATAGTTTATTACTTTTAATTAATTTTATCATATCCCGTCTTTCTCAATAGGATTAGAATGACTTTCGAACTTAGAACTTAAAATGATTCGTGCCCAATGAAAGATTTTTTTTTTAAATTCCAACGAAAAGAATTTATTTCATTAAAGCGATTACGAGAATTATTATATATAATATAATAATTGAATATGATTTATACATATATTTATAAATCATTGTATAAGTAATATATGTCAAGGTTTAATTAATTTATAATCTCTAAGATCGGACTTGAGCCCGTACGAATAATATATGTAATGGGTTTTGGTTTAACAAGGCCCAAAAATGAAAGCCCATGGACAATCAAACCCTAACTATATAAACTCCTCTTCTCCTCATTCTTGAACCCTAGCCCCCATTTTCAGATTTTTCACTCATTCATTCTTGCAACCTCAACAAGAGGATTCTACAAGGGTATAACTCTAAGCTTCTAATAATTTGAGCAATAATCTTCTTCTACTTTTAATGTTTATATGCATATACGTATTTGTGTGTGTCATGGTGAGTGTGTGCTGTGAGTGGGACGTGAGTGAGGGGGGCGACGGTGGCGGCGGCGTTGGAAGATCGGCGACGCGTTCCCGACGATGCAACCGTGGAGCCGGCGACGCCGTCGCTTGTGTGTGTGCGTTCGTGTATGTGCGTGTGTTCAAGTGTGCGTGCGTGTGTGCGTGTGCTCGGCCGAGAGGGAGAGGAGGCCGTGGCCGGCGACATGGCCGGCCAAACACGACGACGGCGACGGTTGCCGCGTGTGTGTGTGTGGCGAATGAGTGCCGAGAAGAGTGAGAGACGAGAGAGGGATGTGAGAAAGAGAGGAGAGAAACGAGAAGAAAAAAAAATGTAATTTTTGGCCGCTGGCGACGGCGGCGCCGGAAAAGCGGCGCCGGATTTGTGGGAGATAGAATTAGGGTTAGGGTTTGAGAGTTATAGGCTTGTGCTATTGAATTTAAAATGTATTGGGCCATTTTCAAATGTAAAATAGTTGGGCCCATTTTTAAATTAAAATGTTATGGGCTTACTTTTATTTTAAAATGTTTGGGCCCAATCAATAAAAAGGAACATGAGCTACTGTTGGGTCGAGAATTTTTGAACTGGGCCGATTTTATTTAATTATAAATTCTGGGTTGGGTTTTGGTTATTTTAAATCATGAGTTGGGCTGTTTATTTTTTTAAATTAAATATGTTAGGCCTTATTCTGTTTGGGCCAAAATTAAATGTTGATGGACTTTGGAATTATTTTAATTCTGGGCCAGAATTTAAATTGTGAGTTGGGCTCCAGTGAATTTATTTTCTAGTTGGACCTTAATTAATTTAAATCTTTGGGCTCAATTAATTATTAAATAGTTGGACCTTAGTTAATAATAATAGTTGGGCTTAGATTTAATTAATGATTGAGCTTTAATTTAATTAATTACTTGACTTGCTTTAATTAATTAAATCCTTAGACTTTAATTAATTAAATAAATAAGGTTTAACTTTAAGACTTAATTAATTAAATTATATTAAGTCTTATTAATTAAATAATTAACTTAAACTTAAATATAAGTTTAAATTATTTAATTATGGTAAGTTAATTAATTAATTAATTAATTACTATTAAGTTTAATTAATTGATTGATTATGATAAGGTTAAGTCAAGTTTAAATTATCTTTAAATTATGATTAAGACCTCTTTATTAATGTAATTAATTTCTTTTAATGAAATTAATTAAGTTAGAATAATTAAATAAATTAAATTATGCTAGTCAAGTGCATAATTTGAGAATTTTATTATGTGTTATATTAAACAAGATTCCTTAATATATAAGAACTTAGTATGTATTTCAAGTATGTTATACTTTTTGTAAAAAGTATTTAACATAAGAATATTATGAAATTTAATTTGTTGTTAAACGAAAAGTCGAGCAAGGGTATTATTGGTGCCTTAGCCGATATAAATTAGTTTTCAAATTTAATTATATTTTGAAAACCCGGCTTAACGAATCATAAGCTAGTATCATCCTTTACTGGACATAAGACTAGCTTTTCGAGACCTATTAAGAGTAGTGCTTTTGTAGGTTTTATCGATCAAGGGATTAGCGCCGCTTTCCGAGACGCGCACTATAGTGATTCTTCAGCTTTGTCCTATCGAGGTGGGCTTTATTTACGAAAAGTATATTTGAGTTATATGCTCGATATTTCATTAAATGCAAACCGCTTATCCAATAAAATATTTTTTGCGCTCCGCTTCTGTTTAAGGCTCGTATATGTATCGATCGAGATTCTCTTTAATCTAATACGTTAATTGAGAATTGTGTAAACCGGTTAGTTGTTTCGGTGGGTTGATCCCATCTGCACCAACATAATCATGAGGCGTTATAAGGGTGCTTGTGCGGATGCGTTCAATGCGTCATGTTATTATGGTGCTTGTGCGGATACGTTCGGCACGTCATGAATTGTCAAGTTACGCCCCGATGACAATAATGGGAGCATGTGATCCGACGGTGGCTAGAGGCCCGGATCAAATCGAGTAATGTAAGAGTCGTGACAATGGGCCCAAATGAATGAAATATTTTGCATGCTTAGAAGTGGTTTTCTTTAAAACCTTCTAAGTTATGTTATCATGATTGGATAAACTGCTTTTACGGATTTATGAAATGTTTATGAAAATGCATGCCCACTGAGTACATTAGTACTTAGCCCAAATATTTCCAAATGTTTTCAGGATGATCAATGGGTGCTGACGGGGCAGAGCTGAGATTTGAGTTCACTCCGTATTTTGACGGATTATTTCGTATTTAGACTTCATTGACTAACTAGTTCTAATTACTTTTTCCTTCGTCATAACTTGAATTATATCTTTTGATTGAGCTTAGACTCTAAATCTTTGATATTAGCATTTTGACGATATTGGCTATCAGAAGCACGAAACTAAACTTGTGATCCTGAGGATAATTATTGTTTTGATTGGATTTCATCATTCGATGTCTTCCATTTTCATTTAGGAAGCTATTCCCAAATTCTAAGGGTTTATTGCCTTGATCATTCGAGTCAACTTTATTTCTTATATTTTCTGCATTTCATTAGTCACGCCTCGATTTACGAGCTTCCGTTATCTTAAGAAATCGGGCCGTGACAGAGTGGTATCAGAGCATAAGTTTTCTTTTGTGTCTCTGACTGCTAAAACCTTTTCATGTCGAGTCTAGAATAGTATCCCTAGACTTTTTGAAATCTCAGTGACTCTCAGCTCACCGTCACGCTAACTGATCAACAAAGGTATGATTTAAATGTTTCAAAGTGAGATTATGAAATGATGTACGCCATTGATGAATGCTTCTATGTGGATTACAAGTTATTTTCATGTGATGATTTGTGAATTGTCTAATTGCTTTCACATTGTTATTGTGAGTCATTGTACTCGGATAACTAAGTTCATTGTCGTGTTAGGGACAATGTTGGATTTGTATACTGAAAGCAGTTTGGTTGAGCTTGTATACAATGTTTCTGTTACCACTATTACAATCTCCTATCCGAATTGAATACTTGATTGCATATATACGTGTCCCTTATCTCATATATAAGTTAGATCATACGGTGTGTAGAAGATCACGAAGTCCGTATGATTGGTCGAAGCTTTAATGAGATATAAAAGTTTCACTGGTGAGACAACTTAAGGACGAGTTGTCGATTTAGGTGCGATATGGATAAGAAGTGACTTGACTTAGTTGCTTGTCTATGCTTTGGTACGTCTCGACGTATGAAGGATCACGGTGAGATGTGTTCTTCTTTCCGACCGTCGTGAAGAACCAAGATCTCGTTGACTTAAGATGATCTAAACCTCGATAAGGTATTAGGTGAGTATGAGTTCTTGACCATCACTTTGACTTGTTATGAGTGAGGTTATATGTTCTAACCCAAGATTCTCCGCGATCTTGGGTGGTGGCGATCTTGTGTGTCACGCTAGTTATCAGACGAGTCACCGTATCCATTTAGGATGATGACGCCCCTTAAGGAGCTCAAAGGTTTATTGTACTAAACCCCGCAGGTTGAGTTAGCTCAAGTACAATAATAAGGTTGAGTGGTACTACTTATGAAATGAAGTTATTAATCGCTTTAAGCGATTGATTGCTATAAATGATTAATGGACGCTCGATATCTTAAATACGGGATTCGTAATGTCTAAGTGCAAGCCCGACTCAACTTCGTAATCAAGGGTAAGTCAACATTCTTTCTCTAGTGGCATGATCGAATGTTTATAAATTAATTTATGTTCGGGTTGAACATAAGATAATTAATTTATTTGAGGCCCATCTTTATTCCTTGCATTTGATCCTGGGTCGCCCATCCAAAGCCCGTAGCCAAGGAAAATCGGCGCCCTTATGCTCCCAAAGGCAAGATTTTATTCTCTTTATCCCACAAGGATATTATTATATTTATGGTATATGCATAGATCCTTTCCATATAAGATTATGGTAATAATCCTGAGAGTATGGAAATAATCCTGAGAGTATGGAAATAATCCTAAGATTATGGTAATTTTCCATATAGGATTATGGTAATTTCCATATAGGATTATGGTAATTTCCATATGGGATTAAGGTAGTGCATTATAAATATAAGGTATGAGATAAAGTCTAGGTTAATGCTCACATAATCAACACACTATTTTCGGTCATCTCATTGTGTTTGAGAGAGAATTTTTGTGTGTTTTGGTGAAAGAGCATTGGGTGATTTTCCGAAGCATTCTCCATAGATCGTCCTCACTCGACGTTGGAGATTGGGCAACCGGGATACAGTCCAGAATGTCAAAGCACGAGTCCGATCCGTTCGATCCTTTCATCTCGTTCCATCGACCTCTTCAGATCCAAAGGTAAACACGTGAAAACCCCTACGTGTTGCGATTAATTATATAGACGCATGCTAGGTTTATAATCAATGTATGGTGAATTAAATACCCAAGATGGATCCTCGGGGCGAGGGCTAAACATACGTCATCCATACAATTGGTATCAGAGCCTGGGATCATAATCTTTGCTCTGTTGGATTAATTCACGTTTGATTATTACGTGCGTTTGATTAATTGTGGATCTGTCGTTCATCGTGGCTCGTTTATTATTTTGTTGGGTTTTGTTTTTACACCACGAGAAAATCCGTGGTTAGATTAGATTTTATTACGTAAATCTTATCTCGTAAAAGAAGAACGAAGACGAAAGAACGAAGAGAGAAACGACGGAAAAACAGTCACTCGGCGATCCCCGGGCGGTTTCATGGCGAGCACCGCGTCGCGAGGGCGATCGCGAGGCGCGGCGACGGCGCGCGTCACAAGACGAGATCCTCGGCGCCACGCGAGCGAGCGAGTGGTCGCGAGATTCGGCCAAGCAACGCGAAAGCGCGATAGAAGAAGGGCGACGGGCGGGCGTTGGCGCGAAACCCGGCGTCATGCGAAGACATCATGCCGCGAAGTTTCGGCATGGCGACGACATCTCTCGGCGGATGTTCGGCGCTCGGGCGTGGCAGCGCGACGCTGCTCGGTAGCCCGCGAGGACACGCGAGCGGCGGCGCAGAAGGTCGGGCGGTGGGCTTTGCCTGCTTTCAGCGCCGCCCAAGATGATTGGGCCGACCGCCCGCACCGTTTTTCCACCCAATCCAGATTTTCCGATCCGTGCCCATGCACGCGAGGCCCATTTATTGAATCCGTCCGTGCGGGCACGCGAGGTCCGTTCAAGTTTAATTGCACTTTGTAAATCTATGTAATAGATTGACATAAATGTGCGGGGTTTCACGATTGGGCGCGATGAACGTTTATTTTATTTTTATCGCTCATATGCATGTCGTGGATGTTTAAATTATGCAAGATAGCATGCTATGTATGTTTATATTACGTTGACAAACCTTTAAGTGTTTTACGTAATTGGATGCGCATAGTAAGCATGCTAGGTTTATCGCGTTTATCAAGCATATTTTAGAATTTCGCGAGCATGTTTTACATGTTGAGTTCTATAGAAAAGCATGCTAGATTACGTGATCTGCATGGACAAACCTTTTGAATAAAAAGACTAAGCAAGCAACCCGACAAATTAATTTTTCAAATTAAAATGTCAAGACCTCCACTTTTGATCTCTAAACAAAGTGAGGACGACCGTGAGTGGCGTCCACACGCGTGGCTTGCTTGCCTTGTTTATCATAAGTTTGTTAGATGAGATTTCTAAATAAAACATTTTAAATCTATTGGAAGTGGGAGTTTCATGTGTAAACGTCCACGCGCGGGCTTGCATGTGCGATTTTCATAAGTTCTCTAGAGATAGATATAAAATGAGATAACAAAAGAATTTGAATTGGGCGGTATGGTCCGAGTGAGTATACCAATTCTAAGAATTCATTTCTTTCGTTAAAATTATGGTCAATGCTTAGACATCACCTCAAGTACAACTTCCCGCGAAGTCCCTTCTTGCGATAGTGATGTGGTCTAGTAAGGTCCAATCGTTAATTTCATTTGTCATAAGGATAAGTTGACATGGATTGAAATTAAACGACTAAAAGGTATATTTTAGTCTGGTCGAGGGGTTCATGTGTAAACGTCCACACGCGTGGCTTGCATGTGGAATTCCTTGGGCGATTGGAGGTTTCAATTAATATTGTTTTATCAAAAGGTTACAATATTATTGTTACGAATTATATGCGATCGTATGCTTATGTGTTTACATTATCGTTTCAGATATGTCTCTTACGCCGATTATCAATATGCTCGCACAAAATCCGTTATCCGGTCCAAATTTTATCGAGTGGAAACGAAACATGGAATATGTTCTTATCATTTGAAGAACACATTTTTGTTCTCACTACTCCTAAACCCGATGCTTCATCGACGATCGACTAATGAGCAATGAGAGTCAAATGGACTTTGGAATAAGTCAAACAATATGGCTAAATGCTATATGATGACTACTATGTCCAAAGGCTTGCACCGCAAAGATCGGTCGATGGTAGACGCGACTGATATTTGGTCAAGTCTCGAGAGTAAGTTTGGGCAGTCGGATCGGACAGTTCGCTTCCACACAATGAGAGAAATCTTGGCGTGTAAGATGGAAGAAGAAAGTTCGGTCCATGAACATGTCTCCCACATGACTCATCTCATGGATAGTCTTGATCGGTTGGGAGGAGGTATTGACGGCGGCCAAGGTCGATATCATCCTCAATACTCGCCCAAGTCTTTTGAGAACTTTCGGCGTGAATGCGATCATGAGCAAGACCGAGTTTACACTTAGTCGGTTGCTTAATGATCTCGTTCTTTGCGGAAGGAGTTATGGGAAAAGAGCACATGCTCTTGCTAGCACATCTAAGGGCCCAAAATTTTCGTTGCAAAATGGAAATAGAAAAATGGGTACCAAAGGTGGTAGAGGCAAGGAAATAGTGGGAGTAATGGGAGCAAGAACATGGTTGCCATAGGAGGCAGAAGAAGCAAAGGAGAAGGCAAGTGCTTGAAGTCTTGGTAAGACCGGGCGTTGGAAGGCCAAGTGCCCTATGCTCAGGCTCAGTACGCCGTTTGCTTTAGTAACGGAAACATGTTTAGCGACTTGTTCTACCCATTCTTGGGTAGTAGATCTGGTATGTGATCATGTTTGTTACACCTGCGCGGGTTCCTGCGGACAAGGAGGCTGTTTGATGGCGAGATAACGATCTCCATGGGCAACGCGGCAAAAGTCGAGGCCGTTGCGGTTGGAGATGTTACTTTATGTTTGAGAAAGCAGTTTTAGTTTTAAAAGGCGTTTTATATGTGCCGGATTTTAGTGGAACCTTGTTTCTTTCAAATTATTTACTCATGGATATTACGTTATTTTTGATAGTGGTGTTTCTATCATAAGAAATGACGAAGTTATCTCGTGTTGTACGTTATATAATTAGCTTTATACTATTTCGCCAAACATAATACCTATAACTATGTCAGATCTTCATCAAACCCTAAAAGAGAAAGTTTTCAAGAAGATGACTCTACTTTTCTCTGGCGTCTTAGATTAGGTCACGTCAATCTAAATAGGATCAAAGGCGGCTAAGAATGGGCGTTGGGTAATCTCACGGTTACTCGGTTCCCGATCTGCGAATCTGTATAGAAGGTAAGATGTCGACCGGACCCTTCAAAGCGAAGGGTTATAGAGCCAAAGAAATGTTGGAGTTAGTCCGTTCGACTGTGTGGACCGATGTCCCACAAGCTCGTGGAGAATACAGTATTTTGTCACTTTCATTGGCGATTACTCGAGTGCGGATACGTATACCGCTTCACGCGCAAGTGCGAATGCTTTGAGAAATTCAAAGAGTTTAAGGCGGAAGTGGAGCGAAGCTAGGTAAGAGTATCAAGTCGCTGTGGTCCGATCGCGGTGGCGAATACCTCGATAACGAGTTTATGGACTATCTAGTGAAGTGTGGGATTACATCCCAACAAGATTTCACCGTGCACACCACAAACAAAATGGTGTGTCGAGCGAAGAAATAGGACTCTTTTGGAAATGGTTAGATCTATGATGAGTTATGCTACATTGCCTATTTCATTCTGGGGGTATGCCTTAGAGACGGCGACATACTTGCTAAATCTAGTACCGTCCAAGTCAGTCGAAAAGACCCCTTTCGAGTTGTGGTTTGGGCGTAAGCCCAGTTTAAGCCACATAAGGATATGGGCGATCCGGCTGCGTCTTTGAACAAGAAGGGCGACAAGTTGGAGGCTAGATCGGGCCGCAAGGTCGTTTATTGGCTATCCTAGAGGAACGAAAGGTGGTTTATTCTATAGTCCTAAGGATCAGAAGGTCATTATTAGCACTAATGCCCGATTCTTAGAAGAGGATTATATGAAAAATCATAAGTCCAAAGTTGAAATCATTCTTCAAGAATTAGAAGATGATCGTATTCCACCACCGATTAGGCGAAGGTGCGAGATGTCGAGTCAGTGGGAGGATCGACACGGATACTTGAAATTGAAGTGGGTCGAGTTTCACTTGGAGATACCGACCGCATGAGTGGTACCTACACGAGCAAGTTGTGCAAGTTAGAGAACCACAAGTATCTGCGCACACCACCGTTGCCATTGTGCTGTAGAACCTCGTCGTAGTGGGAGGTTGTTCGTCAACCCGGCGATTTATGTTCGTGGGTGAATCTTGGATTTAGTCCCGCAGACGAACATGCAATAATCGACCCATGGACATACAAGGAGGCGATCAAGATATTGATGCAAGATCATGGCACCGCTATGGACTTAGAAATGGAGTCCATAACGACTATGGATGTATATGAAAAGACACTCTACCGGATGGCGAGGAAGCCATGGGTAGTAAGTGGATATCTGAGAGGAAGAGATTCCGATGGAGGTTTCGACTTTCAAAGCCGGGCTTGTGGCTAAAGGGTACACTCAGTTGAGGGCATCGATTTCGATGAGACCTTTCACCGTAGCAATGCTCAAGTCCATCGAATTCTTCTAGCCATGCAGCCCACTCGAACTAGAGGTTTGGCAAATGGATGTTAAAACCGCTTTTCTAAGCGGTTACCTTGAGGAAGGTAGAGACATCTATATGCACAACTTTGAAGGTTATGTGGTAAGGGTGAAGAGCATCTAGTATGGAAGCTTAAGAAGTCCATTTATGGACTTAAGCAGGCCTCCCGATCATGGAACTTACGCTTTGGCGAGGTAGTAAAGTCCTATGGATTTACCCAGTTGCCTAGCGAGAGTTGTGTGTATCGGTTAGATGTCAACGGTGATGTGGTATTTCTTGCACTTTATGTAGATGACATCCTTCTAGTTGGCAACAACGTGAAGCTATTATCAGACGTAAAGAGTTGGCTATCCGATCGGTTTCAAATGAAAGACTTAGGAGATCAGTGTACATTCTTGGGATCAAGGTTTACCGAGATCGCAAGAAGAAAATGTTGAGCTTATCTCGGGCGTCTTACATTGATCTTCGTGATTACTCGTTTTAGTATGCGGACCGCCGAGAAAGGATTGCTACCTTCGGACATGGCGTTCCTTTATTCAAGACGGATCACCTATGATCGCAAAGGAGATAGAGGAAATGAGACAAGTTCCTACGCTTCGCCGTAGGAAGTCTCATGTACGCAATGCTATGCACGAGGCCCGATATACGCTATGCGGTAGGCATAATAGCTAGATATCGATCTAACCTGGACAAGCTCATTGGATCGCAAGAAGCATATACTCAAGTACACGAAAGGACTCGAGATTATAGGCTGGTTTACCATGCGAGATAGTCTAATGTCTTTGGGTTATCTGACTCGGTTCCAAGTGACCGTGATGAGAAAAAGTCGACCTCGGGCTATGTGTTTACCTTGGGAGGTGGAGCCGTATCTGGCGGGTCTGGCGGCGATGCATTGCGGACTCTACCATGGAAGCCGAATATGTAGCGGCCTGGAGGCTTCTAAGGAGGTATGGTTGAGAACTACCTCGTGGATCTAGATGTGGTACTGGTTTGCCCAAGAGTATCATAGTTTCTTGTGATAACTCGGTGCGATGTGGCAAACTCGAAGGAACCACGGACCCACAAGGCGACCAAACATAGAGAGAAAGTACCATGTCATACGAGAAATCGTTAGGCGAGGTGGCGGTCGATTGAAAAGATTGATCTGACGGAAAATCTAGCGGATCCATTCACGAAGAGCTCGCCGCAAAAAGTCTACGATGGACACGTTAGAGGACTTGGATTGCGCTGATGGCACCCACTTAGAAAGGAAACTTTTGTATAAGTGGGAGAAGAAAAGTGATGGTTGTTTGTAATAGCTAGTAGAGACACATTGTGTACTAAAAGTTTGCTTTAGTATAAGTGGGAGATTGTTGGATTTGTATACTGAAAGCAGTTTGATTGAGCTTGTATATAATGTTTCTGTTACCACTATTACAATCTCTATCTGAATTGAATACTTGATTGCATATATCGTGTCCTCTTATCTCATTTATAAGTTAGATCATACGATTGTGTAGAAGATCACGTAAGTGCCGTATGATTGGTCGAGCTTAATGAGATATAAAAGTTTCACGGTGAGACAACTTAAGGACGAGTTGTCGGTTTGAGGTGCAGATATAGAAGAAGTGACTTGACTTAGTTGCTTGTCTATCTTTGATGCGTCTCGACGTATTGAAGGATCACAGTGAGATGTGTTCTTCTTTCTGACCGTCGTGAAGAACCAAGATCTCGGTGACTTACGATGATCTAAACCTCGATAAGGTATTAGGTGAGTATGAGTTGCTGACCATCAATTTGACTTGTTATGAGTGAGGGTTATATGTTCTAACCCAAGATTCTCCGCATCTTGGGTGGTGGCAGTGCTTGTGTGTCACGCTAGTTATCTGTATCGAGTCACCGTATCCATTTAGGATGATGACGTCCCCTTAAGGAGCTCAAAAGGTTTATTGTACTAAACCCTGCAGTTGAGTTAGCTCAAGTACAATAATAAGGTTGAGTGGTACTACTTAAGAAATGAAGTTATTAATCGCTTTAAGCGATCGATTGCTATAAATGATTAATGGACGTTCGATATCTTAAATACGGGATTCGTAATGTCTAAGTGCAAGCCCGACTCAACCGGTAATAAAGGGGTAAGTCAACATTCTTCTCTAGTGGCATGATCGAATGTTTATAAATTAATTTATGTTACGGTGAACATAAGATAATTAATTTATTTGAGGCCCATCTTTATTCCTTGCATTTGATCTCCTGGTCGGCCCATCGGGCCCGTAGCCAAGGAAAATCGGCGCCCCTTATGCTCCCAAAGGCAAGATTTTATTCTCTTTATCCCACAAGGATATTATTATATTTATGGTATATGCATAGATCCTTTCCATATAAGATTATGGTAATAATCACGAGAGTATGGAAATAATCACGAGAGTATGGAAATAATCTAAGATTATGGTAATTTTCCATATAGGATTATGGTATTTTCCATATAGGATTATGGTAATTTCCATATGGGATTAAGGTAGTGCATTATAAATATAAGGTATGAGATAAAGTCTAGGTTAATGCTCACATAATCAACACACTATTTTGGTCATCTCATTGTGTTTGAGAGAGAATTTTCGTGTGTTTTGGTGAGAGAGCATTGGGTGATTTTCCGAAGCATTCTCCATAGATCGTCCTCACTCGACGTTGGAGATTGGGCAACGGGATCTGCCCAGAAGGTCAAAGCACGAGTCCGATCCGTTCGATCCTTTCATCTCGTTCCATCGACCTCTTCAGATCCAAAGGTAAACACGTGAAAACCCCTACGTGTTGCGATTAATTATATAGACGCATGCTAGGTTTATAATCAATGTATGGTGAATTAAATACCCAAGATGGATCCTCGGGGCGAGGGCTAAACATACGTTATCCCTAGAGACAACCCGAACCCTTAACGACCTAAATGAAGTTGATTGTCGAATTGAATTTTCAAATCTTTTCGATCATGCATGAGACTTTTGGAACCTAGATGACAATAGGTTTCACAAAACGAAAATGTTTGATGACTATATTTTGGATTCATATCCTAAAATGATCGAATAAGTTATGGATTCTCTCACAACCTGTTTGTTTACTCAAGGGCGTGTTTGAAAACGTAAGTCGTGATAGCCTCGCTATAACAACTTAGAAAGAACTAGTTCACGGTTTCACATAGAAGCGCTTGAACATAGAAGTGACATGGAAAAGATTGAGGATTCATTTGAGTTACACCTTTTGGTTATGATTAGTTTCTAATATAGGTGTTATCTTATCGAATGGAAAACGCACCAATAGGAGGTGACATGGAAGGCGCACCGATAGGGAATGGTAGGGGCCGAGGCCGAGGGCGTGGACGAGGAAGAGGGCGTGGTGGGTGTACAAGGAAGAGGTTTTGTCCATCAAGAACCTAAGTACCTAACCCACAAATAGCACCGCATCGCACGATGAAGAAAGATTCCAAAGAGAAACCTCCGACGTTCGATGGACTAGGTGATCCGATGGATGCCGAGAAATGGATACGAGTGGAACGGATTTTCAACTATATCCGATGTGAAGATAGGGAAAAGTGAAGTGTGCCACCTACCACTCGTGGAAGAAGTTTCGACTTCGGTGGAGTCGGTGAGGCATCATGATGAAGAGGAACTCGATGACCTCGCATGGGAAGAATTCAAGATCAATTATATGAGAAGTACATACCGGGATGCTACCGTCGGAAGAAGCGAACGAGTTCGAATCAAGCGTAGAATTGGAAGCAGTCCATCGAATATGATGAGCTTAATCAATCACAAGGTATGCTCCACATCCGTGGACATCGATGCAAAACGCTACCGAGAAGTTCGTAAACGGATTACGCCACGAGATAGCGATTTCCCTAGCAAGTCAAGGTGATCTTACTTATGCACAAACGCCGAAAGGTGGCTCTTACCATCGAGTCACTTCGCCGAGAGAGAAAGGAAAAGCTCCCTGCAAGAAGTGTGCATGCGCCATTTCAAGACAATGGCAAAGGAAAAGAAAATGGAATGAGGAAATGGAAACTTGAATGGGAAGAAACCACGAATCGTAATCAAGCAAAATCAAAATCCGCCCAATGATGGGTCGAACACCTTGCCGGAATGCCGTAAATTCCACCTAGGTAAATGTCGAAGGGCAAATGCTTGTTATTATCAGGAGAATGGACATTTTGCTCCAAAGATGCCCAAAGAAAAATGGAGAGCACCCCAAAGCCCAAACCTTGAAATCAACAAAGGCAATCCACGGTCCCAGAGAAACCAAGGACAATCACCAACGCGAGGCCTATGCTCTAAACCGTAAGCAAGCTGCTCGAGCACGTGGAAATCGGCGGGTATGATCAACGAACTAGTATACCGTTATAGCTTTGTTTGATACGGGGCATCACACTCTTTCATTTCACATGTTGCTTGTAAGGCTTTAGACTTAACTCGAACCATCTAGTGAAGCTTTAGTGATTAGCACACCAAGTGGAGAAAGAATGTCGGTGAATATATTGTCTCGAACTTAGAATTGAATATAGGTGTCAAGAATTTAGTATGCATTTATATGTCATCTCTATGATAAAATTTGACATCATCTTAGGAATGGATCGCTCACCAAAGTCAATGCCACAATTTTGTGTAAGGAGAGAAAGATCTCATTCCGACCACTTGAAATGAGGGATGAATTTTCATGGGATAAGAATGGGAAAAGAGCATCGGTGATATCTCGCCATGAAAGCCACCAAGATTATGAAGAAAGGAGGTTGCTATGCATTTCTAGTCACCGACAAGAAAACCAGAGGTGGAGAAAACAATTGGTGAAGTTCGGTGGTTCGAGAGTACGAAGATGTTTTTCGAGAAGAGTTGCTGGGTATGCCACCGATCGGCAATTAGAGTTCAATCGACTTAGAACCGGAGCACCCAAGGTCAAAAGCACCGTATAGGATGGCCCCACCCCAATTACAAGAATTAAAGATTGGCCAGTGAGATTGTTGGATCTAGGTTTCATACAACCTAGTGTATCGCCATGGGAGCACCATCCTATTCGTCAAGAAGAAAGACGGAACATTAAGGATGTGTATTGATTACGAGAGTTGAACAAGCTCACTATTAAGAATAGATATCCTCTCCCGTGATAGACGACTTGTTCGACCAACCGAAAGGAGTCGGAGTATTTTCCAAGATAGACCTAAGGTCCGGATACCATCACCAAAATGAGAAGGATGATATTCCTAAGGCAGCGTTTAGAACACGTTACGGACATTACGAGTTCACAGAATGCCGTTTGGGTCGACAAATGCCCCAGCTGTTTTTATGGATCTGATGAATAGAGTATTCCATCAATATCTCGATAGTTTTGTCTTAGTGTTTATCGATGATATTCTCATCTATTCTAAGACCGAGGGACAACACGAAGAGCACTGCGTGTTGTACTTTAGATTTTACTTAAACGAGAAGTTATACGCCAAATTCAGCAAGTGTGAATTTTGGTTAAGGAAGTGATGTTTCTCGGACATATCGGGTCACCGAGGGAATCAAAGTAGATCCCGCTAAAGTGGAAGTCGCCGAAGGATGGAGGACACCATCAAACGCCAATGAGATCGAGAAGTTTTCTCGGCTTCGCGTGATACTACGATTTATCTATCAAGGATTTTAAAATTGGCTAGACCAATGACACGACTTCTAAGAAAAGGGACCAAGTACATTTGGACCAAGGCGTGAAAAGAGTTTTCAAGAGCTCAAGACAAAGCTAACCACCGCCCGGTGTTAGCAATCCCGAGGAGAATGAAGGATTCGTAGTTTACACGGATGCCTCAAAGTTGGGACTAGGTTGTGTACTAATGCAAAACCGAAGGTGATAACATACGCGATCTCGTCAATTGAAGCCCCATGAGTCAATTATCCGACTCATGACTTAGAGTTAGCTGCGATCGTGCATGCTTTGAAGATCCTGAGACACCACCTCTATGGAGTCGGTGTGAAATCTTCACGCATCATAAGAGTTTGAAGTACTTTTTCGAGCGTAAGGATCTCAATACGAGACAACGAAGATGGCTCGAATTAGTAAAGGATTACGACTGTACTATCGCCTACCATCCCGAAAAGCGAACGTTGTGGCGGGCACGCCCGAGTCGAAAGACTAAGGCAAAGCTAGGGTATTTAATTACCCAAGAGAGAATCGATTCATGACTTCGCCACACTCGGTTTAGAAATAGTTCATCCTCCAAAGACGATGTCGTTTGTATAGATAGTCTCACGGCTACACCGACCTACGAGGAAGGATCATTGATGCACAAAGAGAGATTGGTTCCTAGAAAGATATGTCTCGCCGCAAGAACGAACGTAAACAAAAGGATTCACGGAAGCAAAAGACAACGCTTTGATGTTTAGTGAAAGATGTGTGTGCCACACAAGGAAGAACTCAAGAACGAGATTATGGCTAAGCTCATGACACTCCATATCCGCACATCCGTGAAGTACAAAAATGTACCAAGATTTCAAGAAAACGCTCGGTGGAAGGGAATGAAAAGAGATGTAGCCTCTTTTGTTGAACGATGTTCGCTTGTCGCCACAAGCGTCAGGCACCGTGAGGCCGTATGGGATGTTACAACCCCACCGTGCTGTGAATGGAAGTGGGAACATATCAACATGGACTTTGTGGTAAGCTACCAAAGTCGATTCTTGGGAATACCGCCATTTGGGTCATAGTGGACCGCTATCAAAGTCGCCGACTTCCCACCGATTCGGATGACGTTTGGTTTGGAGAAGCTTGCAAAATTATACGTTAAGGAGATAGTACGCTTCATGGAGTACCAGATCTATTACGCCCGATCGAGATTTAAGATTTACATCGCATTTTGGAAGAGTTTGCAAGAAGCCATGGGAACCAAATGAATTTCAAGACAACTTTTCATCCTCGCATCGATGGCCAATCGAAAGAACGATTCAAGTTTTAGAAAACATGTTACGAACTTTAGTCTCGACAAAGGTGGAAGTTGGGAAGACTTGTCGGCTAGTGGAATTTGCCTATAACAATAGTTACCAGCGACGATTGGAATGGCCCCATATAAGGCATCAGATGGTCGGAATGTAGATCACCTCTTTATTGGGACGAGGTGGGAGAAATGAAGTCGCTAGGTCCCGATCTAGTACAACGGATGGTCGAGAAAGTCGATCATATTAAACAAAGAATCAAAGAAGCTCGTGATGATAAAAGTCTTACGCCGACAAACGCCGATCCGACTTAGAATTCAATGCCTGGGATCGAGTTTTCTTAAGGTATCTCCTTCAAAGGGGTTATACGTTTTGGAAGAGAAGAAAGTTACGACCGCTATATAGACCTTTCGAGATCCTAGATGAATAGGCCTTGTAGCTCATAGGTCGGCCTCGCCACCAAGCATTGGAGACGTGCACAATGTGTTTCATGTCTCACATTAAGAAAGTACGTGTTTGATCCGAAACACGAATTAAGCACGATGAAGTAGTCTTAGCCTGTGACTTGAGTTACGAAGAAAGACACGTCCAAATTTTGGATAGAAAAGTTCAAGTTTTGCGGAACAAACAAATTGTTCTCGTTAAAGTAAAGTGGAACCATCACGGTATGGAGGAGGCCACATGGGAACTTGAAGACAAAATGAAATCTAAGTATCCCGAACTAGATTATCAAGGTATGTAATTTCGAGGACGAAATTTTTATAAGGATGGAGGGATGTCATATCCCGTCTTTCTCAATAGGATTAGAATGACTTTCGAACTTAGAACTTAAAATGATTCGTGCCCAATGAAAGAATTTTTTTTTAAATTCCAACGAAAAGAATTTATTTCATTAAAGCGATTACGAGAATTATTATATATAATATAATAATTGAATATGATTTATACATATATTTATAAATCATTGTATAAGTAATATATGTCAAGGTTTAATTAATTTATAATCTCTAAGATCGGACTTGAGCCCGTACGAATAATATATGTAATGGGCTTTGGTTTAACAAGCCAAAACGAAAGCCCATGGACAATCAAAACCCTAACTATATAAACTCCTCTTCTCCTCATTCTTGAACCCTAGCCCTCATTTTCGATTTTCACTCATTCATTCTTGCAACCTCAACAAGAGGATTCTACAAGGGTATAACTCTAAGCTTCTAATAATTTGAGCAATAATCTTCTTCTACTTTTAATGTTTATATGCATATACTTATTTGTGTGTGTCATGGTGAGTGTGTGCTGTGAGTGGGACGTGAGTGAGGGGGGCGACGGTGGCGGCGGCGTTGGAAGACCGACGACGCGTTCCTGGTGACGCAACCGTGGAGCCGGTGACGCCGTCGCTTGTGTGTGTGCGTTCGTGTATGTGTGTGAGTTGTGGTGTTGTGCGTGTGTTCAAGTGTGCGTGCGTGTGTGCGTGTGCTCGACCGAGAGGGAGAGGAGGTCGTGGCCGGCGACATGGCCGGCCAAACACGACGGCGGCGGCGACGGTTGCCGTGTGTGTGTGTGTGGCGAATGAGTGCCGAGAAGAGTGAGAGACGAGAGAGGGATGTGAGAAAGAGAGGAGAGAAACGAAAAGAAAAAAAAATGTAATTTTTCACGCGTGACAAGGCACGGATTTGTGAGATGTAATTAGGTTAGGGTTTGAGAGTTATGGGCTTGTATATCAATTTAAAATGTATTGGGCCATTTTCAAATTTAAAATAGTTGGGCCCATTTTAAATTAAAATGTTATGGGCTTACTTTTATTTTAAAATGTTTGGGCCCAATCAATAAAAGGAATACGAGCTATTTCATTGGTAGAATTTTGAATGGGCGATTTTATTTAATTATTAATTGGCTGGGTTTTGGTTATTTTAATTCATGAGTTGGGCTGTTTATTTTTAAATTAAATATGTTAGCCTTATTCTGCTTAAATAAATTAAATGTTGATGGACTTTGAATTATTTTAATTCGGGTCCAGAATTTAAATTGTGAGTTGGGCTCCAGTGAATTTATTTGTAGTTGGACCTTAATTAATTTAAATCTTTGGGCTCAATTAATTATTAAATAGTTGGACCTTAGTTAATAATAATAGTTGGGCTTAGATTTAATTAATGATTGAGCTTTAATTTAATTAATTACTGACTTGCTTTAATTAATTAAACTTAGACTTTAATTAATTAATAAATAAGGTTTAACTTTAAGACTTAATTAATTAAATTATATTAAATCTTATTAATTAAATAATTAACTTAAACTTAAATATAAGTTTAAATTATTTAATTATGGTAAGTTAATTAATTAATTAATTAATTACTATTAAGTTTAATTAATTGATTGATTATGATAAGGTTAAGTCAAGTTTAAATTATCTTTAAATTATGATTAAGACCTCTTTAATTAATGTAATTAATTTCTTTTAATGAAATTAATTAAGTTAGAATAATTAAATAAATTAAATTATGCTAGTCAAGTGCATAATTTGAGAATTTTATTATGTGTTATATTAGACAAGATTCCTTAATATATACGAACTTAGTATGTATTTCAAGTATGTTATACTTTTTGTAAAAAGTATTTAACATAAGAATATTATGAAATTTAATTTGTTGTTAAAGCGAAAAGTCGAGCAAGGGTATTATTGGTGCCTTAGCCGATATAAATTAGTTTTAAATTTAATTATATTTTGAAAACCCGCTTAACGAATCATAAGCTAGTATCCTCCTTTACTTGGACATAAGACTAGCTTTCGAGACCTATTAAGAGTAGTGTTTCTGTAGGTTTTATCGATCAAGGGATTAGCCGCTTTCCGAGACGCTGCATTATAGTGATTCTTCGTGCTTTGTCCCATCGAGGTGGGCTTTATTTACTGAAAAGTATATTTGAGTTATATGCTCGATGTTTCATGAAATGCTGTTGCTTATCCAATAAAATATTTTTGCGCTCGCCTGTTTAAGGCTCAGTATATGTATCGATCGAGATTCTCTTTTAATCTAATACGTTAATTGAGAATTGTGTACTTTGGTTAGTTGTTTCGTGGGTTGATCTCCATCGGGCACTAACATAATCATGAGGCGTTATAAGGGTGCTTGCGGATGCGCTCCCAAGCACGTCATGTTATTATGGTGCTTGTCCGATACGTTCCGGCACGTCATGAATTGTCCAAGTTACGCCCCGATGACAATAATGGGAGCATGTGATCCGACGGTGGCTAGAGGCCCGGATCAAAGCGAGTAATGTAAGTGTCGGACAATGGGCCCAAATTAATGAAATATTTTTGCATGCTTAGAAGTGGTTTCTCTTTAAAACCTTCTAAGTTATGTTATCATGATTGGATAAACCGCTTACGGATTTATGAAATGTTTATGAAAATGCATGCCCACCGAGTACATTAGTACTTAGCCCAAATATTTCCAAATGTTTTCGGGATGATCAATGGGCGCCGACAAGGTAGCCGAGATTTGAGTTCACTCCGTATTTTGATGGATTATTTTCGTATTTAGACTTCACCGATTTAACTAGTTCTAATTATTTTTCCTTCTTGTCTATGACTTGAATTATATCTTTGATTGAGCTTAGACTCTAAATCTTTGATATTAGCATTTTGACGATATCGCTATCGGAAGCACGAAACTAAACTTGTGATCCCGAGGATAATTATTGTTTTGATCGATTTCATCATTCGATGTCTTCCGCTTTCATTTAGGAAGCTATTCCCAAATTTTAAGGGTTTATTGCCTTGATCATTCGAGTCAACTTTATTCCTTATATTTTCGTGATTTCATTAGTCGTGCCTCGATTTACGAGCTTCCGTTATCTTAAGAAATCGGGCCGTGACAAATTTCTTTATAGTTTCTGGTGATAGTAAATCTATAAATTCTATTGTACCATCAACCATTCAAGTACTTACTTCTCTACTTCCTCTAATAAAACTTGTATTTATATTTATTATTCCTGCTTGATATAAAACTCTTGGTTGTAAAATTTCAAAACTCTTATTATTGTAAATTTCTAAATTTCTATCAACATCTATTTCTTCTTCTAATTGTATAGTCTGTTGAGAACTATTGCTTCCAGATCCTCTTCTAGAACTTAAAATCCTATGTAAAAATGTATCTGAAGTAATAATTTCATTTATATTACTTGTAGAATTTCTTCATTGCTGTAGAGTTTGTGAATGTCCAAAAAATGGTCTAAAATAACTCTTTTTTTAGGTTTCCAATAATTATATATTGTAGTAGTTATTTTTCTAGGTCTTTCTTGTGAACCTAAACTTAAATTATTTATGGCTTGTGTAACGTTATCTATATCTTGATCTATTGATTTATTATTTATTTTTGTTTCTAATTTATTAATAGTTTCACCGATTTGTAATTCAATTTCTCCTAATAGTTTTTTAGTTTCTAATTCAACTTTCTTTGGTTTAAATTTTCTATTAAGTAACTTAACTGATTAATATCAGATTTACTAAGTAAATTTTTATTTAATTGTTTAATTTCGAGATTATTTGATTATTTTGTTATTTAATATAATCAAAGTTTTCAACGATTGCTTAATTAATTTATTCTTTTCTTGATTACTTTGTATTATTTCTTTAAGTAGATTATTACTATCGTTTTATTCTTTTCAAAATTACGGCTTAAATTTATAATTAAATCTATAATACGGTTTAAATGACTATTTTCTGAATGTCATATACGCTTAAATTTTCGATCAAATTGACAAATAAAATTATAATTATTGCAAGATATTTTATGTTTATCTCTAAGATTTTCAAAATTTGAAAAATCAGATTGAACAAACGAGTTTTGATCAATGATTAAAAATTTCTTACTCTAATACTTCTCATAAATTCGAATACCATCCTTATTCTTATGATTAAACATATCCCAGTTTTTATTTAACAACAACATAATATACATATATATGGTTTAAGAGTTTCTCAAAAATCAACTCTACACGCCAATATAATATCATTACTAAAAAAATATCTTAATCCTGCAACTAGGCGGGTTCTAAAAACAAAGAGGACTTACAACATCATGTTTGCCTAACATGTTAAGCTTGTCCTAGTCTTTTAGGCCTCGTAAGTTTTGTAGCTTTGATACCATAAAGGGGTAGGGTGTTTTTCGGGTTATACATTAAACCACGTATGAGAAAAGAAAATATGAGATAGAGCTCACAGTAACTCTTATGATGAAGAAAGAGGACTGAGCCTTCGCTTCCGGACAATATGTTCGCGGAATTGAAGGTTTTTTTTTTGGTAAGGTGTGTTTTTGGGTTACACATTAAACCACGAAGGAAAAAGAAAATATAACAGATAGAGCTCACAGAACTCTTATGATGAAGAAACAGCATGAGCCTTCGCCAAGACAATATGTTCAATGAATTGAAGGTTTTTTTTTTAATGGAATGAGATATATTATGGAGCTCTAAGGATTGGTATAGAATTTATGATCGGTATAAAAAAGAAACAGCTTATAAACTAATAATTGACACAAATATGTCTAATCTTTCAAAATCTCGATGAGTCTCTCGAATCGTGTCGCAGACTTTGAGAATCATCAATGTCTTCTTCTTCTTTATCTCGTATTGATGATAGTAATTTCTTCATCTCGCAAGACTATCACCTTCTCTCATTGAAAGGAAGGAACATATTCCAATTTGGTGTAACCCATATTTGTAAATAATGTCCTTCACCGCAAGTTTATACTTCATCCATAATTCGAGTTTAGGATGTTTTTACTTCAAATATGTTAATTTGTTCTTCTAATAATCTTGAAATGTAAAATGATCCGTTCTCTTTTACATCTCGTCCAAGATATCGCCCGTAATATTCAATGTCTCACAAATAAATTCTATTTCTAGTTTGGCGATAAGCGTGAGATGTAGCTTCGGAAGAGGAGCTAGAATTTTGCAAGAGACCTTTGATTTGGAAGATAAGGATGAAATATTATCAGCTGTCAATAAAAACTTTTCTCCCAATTTGTTCATTAGGTCTTCTATTTTTTCTGTATAACTGAATTCCATGAAATCAATCATACCATTGTGGTAAAAATTGATTGTCATTTCATCTGGCATGTCGGTCTTGTTTAAATCAATCAGAGAAGCGAAGGCCGTGAATTCGATCTGCTCATTAGTTAATATTCCTTCTTTCTCAGATAAATTTATAAACATCGCCTTTGTATGATTTTTACGCCTTTAATTTTGACACATTGAAATAAATTTCAACAATGTTCTTTTGTAGATCAACAAGATTTTGAGGAAATCCTTGTAAAACTTTTGTAGAAATAATTTTCTCAAGGTCGGAACAATTTCAGATCGGTTCCATTGTTTCTCTCCAAGGAATATCAAGAATTCTAGTTTTAAAATTTTCAAAACTTTTGGAGGTGGAACATACTGGGTTTTTGTTTTCAAAAATCAATTTTTTAATTTAACTTTGTAATGATTGATTCCACGACCGAGATCGTCTCGATCTTTGTAATTACAATCATTTTGTAAACTTTTCAATTGATTGTTAAGATCAAGTTTTCTTTCAAAGTCCACAAGTTGTGATTCATAAGTTTTAACAAAGAAGGCGATGTTGAATCACACTACTGGGTTTTCTTGTGCAACTGCAAAACTTTTGACTTCCTCCGATTCAATAAAAATTTTGTACACCAAAGCTTCTCTAGCATTTGACAATGCTTCAAAACTCAGAGTAACATTTCCAAAGAGGTTTATGACAATTAATATATTTTGAACATTATTAAAGTTATGAAAACTCCAATTTTGTTCCTCCGAAAATAACATAATGTAAACTTTTTGGAGTTGCTCTGGTTTTTGATTTTGTTCGAAAAGTAAAATGCCGAGCATTTAAAACTTGTACTTTAAAAGTCGTAGCTTTTGAAATGTTTGAATATGCCATAGATTATCAAGGATAATCATTGTCTCTGTAACCTTTATAATTGCTCGAATCTGCGTAGCATGATTTGAGCATTTTGTAAAGTTACTGCTCCAAATTGAATTTCATCTTTGTAATCTTTGGATTCTCTTAGTCCGAGAATCGTAACACTTTTAGTTTCCTAAATCAAGAGATATCCATTGGATAATGTCTATCGTAACTCGAATCAGATAATTTTTCTTCCTTCTCGTCTTAGAGACTTGGTGTATAATTTTCTTTTCCTTTTGAAGGCTTTATAATTTTTCTATCCATTTCGCATAAAAAAACGATTTATCTTTCTAGATAAGAGATCGTGATAGATATTATCTTTGCTTTTATATGTTCAAATTTTACTCTATAATTATTTCTTTGAATTATTTGTTGTAAATTTATCCATCTTGTCTTATTAACTTTTTACTATTAGCATTATTAATAAATTTTACAATAGCTTCACAACTGTTCTAAAAGTTGAATTCATTTTTAACCATATTTTAAATTTTCTAAAGAATTTATTAATGCTTGTATTTCATAATATAAAGATGTCCAATTTAAACTGTTTTATTAAAGTTTCCACTAGCATAAGCGACTATTCTTTCTTCATTTTTGGATAGAATTTATGGGGTTTGCAAATTAATATCGCTCCCTATCCTTCTTTAGATCCATCACATCAATAATTATATAACTATCACTTGTAGGTAATTCTAAAGGTTTAATATTTTTATTTCATTTTAATTTTTGAATAAGTTTTTCATCTTCTATATTAAAATGTCGTTGACCATTTTAGTAGTTTTACTATATAATGGACCCACTAATTTACTAAGATTTGGAACAAATTTTCTAGATAATTTACTAATCCTAAAATGATTGTATTTGTTTTAAATTTGTTAATTTATTTGGAAATTCTAAAATTTTAGTAGCAATATGAGGTTGTAATTCTATTTTTCTATTTCCAATTTCTAATCCTAAAAATGAAAATTTTCTTTTAAATAATTCCATTTTCCTTTTACTAATTATTATACCATTCTTTTCAATTTTCTTAAATATAATGTTTAAATGTTCTTCATGTTCTTTTAAATTATTGCTTGCTACAAGAATATCATCAATATATACTAGACAAAATTTATATTTTAAAATATATTATCCATAAATCCTTGAATGATAGCGGCGCATTTTTAACCCAAAACATAATACATTCCGCTCAAATTGTCCTTCCGGACAAGTAAAAGCGATCCATGGTTTAAACCATTCTTCTAATCTTAAGCGATTATATCCACTTTTAAATCAAATTTACTAAATATCTTTTTATTTTGTATAAGTGCTATTAAAGTTTCTTTATTTGGTATGTTATAACCATCATCTTCACAATTATCGCTAATCTTTTATAATTATATACTATCCTAGGTTTTCCTCTTTTTATTTTCGAATGATTTCTTACTATAAAAGTCGTAGATCTATGAGAACTTTCTCAATGTCTAATTAATCCTGCTTTTAACATTTCATTAATCTGTTTTCTAAATTCTTCTACATCTTACACTATACTCTCCATTTTTGTTCTAATTGTAATTTCGTGTAACTTTATTTTTATTTTACAAACATAATTTACTTTAGCTTTTGTAATATCTTCTCATATTAATCCTAGTTTTTCTAATCAATATTATAAGATAATTTTTACTTGTTGTAATATCGTGCCCTTTTTCTAATTCTTGTGAATAAATTGTGAGAATAATTTTATAGCTTCATTTTCAATAAAATTATTTTGTTTGTTTTGTACTTGTTTTAAAAATCTAATTTCATAGTCCACCACGCTTTGGCAAACTCGATATATGTGTATATCTATGTGTTGAAAAACTATAAACTTGTTTACTTAGTGTAATAAATTTTTAGCAATTGTTAAATTACCATTTAAACTAGTAATAAAATTTAATCCTAATAAGAAATCTTTAGAATTAGTTTCTTTGGGGTTTATTATTACCTGAGGTAAATCATATTTTAAATTATAATTACCAGCAAAATTTAAAAATTGTATTCCAGTCGGTTCTAAACTGTGTGTAATTTTCATAATTCTATTTTCAACTATTCTAGTTTTCATTTTATAATTTAATAATTTATGAAACTTAGGATCTACTAAACTATATCCTATTAAACTTTTAGTACTTCCAGTATCTAATATAACATTTAAATCAACATGATTTTCATTATCTATCCATAATCTACATTGAATATTTATTAGAGTTTTCAGATTGGATTTTTGTATTATTACTATTATTTATTAATATTTTTCTTCTTCCTCTATTTGTTCTGCCATTTGATTTAGTTCAATATTTTCAAATTTTTTATAATCCTTCAATGTATATTCTATAACTTCTATTCTTTTTTGGAGTTCATTGTATTTATTTTCTAATTTTAAATATTTATGATTATATAGTTCAAGCATTATTTCATGTTTTTTCAATTTTTCTTTATAAATATCAGTATTTTTATTTTCTTCAATTTTAGCTTTTCCTTTTAATTCAGTTTTTATGCCAAATAATTTTTCTAAACATAAGAAGCATATTTCTTCAAAACATTTATTACATTGATATCTTCTTGTAATTTCAGGATATAATTTACAATTAATACATGGAATATGGTTATTTCCGTTTTCTTTAATCCAATAATGTAAACAATTATTTAATGTATTCATATATGTATATGTTACTATTGTAGGATCTATTTCTTTTTCATTTTCATATTCTGTATAAATACTATAGATTGATTCATTATCAGAATCTTACGAGTTTATAACTTCTATATTATATTCTCCTATTTTTCTATTAAATTTGTTCTTTCATAATTTTTATTTTTATTGGGACATTTATTAGCTAAGTGTTTTCGAATCACATATAAAACATCTACACTTTCTTTTATAAGGTTTCTTAACATATCTATTTCTATCTTTATTCTTATTATGTTTATAAGTAGTACTTTTCCTAATACCTTTTTTATATGGTTTTTTGTAATATCCATAAGCTTGAGGTGTATAAATAGCAGTTTACAAAATGCCCATGCTTGTCTTTTTATTTGTTCTTTATTATCGCATCTTTACATCTATCTTCTAAATATTTAAATGTAAAAGTTATTCTTGGTCCTATTCCTAAATTCGAGTAGTCACTTCCGTGCTTCATGTATTTGTTTTCCTAAATCTCCGGAAGTTTTATAAAATATTTATTACATAATTCATCGTCCATCGTTTCACTGGGTTTGTGATAATAATCTAACAAAGTCATTTGTAAATTCTCTTATATATTTAAAATCGAAATACTTAATTGTTCTAAATTTATTATTGCTGTATCTTGCAAAAATGTATTATCTTTTGTTGGATCAACACCTATATTAATAGTCTTATTGCACTTGTAAAATTATAAGGATTATCTCCTAATGCTTTTAATTGATTTATTTCATCAGGAGCTTGAGATTTTTTACTTTGCCATAATCCTAAGGTTGTTGGACCTAAGGTTGTTTCTAAATAAGAAAACATATCCATATCTCATCTTTTTTCTTTTTCCCAATTTCTTACTACCGTTTGTTCCCAAACTAAAACTTCATCTCCCCATAATTACGAGCTTTGTTCTTCTATATATAACATATCTCCACTATATAATTTTCTTATTGAGCTCTTTTTCTTTTCCAATTATTCGAGATTCTCCTTCATATTCGGGCCACCAGATCCAATTTTGTCTACCTTGTCTGTTGTACTACCTCACCTTGTTGTA
This sequence comes from Salvia rosmarinus, assembly GCA_036937905.1. Lineage (NCBI taxonomy): Eukaryota > Viridiplantae > Streptophyta > Magnoliopsida > Lamiales > Lamiaceae > Salvia > Salvia rosmarinus. The sequence goes on from CM072819.1 coordinate 115,870,893, forward strand.
TAAATTATGGTTTAGGTCTTTATTACTAAGAGTCATAGAAACGTCCATAAAATTAGTTTATCTATTATTATTTTTATAGAAATCACCGATCATAATTTTTCATTGTTCAATTTCAAACTAATGGTAGGTTAAAATATTTTTTTAATTCTTTATAAGCTTGATTAGAATCCATTCCTAATTCTGTAATACATTCTATTAACATATCATCAACTTGATCTTGCAAATTTATTTCAGTAAATTTTTTATTAATTATTTCATCTATAGTTGTTTTTGTTTCTTCAAACTTGAACTATGTTTCAAATTCTAAATTGTTGTCATAATCTTCGTTATTAAATTGACAATATCCTATCATTTCTGTTTCAGTTAATTCTAATGTGTCTATTTATTCAGAATCTGTATCATAAATTGGTTCTGTATCATAATATTCATTCATTAAGCTATAATTTACTTTCATATCATCATCATCTTCACTTTCCTCATTTTTATTATTTCTTTTTATAAAATTTGTAAATCTTAAATTGGTTTGTCCATTATTATCATAAATAATACTTTTTTGTGGAACTAAAACTTCATTAGATTTCTTTTTTAAATCTTCTAAATTTCATTCTAATCACGCTAATTCAAGAGGGTCAATTTTTGTGGTTCTATCATTTTAATTCCTTTTGAAGCAATAACTTTATCATTTTTCAATATTAACTTTATATTTCATACTTGAAGATGTACTCATTTTTCCTAATACTCCAATACTTATTACTAAATTATTTCCTTCATAATTTGTATATCCTTTAGTTTGTATTGTAATTTTTATTTTACTTATATCTCTAGTATCCTTTAAAATATTAGGAGCACAATAAAATAATGTCAATTTTGTTTAAATCTACTTCCATTCCCGATATAATAGCTCTTTAACATCTTGTTACCATGATTGATCCGTGATTAACACTAAAACTTTGTTCCTACCTCTTGTCTTCCAAATGCTTTTATTCCTATTATTATTAATCCTATATGTGAAAATAGTTTATTACTTTTAATTAATTTCTTTATAGTTTCGATGATAGTAAATCTATAAATTTCATTGTACCATCAACCACTCTAGTACTTACTCTACTTCCTCTAATAAACCGGTATTTATATTTATTATTCTCGCTGATATAAAACCCTTGGTTGTAAAATTTCAAAACTCGATTATTGTAAATTTCTAAATTTCACAACATCTATTTCTTCTTCTAATTGTATAGTCATTGAGAACTATTGCTTCCGATCCTCTTCTAGAACTTAAAATCCTATGTAAAATGTATCTCAAGTAATAATTTCATTTATATTACTTGTAGAATTTCTATTTTGTCAGATAGTTTAGAATGTTCAGAATGGTCTAAAATTACTCATTTTTAGGTTTCCAATAATTATATATTGTAGGAGCTTTAATTATTTATGTCTTGTGTAATGTTATCTATATTTAAACCAATAGATCAAGATATAGATCAACAAATAATAAACCTAGATAGAAATAACCCCTACAATATATAATTATTGGAAACCTAAAAAATAGTAATTTTAGACCATTTTCTGGACTTAGAAAATAAATACAATGAACTCCAAAAAAGAATAGAAGTTATAGAATATACATTGAATGATTATAAAAAATTTGAAAATATTGAACTAAATCAAATGGCGAACAAATAGAGGAAAAGAAAAATATTAATAAATAATAGTAATAATACAAAAATTCAACACAAAGAACTCTAATAAATATTCAATGTAGATTATGGATAGATAATGAAAATCATGTTGACTTAAATGCTATATTAGATCTTGGAAGTACTAAAAGTTTAATAGGATATAGTTTAGTAGATCCTAAGTTTCATAAATTATTAAATTATAAAATGGAAACTAGAACAGCTTGAAAATAGAATTATGAAAATTACACACTGCTTAGAACCGATCGAATACAATTTTAAATTTTGTTGGTAATTATAGTTTAAAATATGATTTACCTCGATAATAATAAACCCAAAAGAAATTAATTCTAAAGATTTCTTATTAGGATTAAATTTCATTACTAGTTTAAATGGTAATTTAACAATTGCTAAAAATTTATTACACTAAGTAAACAAGTTTATAGTTTTCCAACACATGATATACACATACATCGTAGTTTGCCCGAAAGCGTGGTGGAATAGGAGAATTAGATTTTAAAACGAGTACAAAACAAACAAAATAATTTCATTGAAAATGAAGCTATAAAATTATTCTCAAATTTATTTCACAAGAATTAGAAAAAGGGCACGATATTACAAAAGTAAAATTATCCTATAATATTAAGATTAGAAAACTAGGATTAATAGGAGATGATATTACAAAAGCAAAAGTAAATTATGTTTGTAAAATAAAAATAAAGTTACCCAAATTACAATTAGAAAAAAAAAATGGAGAGTATAGTAAAGAAGATGTAGAAGAATTTAGAAAATGATTAATGAAATGTTAAAACAGAATTAATTAGACATTCGAGAAAGTCCTCATAGATCTACGACTTTTATAGTAAGAAATCATTCGAAATAAAAGAGGAAAACCTAGGATAATATACAATTATAAAAGATTAAATGATAATTGTGAAGATGATGGTTATAACATACCAAATAAAGAAACTTTAATAGCACTTATACAAAATAAAAAGATATTTAGTAAATTTGATTTAAAAAGTGGATATAATCAGTTAAGATTAGAAGAATGGTTTAAACCATGGACTGCTTTTACTTGTCCAGAAGGACAATTTGAACGGAATGTATTATGTTTTGGGTTAAAAAATGCGCCTGCTATCATTCAAGGATTTATGGATAATATATTTTTAAAATATAAATTTTGTCTAGTATATATTGATGATATTCTTGTAGCAAGCAATAATTTAAAAGAACATGAAGAACATTTAAACATTATATTTAAGAAAATTGAAAAGAATGGTATAATAATTAGTAAAAGGAAAATGGAATTATTTAAATGAAAATTTTCATTTTTAGGATTAGAAATTGAAAATGGAAAAATAGAATTACAACCTCATATTGCTACTAAAATTTTAGAATTTTCAAATAAATTAACAAATTTAAAACAAATACAATCATTTTTAGGATTAGTAAATTATGCTAGAAAATTTGTTCCAAATCTTAGTAAATTAGTGTGTCCATTATATAGTAAAACTACTAAAAATGGTCAACGATATTTTAATATAGAAGATGAAAAACTTATTCAAAAAATTAAAAATGAAATAAAAAATATTAATCCTTTAGAATTACCTACAAGTGATAGTTATATAATTATTCAATGTGATGGATGTAAAGAAGGATGGGGAGCAGATTAATTTGCAAACCCCATAAATTCAAATTCAAAAATGAAGAAAGAATAGTCGCTTATGCTAGTGGAAATTTTAATAAAACAGGTTTAATTGGACATCTTTAGATTATGAAATACAAGCATTAATAAATTCTTTAGAAAAATTTAAAATATGGGTAAAAAATGAATTCACTGTTAGAACAGATTGTGAAGCTATTGTAAATATTATTAATAATGCTAATAGTAAAAAAGTTAATAAGACAAGATGGATAAATTTACAACAAATAATTCAAGGAAATAATTATAGAGTAAAATTTGAACATATAAAAGGCAAAGATAATAATATTGTCGACCTCTTATCTAGAAAGATAAATCGCTTTTTTTATGTGAAATTGATAGAAAATTATAAAGCCTTCAAAAGGAAAAGAGAAAATTATACTGACCAAGTCTCTAAGACCGTAAGGAAGAAAAATTATACGCCTGTGTTCGAGAGACATTATCCAATGGATATCTCTTCGATTTAGAAACTAAAAGTGTTACACGATTCTCCAAACTAAGAGAATCCAAAGATTACAAAGATTAAATTAATTTGGAACAAGAACTTTACAAAATGTTTCAAATCACGCCACGCAGATTGAGCAATTATAAAGGTTACAGAGACAACAGATTATCCTCGATAATCTGGCATATTCAAACATTGCCAAAAGCTAACACTTTTAAAGTACAAGTTTTAAATGCTCGCATTTTACTTTTCTCGAACAAAATCAAAACCGAGCAACTCCAAAAGAAGTTTACACATTATGTTATTTTCGAGGAACAAAATCAAGTTTTTCATAACTTAATCTCGCTCAAAATATATTAATTATCCTAAACCTCTTTGGAAATGTTACTACGCTTTTGAAGCATTGTCAAATGATAGAGAAGTTTCGTATACAAGAATTTTTATCGAACCAGAGGAAGTCAAAAGTTTTACAGATTGCACAAAAAACCCAAGTAGTGTGATTCAACATCGCTTCTTTGTTAAAACTTATGAATCACAACTTGTGGACTTTGAAAAGAAAACTTCTGATCTTAACAATCAATTGAAAAGTTTACAAAATGATTGTAATTACAAAGATCAGACGATCTCGGTCATGGAATCAACCATTACAAAGTTAAATCAAAAAATTGATATTTTTAAAACAAAAACCCAGTATGTTCCACCTCCAAGAAGTTTTGAAAATTTTAAAACTAGAATTCTTGATATTCCTTGGAGAGAAACAATGGAACCAGTCCTGAAAATTGTTCCCGACCTTGAGGAAATTATTTCTACAAAAGTTTTACAAGGATTTCCTCAAAATCTTGTTGATCTACAAAAGAACATTGTTGAAATTTATTTCAATGAGTCAAAATTCAAGGGCGTAAAAATCATACAAATGCCTGATGTTTATAAATTTATACAGAAAGAAGGAATATTAACTAATGAACATATCAGAATTCCTGGCCTTCTGCTTCTACAGATTGATTTAAACAAGACTGACATGTCAGATGTAATGACAATCAATTTTTACCACAATGGTATGATTGATTTCATGGAATTGATTATCTGAAAAAACAAGACCTAATGAACAAATTGGGAGAAAAGTTTCTATCGACAAATTGGTAATATTTCATCCTTATCTTCCAAATCAAAGGTTCATCGCAAAATTCTAGCTTCTCTTCCGTAAACTACATCTCACGCTTATCGCCTAGAAAAAGAATTTATTTGATGACATATGAATATTCGGACGATATCTTCGCACGGATAAAAAGAGGAACGGATCATTTTACATTTCAAGATTCAAGAACAAATTAACATATTTGAAGTCCGAAAACATCCCTAAACTCAATTATGGATGAAGTATAAACTTGAAGTCAAGGACATTATTTACAAATATGAGTTACACCAAATGGAATATGTTCCTTCCTTTCAATGAGAAGGTGATAGTCTTGCAGATGAAGAAATTACTATCATCAATACGTATAAAGAAGAAGAAGACATTGATGATTCTCAAAGTCTGCGACACGATTCCGAGACTCATCGATATTTTTGAAAGATTAGACATATTTGTGTCAATTATTAGTTTGAATCGCTTTTTGTAATTTTCTTCTTTTTCGTTTTCTTTACACGATAGGATGGATGGTGTATCATATCCATAACGTAAAATAGAAAGCATTATTGATATAGTGGGTTAAGTGGATAAGTGTAACGTGTAAAATAGAAAGCATTATTGATATAGTGGGTTAAGTGGATAGGTGTACTAGTCTTGCTTTTTAGGTTTTAGGTCTTCTTAGAATAGTAATTGCACGAAGATTTGTTAGTGATATTTTGCCTATAAATAGGCAATTCCTCAATTGTAAAAATCAATCCAAGAACTCTGCCAAGCAATAAACATTTGAGCTTTCTGAAAACAAAACATGTGTTGTTAAGTTTTCAGCTTTCTTAATCTTCTACCGATCATAAATCCTATACCAACCTTAGAGCTACATAATATATCATATTCCATAAAAAAAAAAACCTTCATTCATTGAACATATTGTCGAAACGAAGGCTCGTCCTCGTTTCTTCATCATAAGAGTTCTGTGAGCTCTATCCGTATATTTTCTTTTCTCCTTCGTGGTTTAATGTAACTTGAAAAACACACTATATATATATATATAGGAAGGGTTAACGTGAGAACTATTTTATTGTGAGAACATGAGAACTATGCACAAATGTATAAAATTGATGAATAAACATATAAAGTTATGCATAAAACATTCTAAAATTGTTGCCCAACAAAATAATTTTAGAAAGTTTTAGTTAACAACTTTATATCATCTTGTGCATCATCTTCAACGCCTTATGCATGGTTCTTAGTTCTCACGTTAAAATTGGTTCTTATTTGAACCTCACTCTATATATATATATATATATATATATATATATATATATATATATTATATGGTCAAGTTTTCGAAGTTACTTTGACCAAGATTTTGAGTGACGTGACGTTTAATTTTGTAAATTAAACGGCATAGGATCGATCTACGCTTCGAGTAGATGATCGTGGTGTATTCACATTCTCAAATCGATTTCCGTGAGTGAGAAATAATGAATCAAAGTTGGTCACTTAAACATGAAGTTATGTGATTAAGGGATAAGTATGGATTAATTAATCATTATCCCACATTGATTAATGTACCTTCATTAATTGTCTATATAAGTGGTTCATTGAACACTTAGTATAATTATGTGCACAAGTGATGGGTTGAAAGCCCACGCGCGCTTGCGCCGCCTCGCTCGAGCCCCGACCTGGCTCCTACCGCGGTTCCCGCCCGTGGTCCGTGGATCGCGGATCTTGACAATTGATCTTTGGTGGTCTTTGAGCTGTTTTTGGGCCTGTTCGGCTTGCTTCGTGGCTCGGTTCCGCGGCCCATTGCCCTATATTTTCAATCAATATTTAATCGAGCCCAAAGAGTGAGTCGTCCGGTGCCCAACTCGTAGCCCAACCGTTGGGCTCGCTGTGTGATGGAGTTGGTCCGAGACCCAACTCGTAAGTCCAATCCGTTGGGCTCGCTGCGGCACTCAAGAGACGTCCGGATACGCCCAATGAACCCGACGCAAGCATTGTCCAGATTCGTCAGAATCGCTTTAACGCCCGACATGATGGCTCTACGGAAACGTGGGCACGTTATCTCCGAAACCGCCTCGACATAACTCGTAACACCCGACATCAATGCGGTGTTGACTCAAAGATGCTTCCTATGAGGGGACGACACCTATAATAGGACATGTCTCTCAAAGATAAGCCACCCATCGCAAAAAGCATTCCAAAGATACCTAAGAGCACTCGCATACATACTTTGTGTCCAAGCTCGTCCTCGCCGTCCAGTTCGTCGGAGCTCGTTGGTTTGCGGTCTGCCACCCACGAGACGCCGCTTTTATCTTTGGGGACGATACGCCGTAACACGTAGCACTACCGGGCGATCTGCTTATGGAAAGAGGCCTCCTCGACTCGGCATCTAGAATACTGATTATCTGTAATTTTATTCTTTTACTTGTTTTAAGTTCATTGTTAGTTTGATCTTCTTCTACTTTTCTATTTCGAGTTGTAACACACCGACAAGTTTTGTATGTTTCTGTACTATATTTTCCAACAAGAATGACTATAGAGACAGGAAAACACTATATGTAGACAAAAAAGGGGGCAAACGGAAGTGCAGAGAATGAAAAAGAAGAGGGTATGAGAAAAGCATGAGAAAGATTTACTTTATCTTTGTTGCAGGTTCCATCACGGCCTCGATATGGATAATCATCCTCAGTGTCAACTCCTTTATTCTTTATAATGAACTGAAACGCATAGTCCATAAGCCCTCCACCACAGCCATCATTATAGGATTTGTCGCAGTCGATAAGTTCTTGTTCGGATAGGCTTACAAGAGATCCCGTCTTAATCTGATTAATGCCTTCAACTGCACCCGTCGCTGAGAAGGACCAGCATGCACCTTCATAGTCAAGATAAAGTATGTTAGCTACTTTCTTTCTTTTCCAATTCAGTAGATGGCTCGTATGTGATTCATCTCGATAAAAGAAGCAAAATACTCACACTAGAGGAATCAAATATTGAAGTTGCAATCATATATTGAATTAACATGCATAAGAAGCAGTAAAAAAATGAGGACAATGAAAAAATAGAACTCACACACAGAAATGAAGAACTGATGTAGAATAAAGTTAACACCATGCTATTTAGAACTAAGCGATGCTATAGTTATGTGCTCAGCTAATATGAGAGATGGAAGCATGTAGTAATGGAATTAAAATAGATAGAAAAACACCCATTGTTACTCTCATTTATATAATTATGACTGAAAAGAGGCATATAATCATTATTAATCTGGCCATAAACACATAACTCAGATCTTCTACTTTTCGTTCCACTTACCTAAACCACATTAGACTTTCAAATATAGAGGAACAAATTTGCCCACCATGTCCAACTTGTATGAAAGAAGACATACTAGATAATCCGAAGCTAGGAAAGCCACATAATAAAGCAAAAAGAAACTATACCGTCCTCTTCAATGTATATGAATCATAAATTTCCCTCAATTTACTTTATAACTAGATTACAATGATAATTTATCTTGAGCAAACATTAGGATAAGAGCCAGTTGATGAACCATCCAAAAGGGATAGCATAAGAAAGCAGAGAAACAGACGTTCCGCAATCTATTTCAGTTCAAGAATCACAGGAAACCATTGCTCAAGATACTGCTCAAAACCATACTGCTAAGAATCTATCAATCAAAACGAATCAAGAAGCTAAAAAGAGACTGCATACCACAACTCCCCTGATCTTTGACCGCGGAAACGGCCCCTTTCTTACGCCAATCCACAGAAGCTGGAATATCAGATTCTTCGACGAGATCCGGCCCTTCAATCGCGGATTCCCTACTATTCAATCTGATAACTAAGTCATTAGCCGAAGGCGAAAGCCCCAAGTATTTGGCCTTAAATTCATGATTAGTAAGATCAGCAAATGCATTGAGCGACAGCGTATGAGAAGAATTAGGCCTCCTGTTGTGCTCAACAACAATCTCATAGTTCTGTTCAAACACTTTGAGCCTGTGCTGTTTCTCTTCGTCGGAGGCGTATGTCATTCCATATTCTTCACACCAATGATCAAACAAATCGGAAATCGATGAAGATTTGCATGTGGGCACTTGGGAGATGAGCAGAAAAAGACTCAATAGAGACCATAACCACATTAACCGACTCATTCTTGACAGGGGTCTGAATTTCTTGGCTTCCTTCTATTGAAATTTCGATTGTAATTGAACTTGTTATTCCCCCCTAAAATGTGGTCAGCCAAATGTTTGAGAAACATGGGGATCTTGGATTGGAAGAGACAGATTTTGTTGGAAGAAGAGCGAATGAGAACTTACAGGAAGAAGGGTAGTCAAACTGGAGTTGGATGTTTCAGTATCTACGTGTTCTTGTTCTTGAATATCATCACTTTCTTTTTCTGTTTTAGAGAGGAAAATATTATCACTTGAATCTCGGGCTTTTGGGGTCTGGGCGGTTTCGGATTCTTTTTATTATTATTATTGAAATGATTTCATTTTTTATTTGTTTTTCATGTTTTAGAATGTTAAGAAGTTTAATTTATAACCATATTCTGGATTAATGTGCTCATGCTATGACGGTATAACTAATCGATGAAGTGTCAACCTTTTGTGAATTGACACACATTGACATTATTTGTGTAAAGGAGATGATATTATTTGGTTGGTCTAATAAGATTTCAAGTCTTAATTTACTCAAGAAATAACAAAGAATACAACAAATTTAGGAAAAAGTTCAACATACGTGCATATTACACCTCTAAATTGAATCGATCGATCCCATTTAATTTTACCCGATTCGGTCATTAACTAAAGTAGTTTTGCATTTATATCTTTTGAAGCATAATGTCATCTTCAATTTTAGAATTCATAACAAAATTAGTAATATGTTCATAATTAAAAAGATAAAATTCATGAATTTCTTATTTTATATTTCATCCGTCTCTCATATTTGTTTCTAGTTTTCTTTTTTGGATCATCTCCTAAATTTGTTATTTTGCCATTTACGAAAAACACCCCAAAAATATTCTCTTACTTATTATCCTCTCAACATCTTTTATTTACGTCTTTTACCACTAATAATCCAACACGACCGTTACTTAGTTATTTATTACTTTCAACAACACCATTTATTTACACATTTTACAACTCGTGATACACCACTAATTAATTTAGCATTATATTAATATGGAACTCTTACACTACTCACAATACACTCTACAACTTTTATTAAAATTTACCTCGAAATTTTTCAGGAACATAAATGGGAGATAAAGGGAGTATAAATTAGATTTGATTGATATCATATCGATTCTAATAAGATGAATTCGTTTCATAGTTGCTTTGTATAAGATCAATGACCAAGATCTCAAGACTTTTGAAAATCTGATAATTTTTTATAAAGATGACAATTGCTCTTGGATATGTTCCAGATCCATGGATCTAGATTCATTTTATGTGATATTCGTCATCAAAAGATTTGACCCGATAGATTTAGACTGGATCTAAATCCTATCCTCAAAATTTGAATTTGGATGTTGGCTTTAGTTTTTTAGTTCGGATCTGGTCCATATCTGACTTGTGGTCTCACTTACAATATAGTATATAAATTTTTATTTTTATTCTAATTAAAATTTACTATACACTAAACCTAATTTTTCAAATTTTCTTCTCCCAAATATTTCTACGAACTCACACAACCTCAAACCTTGTTTCATAGTATTATGACTTATTTGAATGATTGTAATATTTTTTATGAATTAATGATGTAACTATTTATTTTTAATGATTATAGAAATTCTAGATAATTATTATAATGTTATTATGGAATAAATTATTATTATGGTGCAATAGTGTTGTTGTGAATTTTCTTTAATTTAGGATTGCATGTTAAAAAGAAAACATATGGATATCCATCTAGATCCGTGAATCCTATGGATTTAGGTATGGATCTCATTTTTTGGACGCAAGATAGATATGGACTGGATTTGGACCGAAGCAAAAATATTGGATTTGAATTTGGATCTAGTAATATCCAGTTCATTGACATCCCTAAACATTAACTAGTTAAAACTTATGTGTGTGTGTGTTGGCCTAGTGGTAGAGTGGTTAATGTCCGAGGCCAAAGGTCTCGGGTTCGAGTCCACCGTGACGCAACCTTTAAAATTTATGTATTAATTGACCAACTAGTTAAAACTTCTATCAAAATATCTATATTCTTTCACGTTTCTACTAATTTAGGAAGAGTAAAATTTATTTTTTGTCTTTTGGGTCCATATTATATAACTCTGACTTTCTTCAAAATATATACTCCATTCGTCCCTCAATTTTCTTCTTGTGAAATTTGACACGTATTTTAGTAAAAAATATTGAATGTACTATGAGTTGAGTATGAATCTCACATTTGTATAATGTTAATTAATTAGTATGAGTCATGGATGATAAAATATGTAAATAAGTAATACTGTTGAGGGTAGTAAGTAGGGATATTAGTGGGTTATGAATGGTAAAATATATAAATAAATGATGTTGTTGAGAGTAATAAGTATGAAGTATTATGTAACTTAGTTTTCATAAATGGAATATGAAGAAGGTTTGGGAACGTACCAAAAAGAAAAACTAGAAAGATAAATGAAGGACAAAAGGGGTATTATTACTCTAGTTTCTACTAATCTAGAACTAGTTTCCGGTATTTTTGTATTTTGGCCTGGTGAGGTGAAAATCAACTTTAATCCACCTCAAGTGCTACACGTTGTCGTTTCTGGCGTGCTGAAATCCACATATCATTTCAATGCCAACTGTGATTCTCAGCATGGGAAATCGCTTACGAGTTAAAATTGCCATAAAATTTAATTCATTAGACTTGAAGCATTATTGATTTATTAAAAAATTATCATAAAATTAATATATTAGGCTAAAATTGTGTATTTCTCAAACATTTTCTAATTGAATGATAATATTTTATCAAATATACATATTGGGCCTATATGAGTTTGGGCTTTTGAATTTCATCTTTTCATGCGATTATTTCTACACATCGTGCCAACTATTTTTTCCTTGTAAAGGCGCATCCCCTACAACACGCACACACAAAATATTGGTATTTAGGAAAAATAAATAAATGATGAAAACTTAGGTGCGAATATCCGCACTATGTATTCAAGAATAAATAAATAAATAAATAATTTATTTAAATTTGATAAATTATCATTAGAGGCTAGTTAATGTTTGTTAATTTCAATTAAAGTTTATTAATCACTACTAGAATTTATAATTTTTCATGAGAGTTTAACAATTTCACATTAAATTATTAATTTATAATTAAAATTTATCAATAGGTAAGGGCCATCATCCGCTCCCGGCGGATGGAGGCACTAGAGACCACCTGTATATAATTATCCAAGCTTCATTTTGCGCTCATGTTTATTATTCACAAAAACTTGTCTGCATCTGAATGTACAGTGTATCCGTCCTAATTACATATTAATCCTCAAGTTATGGTCATTAATGTTGGGCTTGTATACTGATATTAATCCAATATATTTTATGCTTATATATCATGTTTTCAGTTTTTCTACTTAATCTCATATCTAAATTGTTCACATATCATTTATACTTATGTCCTATTTTCTCATTATAAAGTAGATCATATGGTGGTTTTGTAGATTACGTAAGATCATATGATTGGATTAAATTTGTGAGATATAAACATGAATTACAATCGAAACAACTTGAGGACGAGTTGTTGGTTTCGGCTGCAGTATAAACATCTAAGTAGTTTATATCTTGACTGCTTATTTATAATGATACGTCTTTACATGTTGATAGGATCACAGTGAAATGGGTTCTTCTTCCTGACTGTCTTGATGAAACAAGATCTCAGTGACTTAACGTAACCTAAAACCCTAATTAAGGTTTCGGTGTGTATACATGTTTGTATGTCACTTTGACTTATTATGGGTGAGAGTTAAATGATAACTCAATATACTCTGTATCTTTGGTGGCAATAATTCGTATATGATAGCTGATAATCTAATCAGGTAGCCGCATCCAGTGTAGGTTTGATAACAATCTCTTAAGAAGTTTAAAATATTTACGCATTCTTCTTAATGGATTAAGTTCGGGTACGATAATAAGGTTGTGTGGTATTACTTAAGGTTTTAATTGATAAACAATTAACTAATGTAAGCTATCGGAGGCTTTCAGCAATTAATAGATGTTCGATATCTTAAATGAGAGGGTTCGATAAGTCTAATACAATGTAATACCCCGTTTTTCTCGATAGAATTTTTTCAAGGAATTTTGAACTTAGAATTCATTAAGTCGATTCTTGCCCTGGAGAAAGAAAATTTTAAATTCCAACAAAAAGAATTTACTTCGATAAATATTATGAAGTTATCACGAGAATTATTATATATATAATATAATAATCGAATATGATTTATATATATATACTTATAAATCATTGTATTAATAATTTTATGCTAATGTTTAATTAATAATTCATAGTCTTTAAGATCGAACTTTGAGTCGTAAAAATAATTTATCTAATGGGCTTTCGTTTGAAAAAGCCCAAGAGTAAAGCCCAATACACAAACCAAACCCTACACTATATGAGCTTATATCCTCCCATTTGAACCCTAGCCTCCACAAATCAACTCATTTCACTGCAGCCTCATCAACAAGAGGAATCATAAGGTTTATACTGTGAATCCCCCATTTTTCTATATGTATGTATACGTGTGTGTATATGAGTGTATATGATTGTGTGTGTGGCTGTATGTTGAGAGAGAGGCGTTTGAGAGAGGGACTGAGAGGGTATGAGTGAGAGAGAGACAGAGGCGAGGAGGATAGGGGTGGCGGCGACGCTGGGCGGCGCGATGGACGCTGAAGTCCGGCGTCGGCAGCGGCGGTCACGGCCGTGCATGTGCGTGCGTCGCGTGTGTGTGTTGCCTTCAGTGTGTGTGTGTGTATGCGTGTAGGTTGTATGTGTGTGTGTTGTTGTTTTGTGTGGGTGTGTGACAGTGAGAACCGAGATGAGTGGGAGAGTAGAGAGGGAGGCTGACGCCGGTGGTGTGATGACGACGTCGCCGGACCTGCGACGGCGGCGGTCGTGCAGCAAAGAGGAAGGGGATCGGCTATGTGTGTGCGTGTGTGCGTCGTCGTGTGTTGTGTGTGTGTTGCCGTCGTGTGCCTGTGTGCGTGTGTCGTCGGACCGAGAGGAGAGGAGGGAGGAGGCCGTGACCGACGACGTGGCCGGCCAAACGCGGCGGCGATGGCGACGGTCTCCGCGCATGGGTGTGTGCTAAGTGTATGAGAGCCGAGAGAGAGACGTGAAGGAGAGAGAGATGAGAGAAATGAAAAAAAATATATAAAAAGTGTGTCGCCGGAATTTTTGGTCGACGGCGCCGGAAAATGGGCAGATTTTTAGGTTAAGGGTTTTTGTGAGTAAATGGGCCTTGTTCTATTTTAATTGAATTGGGTTGGTTCTTTTTAAAGTATTGGGCTTGTTCATTCTTTTTTATTTAAAGGGTTGGGCTCTTTTATTTTTAAGTGTTGTGCCTTTTCTGATGGGCCGATTTTTTTTAATTAGGGGCTAAAATGTCTTAATGATTTGGGCTCAGTTTAATTTAATTATGCTAGTTGGGCTTCTTTCTTTAATTAAAAGAATATGGGCTTGACATTGGGCCGAGAAATTTAATTGAAGTTGGGCCCTTATTTTAAATATATGGACTGATTTGATTTAAATAAATAGTTGGACTTTAGATTAAATAATATTGAGCTTAGATTTGATTAATGGTTGGGCTTTAATTTAATTAGTGAATTGACTTGTTTTAATTAATTAAATCCTTAGACTTTAATTAATTAAATAAATAAGGTTTAACTTTGAGACTTAATTAATTAAATTATATTAAGTCTAATTAATTAAATAATTAACTTAAGCTTAAGTATAAGTTTAAATTATTTAATTATAGTAAGTTAATTAATTAATTAATTAATTAATTAATTAATTATTATTAAGTTTAATTAATTAATTGATTAAGTTAAGGTTAAGTACAAGTTTAAGTTACTTTATTTATGATCATGACATATTTAATTAATGTAATTAATTTCTTTTAATGGAATTAATTAAGTTAGGATGTTTAATAAATTAAATTATGTTAGAGAAGAAGATAATTTGAGAATTTTATTATGTATTATATTAAGCAAGAGTCCTTATATATATGAATTTAGTATGTAATTCAATTGCAATATATTTTTGTAAAAAGTATTTATCATAAGGAGATTATGAAATTAAATGCGTTTTTAAATGAAAAGTCGAGCAAGGGTATTGTTGGTGCCTTAGCCGATATAAATTAGTTTTCAAATTTAGTTATATTTTGAAAACTCGGGTTTAACGAATCATAAGTTAGTAGCCTTCCTTACTTGAACTTAAGGCTAGCATTTCGAGACCTATTAAGATTAGTGCTTCTTGTAGGTTTTGTCGATCAAGGGGATTAGCGTTGCTTCCCGAGACGTATACTATAGTGAATTCATCAGGCTTTGTCCTATCGAGGTGGGCTTACTTTACAAAAGTATATTTGAGTTATATGCTCTGATATTTCATGAAATGCAAACTGTTTATCCAATAAAATGTTTTTGTGCGCTCTACTCTATTTAAGGCTCGTAAATGTAACGATCGAGATTCTCTTTTAATCTTATACGTTAATTGAGAATTGTGTACACTAGTTAGTTGTTTCGAGGTTGATCTCCATCGGACACTAACATAATCATGAGGCGTTATAAGGGTGCTTATCCGGATGCGCCCGAGTACGTCATGTTATTATGGTGCTTGTCTGCGATGCGTTGAAGTACGTCATGGAATTATGAATTTATCCGGGTTACGTCCCCGATGACAATAATGGGAGCATGTGATCCGACGGTGGCTAGAGGCCCGGGATCAAAGCGAGTAACAGAAGAGTCGTGACAATGGGCCCAATAAATGAAATATTTTCGCATGCTTAGAAGTGATTTTCGCTTTTTAAAACCTTCTAAGTTATGTTATCATGATTGGATAAACTGCTTCTACGGATTTATGAAATGTTTATGAAAAATGCATGTCCACTGAGTACATTAGTACTCAGCCCAAATGTTTTCAAATGTTTTCAGGTTGATCAATGGACGCTGACGGGACAGAGTTGAGATTAGAGTTCACTTCGTATTTTGACGGATTATTTCCGTATTCGACTTCACTGATGAACTAGTTCTAATTACCTTTTCCTTATTGTCTATGACATGAATTATATCTTTAATTGAGCTTAGACTCTAAACTCGAGGTTAGTATTTTGATGTGTCTGGCCATCAGAAGCACGAAACTAAACTTGTGATCCTGAGGGTAATTATTGTTTTGATTGGGTTACATCATTCGATGTCTTCCGTTTTCATTTAGGAAGCTATTCCCAAATTCTAAGGGTTTATTGCCTTGATCATTCGAGTCAACTTTATTCCTTATATTTTCCGCATTTCATTAGTCGTGCCTCGATTTACGAGCTTCCGTTATTTTTAGAAATCGGGCTGTGACATACAAGCTCCGTCTCAATTCTTAAATAAATAGATAAGTTAGTATTAATTATCTAGTAGAGTGAATTAATATTATGAACTAATTTGTGTTTTGGGTAGGCATAAGAAATTAATTCATAGAATACCCATATTTATTCCTTGTATCTGATCCCTAGACTGACCAATCAGACTCGAAGCCCAGTGAATTTTCTCCCTATAGAAGCCTAGAGCAGCTTACAAAGTTTTGACTATAAATATAGTCCTCTATCTCATAATCACATACACTACATGATTTTTTGAGAGAGGGAGAGAGTAGGCGCTTTCTTAAGGGGTGAAATTTTGTGGGGATTTCTTGTGGTTTGTCATCCATCTGACATTGAGAATCGAGCGGGATATAATTTAGAAGATCATAACTTTGATTAGCTTAGTTAGAAATTCGCATGTATTTCATTAAACACCAACATGAAACATTTAATTAATAAAAGCATGTTATGATATAATCGATGTATGGTGGATTAGATATTCAAGAAAGATCCTCGGACAAAATCGAACAATAACTCGCAATTACAATTCCTACAATTAATCCCCAATTAGAACTTATTAGTCACATTAGAATTTAATTATGAGAAATACACCATGCACTCGAATGGGTCAAAGTGTCCATCTTTATTATTTTTAATAACAAAAGTAGCTTTTCATTTTCTAGATAGTACCTATCTTTCCTTTTTTCTTTTTTCTTTTTTCTTTTTTATTGCTTATCATCTTTTCAATCTCATATTTTTCTTTATTAATGTATAATATGTGAATATTATGATGATATTATTTGGTACTTTTTCCATATTTGCATCTTATTATTAATGAAACAATTGTTGTGGGCCATAGATAAATCATCCTTATTATGTTAACTAGAAACTAATTTTGTACGTAAATCTTGATTGATATATAATCATGATTGATTTTCGAATAACAATATAAAATAATATTTTTGTATGAAAATAATAATGATATCTCTATGGTAATATCTTTTTGCATATAGTAGTACCTTTTTATACATAATAACAATTTGATGTATTACAATAATATTTTGTTAGTTAATTGAATAAGGTTGGTTTTCGCCAAACTCAACCCTATATACATATATATGGATGAGTTCTTGTGGAAACTTTTTCTCCCAAAGAAACTAGAACTATATTTTTCTATATATATACAGAATAATATTTTTTTTATGCAAATAATAATGATATTTCTATTGTAATATCTTTTCGCATATAATAATACCTTTATATAATAATAATACATTTTATATATTACAATAATATTTTGTTAGTTAATTGAATAAGGTTGGTTTTCACCAAACTCAACCCTATATACATATATGGGGATGGGTTCTTGTTAGGGCTGTATAGGAATCGAGCCGAGCCGAACACTACCAAGCTCGAGCTCGGCTCGTTTAAATTTTATTCGGCTCGAGTTCGAATTCGAGCTTTAAATTGAGCTCGAGCTCGGTTCGTTATAAAAATTTTGAGCTCGCGAGTAGCTCGAATTCGGTTCGATAACTACTCGTTTATGAGATATATTCGAACTCGAGCTCGAACTCTGCTCATGTTCGCCTTTGCTCATTTTCGAGCTCGAACTCGAGCTCGAATTCGGTTTGATAATGTGTTATTCGAGTTCGAGTTGCTCGTGTTCGCCTTTGCTCATTTTCGAGCTCGAATTCGGTTTGATAATGTGTTATTCGAGCTCGAGATCGAACTCGAATTCGAGCCCGACTCAGCTTAAAACACTATTTTAGCATAATTCACTCTATTATTCTATTAATTCAAATGATGCATAGTTTACTAATCAATCATAATCAAACAGTAATTACAATAAGAAGTTTAACAAGATTCATTACCAAATTAAATTTTCACAACTAGCAAAAGAAAAAAATTTCTAATTCTAGCTAGTTTTGGATGAGATTCATATCAGAAAAAGATGTCTGATCCTAGCTAGTTTTGGATATAGACTATACAATATATAAAATTAATATACTATTTAATATAATTCGAATATATCTACTCCATTTATCTACTTAATTATTATATTTATCTCATATAAATTAATTATGTAAGTTAGATGTTATTTATTTTAGAATTATAATTATAGAGATATAAATATACTACGTAACTCATACTTATATATTTATACATTATAATGATCTATATTGATATTTTTGTTCATAAGATAACTTAGTAAATCATGTTATTTTTTAGTTTTCCAACTCAATATTTCATTTGATTCTATTCAATATCATTCTATTACATTTACTTTTCAAAATCTACTTATGAGTTATAAATTATAATTGTTTTATCTCATAGTTACTTAGTTAAATGGTAGATGAACTTTATATTAGAATTATGGATTATTATTATATTTATCTCATAGTCAATTAGTTATGTAAGTTATTTAGAATTTATTTTTAGAATTATAATTATAGAGATATAAATATAACTATGTAACTCAAGTATACTTGTATACTTATACATTATAATTATCTAAATCGATATTTTTGTTCATAAGATAACTTAATAAATAATGTTATTATTTTTTTGTTTTCCAAATCAATATCTCATTATATTAATTAATTGTTCATTTAATGATTTTATTTTATAATACACATGAAAATATATATTAAGGTTTGATTAAAATAATAAATAATATATATATATGTGTGTGTGTGTGTATTAAATAAACCGAATATACTATTCAATATCATTCAATTACATTTACTTTTCAAAAATATTATACTAGTGTAAATATGATAATTAGTTAATTAGTTATATAAGTTTGATGAAATTTATACTAAAATATATTTTGTAATTTATTATTTATTTTAATTATTTAAGTATATAAATAATTTATTATCAATACTTCATCTATATGCTTATTTGTTGCTAAATAATTATAATTAACATATATTTTATAATTTATTATTCATTTTAATTATTTAGAAATGTATAAATAATCTATTATTTTATACATTCGTGAACATGTTCGAATTAAGGTTCGCGAACATATTCAAATCAGAGTTCGCGAACATGTTCGAATCAAGGTTCGTAAACATGTACATGTTCGAATAAGAGTTCACGAACATATTCGAATCAGGGTTCACGAACTAGCTCGTTTGAGTTCGAACCAAACATGTTCGCGAGCCTACGAGCCAACATGTTCGAATCAAGGTTCGTGAACATGTACATGTTCGAATAAGAGTTCACGAACATGTTCGAATCATGGTTCGCGAACTGACCCGTTTGAGTTCGAACCAAACATGTTCGCGAGTGTACGAGCCGAACATTTCTAAGCTCGAGTTCGGCTCGATAAACTTATCGAGCTCGATTCGAGGCTCGAGTTCAGCTCGTTTACAAAACGATCGAATTTCAAACGAGTTTTTTTCGAGTCGAGCTCCGAGTAACTCACGAACGGTTTGGTTTGTTTACAGCCCTAGTTCTTGTAGAAACTTTTTATCCCAAAGAAACTAAGAACTATAGTTTTCTATATATATGCAGAATAATATTTTTTGTTTATAGAATAATATTCTTTTAGATAATGATAATTTATATATAATAATGTTTTCAACGTATTACATTAATAATCATGCTTTATTTTCATTAATATTAGATTATATAAAAATCCATAGTCAATATTAGTTACTAATTTCTTACCTTAAGAAAAAGTTTTTGTATGATTTATATATCGAGTGACAAACTCAATTATGAATACCCCATCGGCAATATCCGAAAAGAATAAAGTCATGATGTTAAGAGGCAAAAAATCTACCAGCAAGTTGCTCGTGGAATCTTCAGAACTCATAATTATTCGTGTGCAATAATGCTGTGGGTCATATATACTTAATCCCAAAATGTTAACACGGAATAAGTCAATCTATATACAGTAGTTTTTTGTTGAGACATATTTGGCCAAACTTGCTTATATTATAACTTTAAATATTTCAGCAACATATGTACATAATTTATCCATTTTTTAAAAACGAGATTTTTCAAACGTTTAGATAAATATATAACATTACTTCTACCACTGTATAACTCTGGACATTATTTAAATCAAATAGATCAAATAATACTAATTCCTTCAAAGTTTATAAATCGTGCTTTATCTTTAAAAATATCAAATGTTTTACTTTGATTTTTTTAAACAAACTTTCAAACATGGCTTAATTTTAATTTAAGAGATGTACTCTAGTGAAAACGTTTGTAGGTACGGACGTTGATACTTTTAGAATATCCGCACATGAAGTCATCCTAACAAGAGATTCTTTATGTTAATTTGAAGGTTTTGTTACTTCAATAGAAATTATTTGTCGTTGCTTTCTCTAACAAACACATAATAGTTTTAATGTATGAAAATTTCACACGCTTTAATTTATTACTATTATGATTGTGATTTTTTCATTTATGATGTATCGTTATTTAACAAATTTATTTGATTACGTGAAAATTAACAAAATCCCTTGAAAATTCCTAGATCATGAGATGGTTAACGTGAAAATCATTTTTATCGTGAGAACAAAAAACTGATGAATTCGGAAAGAAAGTTGATGAATCCACTGTAAAAGTTATTGAGTCCAAAAATCTAGAATTTTTGCCCATCATGGGATTCAAACATTGGGTGAAAATTCTGAATTTTTGGATTCAGTAATTTTTCCAACTGATACATTAACTATCATAGTGAATTCATTTTATTCACAACAAATTTTTATGGTTCTTAGTTCTCAAGTTAAAAATGATTCTTATTTGAACCATTTGAATTTAGTTACTTTTATAGTGAATTTATTTTATTCATGTGAGTTTTCGTAATTTTTAATTATCACATTAAAAATGATTCTTACTTGAACCTCACTCTCATTATATATATATTTCACGCGAGATTTGCAACTTTATAAATCTCTGCCAATAAAGCGTGTGAATTATATAATCTCTGCCAATAAAGTATGTGAATTACTATATAATCTCTGCCAATAAACTAAGAAGAGAAAAGGCAAATGAAGATTCTCAGTAGATAATGAAACACCGTTAAAAATTGGTAGTAACTAATATCATAAAAAACATAAGAGATATTCATGCTTAGATCCCATATCACAAGATCATAATCATTACATTCATTCCCTCAAAACCTCATTTTCCTTTTCTTTTTTTTGTCCACTTCTTCCCCCTTACTTTTAAAGCACTCTCCTAACTATTGAATTGCGAAAAAGAAAAGCAAAAAAAAACCCTAATAATAAAATAAGCAACATTAATTTGATTTGATACACACTGCACGCCATTTTCATATTAATCATAGCTGAACTGGACTCGAAAATATTCCTTTTTTTCTCCAGCAAAAAGCAGCTTCAAAGTCAGTCGGTCAAACATCCCCCGTTGACTGCGCGAGGAGCGGCTGAATGATGGACGACTTGATCTGCGGGGTTGCTCTGTTGGTGTTGTGCTCCGCGGGGGACTGGAGCGCTGCGAATTTCTTCTCTTCGCTCTTGCCCCATAGCACCAAGTACAATCCGAATATGATCAGCACTGCGCCAATTATCCTGTGCATCGCAGACCCTCCCACAATCAGTCATTGATGATACATTCATGCACTTGTATTACATGATTGATGGGGTCGGGTCTACCTACACCCTGTCTATTTACTTCTAGTAGTGGAAATTGGATTTGTAATGAAAATTATGATGAATGATATATATAATAAAATACGAGATAAAATAAACGACAAAATATTAGGACGAGGAGCAAAATTTAAGAGAACACACTAGATCCCAAAGATATGGATAATTTCGCTAGGAACTAGCTAATTCCACGATACATCTCCGTCGCACCTAAAATTGATTATGATTCCGTTATCAAATTAATCATATTTTATTTTATTTTGTTTCTGACCACGTATACTAATAATGGAGATATCAGATTCAATGAGAAAGTGACGGTTGGTAGTTTTATGTGGTTTAGATTCAAAAATTTATATGGAGACTCGATATGAATTTATCCCGGATTGAGTAGGACTGTCTAAATGGTATTCAATATTCGGTTAATCGAAAATTTAAATTGATTCGATTTTGATTCTATTTTTTTGGATAAATTCAACTTGTTTAACTGAAATCGAACCATTTTCCATCCCTAAAACTGAATGGGTTAATCTGATTAATAGTATTAAAATGAAAGAGGACTTTGTACCCTCCCAAGTAGAATTCCTCTCCCAAGAGAAGAGAAGAGGTAATAGCAACGACGAGCGTCTGGACAGGCTGGTAGACGGCGACAAAGACCGGGCCACCTTTATCGATGCACCATATCTGTACAGCGAAGGCGATCCCTGATGCCACCACTCCCTGCACCATAGAACTTGGCTGTCATCTCATTTTTCTTGCCAAAACACACACAAACACACACATCCATGTTGGTGTGTGTGTACATACACACCTACGACTTTCTATGTTTTACTAAATAAATATATAGGAAAATATAGCACTGTTTCTGAAATTTTCACATTTAATATGGTGTATTTTGCAAAGCAGGATCGCAGGAGGATACATTATATTGACTTAACATATGGTACATCACATGGCTCAACTCAACCGTGGAGCGGTGGAGGTTTAAGCCCCACTCAATTATGTTCTCTATTGTTTCGACAGCTTATTTAATATCGGCCCTTCCTAATTTGAAGAAATTTAATATATGTATTATTTTTCTGAGATGGCTTTGTCATTCCATTTCATTTTCATCATTTTTTCTCAACATATGTTTGCATTAAATGCGCATAATTCCTTGGCCATAATTTTTTTATGTTGCTATCAAAGCGTTGATTTTTGTTACAATAATTTTAGTCTCATTTCTCTGTTTCGTTCTTTATGTAAATTGTATTTAAGCTAATTATAGCTAGGATGATGCATATGAAATAAATATACTAACGGGATGAGAGTATACTATTTTGCAACTTATGATCCAATATAATTACAAATTTAAGTTTCGATAAGGTTATGAGTATATATTGCTAGTGTATCCAACAGACAACCAACAAAATCGTATGCATTAGTACTGTTAATATTGTACTTTATGTACTTAATTAATTAATTAATAGTGTATTCAGTAACTGTATAGCACATGTACTCTTAAAACTATTTTCCTAATCAAGGAGATTAAACAAGCTAGTAAGCCTTTAGCCATGGTAATTAGCAACCAATTTCAAGACTCTGAGATGACCCTTTTGCCGCCACAATTATCATGCAATCCTTTTATTTTTCTTGTATAATTGTATTTGATGTCATGATAAATAGAGGAAGACTTACAGCGTAGAAGACGCTGAAGACCTCGGAGCCAGTGCGGATGAGCCAGGCCTCGCCGTTCCTCTCGAAGAAGGCGGCGATGACAAGGAACTGGAGGATTCCGAAGAAACACTGGTAAGATGTGAAGGAGAGGCGGGCCGGATACCTCTTGAGCACGGGCGCCTGCAGCACCAGCCACCCCGCCCACGACAGGCAGTGCCCGATCAAGTACAGACACCCCATCGTCCAGCTCTTCCCGCTCGCGTCGCCCAGAACCACCGGAGCCACCGCCTCCGCCGCCGCCCGCTGCAGCGACTCCGGCGGGGTGTAGATGGCGGGGCCCTTGAAGAGCGTGATCACAGACGCGCCTGCAACGCAGATGAGCAGGCCCGCCACCTTCGAGATCCCGTCTTTCCGATCCAATCTCACTTTCTCTATCCTGCAAAAGGTTAATTGAAATTATTAGATTCTTGAATATTTATTGGTTGTGTTTTGTTGAAGAATATTCTTGCCTGAGAAGGGCGGCCATGAGGAATGTGATGGCGGGAACTGAGTTCTGTATGGCAGAGGCGAAAGTTGGTGAAGTATTATCCAGTCCTACCAGGTAGAAACCTTGGTTTGCCGTTATCCCAACTACTGCAAGTAGGAAGAATTCGAGGATGAAGCTCCATGTAATAGGCGGCCTCTCCTTCCTGTCCATGGATATACATATTCATTAACATATATATATATAGAGAGAGAGATAGAAAAGAAAAATACAAAATGCATATATTATGAGTTTGACGTACTTTTCAAGAAAGTAGGCGAAAGGGAGGAGAAGGATGAAAGCAAGGATGTTCCTGTAAACAGGGAAGACAATCTTGCTGATGCCCATGTTGAGGGCGAGGCGGGAGACGACATGAAAACCTGCATAGCCGAATTGCAAGGCAAGCATAGCTATGTGGAGCTGGAACTTCTCAGGGATGGAGCACATTCTCCGCCCCAAACCCGAGCCGCCGCCGGCATCCGCCATTGCTGGGATGGAAGATGATGAGGTGGTAGGAAGAGAGGAAGAGGAGAAGAGACGGTGTGGGATTGTGGTGGTGAAGGTGAGATTTAGGGTGATATAAATATAGTTAAGGAGAGCAACTGTGTGTGTTGAAGATGACCCCACATGAGGGGCCTAACTCAAACGCAAGCCTTGAAATGTTTTATGCTTGTCTCCCACATTCGTATCCTTATACTACTACTATTTTACCTATTGCTTGAAATGACAACCCCTCATCGCACTACCTAAAGCCGCGATCATCACGCATTCTTTTAATCTTACTACTACTATATAGCGTGCTTAATTGAGTCAAACTGAACTGAATAATGCCGGTTAACCTCAAATTTGATTTATTTGTAACGATTTGAGCTCGAGTTTATTTAATGTATGTATTGAGACTCATGAACTCAAACAAGCTTTCTAAATTTTAATTTATTCTTAATCATATTTTGCCAAATTAAACTAAATTGTTTCTCAAAAAATACAATATCTTTTCTTAAACTCTATCACTTTCTTATAATGTAATAAAATGAGTTGGAGATTGATTGAACTGAAACAAAATAGATAAGTAATGCCAAATTAATCATTTTATATTATCATGTCAATCATTTAATAAGCTTGCTTAAGGTCTGTTCAAGCTTAATTTATTTAGTTAACAAACTTTACTATATGAGTTTTTATCCGAGTGAATATCTAAATAGTTGGCTCACGAGTCGCTTAGACTGAGTTCTAGAGTCTTCAAAGCCTATGACTCTTGAAGATCCCAATGCGTACCAATTTATACTATTTAAATTCAAATCATAATTAAATTGCCTTTTCTCATAATTAATTATTGTATTTAGTCTGAAAAATAATAGAGAGTGAAAAAGGACTGGGCACAATAACATGTGTGTTTGTGTGTATAAAAGAGGTGTATATATAATATTTGGAAGGATGGTATTAATGATGAAAATTGAAGGAGGGTGGGGTATGGAGGGGTGTGGTGGTGAGCCGCCACCGAAGATAGCGCGCACGAGGGAGAGGGGTGGGGTGCCTTCCACCGTGCGACTGTCCTCTTCCACCCTAAAACCCACCCCCTACCCCACCCTACCCCTTCCCTTCCCCATTAATGGACTACATGCATATATCGACTTACCATTATTTAACAAATATAACAAAATTAAAGTTTCATTTATTCTCTTTTTCTTTAACTACAATTATATAAATAAAAATAATATTTTTTTAGGTAATTTGTAAGTTTCATAATATCAGTCACAATTTCTGAAGTACTATAACAAATTTGAAAAAAAAAACGCTGAGATACACTAAAAATGAGTAGTGTTCACGCTAGATGCTCGTCGATGATGTATAATATATAGAAGAATTTTATAGAAATACACATTTTCCAAAAGTATGTATCCTCTATATCCATTTTAAAAATTTGTTACATTTCATACCCATTTTATTATTTTAATATATTTCATACCCATTTCATTACACTATCTCCGATCGATCGGAGATTTTTTTTCCATTTCAAACTTCAAAATGCACTTATTTTAATTAAAAAAACACAATGATGTCGAATATCATATCACATTTCACTCAAAAATGCATTAAATTAAGAAAATGAGTATGGAGTGTAACAAATTTTAGAATTGATTATAAATTGTACATACTTCGACAAAAATGAATATATAAGCTTTGCTCTCATATAAGATCTAACCTAATATGGATTCCATTAGTTAGTGTTTAGTGTAAGAGTGGGGAGTCACGGCACTAGATTATTATCAATAAGCTTCGATTTTTGGCCCGTTGACTGTAATAATTTCATATGAATTGCATTTTTGCATGTGCAATCATAAAGGGAATAAATAGGCATTTTTACATCACGCTATTTTGACGCCCGCCACTACTTTTGGAATTTTAGGCTACATCTTATATATAATCTAAATTATATACTGTTTGGTTCCTCCATTTTTTTGTATATAGATTGTTAATTATTATATTAACGTTTTATGAAGTATAAATATAACTAAGTATAATACAAATTTATGAATCAAAGAATAAAGAGGAAAATCGATATTCCGAACAACTCTCTAGTTGCTATACATTTTATAGGATCATATGATTAGTGCCATAAAAAAATAAGAGATCCATTAAATTAAAAGTTGTATATTCTCTGTTCAACCATTTTCAAGAAAGCAATTATTAACGCATCGAATCCAACGCTTATCAAATGATATTTATACAAAACCTAGCTTCCACTAAATGAAAGTATAATGAATTGTTTAATTCTATTTGACCGTATAAGTACCACAAAATACAAATACGTTCACAACCGAAATTAGCTATTGACTGGATATTGTCATATCGGATTAATTTGACTCTATTATCACACTGTGGTCGTGACGGGATCTGGTTCTCCACAACCATTTAATCTCTTGATATCAAAATTCTTTTATTTTCTATTATAAATTTTAAATCCCTTGTTAACAAAAGAAAAATTCAAATATCTGTAAGATGTTTTCATAAGTAAGAGATATTTAAAGGTGCAGTATTTGTTTATTTATTTATTAATGAACACTCCTTTTTTTTTTGGAGAAAAAACCCTGATATTAATTTACAAAACTACCAGCTGCTTGATTCAAAATCCAAACATAATAATATAAGGTTCAAATTAACAACCTTATACAAACCTGAGGTTGAGGAAACGACCTTATTACATAGGCTAAAAGCATGTTTTGCTAGCTAGATAGTGAGCTTCCATACACATTTGCATCTTGTTGGCACACCACTGCTCATTCTCTTCTCTAGTGGTGTTTCTTAACACACACACACAATATATATCCAGAGAGAGAGGGTGAAATTTAAATAAAAATCATTTTTATTATTAGAATTATGAATCATAAAATTTTGTTATGAACAAAATAAATATGTTATGAAAGTTTACGTATCTGTTGGGAAAGTTATTGAATCCAAAAATTCTAATTTTTTTTTGGATTTAGTAACTTTTCTGATGGATTTATCATTTTTCACAACGAATTAATTATTTTTTGGTTCTCATGATATATATATATATAGGAGGGTTAATG
The DNA here is from genome assembly GCA_036937905.1 of Salvia rosmarinus. Lineage (NCBI taxonomy): Eukaryota > Viridiplantae > Streptophyta > Magnoliopsida > Lamiales > Lamiaceae > Salvia > Salvia rosmarinus. The sequence goes on from CM072819.1 coordinate 115,898,788, forward strand.
TGAGAACTATTTTTATCACGAGAATGTGAGAACAAAAAAATGATGAATTCAATGTGAAAGTTGATGAATTCACTTAGAAAGTTACGATTCAAATCCTTGATGAATTCATTTTGTTCGTAACGAATTTTCATGGTTCTTAGTTCTCACGTTAAAAATTATTCTTATTTGAACATCACTCTCTCTATATATAGGGAGTACTAAGAACCACACAAATTCGCTATGAAAGTTAATGCATCTACTGTGAAAGTTACTGAATCCAAAAAAATCAGAGTTTTCACCTCGGTTCAAATCCAATTAGAGGTGAAAATTCTATTTTTTTATTCTATAACTTTTTCAACGAATTCATTAACTTTCACAGTAAATTCATCATTTTTTAGTTCTCACATTCTCACGATAAAAATAATTTTCACGTTAACCCTCCTATTATATATATATATATATATATATATATACACACACACACACATGGGTGAGTTATTATAAAAATATTTGTAATCCTACAAAAGTGAAAACAATGCATTCTCCAAGAAAATTATTGCACTAAACAAAACTTATTTGAATTTTCACTCCTCATGGGATTCAAATCCGGGTGGTGCACAATGCATTCATCCAACAAAGTGATGCATCACCGTAGATCATCGTGATCTAATGATTGAAAATGATTCACATGTTGTCAATTTAGATAAATGGTGAAAGCTCTTTTTATTAGAATCCATCGAGTTAATGTATTGCACATGAAAGTTTAGCACATATATATATATATATATAGTATAGCACATCTTTCAGAGAGAGTTATAGTGTTGCACAATAAGAGAAGTAGGATAAAAAAGGTAGGAATAATTTTTATATAGAGAGAGAGAGAGAGAGAAGGGATAAAAAAGGTAGGAATAATTTTTTTTATAAGAAGTAAGAATAAATCTAAACCATTAATTTTAGTAAATTAATGGACAAGATTTATTTTCGTTGTGCTACGAATTGTAGCTATATATTCTATAATTTTTTTACATGATATTTTCAAGGTTAGATCAGTAATTTACTATTATTAAAAATAATTTTTTCCTTAAATATGGGTAACACACTGTTTTAACCTATTTTTAATGGATTTCTTGTTATCTATCCTTTAACTTATTATTTTAGATAGATTATTTCAGTTTTTATACTTAATATATGCAAATTTATTTGTAACCCAAAACTACAAAAGCCATGGAAAAAGCAGGTTAAAAAAAAATTATTGATTCATACATGTTTTTCAGTTATTACATTGGTGGAATATTTTTGTAACATTTAATTTTAGCATATTTATTTTGCACATACGTAGGTAAAAAAATTTATGTATTTATTTATACGTGCTTTCAGTACTCATTGTACTCATGGAACATTTTCGTAGCATATTTAGTTTATTCATTTTGCACATATACTGAAATTTCGTAAATTATTGTAAGTTAATTTGATTCTTTGTTTTGTACGTATGTTATGTTTATTTGTTTATTTTTATTACGTTTGAGTGTGTGTTTTTTCCCACATATATATATGTTCTGTAACACATAAATAATATTGCACAAAAATGATAGGTTGTTCTGCATATAAATTATTTCTGTAAAGTTGCATAAATTAATTTGATATTTTTTCATTTTCACATATATATTATTATAGTGACTTCTTGTATAACACTTTTAAACATAAGTTTGTAGCATATATACACCATGTATGTGGCACTTGTTGTTTAATTATAGTACAATTGCATATGACAAATATGTGAGTTTTAAATGCTATAATATATTTACAAAATATTATGTGATGCATTATTTATGCTACGTGATGCATTATTTATGTTACATAATTGATGTGAAACTGGAGATGTACAAATATGTTTCGAATCCTTACAATTAAGGATATGTTATTTGGAAGATACACCATGTATGTGGCACTTGTTGTTTAATTATAGTACAATTGCATATGACAAATATGTGAGTTTTAAATGCTATAATATATTACAAAATATTATGTGGAAGATGATGATTTAATTTTTATTCTATATTTCCTATTATGCCCTAATACGAATTCATAAAAAAATTTATTAGAAACCAGTTAATATATTACCGATAAACTGGATTATTGATTTGTGAAAGATTTGTGGATGTGATATATTTCTATTTCTTACACTTATTTGCATTCTATATATATATATATGGGGTGGTTCACGTGAGAATGAAAATAAGTGTATGTTGTTGCTACTGTCCGTCACCGTCATCGCCGTCGTCCGTTGTCGCCAAGGAGAAAAAGAAGAAGATTGATTTGCTTTCTTCCCATTTTGCCCATTGTGAAAATTAAAAAAAGAAAAAAAAATAAGTTGTCACGTGTCACGTGGTGCAGCTACATGTTTAAAATATATGATCTAGATTGGATACTACATACTACGCGAAGATCGGTACTATGAGAATCCAACCACACACACACAAATATATATATATATATATATATATATATATATATATATATATATATATATATATATAGGGGTTGGTTATGGTGAGAAAGCTCCTTAATATATCTTTCATATTGTGAAGACAATCGAGTTAATGTATTGCACATGAAAGTTTAGCACATATTTCATCCATAGACATATCTAAATATATTAGTTTAGCACATCTTTCATTGCAAACAGATAGTACAAGAAGAGTTATAGTGTTATAATCCGTGTAGCACACAAAACACAAAATAGACACACGAAAATTAAATCTCAACCATTGATATAGCAAATGATTCATTCCTATTTCCTACCAAATTATCTATTCCTACCGATCCATCTCCTATATATATATATATATATATATATATATATATATATATATACGGTAAGTTACTATAAAAACATTTGTTATCCTACAAACATGATAATAATGTATTTTCATGAAAATTCTTGCATTAAAAAATATTTGAATTTTCGCTTCTCATTCGATTCGAACTCGGGTGGTGCACAATGCACTCATCTAGCAAAGTAATACATCACCGTAGATTTCACGATCTAACGATTGAAAATAGTTCTCACTTTAAAATAAGATTTATATATATATATATATATATATATATATATATATATATATATATATATATATATAGTGACAAAGTGTGACTAAACTCACAATTTAGTCAATTATATATAGTTTAGTCACAATTTCATTTAATTGACAAAAGTGTGAATAAACTCACAATTTTAAAAAGTATTGACTAAATTCCAAAAATCTTGTAAATGTTTGCCCTTTTCTTTTTTGGGCTAATAAGTTCATACCCATTAGGCCTATATATAGCGACCACATTGATAAAAAAAGAGAGCACAAAATAGATAGGGAAGAAAAAGAATTATGTGCCGGTCGATTAGTTTTTTCAAATTTTATTTGATAATTTTGCAATATATATAAATTATAGGTCACATATGTCCGTTTTCATTTAAAATAAAATCTAGGAGCCTGCACTTTATCAAACTCATACACCAAAGACCAAACCTATACACACACACACCTCCTTTAATCCTCAAAACATGGATACTTTTCAGACAGAAAAATCTTAATTTTCTGATGGTTGTAAGAAAAGTAATGAATGGAAATTCAGGACATGGCTTTTAAAGACTTTTGTAGCATGAGGGACATCAATTAATTAATTAAAAGGAATTATTTAAGGTAATAAATATTGTGCTTCCACTATCAACCCACTTCCCAAAGATGGGCTGTAGCCTAATGTTATTTGCTTTGCTTTAAACGACATTGTGCCCCCTCTCCTTTGGGACCACCATCATTCTTTAATCTTCAAATATCCAGTAAAGTTGATGTCTGTCCAAACCAATAGTAATATACTATATAATAATTATGCACTCTACACTTCTTTTTCCTTTTTCTTTTTTTCTAAGTTGAAAAGCAAATTTCTTTTCCGACAGCCATCGATCCCATTTGAAACTTTTTACATTCCAAGTTACTGCGACTGTCTCTTTCTACTAGTATAATGGAACTGCCAAAACATGTTATATTAGGCTTTTGAGATATAGTCTCCACAGGCTTAGCTCAGTTGGTTAAGATCTGATAGATTTAAAATAATGATCAAAGATCGATTTCTAGCAGTCGTAGTGTGGGAGTTTCACTCTCTTTATGATGGTTCTTTGTGGGTACAAAGTCTCCCTAGCTTCTTAACCGTCGAGTCATCGTGATTTATCCTCTCATATTCTCATGAGGTTGGGGTGTGGGGGAACCCGGGAAGAGCTTCCCCTTTTGGAATAAGACTTTTGAGATACATTTGATAGTTGCTCCATCTGAGTTTGCCGAGTTGAGCTTAGTGTATAACGAATCAAATTCAGATTAAATTTATTAGACATATTCTAGACTTGTGAGTTTATTCGAGCACAAATGAGATTTAAAAAAAATATTGAAAATTTAATTATTCACCAATTCCTTGAAAATAAATTATTTTATTCTAAAGTTTAATATATAAATATTGAAAACAAATAAAATCAATTCGGCAATAATAAATATCAAATAGTTAATACTGTCAAGTTCCAACTTAGCTCGTTTATCTTACCAAACTCAAACAAGCTTTTTACGATCCATGATTCGAGTAAATCAACTCTTATATAATCTTAATTGAGCTCAAGTAGTAATGAAATGAAGAATGTTTGTGTGCGTGTGTTGGCTTAGTGGTAGAATGGTTAATGTCCGATGTCAAATGTCTCGGGTTCGAGTCCATCGTGACGCGGCCTTTAAATTTTTTGTATTTAATTGACAAAAAAAAGGAAAAAAAAAAGAAAAGAAAAGAAATGAAGAATGTTTTTGGTTGCTTCGAATATGAATCAATTAATGAGTGTTATTTGTTTAACTTTAACGTTTGTTTGTATCCTATTGCATTTGGGAGTTTTGTATTCTTTTCTTTTGATCTGTTAATTGTGTGGGTTCCATTTAATTGATTTCTAGTAGATTGTGATTGTAAATGTGGAAGAATCGGCATAACATTTTTCCATCATAAGTATATGCGTCTTGCATCTTTTTATTTATCTCATTCTTTTTCTGCCACTTTATTCTTGTAAAACCTAAGTGTAAATTCAAGATAATATTACTAATTTGAAAATCTCATAACTGATGGTGGATCCACAGATACCTTCATAATCGATTGTTATTCATTATTTTACTTTCTTATCTTTTTGTAAATTTTTTTGGGAAGAGAACAATGAAAACTCTGAACCCAATTCAATTTTTTTTGTAGACCTTATATATATATTATATAGGCTAAATATCACTTTAAACCCCAAACTATACCAATTTTATCAAAAATATCCTGAACTTTAAAAAATATAATTTTAAACCCCAAACTATAAACATTTTATCAAAAAAATCCTAAACTTTGAGAAGTATCACTTTAAACCTCAAATTGTTAATTTTTTTTTTATCAAAAATACCCTACATCAATTTTTCAGCTCCCGAAATTAGACGAGAAATATCTTCTGATTGACTCATCGGATATATCCAGCATTCATTTCTTGCCTTTAAAATTTTGATGTGGCTCATCGAACGAGAAGAAGATATTTCTCGTCCAATTTCAGGAGCTTAAAAATTGATGTAGGGTAAAATTAACAGTTTGAGGTTTAAAGTTATACTTTCAAAGTTTAGGATTTTTTTGATAAAATGTTAATAGTTTGGGGTTTAAAATGATATTTTTTAAAGTTCATGATATTTTTGATAAAATTTGTATAATTTAGGGTTTAAAATGATATTTACCCTATTATATATTATATGAAGCATTCCTTCGTCATTGTGTCTTAAATGGCAAAGTGAAAATAATATATATACAAAGTTTGGATAGTTAACTCACTGTGATTAACTTTATAGTTTAAATGGTTTATGTCACCAAAATATAGTTCAAATATCAAAGCATAAATCATACATGGTACATATCACAAAGATATTAAATACCATAAATAGAGAGAGCTATATTATATTAATTGATTTTCATAAATGCGTACAAGATATTTCGACTTAATAAGATAATGACAAGTTCAGACTCAAGATCTTTAATTCATGGGATATTTATTTTTTGGTCCACCCATAAGTACGTATTTACATTTGTTTGCTTGTATAATCATTTATCATGCAAATATTCATAATCTTTGTAATAAATTGGCCTAACCATTTGAGTGTGTGCGTGCATTGATCCAATGATCACCCAAACTGTTCATGCAATCTGGTGATTTGTATAGGTTAAATATGGTCAGCTGCTCTCTTCCTTCTTGACATATCTAATAATTAAGCTAATGTTAATTAAAGGGCCAAAAATGTAAAAAGACAGAATGAAAATGGGAAAGTATTTATGAGATTATCTAATAGGTCAAGATTCATTAGATGGCTCATGATCCATATCCAAATACTATAAGTATTAGTAAAAATGACATACATGTTATTGGATTAGGAGTTTGAACGTGACGTGCCTTTAAAATTTCAGATTAATTTGACATACATGTTATTGGACGAGAAATTTGTACTCAGATTTTTGGTATATCTAAAGATTTTGACCCGTGAAACAATCTCACACAAGTTTTGTAAAAAATAAAATCCAAAGCTTTCATAAAATCCCGACTATTTAAATTACACAAAAGAATAAATTGAGCAACTTCAATTATATGTAGCATTAATAGTGGGAATGAGCATAGCAATTATGGAAATAGATAGGGGAAGACAAATTTGAAAGGTTTAGGTGGGAAGGATTAGAAAGAGTGAGTGTGACCCGGGCAGTAGAAAACGGTCGGATACCAGCCTGACCAATCCAGGTGTGAACTTGATTCTCTTTACTTCACACCAATCTTACATGATTGACACCTATTTTTTGATTTACCCTTGCTCCACACAATCTTGCATGATGTTTACTTGCTTCTGTCTTCTAGTCGTTATATTTCATAAAATACATTAATTAAATAAATAAACTTTATGTAAATTAATATATATTATGAAGGGTGAGTCCACTTCAACTCTTAAATTATAATATTTTAACAAAAATATCCTAAACAATGATATTTATAATTAAATACACGAATAATAATAAAGGTTATTGACATATAAATATACAAACTTTGATGTGGTTTTGATTTTGTACACAATATTTAAAATGAGTATATAAATACATGAATTTTGATTTTGTATGAGTTAACGAGTCAATGTGCGTGTTTTCAGAAGTATAAATATTTCTTTTGTATTTTATTTATAAATTTATTTACACGTCCTTATCAACTATCATATTAATATCATGTCAGTTTTAATTTGATCGAAAAAATAAATCGTGGTAAAATTAATAAGTTCTTGTATTTATATACTCCTCTTAAAGTTTGTGTGCAAAATCAAAATTATGCCAAAATTCATGTATTTATATATTCCTTTTAAGTTCGTATGCAAAATTAAAATCAATCAAAAATTGTATATTTATACGATCAATAACCATAATAACAAAACTAATGAAAATATCTCGAATATCAGTTTTCGGCTTCAGAAAGCTAATGGCTCGCCTCCAATTTCTGCCTCGTGGATCAAAATGTCACCGTATCACTTCCACCTCATTTAAACATTTTGAAATCCACGCTAGCATCCAGGCTCCAGCAAGTCACTTTAACTTTCCAAATATCGGAAATTAATCTTCAGGACAATTTTGTTAGTTTTGTTATAGTTCGTGCATTTAATTATAATTATCAATCATTCGAGATATTTTTGTGATTTAAAGTATAACTTACCATATTATTAAATGAAAATTTGTAGTATTTATGAAAATAGGCCACATGCCAACTTACTCGCGACTCCATTCATTCTTTGGGTGATTCGACTTATTTGAAATATATGAATTTTACACTTTGACATCTCAAGTAATCGCAATCTATCGACAACCAGTTGACCAAAATATTCTTTTCGATATGTTAAAATATAATATTTGTATAGTAGTCCAACTTACAAGGGATGGTCTCCTGTGCGTGCGAGCGCAGAGTGAGACCACCCTATTAATTAATTAATTAATCTTAACTAATTACTTATTAATTAATTAATTAATTAATTAATTTTAATTAAAATTAATTAGTTTAATAAAATTTAATTGTCAATTAATAAATAATAATTTTGAATTAATATATCTTAATTTTAAATTAATAAACTCTAATTGTGAAATAATAACCCCAATTGTGAATTAATAAACCCAAACTTTGAATTAATAAACCCTAATTTTGAATTAATAAACCCTACTTGAAAATAATAAACCCTAATTTTGAATTAATAAACCCTATTTGGAATTAATAAACCCTAATTTTGAATTAATAAACCCTAATTGAAAATAATAAACCCTAATTTTGAATAATAAACCCTAATTGTGAATTAATATAACCATAACTTTGAATTAATATGAATTAATAAACCCTACTTGTGAATTAATAAACCCTAATTATGAATTAATAAACATCAATTATGATTTAATAAACCATAATTATGAATTAATAAACCCTAATTATAAATTAAAAATTAATAAATTTAATTATACACTAATAAAATCTAATTATCCTTACTCACCATAATTAATATATAATCATTTTAACAAAAAAAATAAGGGTGAAATTCGCGTTGCTGGTAATTTCATCAAAGTTTTTGTCTTTGAAGTATAATGGAGTCCAAGACATTAAAATACGTACATGTAATGTTTGGGTATGTACCTTGAGAATATACTTAGATGATTCGAAACATATTGCAGAAGAAATAATGAGAGTGATAATGTAGTACGACGATAGTGGGATTTGTTGTCTGATTAAGAAACATATAACAGACATGCCCACTTAATAGCATTGTGCACCTCCTGAGACGAAAAAGTAAAATAAAAATAAAAATGATTGTCACCTGCAAAAAGAATTCCTCTTTTTGTAATTACAAAGTGCTTTACATTGATTCGCGCATGCACAAACATTGAAAAACGAATTCTTGAATTCATCATAGTTTTACCATGTATCAGATTAGGATCGGAAAAAAAGGAATAAAGTAAAACACAACAGTTAATCATGAGATTAGTGTTTCAGAGAATTTTGCATGTTGGAATCTTTAGATTTTAATTTCATTCATATATGTTAATATTTTTCTTAATATTCTTTTAGATATCGATATTAGTTATTATATATTGATCGTAGCGTTGTATGAAAAACCTATACTTTCAACAGCAGTATGTCATTGTTTTCGTATGGTTTTGTTTATATCAGAGGATTATGCATGTTGGACTCCTTAGATTTTAATTTCAAACATATATGTTATCAAAAAATGATATAGTTTTCTATTAATATTCTTTAAATATTGATATTAGTTATTGCTAATCGAAGTCAATCAGCCTAGGGATGTCAATCGGGTCAATCTATTCGAGTTTCGGTCAATCCACTCTATATTGTATGATTATTTGGTCCGGGTCATTCGAGTTAATATTTTTTCGGGTTAGAAATCAACAATAACCCTAGATTCTTAGGTTTTTGGCTTATAGGGGAAAATAATTTTTCCATTTTCGTGATAATCTATATTTGATGTTTAATTCACCATATATTGATTATAATCATAGCATGTTCATATATAATTAATTACAAAACATAGGGTTTTCTTGTGTTTAGTTACAAATTTGTGTCAAATGAGATCAATGACTGACTCTAGTTCTCATTTTGGACATTGTCCCAAATGCCCGATCTCTAATACTGAATGAGAACAATTTATGGAGAATACCAAATTTTCTCTCCCCTATGAGATTTTCAAAAATCACTATGTGATTCAGGATACAATTGAATTTTTCATGCCTTATAGTTATAATGCTCTCCTTAAAATCCTAATGTGATAAGATTCTAGCATATCTAATAAATACAATAATTATCTTATATATTAAAGATAATTCATTTCTAGAATAATTATCTCTTAATATCTTATGATATCAAATAATTACTATCTAGACTAGAAAATGTATTAAACAAATAATACAATAATCAGAACGTAGTCCCAATGAGACTGTACATGAGGAAATGAAGATATCAGGTCAAGAGGATCTTGATGGGTAGTCTAGGGATCAGATACAAGGAATAAAGATGGATCGAGAATAAATTAATTATCTTATGTATAATCTAGAATATAAATTAATTCATAAACATTTATTCGTGCTACTAGAGAAAATGTTGACTTACACTCCTTTAATATCGAAGTTGAGTCGGACTTGTACTTAGATTTACGAATTCTCATTTTTAAGATATTGCATATCCATTAATTATTTATAATACTCTGATTGCTTAAAATAATTAATTCCTTAAGTAGTACCATTCAATCTTATTATCGTACCTGAGCTAACTCAACTTGCAGGGTTTAGTACGATAAATCTTTTGAGCTCATTAAGAGGGGACGCCATTATCTTAAACGAATACGAAGGTAACTCGATAAAGAAAACCAACATGACATACAAGCACTGCCACTACCAAGATGCAGAGAATATTGGATTATCCCATGTAAACATCACTCATAACAAGTCAAAGTGATTGTCAGTAATTCATACTCATCTGAAACCTTCTAAAACCTTATCGAGGTTTAGATCAACGTAAAGTTACCGAGATCTAGGTTCTTCATGACGGTAAAATAGAAGAACTTACCAAATTGTGATCCATCAATACGTTAAGACGTATCAACATAGACAAGCAACCAAGTCAAGTTGCTTCTTATCTAAACTGCAGCTTATACCAATAAATTATCCTCAAATTGTTTCAGTTGTGATCATTTTTATATCTCAATGACTTTGACCAATCATACAGACTTCTTTGATATCCTACACACTATATTATCTAACTTTTGTATGAGATAAATGGACAACATATGCAATCAAATAAACAATTCAGATAGGAGATCGAAATAATAGTAACATAAAATATTATATACAAGTTCAATTAATCTACTTTCAGTATACAAATCAAACAGAGCTAACCTATGACTAACCCATAGAAAGGAAAATATATAAGTTTAAGAAAAAAATAATATATTTATAATAAATATTTTGTATTAAGCGTTGGAATAAAAATATAAAGAGATAATATGATAATTTCAAATATAAAATCAAAACATATTTTACAAGTATACTAAATAATGATGTTTGAAAATCATGAACGAGAAAATTTTTAGTTAATCCGATCAATCTACTTAGTTTACGAGCAAGTTCATTCAGATTTGGCTTATTTTCGGACCAACCCATCGATTGTTGGTATATTTAATTTGAATCTTTAGGATTAATATTTTTTCGAATTAAAAAATTTCAAATATAATCTATCGGATTATCCATCTATTGAAATTAACCCGTGAGTTTTGAACTAAATTGACATCAAAACTTGTCACTATGTGTAAAGTAAACGTCATATTTTCGATACAAGTGTGACATTCATCCTCATATAATTTTGTTAATATAAGATATTTTGATTGCCGTACAGCTGAGATTAACCATACATGTGTATTTTAGTATGGGTTTATAGTTTTAGAGAAACGACATATTATGCGTTTATACGAATATACTGTAATATTTAATTTGATTTAATTATTTCTTCTCTTTTGTCTACCAACAAGGCATGTGCTGACACATGGCACGCCAACCAACAAGGCATGGGTTTGCTGACACATGGCACGCCAACAGTTACTAAGCATTGCGGGTTCACATGATAAAAAAAAAAGAAGGCAATGAAATCCGTCATTTATTCTTACAATTTGAATCAAAATTTTAATAATTAATTAATTCAATATATTTATTGTATATTCCATGGACCAGATAGCTATGTGTGTGCTATATATCTAGAACTAGAGATGACTGGGCAACCCAAAAAAAGAAAATAATAATGTAATAAACGAATTAGATTTTTGACAAATATTTAATAAACAAATCATGAGACAAGCTGTTAAGTTAAAACGAAAATTCTATGGTTCAAATATGTCACAGAATTTGAAGTTGGGGACCAAAAATATTTGAGAATAAATTGATTTTATTTTTTTAAGGATCTACCAATACAATCGTTTCTTTCTTAACAAGGCACCACAGACACTCTCTCACTTTAAAAGTCGACCCCAAACAGAAGTTGTCTACTCAACTCAAACAACTAGACGCAACACGAAAACACCGAGTTCATTAATTGAAAATTTTAGATTCAAAATTATTAACTAATAGACAAATTTTTAGATTGTAAAACTCTTACATCTGATACTTTAGTTTCTTCCGCAAAGATGTTAATCGATGAACTTAAACTTTTAACAACTTTCTTTGAATCAATTTTTGGGATGGATAAAGAAAATGTCAAATTTTTAGAATTCAAAGCATATTAAAATTTTCGTTTTCTTTTTCTGCTCTCTTTTTCGTAATTTACGAATTTTTCTCTCACATGTCTGCTTTCCCTTTATCGACTTTTCTATGCGAATTCAGATATTTAATTATTTACATTGGAGAAGTTGAGGAAGTGAAGATAGAGAGAAGTTGGAAAAATTACATAGGATAAAGAGATAAAGAAAAAAAAAAAAGAATAGAAAATCCCAAAAGTTACACAAAAAATAAAGAGATATATACGAAAAGAAAAAAAAAAACTAAACAAATATTGATTATAAATTGATACAAGACATATAACCACTCTCTATAATAATTTATATTTTAAAATTAAAATTAAAATATAATTATTAAAATACCTTCGAATTTTTTTGAAATTACTGGGAACCCATGGGCCCCAAGCCCGTTACTGCCTCCGTCCCTGGTTATAGTAGCAGTTGATGCCCAATTTTGTAATGACTAAAAAGTACTCAATCTTCTAAAATACTAAGTTGGATTCATGAAAATGATTATATTTTGAAATTTTCAATTTCTTGAGTATCAATTTTGTGGAAGCCACGTCACATGGGTTCATAAATGAGTATCAATTTTGTGGATTAGCCAAAAGGATTCATTCAGTATCTTTTTTGTGAGGAAAATGTCCAATAAATTCTATCATATTAATGAACTCGGTGAGTTGCATGTATATCGGGAGATGATGATATCACTAGCTTTAGAAAAACAGTTAATGTAATTTTATACACATTTTATATTAGAGGCAAATTTAAGTACATATATTATGGAAATATAAGTGTATGTAATACTTAAAAAGATTGACATTAGCTAAAGTTACTTTATTTTTGGGAAGATATTTAAATAGGCCCCTAAAATTCACCTAGATACTTGACGTGGCTACGGTCTGAAGCAACTTCCGAACCATTAAAACTTATGCAACTCATCCTTTGTTTGTGGATGCGTGTGTTTGTAAGCTTGCTTCTCAACTCCAGTTTACTAGACAAATGATTGGGAAACACGTGTCATGAACTTCCCTACAAAATTATATAAATTGAAATTAAAATGATATTTATTTTTGCATCTAATCCAGGTAAATTATTTTAATTAGAAAAAATATATATTTTAAAAGAACATGTTTATCAAATAAATTTATATATGCTATTTTTTTTTGCAAACACGTGGCTCAACGGGTTGTCCAAAAATCAATAATTTAAGAGTAAGATCGAAAAATTTTAACCAAAAAATTCAACATGATAAATTGAACTTGAAATAGTCGGAGCCTGAATAAGAATAGTCCGAAACCGAATGAGTTGCTCGCTCAATTGACATCTATAGTCTCATGCGTACCATTCCAATCCGCATTAATTTATTTCAAATTAAAATACAAAATTGAAATTTTTGAGAGAATAAGTGAGTTAATTTCTAAATCTCAGATAACTTCAAATTAATGATCACATCAACATGACAAGGCTTATGTTCCCCATATATATATCATTTCAATTCAATTTTCAATAGCAATATTAATACTTGGAATGAACAATAGGCCGATGTTTTATTTGGGAAAGTAAGATTTTGACAATTCAAGCTCGAGTCCCCAAAATCCCATGCACAAAAACATCATGAAAATGAATGTTTGATTTTTTTCCACAAGTTTCCATCAATTTGAAGAGTGGTTCAACTCCACCGTTGAAGATTCGGCCATGTTTGAATTTGATTGATTCGAAAAGAAAATAAAATAAGTCTTTTAACTATCGTGGTAGGCCAAAATGACTGGTAATGCAGTTCATTTTGTCGCAAACAACTTTCATATATATAAATGTTGGGTTAGATTCTTGCAAGATTTCAAATGAAGTTTGACATTTTTTGCAGTTTGTGTGACCCTTGACGCATGGATGTTTTAAAGATGGAGGTGGTACTTGTTCATTTATTTATGTATATCAATATGTAATTAGAATAAAATGGTATAATGTCCTAGGATCGATAGAGAACCTTCAAATCTAATAGCAACAAACTCAAGAGCGATATATATTTTTATTTCGTTTTTGAAAAGCACAAGAGTGATGTTTAATTGCATTAAAATTGAAACGAGATTATTCTTTGATGGTTTAACATTCTTCGAATCAAACAATCCCTAAGGGTAACTCCAACGGTTGTTTTGGATATCACAAAATCATTTTTGAAAAACCATATTTTAGACTTGACTTTGTTGTTGACTTTTTTTTTTTTTCTCGACTGTTGGAAAATATATATATAGATATAGGGAGTATGTATTATAGTGGGACCCTTTAAAAAGTGAAAAACTGGTTTATTGTTGGAGGAGATGAGAGAGAAAATAGTAGATGAGTTTTTAAAAAGTGATGTGGCATCCCAAAAACTGAAAAACTTGTTTTTGGGTTGGAGGCACCCTAATACACTTTCCCCACATAGAAAGCGAGCCAAAAGAATATACAAATTCAAATACTTATTTATGAGTGTGAGAAAAGCCATTTCTACAAGACCCACTTGACTAAATAGACCACAATCAAGAACAGTAATTACTCTCTGCTGAAAATATATATAGAGAGATAAGAATGAGGTTTAATAAGAATTATTTTTACGTTAGAATGGAGAATTACAAGAATTTGTTACGAACAAAATGGAGAAAATTATAAGAATTTGTCCGAGTACGAATCCCATGAAGGGCGAAATTCTATTTTTTTTAATCCAATAACTTTCCCGACGAATTCATCAATTTTATAGGGAAATCATAATTTTTATTACCGTCTTCATGCGATAAAAATGGTTTTTACGTTGGTACCCCTACATGTATGTGCGGGCTCCATAGCTGCAAGAAGAGACGAGTTTTTGCTCGACTTTTATGTGAAAAAATGTGTGCTGGTGTAAAAAATTCAAATTTATGCGAAAAATATGCATTATCTTCAGGATCGAACAATTTCAAGACTAACGGAGGTGTTCAATTGATCCACTGTTGCATGTCTAAAGTGCCAATTGAGACAAATAGTCATATCAATTTTGAACCGAGCACTGCAGAGTATTCGAGCGAGCAGTTTAGCTATTCTCCCTAAATTATATTCATACCTCTAATGGAAATTAAGCTTGATATACTCTAACATAGTTCCTTGCCTAGCATCATGAACTTTACCTGATTAACTTTGAGCTGAGCTTGATTTATCTGGGATTTATTTTATTACAAAATTATGCTAAGATGTGAGCGTTTGGACATGTAATTGAATTTTTACTGCAATTTTAACAAATTATATTTTTGACTTATAAAATAAAAAGTTTTTAATTGAGTAAATATTAGTTTTGCAGTTCTTATACCATTTTCACAAAGAACATACAGTGACATATGCTGACGCAATAATTACTAGCTAGTAGCTACTTCTTTATTATGTTTTTTCATTAATTTGCCTATTAATTCCTTCATTTTCTTTTTGCAAAGACAACTTGGTAACTACTAGGGCAACATCACTTCAATGAAAGCTCAAGTACCATGTAATAAATTTGTGTCATGGGTAATGGCATATATGGCCTTACTTTGATTCCTTCTGACATTTACAAACATATAAGTTTATTTTAGGGTTAATAATTTGCAGGAAGGTTTACCTAAATTTACTATGTAATTTTACTATTGAAAATATAGGAATATTGTAATTGTAAAAAATAAAATAATGATATTGTAACTATAATAGTTCAATTGTGTGGAAATCAAGTGGGATATTCAACCAATTAGATCTTTAATTTATATCCATTAAATTGTCCTCTCCGCCAAAAACAAGCGCAAGTCGCCTACATATCCAGATTCATCGTTGTATCGCATTTCGACTAATGCAGAATAATTCGACTCGTGAAATTGAAATGAGGCCACATACAATCAACTCTGAATAATTATAATATGTACCTTTTTCCATTGCCATATCAATCATGAAAAAAGTGATTTAATTTTGGAACAAATTTCCAAGATGATGAGAGCCCACGTTTGAGAAGCAAAGGAAATTCAATCAATCACCATTCTTTAAATCTTTAGTTTGGTAGTAAAGTGTTTCCACCAGCCCCAAAAAATGTACCATGTTTCAATAGAAAAGCAGAGATATTTGCTTTCCTTGACAAACTTTATATGAACTTAAAGCTTAGATGATATGTTCCTAAGACATGTTGATAAACCCCACAAATTGGTGCATGAGTATTTGGATTAGGCACACTGAATTTTCTCTCTTTACGGAAAGATGAGCACATTTTATATATAATGGAGGAGCATGACAAAGTTGATCAAAAATAGATAGATAAACCCTAATCTTTTTACTTTATACAAGGTTTGCAAGCTTTTGATGATTGGTTGGACTGTTTAAATCATGTGCACGACCTCATTTGAAGCTTCTATCCTTTTGTTTTACTATTTAAATCCAGATGTTTTCATCGCGGGTCATGCCAAACGATATATACTTTATTTATACATTACATATCTGCATATATACATATTTTTTATTTTATGTGGTAGGTTGTAAATCATAACCTTCGATCGAGTTTGCATACAAAACATCATTTCTAAATATATGAATGATAGGATCGGCCCAACCACTGAGGCGGCAAGAGGCGTCTGATAAGCACGACATCAAGCTCGGCTGGACAAGTTCGCCCATGAAGACTCCTAAAGTCGGTGGGAGCATGAGAAGGCTCGGTATATCTAAAGAATCCTAATTCGAGAAGGATAGGATCTCGAATCCTAGTTAGAAGACTTGATTCGAGATCTAGGTCGATACATTGTGTATAAATAGAGGCTAGATTAGGCGACATAGATTCATTCACTCTCTTTGTAATCGCTTCTTACACTCTCGATACATACTCTCTCTTGCCCGTGGACGTAGATCTTATTCACGGATCGAACCACGTAAATCTTTAGTGTTCTTGCGTTTATTTCCCTACAATTTAAGATCGATCTTTGGCGCCGTCGTGGGAAGCGAAATTTTGTGTTTTCGATCAACCACGGTTTCTGGAAATAATCATGACCGGTACACGGAAGCCGTACATCCGGGACCGTCACGGCAACAACAATCTTGACGGCGAGGAACGCCGAGCTCGACTCGGGAAGAGCCCAATCGGAGAAGAAACCCCAGGGGCATATCCAAAGTCTCGACGAGCACGGACACCCGCCTGCGGGCGGGTTACCATAGCGAAAGGCAATCGTAGCAATAATCCGGGGAACCTCGGCTCCATGAAGTAAACTCGACGGCGTCGTCGAGGTTTCTCGAGAAAATAAGGAGAGCTTTCTCGGTTCCTCGGTGACGGGGTCGGCCACGTCTGAAGAGCGGAACACGAAGCCTCGTCTAGATACGGCGTCTGGCGAGAGGTCGGGGCCCAAACCGACCGGCGCGAGGAACGAGCAGCGGGAGAGACGTCGTGATCACCGCGGCCGTCCCCGATCGCAATCCATCCGGCCGAACTCGCCCGATCTCGTGGGACGAGCAGCGAGGAAAAGGCATCGAGTCGCCGCGAAGTCGGTCCGAGTCACCTAAGCGAGTTCGATCGCCGAACTCCGTCGATCTCGGAGGGCGGCCGATGGATACGGGAAGATAGCCACCCGTTCTCAAATAGAATACTCAACACTTCTCCGGATAAGTACGGGTACAAGCATCGCCCTACGACGGTGAGGGATCCGAGAACTCCTCTCGCGGTTCGATACAACATGATCAACCAACGTCTTAGCTCGGTTCACATGTGTAAACTCTTCCGGAGTTACTCGTCGACAACGCCCGCGGTGGTTCGACGGTCTACCTACGGAAGCATCGGCTCCTATCGCGACACGATGGCGACCTTCCATGAAGGTTCTTCAAAAGCGGAATCAACGTCATCGGCACACCTCCTCATAAAGGCAAAGCGTAATGAGTCCATCGGCGACTTCATGACAAGGTTTAACAAGGGTGTTTGAAGGTCGAAGGCGTGAACGACTGTTAGTCATCTCGGCCTTCCAAAGCGGCATCTTGCCGGGGCCTTATCGAGAGATCGTCAATCTGAACCCGTCTTGCCAGCAGGCGTGGCGCATAGCCAACCGGTTCGCCAGCGGACGAGGCGACAAGAGCGAAGCGAGCAAAGCGGACCTCGGAAAAGGAAGAAGAGGCGAAGGAAGGAAGATCGGAACCAAGGCGTGAGCGCTTGGGACGATTACATCGCCCGATAAAATCGAGGCTCGGTCGCGCGACACCTCGAAGCGACCTCAATACACCCGTTAACGAAGCGAGGCGAAATCTCGCTCCATATGAACTGTCGAGAAGCCTCGACCGATGGCGGGAGGAAGAGGTGCCGACCTACGGATAAATCTTGCTCATTCCATGATGATTACAGACGCGACATCGAAGAGTGCAACGAGCTCATGGGTGAAATAGAGATGCTAGTTCGGGACGAATCACGAAGAAATACCGAGGACGAGTCGTCGAGCCGACCAAAGTCGAAAGAAGAAAAGCGGAGGAAGAGGAAATTGTGCCCTGCAAAAACAAAGCGCGACCAAGCGAGGAAGGAGATGATGAGCCCCAATATGACGGGTGGTCTCACTATTACGGGGCTCCCGTGGAGTCACGAAGTCCTCACAAGGCCGATGCCGAAGTCCAGAACCGTGAACCTACGATAAGAGGTTCGAGAAAGGGCGAGGCGATCACCTTCTCCGGGGCGACCCGTACTGCGACGATACCTCGCGGGATCGTTGGTAATCCGGTAGTAGTCGCAAATAAGTTGGTAAAGCAGCGTTTACATTGACGGCGTCGGTGAGCATCCTCTTCAGGAATGCTTTGACAAGCTAGGAGTAGAAGAAGCACACCTCGCACGGGCACCGCATTGCCACTCGAAGCTTCGTCCGGGAAGAGACGCCCGGAAGGAATAATCGAGCTACCGTCACGGTGGGAAAGCACCAGCGACCTCGACCAGGTGGTGCGGTTCTTCGTAGTGAAGGCCAACTCGCCGTATAACATCATACTAGGGCGGGATTGGCTGAATTGTAAGGCGGTATGCTCAAGCGTACCACTGACGATAAAAATACCCACCACGAGGGGCGGCCGTGATCCGGCGATCAGCAAGCCCGAGTGTATGCAAGTTGCCTTACGAGGTGCCGGGACCTCGGTCCAACACCCACAGGCATAGCAATTAAAGAAACCCGAAGAGTTGGAGTCCGGAAGTACATCGCCACTCACGGCGGTCGGTGGAAGAGGTCCCATTGACAAAGATGAGCCGTTGAAGGTCGTCCGGTTGGTTTCACCACGGCACTGAAGTGAAGGATCGGATCATCCAACTCTAAGGAATTAGGGACGTGTTTGCTTGGTCTCCCTCGACATGACCGAGTCTCGCCGAGTATCATCACTCATGGCTCAACATCGACCGAACATAAAGCCGGTTCGGCGAAGCAAAGAATTTTGCAGCGAGCGGAATCAAGTCATTCATGACGAGGTGAACCATTTGTTAAGCGGGCATCTTGTTGAGGTCAAATATCCGACACGGATAGCCAACCGGTGATGGTGAAGAAAGGAGGAGGGATGGCGAATGTGTATTGACTACACCGACCTCAACAAGCATTGCCAAAAGTTGCTATCCCTTCCCAACATTGACAAGAAGGTCGACGCGTTGGTCGGTGCGAAGTCTTGATTTCTTGGACTTATACAAAGGGTATCACCAAGTCACGATGGACGACGAAGACGCAGCCAAGACGGCCTTCATTACCGACTTGAGGTCTTCGCATATAAAAAGATGCCATTCGGCCTTAAAATGCAGGGGCTACCTATCGAAGGATGGTGGACAAAATATTTCACCCTACATAGGTCGAATGTGGAGGTATCGTGAGCGACATCGTCGTCAAAAGCAAGGAAGAAGCGCATGTGTGGGCGACCTCGGATCGATCCTCGGCCTTCCGGAAAATCAACCTAAAGTGAATCCCGAAATGCACGTTTGCGGTCCGTGCGGAAAGTTCTTAGGGTGTTGGGTTTCACAAGAAGGGCTAAAAGCAAACCGACCAAGGTCCAAACCATTTTGGAAATGAAGATGCGAAGACCATCCATGGCGTACACAAGGCGACGGTCGCATAGCCGCACTAAGCCGCTTTCTTTCAAAAGCGCGGATAGCGACTACCTTCTTCAAGATACTCAAAAAGCCCGAAATTCTCATGGGAAGAGGTGCAGTCCGCCGAAGACCTCAAGAGCTACCTCGCCGAGCTCCCACTCTATCCGTCCCGAAGAGGAGAGGTCCTTTCCTCTACCTCGCCGCCTCGGACGAATCCATAAGTCAGATCTGATGCGAGAAGAAGGACGTCGGCTCCGGTGTATTTCATCGACCGAGCACTAAAAGGCCGGAAGCAGGTATCGACCCCGGAGAAGCTTGCTTAGCATTAGTAAATGCCGCGAGGAGACTACGTCCATACTTCCATGCACATCGCATCAAGTCCTCACCGACCACCCACTTGGCAAGTATTGACGGTTCAAGCATCGAGGAGAATCGCGAAATGGGCAATCGAGGCTGGGCGAGCACGATATATCCTTACGCCCGCGAGCCATCAAAGGTCAAGCCCTCGCGGTTTCCTTGCCGAGGCTAACCGTCGAAACCGAAGCCGAGTCCGTGTCGGGCGATGCAAAGCCGAACCCGTGGTTGAAACAGAAGTCTTGGCAACTACGTTGGCGGGCTTACGGGAAAAGCGAGCAATGGAGCGGTATCTTACTCACAGGCGGACAACGAGATCACCTACTCACCGGTTCACATTCAAAAATACGAACAACGAAGTGGAGTACGAGACGATCGATCGGACTTCGCTCGCTCAAAGTCTCGGACACGAGCCGTGCAAGTTCACAGCGATTCTCAAGTCGTCGTAAGCGAATGTTGGGAAAATACGAGGCAAAAGCGGCGAGAATGAAGAGTATCTTGAAAAAGCAAAAGCACGCAGCGGACTTTCTCACACTTCCGGATAGTTCGCATCGAGGGAGCAAAGCAAAGCCGGTGACATCTTAAGTAAATTGGCCTCGTCATCAACGAACCCGCCGATGAGGAAGTCAGCGGGAGCATAAGCGATGCGAAGGCGGGCCGAGGTTAACATGGTCTCGGATGAAGAACCCGATTGGATGACTCCCATTCGAGTACTTGGAAAGGCGGTGCCCCACGACAAGTGGAGGCTAGGAGGATCTGAACAAATCTCTGCGATATACAATTGGGCGGGAGTCCTATCTGAAAGTCATATCTCAACCTCTCTTAAGGTGCTTGGGGCGAACCGAGGCTAATTACGTTCTACGAGAAATACACGAAGGTTCGTGCGGAAGCCACATCGGACCCGAGCCTTGTCGAAAGAAAGTCGTGCGATGGGGATACTATTGGCAACAATGTTCCAAGACTCAATGGACCTCGTAAAAAGTGTCAGAAGTGTCGAATCCATGAGCGTACCAAGGCTACCACTGGACCGACCTCACCTCCGTGCAGAGCCCTTGGCCGTTTATGCAATGGGGATCGACATTGTGGGCCCCTTTTGTAAAGCACCGGGCGGCTCAATTTTTAATTGTTGCGATCGACTACTTCACAAAGTGGGTGGTGGGCGAGCCCTTGGCGAAAATCACAAGCAAACGCCTCAACTTGTATGGAAGAACATAGTGTGTCGACGGCATCCCCATATCCTCCTTTCGGATAGCGGAACACAATTCACGGATAAGACATTGAATTGGTGTCGAGCTTGGATCGACAAAGTTCACCTCGGTGGCCCATCCTCGAGCAAATGGTCGGACCGAAGTTACCAGCAGGACCATCGTAAAGGTCTAAAAACTTCGTCTCGACCGAGCTAAAGGCCTCTGGTGGAAAATTTACCACGTGTCTTATGGTCGCGTGCGAACAACGCCTCGGACCTCGAGCGGAGAAACACCATACGGTTTGGTGTATGGAACCGAAGCGATGATCCCGCGAGATCGAGATGCAGAGTCCTCGTGCCATCGACTTCTGCCGAAGCAAATGGGGAAAATCTACGAGTGATCTAGACTTACTCGAAGAAAGAGACCTCGCCTACATCAGGAAGCTCGGTACAAGCAACAAGTAGCTCGGTATTACAACCGGTAGCGTTAAAACCGACAATTCAAGTGGGCGACCTCGTACTCGAAATAATGAAGTCGACAAAGCCCATGAGCCACATGGGAAGGACCTGCAGGGTCGACGAAGTCCTCGGCAAAGGGGCCTATAAGCTCGCTCAATTGTCAGGTGAGCAATTACCCACGCATGGCACATCGTCCATCGAAGAAATATTATGCATAAGTGTCAAGGGTCGGGTCTTGTCAGGTCATATTTTTAAAGTCTGTTTAGAGTCAGAGTCTTATTTGGTGGTCGCGTCGTCTTTTATCAATAAAATATTATTTTCTGAGTTCTACTTGTCACTAATGCATAATTAATCTTCACATTATTTACCCTCTACGGAGGACAAATTCCCTCGACGGAGGTCGATTACATTCGTTTCATACGAATGTAAATCTAAGCAGCGCATGCTACATACGAGATCGAGACTACCTTCGTTTTATTTGAGCGTTCTCTCTATGTAGATGAAGGGACCACCCTCCCGATGACCTCGCAAAAACGAAACCATTCCTACATACGAGATCGAGACTACCGTTTATTTGAGCGTTCTCTATGTGAGCGAAGGGACCATCCTCCCGACGACCTCGGCAAAAAGCAGAACCATTCCTACGGGCGAGATCGGACTACCTTCATTTATTACGAGCCGTTCTCTCTATGTAGATAAAGGGACCCTTTCCTCCCGGCGGCCTCGGCAAAAAGCAGGAACCCTGCGCCCGTGCGAGCGATTTCTTTCGAGCGGAATTTCTACGAGGACGAACTACTTTCGCATATTACTCTTGTTCAAATTAAAGTCAACAAGAAACCATTCTTATTAAATAAAAGATGTACGAGTTACATTTTACGAGGACGGAGGCGGATCGGGAAAAGGCGAGGCAATCCCAGAAAAATCGAATTCAAGCGGCTCATCTATGCTAATCCTACCTCTACCCGTCCTCGGTCTACATATTACGGGCCCGGCCGTGCGACCTCGGTCACTTGGCGATGCGACTCTGCGAGCTCGGTCTCGACCACTTGATGCCGCCGGTCTCGGCGCTGGAGGGTCCACGACGTTCAAGGCAATATGCGCCTCTCTTGTCTGCGCCACTCCGGATCGTCATAATTTGGTTCATTTATTCTAGGCGAGAAGCTCCGTGAAGAAGAGGCCTCTGCGTCCGTCGAAGTATTTCGTCGATTTGTGGTTGTCGGCGATGACAGTTTTGTATATGCTCGAGCCTTTTCAATTCAGCGTCTTTGCTCCGTGGTGCCGGAGGTCCGACCATATTCGCGCTTTGTACCCGAACAGCGGGCGTGACCTCGACAACCTGGCTTCAACCTCGGGATCGTCGTCCCACCATTTCGGTGGATAACCTCCTCGTACTCGGCATGCTCCTCGGCTATCACCTTGGCCTTCTCATGGCGACCTCGACGCCTCCTCCGATTCAAAGGCGAGCACGGAGCTCGTCGCGGCTCTCTGGCGGCCCTATGTGACATCGGACTCACGCATGCGTGGCCAGCCGCCTTTATATGGAGGAGTTCGACCTCTTTCAACTCAAGAGCCCGCGATAGGTCTTCAATTCGGTTCAACCAAGGAGAAGCATCAAGCATTTGGGAGACAATGAATAAAAAAGATAAGTTTCTTAACATAAACTTGTCGTTTTATTAACATGCCCTTAGGCAAAATCAATGTACATTTACATTCAAAAAAAAAAGGTAAAAAGATGGGGATCATCGACCCTCCGGAAGCTTCGACCACGTCCACATTCGCCGCCTCAAAGCTGGATAGCCTCGACCTCTTCCGCCTCCTTTTCGCCCGTCTGACCGGCCTCTTGGGAACCACGAGTCTCGCCTTGCTGAAGCATCATTTGCACCCCGACCCCTTTGCATAATCGGATAGTAAAGCTTGATCGGGGATCCCGATCCACGAGACGGCGCGAACGGACTCGCGGACAAAAGAAGCAGGAGGAGGCGAGGTTACTGCGCAGCACGGAAGCTCCTTCGAGCCGCGGACGATCACATCAAAATAGGCCCGTCTCGGGACATTGTCCTCGGTCTCGCCGTACCCATACTTGGCTTTGTCCAGTGCAGGTAGTCCTCAGCGACATCTTCGATTGCATCAGAGGCGGCGCGCTTATTAAGCACTTCGGCGCGTCGAGACCATCCGGGCTTCGCCGACATGAGCGACCTCTCCGCAAAGCGCAGGCGTCTCCCTGCGAGCTCGCCATGTCCGCCTCCCGACGGCGAACTCATTCCACCTCGGCCCATCAAGGCAACCTCGGACTTCGCCGCCTCGGCCCTTGCCGCCTCCTCCGCCCTGTTGCCTCGCCGATCGGCCCTTGTCGCCTGCCTCGGTGCCATCGCATCGGCGCTTTCGTTTGACGAGGTCCGGACCTTAGCCTCGGCCTCGGATATTTCTTGAGTAAGGAGGTATTCACCTCCACCTCCCGAGCATACCGGGCCACCCGTCAAGCTGCGTAACGGCGCCCTTCAAGTAATCCGATCAAGATCGATACTTTTGACACCTCGGCCGCCCGTCCTCGACCCCTATACATTATATACATCGGTCGAAAACACGGTTTTATCTTTGCAACACAAAGTATAAGGACGGTACAAAACCTCGGGAAAGAGGCGAGGCGACGACTTGGGCCGACGATCTACTTTTCGACCTCGGCGACAACCGAGGACTCGGGGATTACATCCTTCCGCCTCTTCGCTTGAGTGGCTGCGGCGAAGGGATCTCGAGGCCCCACGGTCATTTCGGGCATGTCCTCGAAATCCTTAGTCGGAGACCTCGGCTCGCCACGAGAGATCGGTTCGACCCACGAGAGATCGGCTCCTTCCTTTTCTTCTTTCTTTCCTTCAAGCGGGTTCACTACCAAAAATACATAGGTCGGCATCAACACGTATAATCAAGCGATAAAGAAAAGAAGTAGGGCCTCACCTTCACCGACTCCACCTGGAGGTAGGATCATAAGGGCTAAGCCCGCCCGCAAGCTCGGCCTCGGAGAAGACCTCGTCAACAAGGCCAATTTTGTCCGGCGTCTCTCCGGTCACGAAGTCCTTGTCAGCGAACACATCGGCGATCTTATCGGATCGCCATGGAACTCCATATGTCCTCAAACCGACGGAAGAAGAACTTCTTACGCGGTTGAGATCTTCGACTTAATCTTGGCTTTGAATTTCCTACGGGGTGATAGATAATATCACCCGAGCCGCCCTTCGAGTTCTGGCGAAGGATGACCCAGGTCGAAGGAAAATTATGCTATAGGCATAGACACCTAGAGGCGATCATATGTCGGAATGAGTTCGGCGAGAGTTGGGCAAGAGATAGGCAAACATCTCTTGGAACTCAGCGTATCGTAAGGGAAAGGAAGGCGAAGACCAGCCTTGAGGCTGTCCTCGACACGTAATAAAACCATCCGGAGGCACAAGCCCTATCCTCCGGACGGGCAACGAACTCAATACTAGAGGAATACTATATTGAAAACTTATATCCTAATATCGAAATACCTAGGATTGAAGAAAAGAAGACACTTTGCCGCAATCCCCCGAGGGAAACGCAGACTACACTCGAGAAAGAGACATATGAATACGGGTAAAAGCAGTGAGACACTAAACAGGGCGGGGAGCAGACATGATTTGGCCTTTCGACGACTCGTTAATGGAAGAGGTAGCCATTACTTACTTTTGTTTATCGATGAAGAAGACGAGGAGCTTCAAGCCGTCGATGGCGCAGAATAGTTGTTTCGCAGAAGGCGTAGAGTTTTGAAATTGAGAGAAATGTAGAAGGCAAGTGATAAGAGATATTGCGTATCGAGGAAGACATTCCCCTAATATGTACTTTATCGGGAATCCAACCTGCGCCGATTTAATGCGCATTAAATCGTATCCGCGTCGATGCTAAAGAACGGCGGAAAATCCGTCTTGACCTCGGCATAACGCCGTCGGTGAAGCAAGTAAGAAGACCTCGACTAACGCCTCGACGGTGAAGCGTTCCACAAGACCTCGCTAACGCCTCGGCGGTGAAGCGGTCGAAGACCTCGGCATAACGCCCGTCGGTGAAGCGGTCGAAGACCTCGGCATAACGCCTCGTCGGTGAAGCGGTCGAAGACCCGGCATAACGCCTCGTCGGTGAAGCGGTCGAAGACCTCGGCATAACGCCGCCGTCGGGTGAAGCGGTCGAGAGACCTCGCTTAACGCCGTTAGGTGAAGCCGGTCATGGGACCTCGGCATAACACCTCGTTAGGTGAAGCGGTCGAAGACCTCGGCATGGCGCCGGTGCGAAGCCGGGACACCCGCCGGAGATACAAACAACAAAAAGACCTCGGCGGGCGCCTCTGAAAGCTTGCATCACGATATCTGACGTCGAAGCATTGAGTCAAACAATGAAAAGCATGTAAGATCGTCCCAACCCCGCTTCGTCACAACAACCCCCAATCCAGCATGACCTCGTTTTCTGCGTCTTTTTGGGGGGGGTTGTGATAGGATATGGCCCAACTACCAGGCCCAAGCATCAGGCCCAATACAAGTAA
Organism: Salvia rosmarinus; assembly: GCA_036937905.1. Classification (NCBI taxonomy): domain Eukaryota; kingdom Viridiplantae; phylum Streptophyta; class Magnoliopsida; order Lamiales; family Lamiaceae; genus Salvia; species Salvia rosmarinus. The sequence continues at coordinate 115,925,718 of CM072819.1, forward strand.
ACGACATCAAGCTCGGCTGGACAAGTTCGCCCATGAAGACTCCTAAAGTCGGTGGGAACGCAGAAGCTCACCCATATCTAAAGAATCCTAATTCGAGAGGGATAGGATCTCGAATCCTAGTTAGAAGACTTGATTCGAGATCTAGGTGATACATTGTGTATAAATAGAAATTTAGATTAGGCGACATAGATTCATTCACTCTCTTTGTAATCGCTTCTTACACTCTCAATACACATACTCTCTCTCTTGCCCGTGGACGTAGATCTTATTCACGAGATCGAACCACGTAAATCTTTGGTGTTCTTGAGCATTTATTTCCCTTACAATTTAAGATCGATCGATGAACTTCTTGCAGTATGAAATGTTAAATGCGTCATTCTGGCATCAGAAATATTTTTGCGACTGCAACTGAACGAAAAAAAAGTAAATAAGTCTAATTCATCATCAACATTGCAATTCTAGTTTATATTGTTGTTAGATTTAAAATCATGATTAACACAAAAAACAAATGAAAATGTTTAATTAAGTTCTAGACCTTGATAGTAGAATCTATTCTTCAACCTGTGCATACATGCTCTTTTCACTTGAATCCTTTTTTATATGTTTGGGAGGTTGTTACAAATTAGCTTGAGCAGAACTTAAATCAATTTGATTCAAGCCTAACTATATATATAATGACCAAACTCAAATTAGGCTTATTTACATAATAACCGAGCTATATATATAGGGGCTGATTATCAACTTTCATATCAGATTCATCAAATTTAACGGTTCTAATTTTTAGTATAAGAGATGTTTTTTACAATAACCAACCTCTACGGTTGGATTAAAATAAAAACCTTGTATCATAACAATTGTAAGAACGCTCACATTGTACGTGTAAAGTAATTACACTATGATAATACACTGAATTTATAATGTTATCTTAACGCAATTACTTTATACATTCAGTACAAGTGTTCTCATAGTTTTCACGATAATATATTTTTATTTTAACTATTTCCTATATAAAGTGAGAATTACATCTTTTTAGAACTATCCCCAGAACGTAAAAAGTTGTTGCATATTGAACACATGCATAAATTGTTGTTATTGTGCATCTAATTTTAGAATGTTATTATTATGCAACAACTTTATACGTTATATACATCAACTTTATACGTTTTGTGTATAGTTCTCAGATTCTAAAAAAAAACGTGATTCTCATTTAATTCACTCTCTATGTACACACACTAATCAAACTCATGCAACTATCGAACTCACTGATTTTAATAACCCAACCAGCTTCAGGGGTCAAGCGACTCAAGCCTAGTTGTTAAAGTTTACATCTAACTCGAACTCTAGATTTTTCTGTAATTGATCTTAAACTTGTAATCTATGGCTTGTATTAAGTTCTTTGCAGCTCCACTTATGTTGAACGCTAAATCTTCTACAAAAAGAAATGATTTGAATGGTAAAGTACTAAAATAAAACAAGCAAAACATGCAAAACAAAGAATTTTCTCAAAAAAAAAAAGAAATCATCGATGGAAGGATTGTTCACGTAACATCCATAGAGTAGACAGATAACACGATATACATAAGAAAGCGGCACTCTATAATAACTTTGCTCTATTGACTAGACCAGCAAACCTATTAATTCTATTAAAACCAAATACAGATTTCAAAAAATCTCTTTACATTCCCTAGCAGTCGTTTTGACAATTTATCAATTTAGGTTATTCCATATGTATATAAATCATTTCAGTTTCTCCCATCGAATTGGATCCTTCACAGGTAAACATTAAAGATTCAAATCATAAAAACAAAAACCAGTAATTATAGTAAACCTCAACTTCCATATTCGTTGAGTGCCTCAGATTAGTAAGAAATACTAATAATAGCAGCCTATCAGACATCAATTTACTCTTCACAAAGAATACTAGTTTCAAAATATCCAAATTCCAACAAATATACATTTTAAGAGCATCAAAAGCATATCCAAAAACGCCCACAAAAAATTGAGTAGAGACTACTGCAGAAACAGTCATGCGAAAAATGCTCACTAGACAACCCCTGCTGCACAAAAAATTACAATTACATTGCACCGCAGCAGATGGGAAAAACGGACCCCACATTGTATGATTATCACAACCAAAGAATGAAGAAAACAATCAGTTAACAAAAAACAAACAGACAAGTATGCAATCAAGAGTAACAAATAGCAGAACCATAATTGGACTTTACATAATAAGCAAAACAAGAAGCCATTTGTGGATAAGGACCACTAAGTAAGATCATCAGTGATATTACGAAAATCTTTCTCTCTCTCAACCGTCCTTTAATCATGGATATAGGAGAAAGGGGGTCCATCAAGGAATCACCACTGTTATAATTATAATGTAAGCTTAGTCAAGTCATACCACCACTACCCAATCGCACCGTACCTCTGGTCCAAAGATGCTCTAAAATCTTGATAGGGGACAAAGAAGATTCCTAATTGGTCACTTTCGTGATCCTCATCGCCCGCACTAAAACCAGTGGGTGGCAAACACTTTCTTGGCCTTTCACAATGCAAAGGTGGTCATTTTAGGTAATCAATTTCCATCACCTTGAAAGACATGTGCTGAGTAACACACTACGTAACATGGATAACTAACAAGCACTACGCAACATTTATGCAGATTTGAAATAAATTTTCAACATAGGACCTGTAAGTTCTCATGCAAAAGGTGTGTGCCGCACAAATATATAAATACCTTTATCACCAACCCAATGAGACTTTAACAGTGATCACGAATTTAGAGAGAGGTCATCTGTGACTTCAAATTTTGTTCAACTCAGTAAAGCAAAAAATCCACTTTACAATTTTAGTAAGCTATTTTTACAACATGGGGCAATATAACTCTACATTGTACACACGAATCACAGAGCTATTTGAAATAGTAGGTAATACAGAAAGGACGATGTGATACTGATCTATGATCTAGAGAAACACAACTAAAACAAGCGAATCAAACATTCAATTTGACATGAACGAGCACTAACTTGAAAGAGTGTTATAGAAAAGATCGAATGACATGATGAGGTTTAGAATAGGAGAGGATTTTTGTCGGCTTAATGGCCATTCCTAGATGCTGGCAACTGGTGGAAGTGACTGTGAATAGCACGCATATGCATGCGCAGACCTTTGAGGGCCTATACCAGGACTCTATATTCTTCAAACAATCTTTCTGAGTACATATCAAAACAACATAGAAACTACAAACCTCAATAGACAATTTATGCATGCGCAGACCTTTGAGGGCCTATATCAGGACTCTATATTCTTCAAACAATCTTTCTGAGTACATATCAAAACAACATAGAAACTACAAACCTCAACAGACAAGTTAAAACCTAGGCATAGTCCATGGCAAAGTTTATCTATATAACATGATTTAGAAAAGTTCCTACATATCCAGCTTTTAGAATCTCACTAAGTCCTCACTATTGATGGACACCACTCTATTGCATATGATGAAAGAATGGAAATTAGGCATTATGGATACCAGGGAGTTAATTGTGCATCTATAGCAATACAATGTGCAAAGAAGAGTCCAAAAACCATAACACACACAAAAAGTAACCATAACAAATAATTAATTCATTCTAAACAAAGTAAAAGACGTAGCAAAGACAACTTGGTAACTACTAGGATTACACTTTTCTTCTTAGATTGAGGATAATTCAGGCAACATCACTTCAATGAAAGCTCAAGTACCACATAATAAATTTGTGTAATGGGTAATGGCATATATGGCCTTACTTTGAAACACAAAATGGTATGTTGTCAAACACAAAAAGATGTTCAAGATTATATTCCAAATAAGAAAAATCAGGACATCTATAAATAGACTATGAATGAATGACCTCGAAACTAAGCTAGATTGCATGAATCAACATGACTTTTCTCCAGTCAACAATTAAATCACAGGGATATTGACAGCAAGAAAGAAGAAATCCAAACTTCTGGAATTCATGATCCATCGCACGAAAGGAGAAAATCCCGTGAAACCAAAGAAAAATGCTTAAAATTTCAGCTCATTAGTAGAGGCTATGCACAGATCCTTTCTGTCTTCATTTACAATGGTTAAAGGTGCATTGAATGTGAACTCATTTCCAACAAAATTCTTTTTTGGACAGTATAGGTAGGAACAGAGAAGTGAGTGTGTTTGATATGATAATAATGGCAATTATCCTTGGCTCTCTTGACCATCTCTACTCTATATACTATTGGAATATTGCGTTAATGATCGCAAAATGCCAGTTAGTTGTAAATATTATTTAGCTTTGAGCTCTTGGAGTTCGACAATAAATATAAGTGAGGTAATCCCATCAGCACTGTGAAGAATTCAGTTCCTTAAAAGATCTATCCATGTATCAAAAGATATTCTGAGAAATCATGGGTCTCGAAGAATAAAAGTCATTATTAATCAATAGGGAGAAATTTGTCAAAGTTGGATAACTCCTTAACCCTGAGTTACGACAAAAGATTTCGAGATCCAAATAGATCATCCAATACAAAACAAAACAGCAGAAAATGAATTCCAAGAGAAACAGCAGAATGCATTCAAGAAGGTCTAATGGTAATATATTAATATAACTAAACAGAAAAAATACATCCTTCATGAGATAATTGAGAGCAAACACAAAGGAAATAAGAGAAAAATGTAATAAACTGCAGAACCATGATCAGTTGGTGTATTTGGTGAATAACTTTTCAGAAATGCACACTTCATAAATGTGCTCAGTGCTACTTTTTTATAAGATTTTTCTCTGAATTATTAGCAAGATGATGCCTGCACCTGCTAGATGCATGGAAGAAGACAATATCATGCAAAATACAAATGTCACAGATGGGAAACTGATTGAGCAATATCGTATATCTAGCAAAAAATTAACAGAAGATTGACGGAAGAGAAAAGAGCACATAGACATAATCTACTAATGAGTAATGACCCAGTGAGAATACATGCAAATACACATATATTGTAACCTAATCCACAAACAGAAATGGTGTCGGTGAGAAGGCATTTTGGTATCAATCCCTTCCTTTCATAGTTCTATGATGACAGTAGATCTAGGTTATCCATATCTAAAAGAGATGTATGGCATTAAAGATTAGGGCTTCTTTACTTATAGAACAGAATTTCTCTTCATTGTAATCTAATGTACAGACAATGCGAAGTCATGGTTCAGCACCTGCATCCTCAACAGATTTCTTATACTCTGGCTTGAGCTCATAAGTACCTTGGTTTGTTCCTCTTTTATTGTATACGCATAGCTCATTTAATATCTCTTTCAAAAATTGCTGCAAAGTAAGATGCAGAAAATTATTCACATAAGCCTAAGAACGTAGAAACAGAAAGTGCATGTAGATTTTTGAGAGGCATACCGCGGGTTGATCAGTCTCTTGAACAAGCTGCTTGAGTGTCCAATTAGGTTGCCTCTCAAAAAGCTTAAACATGATATCTTCAAGCTCCCCACGGTCCCTTCTAGTTCTTTTCACATCAGCCCCCTTAACTGGAGCTGGTTTTTTCTTATCCTACACAAGTTAGAATTATTTGACAATTAATATTTCAGTAGCTAAAGAATAAACGATTAGGGGTAAGTTCAGAAGTTTGTGAAAGAGTTTTCATGTGTAAGATGGAATGAGGAATAAGTTTCAACCAGAAACAAGAAGACATCACATTAAAATCTCCAAAGAACCCCACTTCAATTTCATGAGGAAAAATGAAATGAGGAGCATTAGTTGGGGATATAATCATATAAAGATCCTATTTATATGCAACTGGATGGTTAGACAGGTTGGTTGATAAAATATTGCATTTCCAGATCTTATATGGTGCTTCGACAACATCAGACGAAAGCATTTTGATGAACTCTAACCATGTTAAAGACGACTTTGAACATCCAGCAAATTTGGGGCCTCAATAAGATACCACCATTCCAAAGGAGAGAAGATAATTTCACATGTCTTGTTATTATGTTCATTCATCATGGGTTGACATACACTGTTTTCCGCCAGCTCTTGGACAAACCAATATTTAATTTCTAGGTCCCTTGAACCAAAACAAAGTATACTCTATATGGCACATATCCAAGATGCTAAATTAGATTTAACAAGTAAAAACAAACTAATTACTTTAGAAGTCGACGTAATCAATCCCATCATTCCGGGCATGGGCCTCATGTGTACACCACGATCATTATTGATAACCTGATAAACATGAAAACAAAGATGGCTATTATCTTCAGGTGAATCCATCCAGGAACTAGAGGCAAAACTATAAGTTAATAACAGCTTGACCTGGATTTGTCTATTCTTGACCATGGACTTATTTGTCCTTTCCCGGCACATTTTTCTGTACTCTTCAATGTTTGCATGGTGAGGTTTCATATCAAATTTATGTTCCACTTTTCCTTCCATTGCAACTCTTCCTTTAAAAGAAAACTTTATATTATATACACAACTGGCAAACAAAATAATGACTAATAAGTACATCTGAACCCTTCAAGCAAAACATAAACATTTTATTGAAGAAGATGAACAAACTAGTAGCAAAGAGGTTAATAGAAAATACAAAACCAGAGAAAAAAAAACCATGACACTACATTAAATAAAACTGAAAATCCCATATAAAGAAATGAAAGCATTAGGTTGTACAAATACAAATAACAAAAGGTAAAATTTGAATAAGTTCTATAAGATATACTAGAATCGATCTCTGAGCGACATATGCATATCAAAGAGATAAAATCCCTACAAGAAAACTGTCTTAACAGGTAACCAGTCTGTTCTTTTATTCATCACGTCTCATGAGATGAGAGTATTAAAGCTACAAAATGTGGGCTTCCATAAGAAACCAGAAAATATGAAGGGAAGACCTTCTTGTTGGTTGTTCTTTCCTTTAATTTTCATTTTGCTCGAAATTCTCACTGAACCAGAAGAAGCATTTCGGACATATTTATAAGACGTGTGTAGTCTATGACTCATAGCAGTCCTATGCAATTTCCTTTAATAGGCCAGCATGTTTAAAATCCAGGGCATGCTCAACAATTAAGCATAAATAGCTAGGGCACTAGAACCAATTGTTCATTACAACCTCGTTTGACATACGTTACTAGCAGCACATTTTTACCCTTATATAGCACAAATCCACAACTATTGTCGTGATTCGTGAACAATAGAATTCCAATACTTTGGGCAATGCGTAAGAACTTGTTCACGAATCTAATAAAAAAATATCTTTACTGGGACATAAATCACAAATCTACTTCATGACAAGATTCAAGAACCAGCAATAAAGACAACAGATACGAGGCATTCAAACTCCACAAATGAGGGAGGAAAGGAACAAAATATAGGTAAGTTGGGGAAAAAAATTCACCTTGAGTCGACTCGGAGAAAATACCCATGGGAACGAAATCCTTGGACATGTTGAGAGAGTAACTCTTCGGCATATTCGCAACCTCACTCCCAGCCATCTCCATAGTAAACTGAAACGCACACACATGAATAATTCAGAATTCGAAACCCTACCAAATTTCCCCAATTCAAACTAGCATCACAAGAAACAAAATCACGAACAATCACGCAAACAAGGAGAATAGAGGAATGCTTACTTGGAGGGCGGAAGAGTCATCCGGCTGGAGGAGATCGAGAGAGACGACGACTTTAGCGACGGGCGGCGAGTCGACGGAGGCGGAGGCTGCGGAAGACTGCCAGGCCTTGGAGACGATCGGAGGGCACTTCATGAGCCATACCGATCGGTCGGCTTTGGAGGTTTCGACGTTGATGTCGCCATTAGCGTAGTCGTCCTCCATTGACGGAATCCTCGAGTTTCTGACGGATTTTGGTCTGATTGGATTTATGCAACGACTGAAATTGGACTTTGCGGTGACGGGTCGGATCACAATGGGTCGGGTAATTAGATATCGGTGGGTCTTTTTCTTCAAGGTTTCTTCCTTGTTTTTTCTTCAATGTTTCTTCATTGTTTCAATTCGTTCTTGGTTTCAGTTTATATATAAACTATCACAGATTTAGCGTTTCAATTTAACTGATTTTTGTTGTCTTTTCCCTTCTTTTTTCTTGGGAATCTTTTTTCCTTTTGTTCAATTTTTTCTGAAAGAATAAACATAATTTTTGTTAATTTTTGTTTTATGCTTGTTACAGAATGTCCGAAAATAGGAAGTTTTGGTTTTGTTTTGGTGGACTTTTAAAAAAAGATAAATCTTGGAGTTACGAACTTATGAGGGTTCGACTACGGTTAATTACTTATAAATATGCAAAGGCATATTTCGATTTTTAACACCATAAAAAAGTTGTCCAGAAAATGCATAAACGTTGGCTTGTGTATGGAATTTAGCCAAAATTCAATTTTCAGTATCAGAAAAAAAGAAGTTTATAAGTGTGTCATGGCAACAACTTTGAGGGTATTTTTTGGTCACTTTCGATAATCAAAACCTAACAATATAAGTACCATTAAAAAGCTATAATCGATAGGTTTCAAAATTACCATCAAATTATCTATCAAACTCTAGTCAACCAAAGTTATTGGTCAACAAACTTTGGATGGAGGAATTGTGAGTATAAATTTAGCGCATTATGAGGTCTAAATTTCGATGTCCTATCGACATCGAAAAAAATGTGTTTGAGGACTTTTGAAGCCTATGGTGTGGGCTATACAATCATGTTTCCAATTTCACCATTGGACATTTGACGGTAAAGTGATTGAATTGGAAATTTAGGTGGGTGGACTTAGGATGTGTGGCAATTAAGTTGGAATTTGGCATCAATTTGACAACGAATCGTGAAATTGAATTGGGGGTTCAATAGTATATGTAGAGGAGAGTTCGGTTGTGATCTCAGTTATGACTGATAGTACTCGTAGATATTTTTCGATGCCACGTATGTCTCAATTTAACCGCAATATTGAACCAATGTTAAATTACAAATACTTGTAAAATTTGCATATTTTATCATCAACTTTTTATATCACGTTACAATTCGAAATTGGTATAAGTTTATGTATTTAGAAATAATTAACCTATTGGAACATGAATATTGTGATAAATTGAATGAATTTCGTATGATGAAACATTATTCCATATTAAGATTTCCTTCATAATGCATTTCCTTTTTCGTGCGCATCTACTCAGAAATGCTTTTCCATGAATCCTTGGAGGAATATGAGCTCGTTCTATTTTTTATTTTTTTTGCTATTCAATTGTAAATTTGGTTTAATCCAATGGTGCCTTTGAGATTTTGTACAAATATCCGCATATTTTTCATTGTTTCGGTTGTATTCAATAGGGGTGAGATTAGTTCGGTTTGGTTAGCGAAAGCGAAATTCGTTAAAAGAAACCGAATTAACCCAAAATAGATAACCGGAACCGATACCAATCGGTTAATCGGTTAACCAATTCGGTTAGTCGGTTCGGTTATCGGTTAACCAAATTAAAATTAAATTTAAAAAAATAAAAAATACAAAAATTAACCGAAAATAACCGAAATTAACGAGATTATTTCAAATATTACGAAATTATAATATTAAATTAAATAATTTTACCTAATAATTAAATAAATAAATAAATTAATTAATTAATTAATTAATTTGAGTTAATCGGTATAACAGTCGGTTAATCGGTTATACCCGATAACCGAAATTCACTTGCAATGGGAACCGATAATCGCAAACGAAACGAAAAAATCGGTTATCGGTTAACCGATAATCGACTTTTCGGTTTGGTTAACCGATAACCGATACCGTTTAACACCCCTATTCAACAACTTTGAGCTCTTTAAATATTTGAAGAATTTTATATTGTTTGGTTTGTATGCTTACATTTCAACGATCTCTTCTAAGACTATATCTAAGCTTACTGTTTTTTCAAACATTTGAGAGGAAGCATTGGCATGTATTTTTATAATATTTTAATGATCAAACCTAATGTATTTTTATAAATATAATAAATAATTGCATAAATAAATGTACCTTGTGGTAATAATCAAGCGATGATCGTGAGCGAAGAATCGGAATATCATCTTGGGTAGTCAGACTGCGTACGAATCAAATTAACTGCAAAACAGAGCCGAATATAGGTCTCCGATTAGACACTCCGACGCTCAAATTAGTAATATATGATGTTTAAGGTTTATTGAATGCTTAAGATTGTATACCTGATACTTTCATGAACGAGGTATTTTATAGATGTAGGGATGACCTTACTCAGAGTCAATCCTAATCCTTATAGGAATAGGATATAGATAAATCCTTCGAGACCTGCACCATGTTTCTTGCGCTCGGTCTCTCCGATAAGAGTTAGATCCCTTCTGGAGACAAGACTCATTTTGTTGATCATATTCAACCATACACGGTGTAGTTTTGCTTCCAGAGACTTGGGCCTGGTTTTATACATATAGATTTTTTAGCCCAGCTTTGTGGATCAATTACCTTTAATAGTTTTGCTAGCTTGGCATTTCCGTACCCTGTATGGTACACGTGATCAGACCACATGTACTTATTCAGGATGAGTCAGATATTGTATTTATTGTAATACCCCGTTTTTCTCGATAAATTTTTTTTCGAGAAATTTTGAAATTTAGAATTTATTCTAAGTCGATTCTTGCCAAGAGAAAATTTTGAGAATTGTTTTAACTCTAACAGAAATCTTTAACATAATTTATAAGAAATTCGATTTATTTAATTCAAATTGTTAGTTTATGAAATATCACTATGTGATGATGTGAAAATATTATTTTTCACGAGAATTTTAAATTATGAACTTGAACAAGAATTATTATATTATTGGGCCAAGTTAAATAAAATGAATCTTTAAATTAAGGATTTTTGTTTTGGACTTTTAGAATTTAGAATCTTGGATATTTTTATATATATGGGCGATTGGAAAAAATTTAAAGAGCCCAATTCTTAAATGTGGATATCGATACTTTCTTAATTACATTAATTAAACTAAAACAGATTAAGAATCTCGTGGCTTCAACTTCTTCCACGTCTTCTCCAAATTATTTTTTGAGACCTTCTTCTATATAAAGGGGCTCACTTGCTATGACCCTCACACAGAACCGATTCTCCTCTATGCTACCAAACCTTTTCTCGTTCTTTGACAATGAAATTTCCTTAGATTGAACACCAATTACAACAATGATTTTAGCTTCTTTCTACAAATATTCCCAAAGTTCATCCGATTTCTAATCAATGCTCAAACAAAATTAACGAGAAGCTTCTTCACTCCGATTTGTCCAAGAGGAACAATCAACACCACAATCCATTAATTTCTCAAGGTTTTGCTTAGACCCGCAAATCTTTCACTATGTTTCTTTCACACGTGACAAATAATAACTCATCTATACTTATTTTCTGCGGTTTACAAACATCAACAAAATGCAAACCAGAATTCTCAAAGGTGAAATTTTTAAACTCTTGGCTCAACATAACAGTGAACACTCTTACCTAGAAAACACAAAGCATACCATAAACCATTTCGACCGCAAATTGAAATAAGAACGTTGATTGGAACATAAAACATATATGGATTATAAACTGAAACCATAACTTTGTGCTATACCTATACACGTATACTTGCTTTTGTTTTGATGTGTATGTACCGTGCGGCGTGTGCGTGTGTGAGATGAAGGGAAGGGGGTCGATTTTGTTGTCTAGTTGTAGGGGAGGTGGGGTGTCTTGGCGGCGGCGGCGGTGGTTCATTGCTGGCGTTCGGCCGAGAAGAGAGGAGGCGAGGCGGTGATGGCGAGCTGCATGCAGTGAGAGCGAAGGTGGAGGAGGCGTCGGGACGGATGTCTTATCCATGATAGAAGCGAGGAGGCGAGGAAGGTGGCGATTTCCGTGAGTCGGAGAAAGCGACAACGGTGTAGCGAGAAGAAGGGTTGATTTTGACTTTCCTTTGGGGAGATGAGAAATTACGGAGGGGTGTGAGAAGAGGTTGAGGAGATGAGGTAGAGAGAGCGTGAAAGGATGGGGGACATGGGCGGCTGACCGCTACCTTCGACGACGGCAAGCGGCGGCGACGACGTAGAGAGAGAAGGGTGGGGAGGATTTGATTTGGGGATTTTCTGTGTTGGGTTCCTTGAAGAAAAGAACCAGAGAGAGAGAGTGCCGAGAGGGAGAGGGAGAGGAGAAGGAGAAGGAGTGTGTGTGTGTGTTCTCTGTGAAGTGTGTGTGTGTGTGTGCGTGTGTTTGGAGAAAGGGAGAGAGGAATTCCAGTGAAGTGAGAAAATGTTGAGAGATAGATAAGAACAAGTGGCGATTTCCGGCAATTCATCACCGGAATCGGAGAAGGAATGAGGCGGCGGTGAGAGGAATGAGAGGAAGAAGGAGAGAATAAGGAGGAAAAATGGGGATTTTGTGTTTGATGTTCGGGAAGGGGCGAGAGAGGTGTTTGAGAGAGATAGAGTGGGATTTTTTTTTCTCTTCTTTTATTTAGTTTTGTTTTTGATAATTTAATTGAGTATTTTGTTTTGGGCTTAAATTTAATGGGTTGAAGTTAAATGTTTTTCCTTGGGGCCCAAATTAATTTATGCTTAAAGTTGGTTAAATAATTAAATCTTGGAATTTTTAATCAACATAATGTTTAATTGTATTAAGTAAATGTTTACAATTGGAGGAAATTTTATTAAGTGATGTTTTGATTATGAGCTTTACTTTAAGTTTTAAATAATTTTTTGAATAGCATAATCAATTAATTATGCTAGTATATATATCAAATTATAATGTGATTATTTGATTTATGGAGAGCTCTTAAGTGATTTTAGATTTGTTGAGTTTATTATTCCAAAATGATAAATTCTTGAAGCATAATCTTCTTAACCTATGGAAATACTATTATGTGTATATATATTAAATATATATTGCATATTTATTTATTCAAATGATGAATATAGTTTATTGGAAATAAACTAAAGTTTTATATACTTTTGCAATAAATGTATTTTGATAATTTGATTTTCAAAATCAAATTAAGTTTTCAAATAAAAGACGAGCAAGGGTATTGTCGGTGCCCTTAGTCGAGAAATTGGTTTTCCAGAATTAATTTGGAATTTTGAAAACCCGGGCTAGTTGTATAACGCCCCCATTCTTACAACAGAGACATTACTAAAAACTTTACATTTTTGTTAATTATTAAATAATAAAGATATTAATTATAATATAAAAACAGCGGAGATTATAAAAAATTCGACGAACGGACAACATATATCCTATAAATATGTATATGCCAATCCTGAAACAAAAGCAATACCAATAACTTCAAAGTAAGAGCAAATAGGGACACAGCCCTTAACAATATATATATATAATTACTCATTAAACGTCACTTGCAATTCAAACATAGCTTTTCATCAAAACCGAGTTAAGTTGTTCAGTAAACACGCTCAAGTACTAGCATAGGTTGAAACATATTTACATAAAGCATAATCACGAGAGAATGTGTGTGGAGCTCGTTCCGTCAAGATCAACCGTCAACTTCTCAGTCTGTAAAACACATATGAAAATAGGGATGTGAGCATGTAAACATACTCGGATGGGAATACACTGCAACGGTTATAACCAATCGCGTAATGCACACAACATAATGAACTCTTCTTTAGCAGTTACCCTTGCGGGTACTCATTATTTATCGCGTTGGGTAGCCCCTTGTGGGCCTCCTCGAGGGTAAATCCTTAACATTGAGCCCTGGTGGGCCTCCTCGAGTGTAGATCGCTACACTAGGTCCGGCCTCCTCGAGTGTAGATCGCTACACTAGACCCCTTGTGGGCCTCCTCGAGGGTAGATCGCTACACTAGGCTCGGCCTCCTCGAGGGTACTTCTTTAACATTCTAGCTCACATGCATGAACAAAACACAACAATGATTATAACCATACAACATACTTACAGATAGAGTAAACCCCACCTCGTGTAGTCGTTTCGAAATAAAGCTCTTGTTTGCTTGGTTGTTCGTCATTGAGCTTCGGATGTTACGCCACCTAGCACTTATAAAATTACTCTTAACTAAGTTTCATATGTCCAAATAATTATATAAGACTCATCAACAAGTACAACTGATCTAGTCTTAACCAAAATCAACATTAGCCTTCTTAACATAACGCATGCTCAACGTGAAAAATCGCATAAGACGTCGTCTATCTTAGACGAGCCATTATATATGCTTAATTATCATCAAAGATCACAAATCAATCATCAAAACTCGAATATCAAAGCTTTAGCATTGAAAGCCCCAATTCGACGTCAAACTAAAATTTTCGATTTTGAATCGTCGTAGAAAATTCGAATAAATAATTTTAAGCTCTATTCATATCATAGAATCCAAATCTGAAGTCAAAATGATCAAATAAAATCAAAAATCCCACCTTATGTGAGACATAGGTTTCGGTCATAATAGGGTTTTTACATGGGTTCGATTTTAATCGTTTTTCTTGCACAACATATGTTTATCTTTACCCAACAACACATATATGAAGGCATATCAAGCAAATCAACAACATAAGTTCAAGATCTAAGCCTCCATTTTTTCGAAAATTTCAAAGACTTAAGGGAAAGAACTCATGCTCGAAAATTCAGCATTAAACAACTCCTAGGTGATAGATCTAACATAATATCAAGAAATAATCGAACAAAACATACTCCTTCAAACATACTCAAAAGGACCGAAAATTAGGAGCCTCAAAACTTCATGATTTTTGAAATTTTAAATCATAAATGCGTTCTAGAGGTGTAGATCTACCTTTGTGTGAAGACGGATCTTGAATTCGACGGTTAGATCTTCGTAGAAATGAGTTGGAAAAAATTTCATATTGCAGTGTGTGTTTGTGTGTGTTTTCGAGAATTTTGGAGAAGAATGGTGGAAAAGGTGTTTTATGGAAGCTTAAACATATATATATCCTTTCACTATTTAAAGCTTGCTTAGGAAGCTTTAGCTTTTTCTAGAAATTTCTAGCTTATTCCATAAGCTTGTTAATAGCTTATCTAATAAGCTTATTCATAGCTTATCTCATAAGCTTGTCTTAGCTTATCTCATAAGCTTAGATTATAATTTACTAAAACATTAGAACTTATAACATTAAATTTTACATATTTAGCTAGGGCGCATCCTCGCTCGAAGCCGAACAACCTGTAAAAAGTTCAAAACTCAAATTTTTTTATTAGTTCACAATTTAAAGAAAAAATAAAATAAAATAATTCACTCTAAAATATACCTATATATATATATATATATATATATATATATATATATATATATACTTCTTTAAGAAAATTTCTCGGGGTATTACACTAGTGATCAAGAAATAGTAGCCTTACGTTACGTTAGACTTAAGGTTAGACTTATGAGACCTATTAAGATTAGCTTATCTTGTAGGTTTTGTTGACCAAGGAGATTAGCGTTGTTTTTCCTGAGACGAGTTCACAAGTTTAATTCTTCAGGCTTTGGCCTATCAAGGTGGGCTTTATTTTAAGAAATGTATTTCGAGTTATATAAACTCTTAAATGTTTTATGAACTGCTTATTATCCATGAAAATATTTTTATTTTATGCACGTCTCTATCTGTTTAATGCTCTTTGAAGATCGATCGAGATTCTCAAACTGACCTAAAACGTCGTTTGAGGATTGTGTACACGTTGTTGGTAGCGCGGTGGGTTGATCACCATCGTGTGCTAACTAAAGAAAGATGAGTTATAAGGGTGCTTGGCTGGATGTGTTTCGAAGCACGGTTTCATGTTTTCAATTATTTGACCTGATTGGATAGCGTTCCGGGGTCGACCTGACGGGATTAAGTGTCGGGGTCAAATAATGGAAGATAATGGATCCGACGGTGGCTAGAGGTCCGGGATCATGAAGAGTAACAGTAGAACGTGTAAAGCGTGCGCACGAAATAAAAGAATGTTTTGGTATGCTTAGAAGTGGCTTTTGGTTTTAAAACCTTCTAAGTCATACTGTTGAGCATGGATAATATGTTTCGAAAATTTTGCAAACTGTTTATAAAATGTAATGCCCATCGAGTACATTAGTACTCACCCAAAAATCTTTTAAATGTTTTTCGTGTTAATCGGTTTGGTCTTGTGAGGCGAGGCGAGGCTGAGGTTCTACTCCAAAATCTTGATTTCCATTGAATGACTAGCCACTATCTCATTTTCTAAATATTAAACATAAGACTATGTTATATTATCTAATGTCGTTTATGTGGAGCTTGAACTCCTAATTCTTCTTTTCTGCTTAGCTTGATGTCCTTTTTGTTTGGTTGTTATCAGAGTACGAAACTAAACTTTTGATCTTGGGGACTAGCTTTATGTTACTATCTGAAATGACATTACCTATTATTTCCCTTTCTCAAAAATATGGTTTTGTCAAATTTTGAGATTTATTTTTCCTGTTTTCTCCTGAATGAGTAAGGCTTTCCGTCATTTCCCCATTTTCTATTTATTTGAGTTTTGGGGTGTACATTTATTCCCTATCAACTGCTCCCTCCAACTCCGAGAGATCTCTCTATGCAGGATTGTCTGTCAGAGTTGATGGCATTCACAACCCTTCTTTAGAGACCCAACTGAAGGCCAGATCTTAGAGAACCAGATCTTGGAAAAACAAATATGGGACAATCAGATCTTGGATAGCCAGATCTTAGATAACCGAATCTGGCATTTCCGCATTAAATATGTGGCGTATTTTTTACACTTTTTCTGAAGAAATGCATATGTGCATCTTGCTTTTCATCCCAACCTTTCAACTTCTATTTTAATCTTGTCCTTTCATTTTAAAACGTTTGACTTCCCTCAATCTTGACCCTCCATTTATCTGAGGAATTCAATATAAACTGAGGAGTCATCTTCCCCATATTTCTTTACTTTCTTCTCTGATATTTTAGTTTAGCGCGAGACCTACTCCATATCTGCATTCGAAGGCTTCTGCTCTATCTTTAAGCATTGTTAAGGTATTTCTGAGTTTTTCTCATGCTTCCTCTTTTCTTTGTCATTTTAGAAGTAGTCGATAGATTCTCCTTTCTTAGGGTAACCCATAGACCTTCTAGGACATCTTCTCTTATGGCTATCAAAAATAAAAATTCAAACCCTCGTTTGTGCGTGGAAAAAAATTTGATGAGTTACTTCAACATTCTTGATTACCTTCCACATTTGCCCTTTCTACTTCCACACATAACGAGACCCCATTAGCCTCTGATCCTCCGTCAATGACTTTCTGGTTCCATCAAATAAAAGTTGGGCTCCGTTTTCCCATATTTCATTTCTTATCAGAGTTATCTATGTTGTACATCATTTCCCTGAATAAGGTATACCCCTCTTCCATTCGCAAGGCTATCTTTTTTCATATTATCCTTCGAGAATATGGAATTTTTGATACTGTCAAAATGTTTTTCCTTACCCACAACGTCAATGTTCGTGGCTTATTTTACTATTTTACTAAGAAGCCTACGAGTCTTGTACATCTGTATAGAAATGATATTTCTTTGGATAAGGATTGGCTTCATCAATATTTTTTGTTGCCTTCCTAGGAGATAAAGTCTGGCATTTCAGTGAAATGCCCCTACATGCTCGATCTCTTCGCATTAAGACGCCTAGCCCTAGTAGCATAGCACCAGATGACTTGGCGATGCTGTTAGAGATTCACCATGATTTTGGCCATGGTCATGACTTGCTGGCTAAGATCACTCGGAATGAGAATGCTCTGATCTATTATGGTATGTTGCCAGGATATGAATGGCGTGATGACATGGGTAACTCCTTGAAGCGGTGGAGTTTTTATGTTTTAGTTGTGTTTGACCTTTTTGCTGAATGTGTTCCTTCTTTTCTTATGTTTTTTCAGATATGTCTTGGCAAAATGATTTGCTATCTTGTATACATCATCATCTCGCGGTAGTACCTTCTCGGGGTAATGCATTTATTGGTTCTTCTGAGGTTTCGGTCTCTACTCCTACGAATGCACATATTCCTACTCCTACTCCTACTCCTAGCTCTACTCCTCCTGCTAGGTTAGAGGTGGAGATTACTGACTTAACCGAGGATGCCACCTCGGACCCTCCACATGACTCCGAGCCTCATCGAGTTGATGATGTTGAAGATATGGAGGAGGCTTTGGACTCGTCTCATGCTTGCATGGTGGAACGCCCTTTCAAGCGCTTGCAAAGGAAAAATTTTCCTTCGTTTCCTCCTACTATTTCTCTACCAGCTCCAAGGAAGAAGACGGTGCTTGAGGGGTCTGGTCCTAACGAGGCATCTTTTGACGGGGAAGCTTCTTTTGGAGAAGGTTGCTCTCGGTGGGAGCTGGGCTAGGTGTTTCTATCCGCCCGCTGGGTAACGCTGTGAGGTTTTATTTTGAGCAGTGTCGTGCTTTATTGGGGCACATAGGCATCGAGACGGATACGGCTCACATAGCTCAATACCCTATCACGGGCTCTCATGCTATCCTCCACAACCATCTACTTAACGTAAGGATCTGACTCACATGTATCACACTATTATTGTTATTATATAGTATTTTGTCCATGTTGCTTATCCTATTTGCCTTAGGTCATTTTGGGCATGCAAGCTGATTTTCTGTGACTATCTGATTATGATAAAGAGTTGTCCCTTTGCGGGGGGCGGTATCAGAATTGCTTTCAGGATAACGAGATAAACAAATGGGCGTTGAAGATGAAAAATAAGGAGATGGATCAGGTCTTAGTTCATGTTGAGGAGCTAGAGAAGCGTCTGGATGCCTTAGACTCCGCCTTTGCTTAGATTCACGAGCTGGAAGGATGTTTAGCTGACTTAGAAGCCCATTCACGTGCTCGTCGGATGCTCTTGTTCGTCCTGCCCAAGTTCATGTTACTGCTCTGGAGAAGTGCAAGATCGATCAAGATCTGGCTTTGCACGTTGTTTCTTCTTCAGCAAGGTCGGGAAAAAGGCAGACAACAAGGTCTGGCCGCTGGCATAAAGTTTTGTCGCCAGCAGATCTTGACTACTTGTAATACCCGAGAAATTTAAAACTTTGAATTATTAATTTATTTAGCTAAATCGGGTTTGGAAATTAGGCGATTATTAAAATTTATAATCGTCGACGTTGATTTTATTTTGAGCGAGAAAATTTAAACGAATCTGATTATAAACCGATCCGGATGTTTTACATGGATAAATTGTCACATCACAACACATCATTTCAAATCCCATAAAATCTTCAACTTTTCCTACATGCTCACTCTTTTCAAACCTTATCATTACATTGAGGTATCCTATGCAATCTCTCCTTTTATTCTCATGGTTAATTGAGCAAATATCATTCATCAAAATCTGACCATATTTCCATTCTCGCACAACTCAAGCAAGGAGAACTAAGGTAAAATTTTCTCTCAAAATTCTCATTCCAATCTGAATTTCGAGAACTATCTCATGTGTTTCTTAAATTAAGAATCATTCTTATACAATTTTACTTAAATCAAGAATCATTCTTATACAATTTCTGAACTAGATACATGAGGAAAATTAAACAAAGAGCTTAAAACGATAGTAATATAGTTGAACCCAAGTGTGATGTTGAGCGAGCAAGCTCGACTATTGGTTGACGAGACGGCGTCGAATCGATGAAGACTCCACTCTGGAGTCACGGCGTTGGCGACTCCCGGAGCTCGGCGACGATGCGGATCGAGCACGGCGGCGGCCGCACGATGGGCGGAGCACGTCGGCACGACTATCGACGACAACCCGAAATCAAATACGAGTGAGAGATCGAGAGAGACATGTTTGTGCGCGTGTGTGCGTGAATGAAGGACAGCAACGGCGCTCGACGGATCTGGATGCCACGCGGTGGCTGGAGACGAGCCTACCGGCGACGGCGCCAGATCTGGAGTCACGGCGGCGACGACGACGTGCTGGTCGGATACTGGGGGAACGATGGCGTCTGCGGCTGTGTATATGTGTATGTGTCCGCATGTGTGAGCGATGTGCGAGAGAATCAAGAGGAGGCGAGGCCGAGGTCTCGGTGGCGTGGTTCGCCGACGCACGACGGCGGCATGTTGGCATCGAGAAGCGGCGTGGGTAGATCGAAGGGAATGGGTGTTCGATTTTTCAGATCTGTGTGCTTATATGTGTGTGTGAGTGTACAACGAGAGGTGGATGAGGTTGTCAATGGCGGCGACTCAAGCAATTGACGGCGACGGCCGGAGATGAGACGGCAGGCACGCTTGGTGTGTGTGTGTGTCTTGCAGAGTGCGTGTGTGTTGGGTGAGGATGAGAGAGGTGCGAAGATGAGAGAGGTGCGAAGATGTGAGTGGGGGTGGCGCATAGGGTAGATAGTTAGGGTTAGGTTAATTTAATTAATTAGTTTGGGGCTTATTGTATTGGGCCAATTTTAATAAGTTTTGGGCTGAGCCTATTTATTCATTGGTTCAAATAAATGGGCTCTCAAATTAATTTATGTGGGCCAATTTTAAATTACTGTTGGGTTAAGGATAATAATTTGATATGGACTATACTTAAATTTAAGGTGGACTTAGATTTATTCTAATGTTGGGCCCTAGATTAAATGAAGGATTGACTCTTGAATTAAAGAGTGATCTAAAGACCAATTAATTATAGTGAGTTAATTAAACTCATGAGATTGAATAAAGTCTATATATATATTTTAATAACACAATTAATTAATTATGCTAAGGAATAATTTGAGAATTATTCTTTTAAGTGATTTATGTATGTAATGAGATGAACTTTATGTAAGGAATGATTGGAATAAAATCTAATTAGTGGATTTTAAGATAAATCAAATTAATTTGATTGATTAATCAAATATTATTGGATTTTATTTAATCCATTTAATTAAGATTAATTATGGATTTAATTAATTAAATCATAGATTTAATTAATGAGTTGATTATGTCAGTAGATACTTAAGAAATATTATTTCTAAGTAACTCAAGTTTATAGAATGATTATTTGAAGGCGATTGAAGTAAGAGAAATTCTTATTAATCATGTAGTATCGATATTATTTTCTTAATAGAAAATATGGGACGTGTGAGGAGAAACGCGACGAAGAAATATTGGTTATGGATGAGTTATTGAAACTCGAATTTTCGATGGCGTTAACAAGCATTTAAGATTAGTTATGAACTTAGGATTCATAAATTATACGAAACGACGTGGAGAAACATTGATGAAAGGAAAGAAAGCAACGACGAAGTGTCGCCTATCGTCATGACGAGACGAATCTAATAGACGAAGTATAGATTGTTAACTAAGTCGTACCGATAACGAAAATCATGAAACTCTAAGATTTAAAAGATAACGAATTCGTTAAATCTTAACGATGCTTCTCGAAAAAATGAATGATGTATTAAATTATATTTCTTACATTGACAAGGTCCAGCGTGGACGTAAAGAAAGCGACAAAGGATCACTATCATGTATGTCGAGAAGGTCGATTCTTAAGGTGGGCTTTTCTTTTCTTATCCTCAGGATATAATGCTTTATTTATGATGCTTTCTTCAAAATGAAAAGAATTTATTTACGACTTTCTCTTTTGAGAAATGATGTTATGAAATTACATGCCCAAAATGTTTATGTTTTTATGTATGTATCCTATCAATGTGTTGGTTCGCCAAAGAATGAATGAAAGAAAAGTTGTTGGGTCGCTCCCAATTCATGAAAATCGAATTCGGATCACGTGCTTTATAGCACGGATTAACGTGTACACTCAAGTTGATCGTGTCTTTGTAAGTACAATTCACGGCGGTCACGCGACGAGAGAGAGCCTCTCTACGGCGTTCGGGAATCGGGATGATGTTATATGAGGAATGAAAGGATATGGATCATACATACAAAGAAAATGTCGGCGAGACGATTTATGAAAAATCTGAAAATGTTTAGTAAGCACGAGTATTTCAAATAAAACCTCATGGGTTCTTGAAGGCGGTGTAATTCAATGAAAATGTTTTGGCATGAGTCCACCGAGTGCATTCTTGTACTCGACCGCATGTTTGTTTTAAATGTGCGGGTTGGTGGTGATGCGATGGAGCAATGTTGAGCAATAGAATTCTTTTGTCTTTGAAAGTTAGTACCTTGAGTGCACATCGTCATATGTGTATTCACATGTTTTCACGCAAGAATACTAAGTCATTTATATATTATGTTAGTCAAATCCTCAATCTCTTGGAAATTCTAAGAAGTATTACTTATATGTGTCTCACAATTTGATGTTCCATGTCCATTACGTTTCTTAATTCCCGTTCAGGAGTAGTAGTCCGCTATCCATCATCCGAAAAGCGGTACATTACAAAGTGGTATCGTAGCGGTTCATTCCTTGAATCCCAAAACTTCCTTCAAAGTTAAGTCTAAATTGAGTCACTAGACTTGTTAGAGGTCGATCGACTATGCTCAACACTCCATCACATCAAGCTCAACCGGAATGAGGTAAATGATTTCTCAAAAGTTTTGAAATGAAAAGTTGAAAGTGAGAAAGGATGAAAATGATTTTTTCAAAAAAAAAGATTCCCACAATATGCAGGTATGGGACTGCATATTTAAGGAAAACTTACAGGATTTGATTTGTGCTTAGTAAATAATTCTTTCTCAAAGTTTTGTAAAAAAATTTCAAGTGAAATGAAAGTTATGAGGATTTATTTAAAATGAAAGTTATTGCAAATATTGCAAATGAAGTTTCATGTCAGGAAAGTAGTTATTGAAAGTGAAAATATGTTATGTTGAATTTTTGAAATTAAAAGAAGTACATGAGTACAATGAACTATGATATGAATATTTGAAATTTTATTTCAAATCTCGAGGTTGTTAATGATGAAGGGTATGTTATCCCCAAAAGAACGTAGATCATTTAAGACGCATGATCCCATTGAAAGAACATAGAAGGATGAATTATGAAAATTTTATTCTATCCTAAAAACAAAAGCGAGATCGAAATGAGAATCTCGAAATGAAAGCGAGAAGAGAATTTCTGAGCGTAAGTGGACATGAGATCGAAAGGATAAATGTCACTATGCGATAAGTGACATGAGTATAGTCTTTTATTTGGACGTTCACGCACGCACGGAACTCCAAATCGACTATGACTTATTCGTTATAAACGAAAAGAAATGTGATCAAAGAATGAATTGATCCAGTATTATGAGTTTTCAAAACAAGAATGAATTCGGTAGCGGGCTTTTCGCGCTGCTGCAGATGATTTTGTTTTGACCCGTTCTCCTTCGTTGAACTCCGATTTACGCATGGTTTTCGCCTACGTACTCCTATCGCGACGTGCTTTAATTGTTATGAAGGACCCAACCCCTGATTCTTTCTCCGGAACTTACGAGAATCAGTTGAAGTTATTTTATGGTTTTATAGAATGAGGACCTTACAGTATGATAAGAATCTTAGAAAGTTACTGAAGGTAAGATTCTCGGTGAGTACAATTAGAACTATGACATACATGAGAACCTTTGATGATGACCTATTACGAGTTGTATAAGGTTTCAAATTCAATTTCATTACCCAATTTCTGTCATTGAGTTTAACTCTATGACCTAGATCAAATTGAGAAATCACGAGAGTTTCTCACTGTTTTGAAAGAAATTTCAACCCAAAGGTCTATAAAGGAATCCTTTTGAAACCAAGTTCTTGTGTGACTGAGAAAATATTTGTGACGGGTCTGGCCAGCCCACATGACCAAAGAAATCTCAGTAGTCGTCATTCTGGTCTTCGTCCCTATATTCCAATTATTGATTCAAGGAACATGGTGGTTCAAACTCTCAAAAGTAAGATCACCTCAATTTGAACCCTTACCCTTGTAAGTTGTCATGATGAGTTTTCTTCAATCATTGGAACCAATAAGTATGATAAAGGTTGACTTACCTTGTCACTTAAGTGCGAATTAGTAAAGCGATAAACATCGGGCATGATATAGATTGACTTATTTGACCACCTAAAAGTTTCGGATCGGTGAAGTGATAGACATCAAGAAATTAAAATATAAAGGAAATCTCGATGAGGCGAGATATTTTCCTATGATACACATCGATGCAATGACCACGATGGGCTTGTCAGTACTTATGATAATGAAGGTTATGAATAAGATACTCTTTAAGACCGAATCAAAGAGTAAAAGTAAAGAAAAATATATAATATCATGGATATGAATTTCCTATTTATGTCATGACGAGAGATTATAACTTATCTTTAAGATAGTTGTTGTCCTTAAAACCTCATTGGTAGGTTGGACATGTCTAAAAAGAATGAAGATGCATGCAAGATATTCTTTTCAAAGAATATATATCTATATAAAGAAATGATAACATTTGGAAAATAAATCTCTCGCTTTATATCTCAACCCTTAGAATTATGCTTGAGCATAATTGATTTCAATATATGAGGCTTTGCATGGTGGGAAATATCGATCACCACTTTATTGGGATGAAGTGGATGAAAGAAAAGTTACTAGGTCCAGATCTAGTACAACGAATGATTGAGAAGGTCGATCACATCAAGCAAAGAATCAAAGAAACTCAAGATAGACAAAAGCCTTATACGAATAAACGTCGATCTGATTTAGAGTTCAACATTGGGAATCGAGTGTTTCTTAAGGTTTCTCCTTCGAAAGGAGTTATACGTTTTAGCAAGAGAGGAAAGTTACAACCCCGATACATATGACCTTTTGATACATAAGAAAGTTGCCACCAAGCATTGGAGACGTACACAATGTGTTTCATGTCTCACAATTAAGAAAATAAGTGTTTGATTCGAAACACGTAATTAATCACGATGAAGTAATATTAGCTCAGGACTTGAGTTATGAAGAAAGACCTGTCCAAATTTTGGATAGAAAAGTTCAAGTTTTACGAAACAAACAAATTGTTCTCGTCGAAGTAAAGTGGAACCATCACGGTATGGAGGAGGCCACAGGGGAACTTGAAGACAAAATGAAAACTAAATATCCCGAACTAGATTACCATGGTACGTAATTTCGAATATTTGAGACCTTAGTTAAATCAATGATTGTGAGAATGATGAATTACAAATATTGAGAAGTGTGAACAACTAGGTTAGCCCTAACATGTAAATCAAGTATGGAGAAATATCTCCAAAGTCGAGACATGGTAATAAGATGCTTGGAATTTAAGTTATGGGGTACACATGTACTAACGCAAGCTATATGTCAATAATGACGGTTCTAATCTGAATGTGGGAACCAAGTATAATGAAAGTAATATTATGTTCGGATACCATGTTTAAGGAAAGGAATATCTCGAGAGAACAAATGAAACGACTCACATGGAAGGATCTTAAAGTGAATCTAATTGGGAAGATTATCCCATACTTTTGTGACGATCAATAAAATGAGATATTAAGTATCTCGACATTGAAATGAATTAATCATGGAATGTCGAGAAATGGTAAAGATGTTTGACGTCAAAGCAAAGTATGATATGTCCTCGATGGACCAAGGATTTTAATCTATGCGAAATTGCATGATGGATTAATAAAGAAGGATAACAAATGATGTATATCCTAAAAGGATATTACAAATGAAGGCACTAAATGCCGGAATAAGGATTTCTCGAAAATATTTTGAAGTAAGAATATATGAAATATATTCTAAGAGCAATAAAGAGGAAAGGAAACCGAATCATTCAGATGAATTAAGGATGGATGATAATGATGGATACCATGTTGGAGGTGAGGATCTAGATGGCGATCATCGAACTACTTGTGATTACTATATGATGGCATGGCTATGAGATAGAAATCTCATAAGAACTCTAAAGTTAGGCGTGCTTAGCTTGGAGCAATTGTGGGACGGGTGACCCCAGGAAATTTTCTCGGGGTGTGTGAGTGAGGACAAAGCACATCGAAAAGACTCGTGTTGATGCAGTCAGGGTCACCATCAATCCGAAGTCGGTCGTTACTGGATGGTATCACCTAGAAGATGATAATATTATCGGAAAAAACTTCAACTACTTTGTTAGAAATACCTATATGGATTTCATAGAACTTCACCCAGGCGGAGTTGCGAAGAAAATGGATTATTATATTTTCTTTCACCAATGGAAAAATTACGATGGTAATATGTGTTTGAACAATTAGTGTTAACCTAAGTTTCACCACCCACGTAAATCGATATATCCCGCATCTAGGATTATTTTATAATCTAGACTCATACGACCCTACGAAATCAAGAATATATTGAGCTTAGATTGGAAGGTTTAAGACTAAGGATTTGTCTATATCGAAGTTAAGATTTCATGAAGATATTATGGATTCGAAGAGGCAATATCGAAACCGAGGGCATGATGAAGGAAGGATAATATGAAACGCTAAGAATAAGTACAAATTTCGAGGACGAAATTTTCTTAAGGGTAGATTGTAATACCCAGAAATTTAAAACTTTGAATTATTAATTTATTTAGCTAAATCGGGTTTGGAAATTAGAGCGATTATTAAAATTTATAATAAATCGACGCTCAATTTTATTTTGAACGAGAAAATTTAAACGAATACAAGCATAAACCGATCCGGATGTTTTACATCGATAAATTATCACATCACAACACATCATTTCAAATCCCATAAAATCTTCAACTTTTCCCTACATGCTCACTCTTTTCAAACCTCATCATTACATTCAAGGTATCCTATGCAATCTCCTCCTTTATTCTCATGGTTAATTGAGCAAATATCATTCATCAAAATACAGCCATATTTCCATTCTGCACAACTCAAGCAAGGAGAACTAAGGTAAAATTTTCTCTCAAAAATTCTCATTCCAAGTACAGAATTTCCAGAACTATCTACTGTGTTTCTTAAATTAAGAATCATTCTTATACAATTTTACTTAAATCAAGAATCATTCTTATACAATTTTACGAACTAGATACATGAGGAAAATTAAACAAAGAGCTTAAGAACAGTAGTAATATAGTTGAACCCAAGCTGTGATGCTTGAGCCGAGCAAGCTCGACTATTGGTTGACGGAGACGCTGTCGGAATACAGTAGAAGACTCCAGCTCTGGAGTCACGGCGTTGGCGACTCCCCGGAGCTCAGCGACGATGCCAGATCGGAGCACGGCAGCGGCGCTGCACGATGGCTGGAGCACGTCGGCACGCCTATCTGACGACAACCCCAAATCAAATACGAGTGAGAGATCGAGAGAGACATGTTTGTGCGTGTGCGTGAATGAAGGACAACGGCGCTCGACGGATCTGGATGCCACGCGGTGGTCGGAGACGACCTACCGCGACGCGCCAGATCTGGAGTCACGGCGGCGACGACGCGGCTTGGTCGGATCTGGGAACGATGGCGTCTGCGGCTGTGTATATGTGTATGTGTCCGCATGTGTGAGCGATGTGCGAGAGAATCAAGAGGAGACGAGGCCGAGGTCTCAGCGGCGGCGTGGTTCGCCGACGACGACAGCGGTTGGCGGCATCGAGAATGTGGGTAGATCAAGGAATGGGTGTTCGATTTTCAGATCCGTGTGCTTATATGTGTGTGAGTGTACAACGAGAGGTGGACGAGGTTGTCAATGCGGCGCGGCTCACCACGGACAGACGGCGGCCGACGGAGACGGCAACGACGCCGCAGCTTAGAGTGTGTGTGCAGCAGAGTGCGTGTGTGTGTTGGGTGAGGAGAGAGAGAGGTCGAAGAGAGAGAGAGGTGCGAAGATGTGAGTGGGGGTGGCGTAGGGTAGATAGTTAGGGTTAGGTTAATTTAATTAATTAGTTTGGGGCTTATCAGATCAATAATTTTAATAAGTTTTGAAATGAGCCTATTTATTCATCGGGTCAAATAAATGGGCTCTCAAATTAATTTATGGGCCAATTTTAAATTCTTGTTGGGTTAAGGATAATAATTTGATATGGACTATACTTAAATTTAAGGTGGACTTAGATTTATTCTAATGTTGGGCCCTAGATTAAATGAAGGATTGACTCTTGAATTAAAGAGTGATCTAAAGACCAATTAATTATAGTGAGTTAATTAAACTCATGAGATTGAATAAAGTCTATATATATATTTTAATAACACAATTAATTAATTATGCTAAGGAATAATTTGAGAATTATTCTTTTAAGTGATTTATGTATGTAATGAGATGAACTTTATGTAAGGAATGATTGGAATAAAATCCTAATTAGTGGATTTTTAAGATAAATCAAATTAATTTGATTGATTAATCAAATATTATTGGATTTTATTTAATCCATTTAATTAAGATTAATTATGGATTTAATTAATTAAATCATAGATTTAATTAATGAGTTGATTATGTCAAGTAGATACTTAAGAAATATTATTTCTAAGTAACTCAAGTTTATAGAATGATTATTTGAAGACGATTGAAGTAAGAGAAATTCTTATTAATCGTGTAGTATCGATATTATTTTCTTAATAGAAAATATGGGACGTGTGAAGTGAGAAATGCGACGAAGAAATATTGGTTATGGATGAGTTATTGAAACTCGAATTTTCGATCTGCTAACAAACGATTTAAGATTAGTTATGAACTTAGGATTCATAAATTATACTAAACGACGTGGAGAAACATTGATGAAAGGAAAGAAAGAACGACGAAGTGTCGCCTATCGTCATGATTTGAGGCTAATCTAATAGACGAAGTATAGATTGTTAACTAAGTCGCACTCGATAACGAAAATCATGAAACTCTAAGATTTAAAGATAACTAATTCGTTAAATCTTAACGATGCTTCTCGAAAAAAATGAATGATGTATTAAATTATATTTCTTACATTGACAAGGTCCAGCGTGGACGTAAATGAAAACGACAAAGGATCACTATCATGTATGTCAAGAAGGTCAATTCTTAAGGTGGGCTTTTCTTTTCTTATCCTCAAGGATATAATGTTTTATTTATGATGCTTTCTTCAAAATGAAAAGAATTTATTTATGACGCTTTCTCTTTTGAGAAATGATGTTATGAAATTACATGCCCAAAATGTTTATGTTTTTATGTATGTATCCTATCAATGTGTTGGTTCGCCAGCAATGAATGAAAGAAAAGTTGTTGGGTCGCTCCCAATTCATGAAAAATCGAATTCGGATCCTGTGCTTTATAGCCTGGATTAACGTGTACACTCAAGTTGACTGTGTGTTGTAAGTACAATTCACGGCGGTCACGTGACGACGAGAGAGGCCTCCTTCTACTGCGCTCGTGAATCGAGGATGATGTTATATGAGGAATGAAAGGATATGGATCATACATACAAAGAAAATGTCCGCCGACGATTTATGAAAATACAAGAAAATGTTTAGTAAGCACGAGTATTTCAAATAAAACCTCGTGGGTTCTTCAAGGGCGATGTAATTCAATGAAAATGTTTTGGCATGAGTCCACCGAGTGCATTCTTGTACTCACCGCATGTTTGTTTTAAATGTGCGAGTTGGTGGTGATGCGATGGAGCAATGTTGAGCAATAGAATTCTTTTGTCACCGAAAGTTAGTACCTTGAGTGCACATCGTCATATGTGTATTCACATGTTTTCACCGCAAGAATACTAAGTCATTTATATATTATGTTCACAATCCTCAATCTCGGAAATTCTAAGAAGTATTCCTTATATGTGTCTCACAATTTGATGTTCCATGTCCTTGTTACGTTTCTTAATTCCCATTCCGAGTAGTAGTCCCCGCTATCCGCTATCCGAAAAGCGAAATGTTACTCCTCCTATTAGGCATCATTTTCTCCAACTTCTGCAAACTGAGCTGGTGGAGGCTTACCTTCGTACTCCAGCTTTTATGTATTGTATGAGTGAAACTGTCTATCATTTTGAGGGTCATGCCATAGAGGTCACTTTGAGGGCTGTCCGACAATTCTTAGGCACTACTGGTGAACTGATAGATGATCAGGTTAGGGACATCCTTCGGAGCACAACTTCTTTTTCTGGCTTTCAGACTGATGAGTCCTTACCTAAGGATTTTTCCTAGTGGTTGAAGCACATGCAGTTAGTAGCCCAGGCTTTCGTACAAGAACCTCTAAGTTCTCTTGTCCTTCTGCGTCTTCGTCGTACTCATAATCTAGTCGTCCTTAGACGGATGGCCCAGACCTGTGTTTCAACTGATTTTCCAGGTATGGCTCATGTTTGGTAGCATCTAGGCGAGAGATCAAGCCCTTCAGAGAACGTACCTCCTGAGCAGATGTCGGGGCCTATTGATTCTAGTGTAGATGGACCTGTGTCTCCTTAGGCGACCCTGACGATCCATGTCGTACTAGAGAACTTTCTTTGTGCGTCTGATTACGCAAATCTCTTGTATCGTCCGGGGAACTTCAACGACTTAACTCGAGAATCTTCCCACAGACGGCGCCAGTTGATAGATTCAACTTAATAAATATAATAAATAATTATAGAAATATATGTACCTTGCGGTAATAATCAAGCGATGATCGTGAGAGAAGAATCAGAACGTTGTTTTGGGTAGCCAGATGGCATTCGAATCAGACTAACTGCAAAATAGAACCGGAGAGCTCTCGCATAGACACTTTGATGCTCAAGTTAGTAATGTATTATGCTTAAGGCTTATTAAATGCTTAAGATTGCGTACCTCATACCTTCATAAACAAGGTATTTATTGATGTAAGGATGTCCTTATTCAGAGTCAATCCTAATCCTTATAGGAATAGGATATAGATAGATCCTCCGAGACATGCGCCAAGTTTCTCACGCTTGGTCTCTATCGATCAGAGTCAGATCCCTTCCGGAGACATGACTCATTTCGTTGACCATATTCAGTCATACACGTTGTAGTTTTGCTGCCAGAGACTTGGTCTGAGCTTATACATATAGGCTTTTTAGCCCAGCTTTGTGGGCCTATTACCTTTAATAGTCTTACTGGATTGGCATTCCCGTACCCGGTATAATACACGTGGTCAGGCTACATGTACTTATTCAGGATGAGTTAGATATTGTATTTATTCCCTATCAAAACCTTATATTGCAAAGCCATAACAATGGACAAAGTGGAAGAGATGAAATTGGGTATCAGTTAATTGGAAATTATAATGTTGGATAGACCTAGTCCATTATGTAATACTCCATTTAGAGAGTCCACTTGTTTAATTGAAAAGTTTTTATTTCGTTTGAAGGTATCACAAAATTGAGATGTGTAAATTATATCTTAGAATTTATAATGACTTAAGGAAGGATCCTATAATGGATATGTAAATTAAATAATCCTTGTCTTTACATATACTCTATGTGTTGAGTGGTTGACCAACCCACTCATTTATCCAACTTTTCGAAGTATATTTAGCACAAAACATGTGAAAAAATGCTATCAAATGGAGTATAAAATTACCTAAAAATCAACACAATCCAATCCAACCTAATAATATTTATAATGTAGAAAATAAGAGTTCACTATGATCGCACATACTTTTTAACTATCCTCTTTATACTACCAAATAATACATAATGGTGCTAAAATCTCATTAGTTGACTTCTTTAGAGGAGATGCACGTATTTTCATTCGAGCAATCAAGTTCCATAACTTATGGAAGAGTTTCTTGTAATGTGAGGTCATTACTTCGTTATTACGGGTCAAGATTGTGATACTAAATTATAAATATATAATTGCAATACCAATTTAGGTTTACATCTTACTGTTTCACACTCTTTTTTGTGATAATTTATTAACAATATAACAATCAGAAAGCCTATGGTGTACAATAGAAACACTATCTCATTTTGCTATGATTTAGAGGATGTGTGACTTATAAGCTTCTTAAAATAACTTATGAGATTAAAAAGGTTTGACAAAATAAATTTTTAAATAGCCTATGAATTGTAAGTTCTAACAGTTTATAAGCTTTTCAAAACTAAGTTTATCAACCCCAATTTATTTTTCATGGTCTCATAAGCTACAATCAATTTGTAAGAAAATCCTAATATGGTTTGTTATTTCTAATTATGGGCAGACACACACCTAGCCTTTGAGACTCCCTCCCTCCCTCCCATCTTTTTTACACTTGTAATTTCAATATTTTTGAAAATTTATGTCACGGCTCCTATCGTGACTATAATATGGAGAAGAAACAAAGAAAATGACATTGATTTTTTAAGAGAAACCTAAAAAAATTCAAATATATTAATAAAATGACCTAACATGCATACTAAAATGAGGAACTCGGTATAAAAATATTGGTAAGGGGTCTTCCTTATTCACCATTTTCTCTCATTCACATAATGGTCGCTCGTCTGCTGAAAATCGCGTGCATATATATATAATATTATATATGTGGTCAAGTTTCGTGAAGCTACTTTGACCAAGATTTTGAGTGACGAACGCTTAATTTTGTGAAATTAAACGACATAGGATCGATCTACGTTCCGAGTAGATGATCGTGGTGTATTCACATTCTCAAATCCGATTTCCGGAGGTGAAATAATGGATCAAAGTTGGTCACTTAAACATGGAGTTATGTGATTAATGGGATAAGCATGGATTAATTAATCCTTATCCCACATTGATTAATGTACCTTCATTAATTGTCTATATAAGTGGGTCATTGAACACTTAGTATAATTATGTGCACAAGTGATGGGTCGGAAAGCCCACGCCACGCGCGCTGCTGCGCCGCCGCCGCCGCCGCCCGCCGGGTGCCCCGCCCGACGCCTGCCGCCGTGCGTTCGCCCGCCCGCCCGCCCGCCCGTTCCGTGGTCCGTGGTCCGTGGGTCGTGGATCGTGGATCGTGGATCTTGGATCTTGGATCTTGGATCTCGCAATTGGTCTTTGGGTGGTCTTTCAGGTGGTTGGGCTCGCTCGTGGCCCGGTTCCGTGGCCCATTGTCTTATATTTTGGATCAACGTTTGATCGAGCCCAGATGAAGTTGGTCCGAGGCCCACGTGTAGCCCAACCAACTCGTGTGGCCCAATCCGTTGGGCTGCTTTGTGCTTCAAGAGACGCCCGGATCGTCCAACGAACTCGACGCACGCGTTGTCAGATTCGTCGAACCGTCTTTAACGCCCGACATGATGGCTCATGGGAACGTGCCCACGTTGTCTCCGTAAACCGCCAGCACTCAATAGGGGACATAACTCCGTAACACCCGACATCAATGCGGGTGTTGACTCAAAGATCTTTCGTGAGGGACGACGCCTATAAATAGGACATGTCTCCCAAAGATAAGCTATCTATGCAAAGCATTCCAAAGATACTTTAGAGCACCCTCGCATACATACTTCTGTCTAAGCTCGTCCTCGCCTCCGTCCGGTTCACGGAGCTCGTTGGTCTCATGGTGCTGCCACTCCACACGAGGCGCTGCTTCATCTGGGACGACACGCGGACACTGAGAGCACTACCGGGCGATCTCGCCTTGCGGAAAGAGGCCTCCTCGACTCGGCATCTGCTTACGGTTTTGTTTTCCAGTTTCAATTGTATTTTCTTGTTTTAATTCATTGTTAGTTTTGA
Organism: Salvia rosmarinus; assembly: GCA_036937905.1. Lineage (NCBI taxonomy): Eukaryota > Viridiplantae > Streptophyta > Magnoliopsida > Lamiales > Lamiaceae > Salvia > Salvia rosmarinus. Next base: position 115,959,164 of record CM072819.1, read on the forward strand.
TCTTCTATTTTTCCGCTTTAAGTTGTATACGCCCGCAAGTTCGTACTAGTTACATACATTTTTCCAACAATCGCAAGACGAGATATCACTTGCCAAGGAGTTCGGACTTCTAAATCGACTTAAAACTTTCAAATTAAATACCTGCGTGGAGATGTCTTACATTCCACCCATCGAATCCGCTTGCCGTCGCCTCTGCTTCGCCGCCATTCGCACAATGGCTTGGTCATGTTTGGTTCGATGCCTCTGGTCAACCATGGGACCCTTTTCGTCGACCGTTGGTTCCACTTTTAGTGGTTCAACAATTGGTTCCACTTTTAGTGGTTCCTTTGGTTCGACGATCGCACTTTTCGCTGGTCGATCGTTGGATCCATGGGATCTAACACCGTGGATCCGGCCATGGATCGATCTCGCGCCTGCTCATACCGCAGGATGATGCCGCCGCCGAAGCCGCCGAAGTTTGGAGGATCCGACTTCAAGAGATGGCAAAGAAAGATGTTGTTCTACCACGACGTTGGGCTTCGCCAACTTGGTAGAAGATGAGCCCGCCGCCCGGGGTGGCGACGGACTTTCACGTCCGAGAAAGATATGACAACCATGGCGACTTGGCGACTACCTTTGTAAAAATTTTATACTTGGTAGTTTAGAAGATAGCTTGTATAGTGTTTATGTTGTTGTAACGACATCCAAAAGTATGTGGGATGCGTTAGAAAAGAAATACCGTAGTGATGATGCGGTACAAAAAGTTCATTGTAGCCAAATATTTGGACTACAAGATGGTCGATTCCCGACCAATCATGGACCAAGTGCAAGAGTTTCAACTCATTGTGCACGAGGTTCAAGCCGGCACATCGCTTCGGACGGCTTTGTCGTCGCCACGATGATTGAGAAGTTACCCCGGTGGAGAGACTTCAAGGTCTACCTTAAGCACAAGCGAAAGGATATGACACTGAAGACTTGATCGCCGATCGCAGCATCGAGTCCGACGTGAAAAGCTAGAACTAAAGGAAAGGCGATCGATGCTAGAGCCAACTGCTGGAGAGAGGCGGTCCCTCCAACAAACGTGTTCGCCCCAATGTCAAAGATAAAGGCGAAGGGAAGGTGGTTTCCGTAAGTTGTGACGGATCATACAATTGTGGCAAGCATGGCCACACAGTAAGGGACCGCCGTCGACTAAGAAGAAGGCTAAGCAAGTTACCAACGTTGTCGAGAAGGACTTGACAAATGGGACAAGGATGACTTGCTGCTTGTGGTGACCGAAGAAGTCAACCACGCCGAGAATCAAGGTGGATGGTTCATCGACATCATGCAATCGCGCACGTATGCGCCGAAAGATGCGCTTCTCCACCTACAAGCTTTGTTGAGGGAGGAAGCTCAACATGGGGAACCAAGTCATCCGAGGTTGCGGAGTTGGTGATGTGGTGCTCAAGATGTCGTCCGGCATTGAGATCACCTTGAAGGATGTGCCGATGTCCGGACATTCGCAAGAATTTAGTGTCGGGCTCTATTCTAGTTAATAAGGGTTTTAGACTAGTTTTTGAGTCGGACAAGTTTGTCTTGACTAAGTTTGGAAAGTTCCTTGGTAGGGGTTATCTCACCGGGGTCTTTTCAAATTGAATGTAATGGTGCTTGTGTACCCAAGATTGCTATGAATAAAAATGCATCTACTTCCTCTTACTGATCGAGTGCTCGATTTATGGCATTGTAGATTAGGACATGTTAATCTAAATGCAATAAAAGATTAGTAAATTTAGATTTACTAAAGTTAAATGAAGTTAATACACAAACGAAATGTGAGGTTTGTGTGGAAGCCAAATGGCTAAGTTACCGCTTCATTCGGTAGAACAGAGCACTAAGCCTCTAGAACTTATTCACACCGATGTGTGTGATTTAAAGTTTGTACAAACTAGAGGTGGTAAAAGTACTTCATCACGCTTATTGATGGTATGACAAGATATTGTTATCTTTACCTTCTAAGAAGTAAAGGCGGCGCTATGAAGCTTTTAAAACTTCAAGAACGGCCGAGAATCAATTGTCGTCGAATTAAGACCTGCTCAAGTGATAGAGGGAGAATATGTAGTCTCGTTTGAGGCATTATGCAACGAAAGTGGTATAATACATCAAACGACGACTCCTTATTCACCTCGATCTAATGGCGTTCTTGAACGTAAAATCGAACACTTAAGGAGATGATGAATGCTTTGTTGAGTAGTTCGAGTTACCCAGAACTTGTGGGGAAAGTCGTTTTGATGACCAACTACATCTTGAACAAGATTCCACTCAAAGGTAAGGATGTCACTCCTTACGAGTTGTGGAAAGGAAGAAAGTCATCGACAAATATCTCAAAGTGTGGGGTGTTTGGCGAAGGTTGAGGTGCCTCTTCCTAAACAAGTTACAATTGGACCTAAAACGATCGATTGTATCTTTATTGGGTATGCACCGAACAATGACACTATCGCTCGATCCACAGTCGGAGGTACAGATATGTTGTGGGGACGACGATTGAATCAAGGAATGCTATATTCTTTGAAAGTGTTTATCCTCAGAAGACAAGGATAAAATGAAGCCGATTCTAGCAATAGAGCGATGGTGAAGCTTCGAGTTCTAAACCTTTGGAGAAAGAACCGATATCGCATAAGCGATCGAGTCCGATCCGAGGGGTCGGACCGAGGCGTGGCGATGAAGTCGAACGCCAAAGAATTTTGGTCCCGACTATATATGCGTTCATGTTGGACGAAGAACCAACTTCGATCAAAGTAGCCTATGCTCGGTCAGACGGGATGCTCTGGCGAGTCGCTCAAAGCGAATTGATTCCATTCGCAAAACCACACTTGGGTGTTGGTTGATTTGCGAAGGTTGTAAGCCCTTAGGATGCAAATGGATCCTTAAAAGAAAGTCAAGGCGATGGATCAATTGAAAAGTATAAGGCCGTTTGGTTGTCAAAGGGTTTAAACAAAGAGAGGATACGATTTCTTGATACCTATTCACCGTGACGAGGATTACGTCTATTAGGGTGCTTCTCGCAATCTTTGCTTTGCACAATCTTGAGATTCATCAAATGGACGTTAAGACCGCATTTTGAATGGTGACCTCGAGGATGAGGTATATATAGAGCAACCGAAGGGTTTGTAGTACCAGTCAAGAGGTAAGGTATGCAAACTCGTGAAGTCTCTATATGGTTTGAAACAAGCAACAGAATGGCACTGAAATTTGACAATGTAATGTTGGCAAATGGTTTCAAAATCAACGAGTGTGACAAATGTGTCTACGTTAAGAACAACGATAATGGTTATGTTATAGTGTGTCGTATGTAGATGACATGTTGATCATGGGTAGCAATACTCAAGTCATTAATGACACAAAGCGCATGTTAAATAGAAATTTTGACATGAAGGACATGGGTTTAGCTGATGTGATTCTTGGAATTAAGATTCTAAGAAGATCGACGGAATTGTCTTGACACAATCTCACCACGTTGAGAAAGTGCTTAAGAAATTCAACGCGTTTGATAGTTTGCTGCTAAGACCCATTAGAGCTCAATGTTCACTGAGTAAGAAGGGTGAACAACGTTGGGCGAAGACTATGCTAAGGTCATCGGTGTTTGATGTATCTTACAAATTGCACCGACCCGACATAGCTTACGCCGTGAACAAATTGAGTCGTTACACGAGCAATCCAAGCAAGGAGCATTGGAAGGCTTTAGTGAGAGTTTTGAGGTACTTCAAGTATACTCAAAATCATGGGTGCATTTCACGAGATATCCCCGGTGCTTGAAGGGCTTGTGATGCCAATTGGATATCGACACGAAAGATTCACTTTCTACAAGTGGGTACGTGTTCACGATGGGTGAGGTGCTGTTTCTTGGAGATCCACGAAGCAGACGTGTATAGCCCGATCCACCATGGAATCGAATTCATAGCTTTGGATAAAGTGGTGAGGAAGCCGAGTGGCTCAGTAATTTTTGGAAGATATTCCATGTTGGTCTAAACCGCGCCACCGGTGATGATTCACCGTGATAGCCAACGACTATTGGAAAGGCGAAAAGTGGTTTGTATAATGGTAAGTCTCGACATATCGTCGGCGACATAATCTGGTGAGGCATTTGATCTCAGTGGGGTTATATCAATTGACTATGTCAGTCAATAGATAATCTGCGATCCGATTAACCAAAGGTTGAACCGGATCAAATGATCAAGTTGCTAGAGGAATGGGACTAAAATCCACATCTTAAGAACAATCATAGTGGTAACTTGACCATGATGATTGGAGATCCCAAGAACTTGGTTGATGGGAGAACTAAGCTATATGAGTTCGTGTATAAACACTCAAGTTAGTCTGTTCCTAGAAAGCAAACGAGTGTTGAAAAACTTGCCTAGTGGTGAGGTTGAGTCTTTGACTCTTAATGATTCTAAGATACCTCGAGGAGGTTGAGTATGGCAAGATACTCGTGAAGAATCACCTATGTAAGTGCAGTGGGGCGCTTCAAACAAAACACTTATGAATCCAAAGTGGATGTCCATGGCCAAAATGGAATCAAACGTGAGAACGGATGAGGTTGAGGTGTTAAAGTGTTAATACCATTGTTTCGAGGTACGTGGGGAATAGTTCATGCATCGTGTCCACTAATCCGCCTGTGTACTCGATGGTACTAACTATGGAAGGTTCGAGCCATAAACCACCGTCCAAATATTTTAACATCTCTTGAGGATCGAAATGTGTCCGCATCATGCATATGGCTATTTCCACTCATGTGGGGATTGTTGAAAATCGCGTATATATATATAATATTATATATGTGGTCAAGTTTCGAAGCTACTTTGACCAAGATTTTGAGTGACGTAACGTTTAATTTTGTGAAATTAAGCGGCATAGATCGATCTACGTTCCGAGTAGATGATCGTGGTGTATTCACATTCTCAAACCGATTTCCGGAGGAGAAATAATGGATCAAAGTTGGTCACTTAAACATGGAGTTATGTGATTAATGGGATAAGCATGGATTAATTAATCCTTATCCCACATTGATTAATGTACCTTCATTAATTGTCTATATAAGTGGGTCATTGAACACTTAGTATAATTATGTGCAAGTGATGGGTTGGAAAGCCCACGCCGCATGTACGCTGCTGCCGCCGCCGCCGCCGCCGGGCCGCCCGGCCCGGCGCCCGCCGCCCGCGCCCGCGCCGTGCCCGTGCGCCCGCCCGGCCGGCTCCGCCCGGCTCCGTTCGGTTCGGTTCGGCCGTGGTCCGTGGTCCGTGGTCCGTGGTCCGTGGTCCGTGGATCGTGGATCGTGGATCTTGGATCTTGGATCTTGGATCTTGGATCTTGGATCTTCGCAATTGGTCTGGGTGGTCTTTGGGCGTTCTTTGGGCTGTTCGTGGGCTTGCGTGGGCCCGGTTCCGTGGCCCATTGTCCTATATTTTGGATCAACGTTTGATCGAGCCCAAGATGAAGTTGGTCCGGGCCCATTCGTGTAGCCCAATCCGTTGGGCTCGCTGTGCGATGGAGTTGGTCCGAGGCCCAACTCGTGGCCCAATCCGTTGGGCTCGTGCACTGAAGAGACGCCGGACACGTCCAATGAACCTGGACGCACGCGTTGTCCGATTCGTCGTAACCGTCGTAACGCCCGACATGATGGCTCTGCGGAAGCGTGCCCACGTTGTCTCCGAAACCGCCGCGACTCATAGGACAACTCGTAACACCCGACATCAATGCGGTGTTGACTCAAAGATGTTTCCCTGAGGGGACGCCTTATAAATAGGACATGTCTCCCAAAGATAAGCTATCTCATCGCAAAAGCATTCCAAAGATACTTTAGAGCTCCTCGCATACATACTTTCTCGAGCTAAGCTCCCCGCCTCCGTCCGGTTCGTCGGAGCTCGTTGGTCTCATGATCTTTGCCACCGACTAGACGCCGTTTCATCTTTTGGGACGATCGCGGATCCGAGAGCACTACCGGGCGTATCTCGTCTTATGGAAAGAGGCCTCCTCGACTCGGCATCTGTTTACGGTTTTGTTTTCCAGTTTTGATTGTATTTTCTTGTTTTAATTCATTGTTAGTTTTGATCTTCTATTTTTCTTTTAAGTTGTAATACGCCCAAAGTTCTCGTACTAGTTCTGTACACATTTTTCCAACACTGTCATATAACAGTGAAGTCCCCCGAGAAAAAAGTTCTTGTGCCCGCCACTATTTTCAATATATATACTTTCAAATCCATCTCTTTTCAATTTTCTCTTCTAATTCACAATTCAATCTTTAACTTATAAGTTCAATTATCCAAAAAAAGTTGACAACTTATAAGCTCTTAACACATTACATTTTATAATAAAACTATTGAAACACCAATTAAGCTTTCTTATAAGTTGTTTAAAATAAACTTAGCCAAACACGTAATCTACTAACTATACAAAATCTTCAAATCAATTTTAACACGGGAAAAACACGAAAATAGTTGTTGCGCTTTTGTAATAAATTTTAAATTTCTGTTGTATTTATCCTAGTGTCATAGCAAATTCAGCGCAACAAAAATCCATATGAATTATATATATGAACATGATATTTGAGTCTAAAATTTGGATTACTAGTTATATGCAAATGTAATATGTTCGACTTCTTGTTCTTCAAAGATAAAATGCAGTTAATATTGTACTCTCGAAAATTCTCTAATTGAATAATAGTTGTTGATATATTTGATTTTATTTTGCTGGCTAATAAAAATTTAAGCGTGTATTAATATACATATATAGAGAGAGATGAGATTCGATAGGTACTATGGAATATTCAATTTGAACCATTTATTGTGTTTATGTGGACATTTTAGATTGTTGTTAAGTGGGTTTAAGTTTTTATTTTATTTTTTCCTTTTTAAGTCTGACGGAGGTATTATAATAAAAATATATACCTCGTGAATTTTCAGTATGCATATTTGTCTTCAACATTAATATAGTCTTGTTTAACAGTATGAATGCTTTGTTGCCTCCCGAAACAAGCCTATTTGGCCTCTTGCCACCTCTCGTTTTGTTGGTTTCTACAGTGTTCTGTTTAATTATATTCAATGTTATATTTTAATGTATGTAGGGTTATTATTCTCGCATGTCTTTATTTCTCTCTTCTTCAATCTGGCCCTTATCCAATTCTAAGAATCGTTCTCTCTCGTTCTCACTCAAAATCCAACAAAAATAAGTCGCTCAAACCACCACAACCTCCACCATTGGACTCTTTCTTTCATTTCCCAAACTAATTAATTTAATTAATCAGACCATGGTACATGAAGCAAATTTTCTTATTGATCATTTACTTTCTTTATAATTATATGTATATCTTCTACGAAGCTAGAAGGGAGCAATCTAAAAGCGAGAAGAAAATTTGGAGCAATTAATCTCTAACACATATTTGTATGAAATAGAATCCATATTTCTGTTTAATTGTATGTATTTTTATTTATTTTTTGTATTTTAACACTAAGCATTAAAAATCTATTTATACCCATTTTACCATTAAAAATCCGTTTAAAGCTATAAAAAAGACAAAAATCTCAACTATTGGATAAATAACATCAACATGTGAGACTGAGCACCTTGTACTACCTAAAGTTTGGCTATTATATTATCCCTTCCCTCTCGCTCTCTCTCTTTGTATATAGTTAAAACGGATACTTTATCACTCAATATAAATACTTAAGGATAATATCCAAATATTTCTTAAGGTATTTGCAAAAATCAAGAATTTTCTAAACATTAATTTAAAATTTTAAAATCAGATTACTTTCCCAGGATATAATCTTTGACAAACGAACCAACCCTAAGAGTAATTGGATTTTTATTAAATACAGAAAACCAAATTAAAAGAAAAGGAAATAAATGTTGAATTTCAAGACGATTTTAATGGAGGTTTAGGCTTCCTCAGCATTTAATTGGTCGATGCAAAAGCGTGCACAATCTAAATTCCTCTTAAATGGACATGAAATTTGTCTAAATTCATCCCAAATCCATCTTCATCCTAACTATATGCTGTTTAAAGAAATCTCAAGAAGCAATTCTCGATTATAACCTAAGAACTTGGAAGGTAAATTTGATTCAAATTTATTTGAAAATTCAATTGAACTTCAAAACTTTGATTCGTAACTCAATTACTCCAAAATGATCTTATGTAAGATTTGAAATTCGACCCACTGATGCTAGGACGAGGTACCTAGAACATAATTATAATTTATAAATAAAAAAGTAAATGCAAGAAACCCCACAAAAAGAGATATTTAATGTCGTCGTTGTCGGCTAGCTTTTCGGAAAGGGAAAGGGAGAGTGGTTAGGTCATTCCTGATGTATTATTGAAAGATATCTGGAAAAATCTCAATGGAGTAACGTCATCTTTGGGTTCATATTAGAATATTCAGAATTTGGTAGCTGCGACATTAATATTCATCCTCTAGACAAGAACTGGGCATGATTGACAAACACCATTTTACCAGCCTAAACATTAAATCTTGTTTCAAATTATCTAACTAGTTCGGATGTATATGTATTCAGATTTAACTTGATTAATTATTTATGATTTTATTGATATTTGATAGTTTTAATTTGAATTTGAATATGAATCTTGACACATCTGACAGATAAAAGTAATTTAACACAAAACTTTCCCGACCAAAAACACCTAACTAATTTACTAATTTAACGTTTTTACTCATCTTAATGGTTTGCTTATATTTAATCTAGGGGTGAGCATTCGGTCGGTTCGGTTGAAAACCGAACCGAAAATCCAAAACCGAAAAAATCGAACCGTTCAAAAATTTCAACCGAACCGAACCGAATTTTCACTCAAACCGAACCGAACCGAACCGAATTTTAAACTTCGGTTTCGGTTCGGTTTTTGGTTAACCGAAGTTTTAATAATTTTAATAATTTAATTTAATATATATATATATATATATATTAATTTAATTTAATACGGTTTAATATTTTAATAATTTAATTTAATATATATATATATATATATATATAAACTTCGGTTCGGTTCGGTCCAAACCGAAATTTTGGATTACTAAACCAAACCGAACCGAAAAAATTTCGATTTTCGTTTTTTGGATCCAAACCGAACCGAAGTTGTTAAAAACCGATCCAAACCAACCAAATTGTTACGGTTCGGTTCGATTATTCGGTTTGGATTCGGTTTTGCTCACCCCTAATTTAATCAAAAGTAATAAGGGTATGGAATCAATCAGTAACAAAGATAATTAATCATTTAAAAGGAATTAGGTTGGGGAGATATGACTCTAATCTCCATATATAATTTAGAACACAATATTCTCGATTACGATTGATTGACAATTATAATGCTAAAAGTCTTTGATTGTATAATTTTCACCATGACAGTAACACGCAACCATACCTATAACTAAATCAATCGTTCGACGGTAAGTTAGTAAATTGTCCATGAAGATTTAAATTTCAATTATTTAAAAATGTTTGAGTAAATGATCTAATATTATTAATTTTACTAACTAGTTTTAGTGTATACCTACAAGATTAAATTAACTATTTTAATCTGTAAACTATAAACATTTTTATCCGATTATATGAACTCTCTTTTGGGAGAAATAACATTGTATATATGATGTATGCGTATTTTAAAAGAGGCCGTAAATGGTCGGCTGAAAGAATCGGCTTGAATTTTATTTTTTGAAAAATAGCATCTATATTATATATTAAAGCATCAATCTTCAGTTTAAAATCAATTTGTATACCTTTTTCAGAAATTAATGTCTTATTATACGCAAAGAAAAATTAGATTAAATTATCATATTAAATTGGCATATAAGGCAGAAATTGTGGAGGAATTCTAGCTTTATTTCTCCTCAAAATTGCGCTACTCCGTTCATGAATGCAACATGCATATTTAGTTAAAGATTATTGTACGAGCTTTAATTTGATATAACATATGTAAAAGATAGATTTAAAATGAACAAATTATGATTATTTAAAGGTGTGAAACGTATTATGTGTGTGTACATATAAATTAAATTAATTATAATTATTAAATTATATGTTTATAATATACCTTATAGTTTTGGAAAAACGTTAAATATGTATTTAATGAATTGAAATTATACTTTAATATATAAATTATTGAAAATTTTCGTAATCACATTAAAAATTTCACTTTTAACAATAAGGACGAGTTTGATTTTTAGTTACAAAAATCCTGCATGACAAGTTGGAAGCTGAGTTGGATTTTAGCGGAAGAAGTCAAAAATGAATTGACATCGAAAAGACGTTGTTTTCATGCAAAATGTTAAATTTAAAATCTATATCAATCCCAAATGATCTTATTTTTGGCATCAAAACGACATTGTTTAATTTACAGCTAATCAAAACGAATGGTTAGAGAAAATATGATGGTAGGTGTCTTTCATATGTACAGGGAGGCTAACCGAGCCGCCCATAGTCTGGTGCAATATGCAGCCAATTGTTCCCAGACGATTGTCTGGCAGGAGGATTATCCTCAATGGTTGTTGGATATTGCTCTAAGTGAATAAATAAAATATCCATTTTTCCCCTAAAAAAAAATTTATTTTATTTGTGTAAAACTCAGCTCAACTGCTGGTTGTTATATCATTTCTGTCGCTAAAAATCGAATCTCATGAGTGATGATGTAATTATTAAAAGTTTGATACTTCGGTTATCTACCTCCTTTAGATTGAGACATAATTGTGAAAAGATCAAAAATTTGAATGTTAAAGTATAATTTTTCTTTAATAAAAATAAAAAATACAAACTATTCTAAAATGAAATTGCAATAGATGTAATAAAATATACTGCATATTAGTATAAATAGTTATACCGATGTTGTGCATCTTTATCTACTCTACAAAATTGTGTTTCAAAATATGGAATAACAACTCAATCAAATTTTAGTTCTCTTATACTCCATTATCTTACGTTGAAGTTGAATATATGTCAATTGCAGTATGATTTTCCTTTTAAATGCACATTTTTTTTGGCATATACCAAGCACTTATATTCCACAGCTAATGAAAATTTAATCAAATGACATCGAATGAAAATAAATAGTTAATGAATTGTATACCTAATACCCCTTCGCCATAAATTGAACAGAGTATTCTAAAAAAAATTAGAAACTGTGTCAATATGTTAAACGATAATCAATTTACTAAGACACTATGAATATATATATTCACTTAATATTCGTATTTATTATTTTTTGTTTTTCACTGGTTTATTAGTTGTCTTGTAATCATTTTACGATATCGTGTATCGTACGTTGTACCATAACGTGTAAGCATATACTATTACATAGACTAATATACTGACGAATCGTTTATTAGTTATTTTACTATATTATTATTATTCGGTTACCATTTTATTATATACTATTGTAAGTTATCTAATATATTATATTGTTTACAAAACTATACACATTATTATACTAAACGAAATAAGAAACACCACTCCAAGTTCTGGTTTTAATAAATGTCTACATTTTCTAATCATTTAATTGTGCATTTATAGTTCACACATAACAGCCCATATTCTCATACTTTAGGGTAGGGATGAGTATTCTAGATTTGATCGGGTATGGTCAAAAAAATATCCGAATTAAAATAACCGAAATTTTAGAAATGATATCCGAACCAAACCGAAATAATTTCGGTTACCAAACCAAAATAACCGAAAATTATTTCAGATATTTCGGATAATTCGGATAAAACCGAATTTTGGCATTAATTCTGAATTTTAAACAAAAACATAAAAAAAAATACTCTAATACTCAACAAATAACTAGTTTGCAATATTCATAAATAACACTGTCAAATACTAAACAAATCATTACCAACAATCTTCATAAGTTCAAAGTTCAAAAAACATTACCAAATACGAACAATTCATAAAAATGCTACAATCTTCTCAAAACACCAAATTTAAAGTTCAATTTAGGGCAACTATTTATTTTAATTATAATATTACTATACTATATATAAATATAAATTTTAAGATCGGATATTTGGGTAAAAAACTCATACCCGATCGAAAATCATACTACTAAAATATGTTTGGTTATAATCGATTATCCGAATAATCGATTTACCCGAACCAAATTAGATATTTCGGTTTGGTTGGTTCGGTTATTCGGTTATTGGATATTTTGCTCACCCTCGCTTTAGGGGTCCTAAGCAAAATAAAAATAAAATTTTATTTTTGTTAAATTTTCAAATTTCAAAAGATAAAGACGCTATCAATAGTTAAAGGAGTTGGGAGAACTTTTAATAACTTCTAACCAAATCATATCTATAGGGAATCATATAGTCGTATTAAAATGTAAAGAAAAAATGCATAAAGTTGCATATTAGTTTATTTATTTATTCCAATTTAACATTAGATATTTTCAGGGTCTTTTTTAATCCTGAGTTCTAGATGGTTGCATTTCTGGCCTTCCTTTAAGATCGGGCCTGATACATTATTGAATCATTTCATTTCATGGTCGCCATGCTAATTTCTTAACAAGTAACTTAGTTTAAGTATTTTAACTCGTTTTGGCAAAGTTAAAAGTTCGAATATCTTTGTTTATCATATAATAAAATAGGTTCACAATTTCATATAAAATAGTCGATTATGATAATCAACGACAATGACTTTCCTTGTAGAAATAAACAAAAAAACAAATACGAATAATAATCGATTAATGCCAAAACCCCACAACAAAATGAAATTTACCAAAAACACCTTAATCAGCCACACCACAACGACACGTGTCCTCATCAGACTAGCTTATGCCGTGCACCAATCGCAGACTTTCATCATCACTATAAATAAGCTGCCCCACCCAACGTAAAATATCTCCTCACTCTCTTTTTCTTCTCCACTCTGGTAACAATGGCTTCTTTGACTTTCTCTCTCCTCCTCACTCTCTCTCTCTTGTCCTCGTCACTCGCTTCCACGCAACCTTTCCTGGCCTCCGTCGCCGACGATCCCCTCATCCGCCAGGTCGTATCCGAAGGCGCGGAGGCGGTGGACCAGCTTCTGCACGCCGATCAGCACTTCACTCTGTTCAAGGCAAAGTACAGCAAGGCCTACGCCACCCAGGAGGAGCACGACTACCGATTCTCCGTCTTCAAGGCTAACCTGCGCCGTGCCAAGCGCAACCAGCTTGTCGACCCCACCGCCGTCCACGGCGTCACCAAATTCTCCGACCTCACCCCCGAGGAGTTCGAGAGGAGCTACCTGGGGCTCCACAAGCAGCGACTGAAGCTGCCGGCTGACGCGAATGAGGCGCCCAAGCTCCCGACCAACGATCTCCCCACCGACTTCGATTGGCGTGAGCACGGAGCCGTTGGTGCTGTTAAAGATCAGGTTTTGGTTTTAAACTTTCATTCAACTATATCTTCAATCGGTTATTTATTTTTCCATGGAGTCTCAAGTGTGTGTGTGTGTGTTGCAGTTGCGATTACCAATTACGCAGTTTCCTTTGTAACTAACGTTTGACTTAGGGTTTAGATGAGAATTACTTCGTGCGATGCCCTGTTTTATCGACGAATTACTCTTAAAAGTTGTTTTTTTCTCTTGTGCTTTAAAAAGTTGCATATCTATTTTTACCATGTTTACTTCTTGGGAAACTCTAATTTCTTTGGGCAAAATAGTCGGATAGAATCATAGAGTGCTTATTTAACATCTGTTGAACAAGGGAGGGGGCTACAGCTCTCAAACTTTCGGAAACTTTCTTGATCCATGTCTACTTTGTTGTTAACTGTTATCAAAATTTGTATTTGGTGATTTTGCTCCTCTGAAAAAGTAAAACTAATGAGCCCCCAACGTCATCTATGTCAAAAAACTGTTTTAGACGAGATGATTTATCTTTATTTACAGCATATATTCAACTGATTGGAGCTATTCTAATGGGTGATGATGGTGAAACAGGGTTCTTGCGGTTCGTGCTGGTCGTTTAGTACGATTGGTGCGCTGGAAGGAGCACACTATCTGGCGACAGGGGAGCTCTTGAGCCTCAGCGAGCAGCAGCTTGTGGATTGTGATCATGAGGTTTGTCTTCTTGACTTCTGCAGAAGTAAATAACTATTGGTGTTGATTTAGGGAGTTGCTTATCTACGGTATAATTCTTTTGCAACCTGCTATTAGTAGTCGTCAGTTTATTAAATTTCTGTGATTTGTTCATGAGCTTTCTCACTATTCAGTACTTCTGTTGGTTACCATTGTTATGGAGTTGAGGCAATAAGTTTGTTGTAGTTATTAGACCTTAATACTTGAATTGATGTCGTCATATGACATCTTGAGAATGTTTGAAGTATGAGATGTTGTCATTTCATCGTTACAGCTTTCGTGGCAGATGATATCATCTTGTTTTTAATCCACTGAAAAGCTGTTTTGGTGAATAAGTTATTCCTTCACCTCAATCTTTTGTGACTGACTTCTATAATGGCGTTAGTAACTAATACTGTTGGCAACTTGTTTAGAATAGGCAACAGAGTCTCATGTTATTTACTTTTTAGTTTTTGCAGTCATTTTTAAATATGTTGACTTTGCTTTATTATCTATATTGCTCATTTACTTAAGACCTGATACTGGAACCAGTTTCAGTTATGGATTTCTTTAAATAGGAAACTAGTAGATTGTATAATCTATTATGACTTCAAATTTTAAATATTCGGTTAACTGCTCAAGATATCTTTTCATACTGCAAAATAGCATTCTGAACATTCGTTCAAAATCTTGCTTGGTATTTGTTGAGAAATCAAACATTCTTTTCCTTCCCTGCAGTGTGATCCAGCTGAGTTTAATTCCTGCGATTCTGGCTGCAATGGCGGACTAATGAACAATGCCTTCGAATACATCCTCAAGGCTGGTGGAGTCCAAACAGAGAAAGATTATCCTTACACCGGAGTTGATGGTCAATGCAAGTTTAACCAGAACGGGATTGTTGCCGGTGTATCAAACTTCAGCGTTGTCTCTTCAGATGATGATCAAATCGCTGCAAATTTGGTTAAGCACGGCCCTCTTGCAGGTATTTAGTCGCAGTTATGATGAATGTTTTCACCACACTAAAATGAAGAAAAAAATCGGTACTGATTGTATTTCCTTGTGAGCAGTGGGGATCAATGCACTCTGGATGCAGACATACATAAAAGGAGTTTCGTGCCCTTACATCTGTGGCAAATCTTTGGACCACGGTGTGGTTCTGGTGGGATACGGGTCAGCTGGCTACGCTCCCCTTCGCTTCAAGGAGAAGCCGTACTGGATCATCAAGAATTCTTGGGGGGAAAGCTGGGGTGAGGACGGCTACTACAAAATCTGCAGGGGCTCTAATCTTTGTGGTGTGGAGTCTATGGTCTCAACCGTCACTGCAGTCCATCTCAACTCTCAGTAACTCTTCCAATACCCTAAGCATTTTACATGTATATGCACATACTGTGTATATAAGAAGTGTGCATTGCTCATGTTGTAATGTTAGGATTTTAGCTGCCTGCATATGTAATGTTGTCCAAAATTCCAAAGAATCTTGTACTATTTCAGCTGTTCAACTTGATCTCTGTGTGCCATTATTATATAGGGCCACAGATAGTTGAAAGTGCTTTTATAATCTGGGGTGCTGGTCTCTCTATAGTTGAAAAGTAGGGATGATTTGTCATTCTTGTAGAATTTCCATTGTCCACTCTAATACTAGTTATACTACTTATATTGGTTTTAATTTCCCTCAAAAAATTATATTGTTTTAATAATATCCAAGATAAATTAGAGACTTGTTTGTTGTTTCTTTTCGGGAAGGTGGTAGAGAGTTTATTTGTATGGTTTCACTTTTCAGATAGTCATTCTAATCTTTTCTGGGCTGGGCTGGGCATGGATTTAAAAGAACGCCCAATATGATCCCTCACATGAGAGACAGAGGAATGGTTGTTTCCTTCTCTTCTCAATTTTATTAAATTTAAAATTCGAAACGTCGTCATTTTTTTATTGATGTTGATTTTTTAAAATACAGATAATTTCTTATTCAAGTACAAATTTCAAACAAATTCTCCGTTACAGATGCTCAAACCGAAAAAGTGATCCCAGTCTGTATTTGAAAATAAAATCAATGTATTAGTACTAATTAATCATGTCAATATTGATAGTGATACATTTTTTTTAAAAAGAAGCTTTTGGGTGTAAAACTGTAACTTGCCTTTGCATTAATGACAAATAGAAGTAGAGAAAATATACAATTTATTGACTTTGTGATAATTTTAATCTAATAAATCAATAAAACTCAATGAATTGATTTTGTGACAATTTTAGTCTGTAAGTGATTTTTTGCATCAAGAAGTACAGTCATCATCGGAAAATGACATGTAGAAACCACAAGTTAGAAACGTAGTTGGAAATGATTTACAAGCTATTTGTTATTTCTGATATCAATTGTGTTTTTCGATGTCGAAAAATCACTTACGGGTGATAAAATTATCACAAAATCAATTCATTCGGCTTGATTAAGATATTTATTGATTAGGTTAAAATTATCACAAAGTTAATGTATTTATTTAAAATTATGTATTTTCCCTATAAATATTATCATCATTATCCCGCGTTTTACCTTTCGTTGAGTAAACGCAACCTTAGTGACGGAGAAATTTTATGTCATAAAGTTGCTGCGCAAATAACAAATTAACGACGTCATAACAATTAATTAGCGATGGATTAGTTATCCGTTAATAATGCATCGTTAAGTGATTATTTTTAATATTTATTAAGTAATTAAAAATATCCGTCGTTACAATTGTTTATCCGTAGTTAAATAAGAGCAGAATTTTTATTTTTTTAAAATTTCATATTTTTCGTCGATATTAATTGTTAAATTTGATTATTACTTTTTTGCCTTCTTTTAAATTCCAAATATTTCAATTGTAATTCATCGTTAAAAATACAATAAATTTTAAATACAATTAGTTAAGGGTAATTTGTTGCTAGTCCATAGTTAAATCCTGATAGAACGGAGCAACCTTTCTTCCAAAATTCAAACTCTGTCGAAACCCTCCTCTCTTCTTCACCGCCGCAACTCCCTACCGCAGCTCCCCACCTATGCTAGAGCTACTGCCACTGCTGAGTTCTCTCTCCCTCTCCCTCACTCTATCTCTCACTCCTCTCTCTCTTTCAGTCTCAATCTCTCTGATGGGATAAAATGACGCCAAATATGACACTAATTAGCTGGGTCACCGACGATAGATATTTCTTTCATAAATCCATCGTTAAATTCAACGACGGCTTCCGCCATTATATATTTTCCAACTATGAATTTGACGACGGTTATATTATGTCGTCAATCCGTTGCTAATTATAATTAACGATGGAGATTTCTCAATTAATAATGAAATATTCCATCATAATGACTGCAATTTTAGTAGTGTTGTGGTGTGACCACTGACCAACATGATAAAATATTGACTATAATAACGTGAATTTTAAAAAGAAATAGAAGATTCCTTTATTGGTACATTCCCTCAATTTCACTCTTCAAAACACGAACCATCCTTGTCAAAAGATGGGCTCTAGAAACTCAAACTATCGAAATTAGTAAATAGCTTCAAAAATATATGTACTATAGATAATCTAACAATCACTTTGGGGCAGGTTCTCGAATTATTCTTTCAAATTTATCCTCCATAAAACTTTCCTTCAAATCTCAATGCCGGCTAAGCACGCCAAAAATCTACATGAAAAATAACAAAAATAGCAATTTTACCAAATCCAAATATCTACATGGAAAATAACAAAAATATCAATCTTACAAAATCCAAAAAGAGATTGTTTTTATTTCTGTTGCTCACTAATTGGATACGTCAACATGACAACAACAATGAAATATATGATTATGGATGTCAATCTAGTTTGAAATTCATTAGTTAGTCCGAATAGATCGTCAATTTGATAAGTTTAGGATTGAAATTTTTTAATTCGAAAAAAATATCAACTCAAATGATACGAACCAAATAGTCCGACAATCCGAGTGGGCTGACCCGAAAATCAAGTAGGTTGACCCGATTAACTGAATTTTTTCGATTTTCAAACTTCATTACTTGATTTTGAAAGTTAGAATAATAAGTTTTTTTCAAATATTTGTAAAATGTATTTTAGTTAATATTTGAAAGTTATCATTTAACTACTTTGTTTTTTTACACGAACATTTAATACAAAATATTTGTGATTAATATATTATTATCAAGAAAAAATATACTCCCTCCGTCCACCAAATACTTTCATTTAATTCTATTTTGGTACGTCTACAAAAAAATGTTTACTTTCATTTTTTTTAAACATCAACTTCACATTTTTATCCTAAACATATCCATTTATTACCAAAAAAAATCATCCATGGCCCACCTTTTTACACCCACTATCTATTAATATATTTATTTATTATCCTCATGACCCATCTTTTTACACCCACTTAATTTACACTCATTACAATTTATTAAAACCCGTGCCACCAAAATCAAGAAACGAATTTGGTGGATGAAGGGAGTATAATTTATTTTTTCCTGAGCTTTCTGACCCGATTAGCTCGATGGGTTAGCCCTAAACCCAATGGTTTAGGGTTAGTGTTAAAAATTTATAACCTGAAAAATATCAACTCAAATGATCCGAACAAAATAATCGATAACTCGAATGGATTGGCCATATTGACATCCATTGCAACCTAAAACAAGGATGCGCCAGTCAAATATGTTCTAGGCACAACCATTTATGTATTCATAACTGCGTATTATTTTAGTCCGATCACATAGAATTTATGCTCATTACTCTCCACCTTCGCAATTGATCATAGATTACCAAAAAAACTTGCCATACACATGATTATGAAGCCCAACAGGAAGCAATTATTTCTTACTTTCTTATCAATGGGAAGATTCGCTCAGGAAATCTGACTAGCCCAGAAAAATCAAATTATAGAAAGGACGACTAACAGTCTGACATAGACACACTAATTACAAATACTAGTGAACGTACTAAACTGATTATTTACAGATGATAAATATACCAAGGTGAAACTCAGATCCATTTCTCAACTCTAAAGATGAGGCTAGATTGATTGTTTTGAGCTTGATTGGCTCAAAAATCAAAGTACATGGTTTAAAATAAACCAACCATTTTAGAATCTCTTTTTCCTAAATGCATGCAACAAATTCCGGGACAGTAAAGTTTTAGCAGCGATTTTAGTAATTAAATATATATTCCAAGTGGATTGTCCGGTCCGACAGTACTCTTTCACATATATATGACACAACAAAAATTGAAAAAAATATTAAAATGGTTTTTGAAAGCTCTTTGCCTAGGTATATTATATATCTCACCTCTACAACTTAGGTGAAGACCGTGAAGTTAACTAATTAATGAAATTTAATTCACCAAAAAAAAAAAACTATTTTGAGATGCACACTCACAATTCGCATGTGAAGTGGATGAGGCCACACAGATAGGGATAACAATGGATCGGATCTGGACCGGATCTGGATAGGTCTAGATCCAGATCCGAAATTTTTTGCTTGGATCCGGATCCGGTTCAGATCCATAAGATCAAAAGGGTCCAGGGTCTAGACCCGGATCCGCATGTTTTCTCTTCTAAAATAAATCATATATCAAATATAATTCACAGTAACACCATAATAATAATAATCTAAATACATATAATACTATAATAATTATTTAGAAATTCTATAATCATCACAATACAATAAGATGTTAGTTACAAATTTAGTTTTGCTTTCATGACAACAAATAATATTGCAATTGTAATAGAAGAAGTAGCACACATATCTTAACAAATAGACCACTCATATACAAAATTTCCTCAAATATAAGGTACAAGTTTATAATATTATTGACATAATATCCAATTCTGTAACTTAGTTTATCCAACTTTGACTAGAAAGAAAATTAATATAATACACTTATAAATATAAATATAAATTATATGACATATATATTATATGGATCCATGGGCCGGATCTGGACCGGATGCGGATCTCGAATCGAGATCCGGATCCGGATTTTAAAAATGATCCGGATCGGTCGGATCCGCTGATCCTATTTTACGGAGATCCGGATCACGAAAAATGGATTCGGATCTGCGGATCGGACCGGGTCCGAGATCCACCGCCATCCCTACACAGATAATGTTTGATCTAGTTATGAATTTGGAACCAAAATCCCTTTCTCTCAAAAGATAGATAGAAGGCGAAATATATACAAGTACACACTTTTGTAAAAGTGTATGAGACATAACCATTTTGAAAAATTGATACATTGTATACCCATTTGCTTTTTTTAATATATATTTACAGTCTGTTCGTTTAGTTTCGATTTGAATTGTGACATGCCACTGACAAAACAGTAATATTTTTGTTTGTTAACAACCTGTAAATCAGTAAATGATTGCGAAATGAATGGTACTAATAAAACCCCGGAAACATATTAAATTTCATCCATTCATTTAGTCAAGGAAAATTAATTAAATTTTGACCGGAAACATAAATGAATGACATGTTTAATTCCGGTCGCATGATTCCGGAAATAAATTTAATATGTTTCCATTCATTTATTTAATATGTTTCATCGATCTCCATTCATTTATTTAATATGTTTCGGTCGCATGATTAGGAAATGATATGTTTCCTAAATCTCAATTCATTTAATATGTTTACGGTCAAAATTTAATTAATTTTCCTTGATCGGAAACATAAATCAATTGATGGAATTTAATATGTTTGCGGAGTTTTATTAAATTAATTAAATTTTGACGGAAACATAAATAAATTTTGACAGGAAACATAAATAAATTAATTAATCATTGACCGGAAACATAAATTTTGACCGAAACATAAATCATTGATTCGAAACATAAATTTTGACCGGAAACTTCAATTTTCGATAGGAAACAACAAATTAATTCAAGAAATTGAATTAATTTGTTGTTCGTCGACAATCAAGTTTCCGGTCGAAAAGCTTCTTTCGGTCGACCGGAACAACGATGCCTTCCTCGACCGGAACTTCAATTTTCGATCGGAACAACAAATTAATTGATTTCTTGAATTAATTTGTTGTTCGATCGAAAATGAGTTTTCGATCGAGAAGACTTCTTCCGATCGACCGGAAACAACGATGCCTTCCGACCGAAACTTCAATTTTCGATCGAAACTTCAATTCGATGGAACAACATATTTCCTATTAAATATGAAAAGTACTATAATAGATTGTTCGACGAAACCGAATAGTTTATATATATCACTAAAACTACAATTCGAATAAAGTGGGTTTATCTTGAAGTTTCATCGTAAAAAAATAATCTACAATCCATAATAGCATCGTTATCATTAAGCTCGCGTACATTATAGACCATAACAACACTACTACAAAACCACTTTTCTCACCTTATGACTACTTTTTTCGTGAAAGCGTAGTCTATAGTATGAACACTGTTTTTATCAAAGCGTAGTCTATGTGCTAATTTTGAGTATGAGACTACTAACAAAAGCGTGGTCAAAGCGTGGTCTATGGTGGGTATAGACTACGCTAACAAGGCGTGGTGTAAATGCGTAGTCATGGTGGGTATAGACTACGCTAAAAGCGTAGTGTATGTGCGTTTTTATAAAAGCGTAGTCTATGGTGGGTATAGACTACGGCAACAAAGCGTGGTGTAAATCGTGGTCTATGGTGGGTATAGACTACGCTAAAAGCGTGGTGTATGTGCGTTTTTATAAAAAGCGTAGTCATAGTGGGTATAGACTACGCCAACAAAGCGTGGTGTAAATCGTAGTCTATGGTGGGTATAGACTACGCTTAAAAGCGTAGTGTATGTGCGTTTTTATAAAAAGCGTAGTCTATGCCCTAAATTTAAAAAAAATAAAATAAAAATTCACAAACGTGAGATTCGAACTCACGATGTGTGGGTTATTAACATGACACTTAACCATTCCATCAACAATTCAACATCTCTCATATGTGGCTTTATTTATATTTATATTATAACTAAAACCCGAATTTACAATACTTAATTCACTTGTTTGGACAACCAATACTCCCGCCTTCACTCCCGCTGCGACGATCAGTATTCTTCACCTCCTCGCCACCGTCCGGTGGCGGCGATTCGAGCTCCCGGTCCAACCCTTCGTCTCGCTTAATCGAGACTCGTGGGACTCTCTGTCCTCCAACCTACGGCGACTCGACCGCGGTGACTCTTGGGCTTCCAGCACTCGACGACGGCTCTAGGGTTCCGATCGCAAGAGCGCTAGGCTCCAGGTCTGCTGAGCGGCGCTAGGGTCCGATTTGTGGAACCGTCGCTGCAGGAAATAAGGTTCATGTGGAAACGATTGAGATTTCCGTCTACGGCGGCTCTCACTTTTCCGAGCTGGGACGCGCACTGGGCTTCCAAGCGGCGAGCGACGGTGAGCTCGAGCTGTGGGCGAATCTTTCACTCCTCCGGTGGGGCCGACTCGCTTGGATTCGCGACTCCGTGACTCGAGACTCGAGCGAGAACCTCTGTTCACGGCCGCGCCGGATTCGTCGGAACGTCCCACCGACGTAACCGGTTTATTCGTTCATACAGATAACTATTGTTCGACACGTCCATACACCACACGCTTCATCTTTGTATACCGTGATCTACGTGCGTGGATGTTAATCGCTTCTTCTGAATTTGCTTAAGTCTTGATTTTTGCTTAGTACACCGTTCTCGACTTTTGCTTAAGTGTTGATTTTGCTTAAGTGCTAATTTTGCCTAAGTGCTATCAAGCTCGGTGTTATTAGAGTCGCTTGTCTTAAATCGGTTTTCTTTGTATTTGAAATAATTTCCATTACGGTAGTTTAAGTCTTGATTTTTCAAGAGTTTTGTGCCATTCTGTTCGATTTCTTGATCGATCACTTGCTCAGATATGTGTTTATGATTTAATCCACTATTTTTCCGAGTGTCACTTATACTTCCACAATCGAAAGCATGTGTGGAATGGGTGGCGTGAATCTTCTTCAAGTTTCGTGAAATCACAAAAGAAAGATAGGGAAAAATATGGAAAGGGTATGCATTTTCATGATTAATTTAAATGTCAAGTATTCAATATTTACGATTTTCTATAGTGATGCCAATAATTTCTTAGAGATTGAGGCATGTAATTGATTTCATAAATACGCATGTGGATTTCATACGTAATATTTGTATTTGCGATCTTAGTTTTTCACCACTCATTTTCTTATAAAATGAAAATATTATTGCAGGTGTATTTTTCTTTTTGAATAATGATTCTGAATGGAACTCATTTGTTGCTAATCTCCTTTAGATGGAAATTACGTATACTCTATATCTGACATGGATAATGGGGATGTAGCAGACAATTATTTTTTGGGTCAGATTAGGTGACTGAATGAGACAAGGAACTTCTGGCGAATCAATTGAATGTTTTGCTACTGCATGTGATGGTATTCCTTTCTGTACCTGAGTTTCTGATTTCCTAGTAATTACATAGTAACAAAATGCCCCCACACATGTAGTCATATGTTGTGGCTAGCTTCTCTTCTGGAATGTGAGCTTTTTAAGTTGTTGTTCATCTTCTTCTGATTCAGCTTCAAATCCAAAACTTGTAACTTACTGTAAATATGTTTGCACCAAATGAATCTCATGCCCCTAATCGGTGATGCTCAAAAATGTTTTATGGTATTTGATTATTTAGAAATTTAAAAATTCCACTTATATTCTATTTCCTAGGCTGAGATTCAAACTGTTGCATTCATTCTAAACTAGACGAATGTCAAGTTTTAGCATATATTAGATATTTCTCATACACGGTTTTTCACCTAAATGCAAATAGTTTCTACAGTTTGGGCCATTTAATACATAATCACGCTGGGAAATATTTAGGTGAATGTTGAATCCGAATAAGTCAAGTGGTATAGTAGGGCTTATTATTGAGAGTAGATGCTATGCTACAATCAATAAATCATGATATCAATAATAAACGCTGCCATATCATTTCTAAAATGATATATGGCAAAGACACTCTGTAAATACTCACCGCTTTTTTCACTATAAATCAACAAATATACTTTGTAGATTCCACAAATTATACGATAGCAAATCATCGGCAAACAAATATACTTTGTAGATTAATTGTAAGCTCAAGATTGTCCGCTCATATGGATAGTAAATTGGGTGTGCTATAAAGACTACAATTTACGCCAATGTTCTTGAAGAGGCTTTGAGTGGAGCGATTACTGATTAGACCTCTACCTATTGGAACTTACGTGAGCGGAAGGTGCGTAACCCTTAACCGTAATAGAAAGTTTAGTCATTATCTGATCTCTTCTTTCTTTGTCTTTATGTTTGATCTAACCGTAACTCCATTATTCAATAATTTATTAACGAGTTGAAAACAAATTACCACTTCTTTGGTGTAACTATCGGTGATGAACAAGCAGTCGAATAGTAGTTAGAGTTACATCACCGCACAAAGCAAATTTAAGGTGCCTTCCTACTCTTTTCTATCTGCAATGGACGGAAACACTTGTTTCTTGTATTCTAGTTAACCCTTATCTTGTATTTAATCGAGTTAACTTCATGGATCCTTTTCCTTTACACCTTTTAGAGGCTCATATTTATGTTTCAAGTAACTATAATAAGGCTCCCAATAATTTATGTGTTTCTGTTCCTTAAACTTCATCAAGAAAGTAAAGAAATGAAGGATGTTCTTTCACTTTTCTCTTTGATGTTCTTATAAATGCGAATGACTCTTTCGATGGTTATTTTACATGTAATTTTCAGCTCTGTACTTTGAACAAGATGTGAATGGGGATATGGTTTGGCATTGCGGTATTTTGCTTCCATTTCAAATTTTATGATCTTGTTTATCTTGACCTTATCTTTTCCTTTCGTTGATCTCACAATTCACTTCCAAATTTATTGCACCTCTCCTCGACTTGTAGCAATTGGGGTGGGGTGGGTGATTTTCTCGATATCGCTTAAACTTTAAAATCCAGTCGCTTGTATGAATTTCATAAGTTTCTTGAGGTTTTCGTGCGAAGCTTGAGCCTCATTCTATTTTCCACCATTCAACTATGTTTATTATCTTTTGAGCTACACTTTTAAAACAATGGTTTGAGCGAAACGACTTCCTAATGGAAGCATTGTTGAGTTTTACCATCGATATCTGGAAGATAGTGAAAAGCGGCGAAATGCTACATCACCGGAATGTACTTGCATTTTCAAGTGTATAGGATGGATTCAACTGTAAATGCGGTGTGCACACTCTCATCTCTTAACTTGGGAGCTCATATTCTATGATTATGTTGTCGAGTACTCCTCGCCTTCTTGTTGATGAGGTGCAATGGCTAAAGACCAGTGCTTTCTTTAAAAGACCGGAAGGCCTTCAACCTTGTGAGGTCTCGTAACTCAAAGCCGGCACTCACATATTTCTTGTATATGGTCGAACTTCTAATGGCATCCTTGTTTGTATTTCTTGTCATATGAATCAATATTGAAGTTTGCTTTATAGAAGATAAAAACTCGTAGGGATTATGTTTTTGTGATTCCTGCAGGAGATAACTTTTTCAAACTCGCTACATATACAATTGAGGCCCTTTGTGCAAAGACATATGAAGATACAACACATAAGCTTAAGGATATCAAGCACAAATTTTGAGGAGAAACGAGTTACTGCGATTTGAGGCCGAATATAGGAAGGTATTTCTTCGTTCTCGTTGATAATTAGTTCGTATTTAGGAGTTGTAGATGCATTTATTAACACACAATCTCTCATCCTCTTCATTTTTCGAGCACTGCACGATTTCAAGAAGTTACTAATAGATATACTCGGGAAAAACAACTGTAAGTTTTATTCAATATTCCTTCTTCGTTCTTGATTTTATGTTTGAATTTTATCCGCTAAGTTATAAACTCAAGCTTATTCTCCTTTCCATCCGTTTCTCGCTTTCTTCGTCATATGAGGATGTTGCTATGTGTTGAGAAGAGTATCACCGAGTCTATTTTAACTATATTCCTTTGGTGGAAGTCGTCTGATGTCTCTACCGACAGTGGTCCTTTGGGTGTGGGTGGGGATTGGGTGTTCGTCGGTCTCAAACATTCATGCTAATGTTCGTAATCCTTATTGTTTGTCCATTAACAAATTTTGAATTAAAGAGACGCCTGAGATAGAAGAGGACCTCGAGATCCATTTTCCATTGTTCGTATTGGACCACTCCCTTTGATGCTCGTTTAATTAAATTGAGCAAAAGAGATTTTGCTATCCGGGATACTTCGATTCGATGGTAGCAATTGTTGTTGTGGTTCCATTTAAAACCGCAATTGTTGTTGTGGTTCCATTTCTTTACGCTCACATGTAAGATAAACATTTCATTTCTTTAATATAATCATTTTTTCATACAAGAGTGCTAATATTCTATTTTGAATTGTTAATAGTTTCAAAATCGGTCTTACTCTCAAGAGGACATTGATGAAGTTCGCGTTGAATGGGAAAATTTCATGCTTCTTCACATATAGTCTTGTGATGTTTTAGTTGTAAGTTATTGATCTTTCAATTATTTTGTCTCGTGTTATGGAGAATACGGTCTTATTGTTTTGTTAAGTGATGTGCATAGTATTTTGTATAGTGATTTTGTAGATGTAATGAAAGCAGTCAGATATTTTTGTATAGTGATTTTGTAGGTTGTAATGAAAGCAGTTGTATATTTTGAATAGTGATTTTGAACGTATCATGCAAGTATATTTTAATCTCATTTGCTTGCGTTATTAATTATACGTGTTTAAATAAAGAAATTAACTACGGTTGAAATTGAAAACCGTAGTTGTTATTAAATTGACTACGGGTTGTAATAGAAAAAGCGTAGTAAATTTGGCATTAAAACCGTAGTAAATAAACTCAAAACCGTAGTTAATACATATAGACTACGATAAAAAGCGTAGTGTGTGTGCGAAATTTTGTGTGTTCTGTGGTATAGACTACGGCGAAAAGCGTAGTCTATGTGCGGCGTGGTCTATGGTGGGTATAGACTACGCGTAAAAGCGTAGTCTATGTCTGGCGTGAGTCTATGGTGGGTATAGACTACGACAAAAAGCAGAGTGTATGAGCGAACTATTGTGAGTGCGTGTGTATAGACTACGGCGTAAAGCATAGTCATGTGCGGCGTGGTCATGGTGGGTATAGACTACGCAAAAAGCGTAGTATATGAGCGAACTAATGTGTAGTTCGTGTGTATAGACTACGGCGTGAAAAGCGTAGTCTATGTGTGAAAAGCGTAGTCTATGGTGGGTATAGACTACGCATAAAAACGAGTGTGCGCGTCTTTTTCGAGTGCGAGGGTATAGACTACGGCGTAAAAAGCGTAGTCTATGTCGAAAAGCGTGAGTCTATGGTGGGTATAGACTACGCTAAAAAGCGAGTGTGTGCGCGCGTTTTACAGAGTTTGTGGGTATAGACTACGCGTAAAAGCGTAGTCTATGTCGAAGCAGAGTCTATGGTGGTATAGACTACGCTTAAAAGCGTAGTGTATGCGCCGCCTACTTTCTCTACACCACTTTCTCTACACTACTCGATGCGCATGGACTACACATAAAGCGTGTAGTCTATTCATTTTAGTAGTAGGCGATCTATCAAATGATTATCATTTCAATGGGAGATCGCTCACTTTCACGTGCAGACACATATATTAAACCATTTAAAATCAAATGAAGTCGATCCGCTCGAATGTTGTTGCATTTTCATTTACATCAAAGAAAATAAACCGAAATTCGAAGTTCTTTAGGAAATTCAAAGCAAGTAGCGATAATTTACACCGGTCATTAATCCAATTCAAGATACGAGTTCCATCACATCAAAACAACAAATTAATTCAATTTTTGAATTAATTTGTTGTTCGTCGAAAATTGAAGTTTCCGGTCGAGGAAGGCATCGTTGTTTCGATCGTGGGAAGAAGCCTCCTCGATCGAAAACTTGATTTCGACCGGAACAACAAATTAATTCAATTTCTTGAATTAATTTGTTGTTCGGTCGAAAAAAATTCGATCAGTTGTCTCCGATCGACCGGAAACAACGAATTCTCCGACCGAAACTTCAATTTTAGGAAACAACAATAAACATGTATGATTTTGGCCTAAAATGAGAATTACCTCTTGTTCTTCACGGTGTCTTATCTTTCGAAATTCACGGAATGTGAATGGGAATGAGAATGGAAATAAATCGAAATTCACGGAATGAGAATGAGAATGGAAATGAAGAAAATTATGAGAAGAAATCAAATCGAAATTCAAATCGAAATCTAAATCGAATTTCACAAGAGTGTTTCAAATTTTTGAAGAAGAAAAATGTGAAATGGTTGTGAATGCATGAATGTGGGTTGTCAGTTGTCAAGAGGCGTTAATGTTAGCACAGAAAAAAGGAATCGATTGACGCCGCAAATTTACGCAAATTTTGACTGTTTTGTTCTGCAAATTTTGATTGTTTTTGAACAAAAATATAGTTTTTTAATAGGTTTGGGTATGGGGTGTAGTTAATTTTTGGGTTGGATATGGGGTGTACTTAATTTTTAAAAGTTGGGTATATAAGTTGGGCACCCTAGATAGAATTTGGAACGAAGAGGTAATTCTAAACCGGTGGTTCCAAGTCTTTAACTTCATGGGGTGGTAAGAATTCGGAAATATTGCAAAAGAATATTATATCGAGTTTTTGAACAACTGTGAGACTCATAAGTGTCACTAAATAAAATAGATGAATAACTAATTGCACATGTCACAAAAACAAAAACAAGTCACAAAATATAATAGCATCCAAGGGTGAATTATTTTTTCTGAGTAACAAAATTTACTTACACTTTTATTGGTAACAGTAGTATATAAATGTATATGTGGATGTAACTAAATTTTGTCGCCCCAGATGTAACAAAATTTATGAGAATCATCTTAGTATCAGTGAAATCATGTTACTCCTACACAATTTTTTATTACATAGAAAAGATGGCCTACATTACTAATCAATGAACTTCACAAATTGAAATATAAATACGATCTCCCATGATTAAATATAATTTCAAGCCTTGAATCTCCAACCTAAAAGCATCTATATTTGGTCTTGTATTTTGAGAGAGAGAGAGAGACTATTGTGAAGGGAATGGAAGATACAATTATTGTGAAGAAAGTGTAGTTTGGACCACAATTAGAAAGAAGCAGCAACAGTTGAATGAAGCACGCGCTTCTGTCCCTCACCCCTCACTCTATCAAACCCTACTCCTATTATTGCTTTTCCTCTTTTCCCTCCTAACAACTATTCTTATTATATTCAACAATCATTGCCAACAAATTTTCACATATCTCTTTGTTTTTTCTTCCTATTTTTAACATATATTCCCTCAATCCACCATGGATTTTAATTAATTATAATGAGTATAAAATGAGTGAAGTTAATAAATAGATAATGTGATTAAAAGATGTATCATATGGATAATAAATAAATATATTAATGGATAGTAAATGTAAAAATATGGGCCATAAATATTTTTTTATAAATAAGTGGATAGATTTAGGGTAAAAATATAAAGTTGATATTGTTAAAAAAAGAAAATGAATATTTTTTATGAACGGATTAAAATTGAATTAAATGAACGAATATGATGGACGGTGAGAATAATGCATATAAGTATGTTCCTACTAATAATTAATATATAAAATGATATTTATAGTTGGGTTGGATAGAGTAGGATCTCGTTATTTGTGAACATGCACTAATTTACACACCGATAAATAACGTCGTTACCATGTGACAAAAAATGCTTTCCACCCCTTTAGTCAACTAATTTTATATTAAAGAAGAAGTTTGAGCATTCACGTATAGTTATTCTTACTGTACACTTTGGCATCAAAGTAAGATTAATTTGATTACAAAGATGCGTAAAAAATGTTATTTAAGCAGTCCATTTGTGCAATAAATTGGGTATTCGACAATATATAATTATAAAGGGTGAATATCAATTTATTGATATTTACCCTTTTAAATTGTAACAAGATGTTTCATTTTAAAAATATAGATCCACATATATATCTATCCAATAGCGTACAGAAAGGGGTAGGGTTCAGTTCTCAAAACCAGGAATTTAAGTTTTCAAGACAACAAATTCCTATAAATTCATATAAATGTTATATTGTCGAATTTATTTGTAAGAGTCCCATCGCATTTTTTAGAAAAAAGAAGAAGAAGAACACACAACCTTACATAACTACACTTTCATTTGTAATATATATATATAATTGAATTCCTAGCTATACTTTTACCTTTTTCTTTTCTTGAATTGGAACCTTGAATTTTGATTGATAAACAAGTACTTAATTTCACCAAATAACTATAGTAACATGAACTCAATTTTAACAACTCAACAAAGAATTAAAAAGACAATTTAAAAGTATACATATGTAACTATCCATTTCTCCAAGAAACAATATATAGCGTAGAAACTAAATTATATGGATTTTATACATAAAACCTGAAGCAAAAGACATATATATATATATATATATATATATATATATATATATATATATATATAGAGTGAGGTTCAAATAAGAACCAATTTTAACGTGAGAACTAAGAACCACGGAAATTATTTACGAACAAAATGAATTTGCTATGAAAGTTAATGAATCTGTTGGAAATTTATCGAATCCAAAATTTGAATTTTCACCCGTGGTTCGAATCCCATGAGCGAAAATTCCATTTTTGGATTGAGATCTTTCCAATGATTCATCAAGTTTCACATGAATTCATCATTTTTGGTTCTCACGATAAAAATTATTTTTACGTTAACCCTTCCCTATATATATATAGAATTTGATTCAAATGAGAACCATCGAACCAAATGAATTTATTATGAAAGTTGATGAATCCCTTGAGATAGTTCTTGAATTCAAAATTCGAATTTTTACCCGGGTTCAAACCATGATGAGGCGAAAATTCTATATTATATGTTTTTGTATTATTTCTAATATTCCGAAATTCCCTCAAAATTGAAAGGAAAAAGCCTAATGTGTGTGTTTATCATTCACACGTGCTTGTAGAAACCGCTAGCAGCAGAAATACAATCTGGCCAAATTAGAATAGAGTATAACGAAATTGTTGATAACAGCAGCCTAAATTCCCATTACATAATAAAGTACAAGATGTAGTAGAGATTCAGACATAACATTAATAACTAAGGGCTGATTAATCATTATTGGACGTAGTTCATACAAACACCTATTGGGTCAAAATATAATGGGTGCACCGATAAATAGCAACTACACGATCCCAGCCAAAAAGAAAAAACACAGAAACTCATATTAGGTTGTTCACCTATACGAACGCCCTAAAAGTGTCAATTGCATCGAAGAAAAGTATAATTTACAATGAAGAAGTCATGTTTATTTTTCATATTTTAACTAAAAAATGTCATTGACACTAAAGAAAAGTATCATTTATGATGAAAAAAGTTATCAATATCCGTACCTCCCACCTTTATCTTATGAGTCCACCTAAAAAAAGAGTAGATACTCCATAGCATGACTAAAATGTATTTTTTGGTCAATAGGAATTACTGGATTGCACTTTTAGCATCATAAAATAAGAGCGGTAATGTTAATCCTTCGTCAAATTTCAATCTGTAACAATTGGTCCTTTCGATTCTAAAAGAGTTGCATTAATTTGAAAAGTGAGCAAAGAATATCCATCCAACCAAATCTTGACCAAAATTTCAACTTATAACTGCACTTAAGAAATGAAATGAACATATTTTGTCAAAGCCATTTTGCCAAAACACCAACAATAGCGAATTGAAACCCTAACTTGTAGCCCACACACACAAAACCAAAAAACTGATGCTGAGCACACATATCAAACCAGAACTAGGTGTATATGTGTACCCTTTAGGACTGAAATGTCATTGTCTATAAAAGATTATTGTATTTTGCACAAGGTACACAAATTTTCGAATCTAGGTCGAAGTTTCTGTAATTATTTTTTGTTTCATACACATGTTAAGGTTCATGGGGTGTTTGGATAAGCTTATTTTAGAGAGCTTATAAGTTCCAAGAGCTTATAAGATGTTTCAAGAGCTTATAAGAGGTAATGTCTCAAGTGCTTATAAGTTGTTAAAGT
This sequence comes from Salvia rosmarinus, assembly GCA_036937905.1. Classification (NCBI taxonomy): domain Eukaryota; kingdom Viridiplantae; phylum Streptophyta; class Magnoliopsida; order Lamiales; family Lamiaceae; genus Salvia; species Salvia rosmarinus. The sequence continues at coordinate 115,991,332 of CM072819.1, forward strand.
GTTTGGATAATTGATCTTATAAGCTAGAGAAATAATCGTGAGTTAGAGAAAGAAAATTAACGATATGTGAAGTTGATAGTATATGTGCAGGAAATAACGAATTATAATAAGGTTATTTTGGTAAATATATGATTGCTTATAAGTTTATGAAAAAATAAGTTATGGTTGACCAACTTATTTTAGGGAGCTTATGTTTGTTGGAACTTATTTTCACAAATTATAAATTCGTTTGGAGCTTATTTTGTCAAAAACTCTGCAATAGCTTATAAGGTCCTAAACAACTTATGCTCAACCAAACACCCTCCATATCTAGAAGCCTACAAGAAAGAAAAGGGCCTTCATATAATCTCAACAAATCATATCTATATCTATACATGTACCTTATATATCCTACACAAACCATTAAATGCACATCCAATCCATTTATGATATCCAGTTTTACACTTGCTGAAATATTAATTAGGAACCACAGTTTCCAATATCCTTTTCTCGAGTTTGGTTAATATATCAGATTTTAATTCCTTACAGCTTTCTTTCTCCGGGTCTTTTGCCCTTTGAGAGTATTTTGTGACTACACCTACATTTAATATCTTCGACATGTGCAGCGTGAGATATCTTTGTTCTAAATCTGCTAGCTCTTAACTAACCGAGCTAAGCTCGTAGGAGCGAGATATCTGAGTATAGGTTCGAGAAACAATGATATATAAATTTGCCTCCTATATCATATTAAATTAATGACATTCTCATATAAAACTCATTTCCAAATTTATTGATTCTTAACTAAATCTTAATATCTTCAATATTGATTGCACTATTATAAATGTGTGTGTGTGTGTGAAGGATTAGGAATGGATGTTTGGAGGGCTAAATGCATGGCACTTCTATAATGTGCTCTTTATTGGGATATGAATAATGAATCATAAAGTGATATTTGCCAATGTATCATAGACTTGAAAAGCTGGACCGCCAACCCCTCATTTTTCCTTGCTATGTGATATAGATTATTAAATTATGCAAAATGATATAGATAGCAAAAACTCGATATATCTTATAGTCAAATGCATTAATCCAGGAATAAAACAAGGAAGGAATCATGGAGTTGAAAATCAAGAAGAAAGCCAAATGAAGAAAACAAAATAAACAAAAAAGATTCAAAGAGAGCATTAGTGTTCAAACAACATAAATCATACGATACACACATCCATATGCTGCAAAAATTTCTTAAACAAACCATTCCCCTGAAAAGCACAAAGAAAAAAAATTCCAAGTTTTCGATAAGACCAAATTAATGGAGAGAATCGTAATAGAGATTCGTACATAATTTATAATAAAACAACACATCCCAATATCAGTACGCCTTCTTCTTCTTCTTCTTACACACTTCTAACCTAACACTTTTCTAAATTGTGTCGAAATTGGATTGGATTTAACTAAAACGTTACAATAATAACAATGTTCATTAACGACAAATTCCACATGATCTCAAGGCCTCGGTGGTAAGAAATATTGCGTACCCGACATGTAGCAACTTAGCTGATTCGGATAAATTGAAGGGTCAAGCATCGAGGCATTGAGGTTGCTCGTCATGGCCGCAGCTGCGGTCGAGGGAGGCGCTGCTGCAGCGATGAGATCAAGCGGATGTTGCTGCGACCCTCCACAGCCGGAGGAGCCTTCTCCTCCTCCGCCACCACCACCACCGTGGTACTGGGAATCGGGGCCTTGATCGTAGAGAATTCCCTTAAAAACATGCCCTCCAATGTTCACTGCCGTCTGATACGCCAAAGTCTCCTCCGCCTCGTCCATGGCGCTCACCTTCACGCACCGGAAGTCCGCCGGAGAATTCACTTCCGGCGGAAACTGCCCCACCTCAAACCCTAATTAATCACAATGCAAAAAACATCCATCATAACTCAAAAATATTTTTATTACAACTTACCGAGAATTAATTCTTGAATGTATTTATATAAGGAAAGATTTCGACACCATTTTTCTTCACTAAGTCCTTTTAGACTCCATTTTGCGTCAGTTTTACTCTGAAACAGTAAAGGAAACGGAAAGTAAGGTAAAGCGAGAGCTAGTAGTTGGTACAAACAAGATTCGTTCATCACATACACACGCAAATGATGCAGAAACTACATACGACAGTTTCGCATCACACACATATAAATAGGTATTATACAACAAAACAATTAATGATAAATCTTTTGTTAGATTTGAAGGATCAAAATTCTTTCCCACTTTTCCACCCAAAAATTTCAAGAATTGAGACCCATCACCACATTGATTGATGGCGCAGATAACAAACATGAGAATTTTCAAGATATATAAGATTCAATTTCCCACCTCCACCGCCGCTGCCGTCGGCGGGATTCTCCCTGAGGCGCTTAAGATTCTCACCTCTAACGACCTGCTGCTGCAGCCGCTCGCGGCGGCGAGCCGCCGGAACCCACGTGCTCTTGACGTGGGTTTGGCAAGGAAAACCGCGGCTCTTGCAGCAAGTTCTACACCTCATGTGCTCGCAATCTTTCTTGGCTTGATTCCCACAGTCTTGACAGTTTATCATCTCGCTTCCACCGCCTACTCTTCCCACACCGCTGCTCATCGCGCCACCAAACCCTAATTCTGCTGCTGCGCCGCCGTAGCTTCGCCTAATCGAGACTTCCACGTTTTGGTGCAGAGAATGAAATCTTTGCTGATGGTGGTACAGCTGCTGACATAATTCGAAACGCTTGTTGTAGATCTCCTCGTTTTTGGACAGCAATAACCTGTCCCCTTCCTGATCTTGATTCTGACTTAGTGAGAGAAACCCAGACATTTTGATTTTGAGCTAAATTCTGCCCAAAAATCCATAGCAAATTAAACAGAACAAAGATGAGAAATCTAACCCTTTGCCAGTTAGTGTTGTATTGGAGTTGGGCAATATGAAATATGGGACGTGAGTGAAGATCTTTTTACTAATAATTTTGCTGGCTGACACTGTTTTCTGTGCGTGATTTCTGGGGCTCTTGTGTATATGTGCAGCTTTTTTCACTATCAATATTTAGGAATTTTTTAGGTTAAGGAAGGAAGAGAGAAAGCAATTACTGTTGGTCTGGTTTACTATATGATATCTCTCTTTCTCTCAAAAGCAATCTGTCTCGCTCTTATATATATAGAGAGAGAGAGGAAGAGAGAATTGAGATGAGTGTAGTGGGAAAGATAAGGGCGATGAATTGAATTGAATAATTTTTGTGTGTGAGGGAGGGGGATATGATGCATTAAATTCACAACCCTGCAAACGCCGCCATCAGCCACTGCAGCCACTCGCCTGCAACCTCAATTTAAGACCCCGCAGTAACATTTCCTCCCTCTCTTCTTCCACTTTCTCTCTCTCACACAACACGCACTACACTCAAAGATGGTAGAGAGAGAGAGAGAGAGAGATAGATTGGTGGGGGTGGTGGGACTGCAGGGGCTTAATTTGTTTGAGCACAAAATCTTTGCCCCCTCTGTTCTACAGTTCTCTCGCAGTTTCATTTGTGTCATATATGAAATAACAGAAAATATTATCTAGCCCTTGCATGCTAATCCAACGGCTTACATTTACCGACATGACATTGATTGGATCATCTTTTTTGCTTATTCATCTTTACACCATCAAAAATGCCCATGAAATGTATAAAGTGTGTTGTATATCTTATGTCTACATATGTATATGATGAATATGTTATGTAAGTAACATTGCTAGGGTTTTGGTTTCAAATCACCTAGTTCGAAGTGGATCAATAGTATGGCCGAATTGGATTTTGCATTTGACCTAACTTTAATAGGATACTAAATGGGTAAATAGCGTTTTATGTCCCATCGTTTTAGTGTTTTTTCAGAAATGTCCCACCGTAAAGGTATTTACAAAACAGTACCCATCATATTCGAAAAATAACACGATATGACCTCGAAAATTTTCCGGTGCCTGAATTTTGACGTGTAGGTCGGAGCTGCTGAGTTGGCATACATGTGGGAAAAAAACAAAAATAACATAAAACACGTTAAAATGAAACGAAACGAAGCAGTATTTACCTTGTCTGGCTTGCTCTTGACGATCCGCGGCCTCAAATTCCACACCTTGATTTCTTCATTGTCGTCTTCATCATCATTCGATAGGTCTCCTTCTTAGGGTTTTCTTCCTCTTCTTTCCCTTTTGGATCCAATTTTGATCTCATTGCCTCAAATTCTGACCTTGGATTTTTCTCTGTTGAATTGAGGGAAGAAGCAAATCGCATTTCTTCTTAGGGTTTGCGTAAACCTGCTTTAGATTTTTACAACTTTGCTCTCTTCGCATTGGAGGAGCAGGCTGCTGATTCTTGACGGAGAAGCAAATCTGATTTCTTTTGGGGATGCATGATGATCGCCTTCTCCAACCTTTGATTTTTTCTTGAGTTTGCTCTTATCTTCGAGTGATGGCACTGCTTCATTTGAGAAGCAAATGCGATTTCTTGAAGAGGTGTTTAGGGTTTGATGATGAATCACTTGACTACCAAGCCTACCATGGAGTTTTCTCGGTTTGCCTTATCTTCGAATCGGGAGAAAGTCCGCTTTGGAGAAGCAAATGCGATTTCTTAAAGAAAGGGTTTTCGTGGTATGTATCGACTTCTTTGGAGAAGAAGCAAATGCGGATTTTTGAAAGAAAATCTATGGTTTGCATCACTTCTCTTTTATTTAAGAAAATCAAAATTAAATTATTTATTACATAAGCTTAAATACATAGAAAATGAAATTTCACTATTCAATCCTCATTTTCCTCCCCATTTCACGTCCCACACACACATGAACACCGTTGAATTTTCGATCGGTCTTGAAAAGAGGTATAATCTCGTACCTAGAACATATCTACGGTTTGAAATTTTTAAAATCATGAGCATATGTTTATTATGTAATTTTGGTCATATGCTGAAAATTTGAAAGATTCGACATCTACGTATTGTTTAACGTTAATTTATAAAGCATATGTTATTTGTTTGTAAATTCTTGTAATTTTCGAAAACAAGGGCTGTTTGATCTTGAATAATTGATGTTGTTATGATTGAATTGTCTTCATATAAATGTTTGGTCTTGATAGGCATTTATGCCGTTCTATGAGGATAAAATATGGATAAAGAAAGAAATGGAATTGGAAATTAGTTCCTTAGCTCTAAGGAACATCCAAGTGGGTATAAGTATTTTCTATAAAATTATGCTTATGCTTTTAAATGTTTTCAAATGTTATGATATGCTTATGCATAAAATAATATGAGATTTCATGATATGATTTCTTAGATAGTTCGAGTATTTCGCTATCCAACTGTTTCATTTCACATCATAACTTTGTGCTAAGCAATTTTGAAGACCTTTGAGATCCGAGTTTGCTTATTGATTGAAAACCTATATCCTGTTATTGATAAGCAAGATATGCTGCAGGTTTGGCAATTGCAATGCAGATGTCACCCGAAGAAGAAATCCTCGATCTAAAAGAATAAGAAAGTACAATTTTTTCAAGATTTACTTGTACTTTCTCCCTTAAACCAATTGCGAGTGCGAGTTTTTATACCGGATCCTTTATCCTCAATGAAGTTGATACTCGGCTGATTTTAAAGAATGAGTTCGTTTCAATGAGCGAGTTTTCGAAATTTGGAGAGCTTTGATCAAAAATATCTCCTATGTATATCGTTGATGTTGAAGGTCAACAACTTTCGGTGGTATACGAGAGATAGTACATTTACATGATGTGCTCATCTCAATTATCTCGACGAGACTACAAGTTTATATTTCGTGTTGGACGAGTTTATCTGCAATAGATGGTCAATTTAAATGGACCATCCAAACGTTAGAAGACAAGATCAGAACGACGATTTATATGACGCTCTATGAAGTCTTTTACGATAGCAAGTGTAGATCGTCGTTTTATTTTAAAACGTATTTGAAGAAGAAAGTGCTTGGACCAGAAGCGATTAAAGAGATGGTCGTAATCGTACGACAAGTAAAGACAAGAATCCAAGAAGTTATCGAGATGTATCGAACTGTACGAGATTCAAGAAAGATTGGCTAGTCACCTACGGATAAGCATTTTATCCGAGTTCGAAAATATTCGTGATGTATTCTATATGCTACAGTTACAAAGCTATGTGTTTAATCCAAAACACATGACACATCAAGAGAGTAAATGTTCGTGAACAAGATTTACATATGTTATTTGTTTGTAAATTCTTGTAATTTTCGAAAACAAGGGCTGTTTGATCTTGAATAATTGATGTTGTTATGATTGAATTGTCTTCATATATGTGTTATTGGATTGATATAAACGTGTTTGGAACAAGAAAAACGTTTGAAATCGAAATTATGCGAAAAATCTCAAAATGGCCGAAACCCTAGTCTCCATAATGTTGGATTTCTGATTTTTATTTAATCATTTTGACTTCATATTTGGATTCTATGATATGAATAAAGCCTAAAACGATTTATTCGGATTTTTCCGACGACGTATTCAAAAACGGTAAAATTTTAGTTTGTCGGCGAAAATTGGTTTTCAATGCCAAAGCTTTGATCTTTATATTTTATTGATAAAATGATGATATTTAATGATAGTTGAGCATGTATATAGGTTCGTTGGTGTCAGATGACGTTTCACGTGAATTTTCGACGTTAGACCTAAAATGACGTCTTAAGGGGATTTTCGGTTAGTGGCTAAGATGAGATGATTGAAGCTTGTTGTTGAGTTTTATATACTCATTGAGACATATGGTGATGGATTGATGGAGTTTGGGCTATGTTTGGATGGTTTGGTATTGATATGGCGATGCGTTTATAAACGTTACGCCTAGAAATTCGTTAGAATTGTATGTTTTGGATAAGATTAGACGGTTTCTGCGCATTGATGAGTCCTATATGCGTGTTTGGCTTCATAAAGCTTAGTAAAGATGTTATATGCCTAAGATGTTAGAGGATCTGATGACCCAGTATTAATAGATCATGATATTTTGATATCGAGAAGAAATAGTCGTGTCGACGACTAAAGATGAGTAATGTTCTTGTTTGGTCTTGATAGGCATTTATGCCGTTCTATGAGGATAAAATATGGATAAAGAAAGAAATGGAATTGGAAATTAGTTCCTTAGCTCTAAGGAACATCCAGGTGGGTATAAGTATTTTCTATAAAATTATGCTTATGCTTTTAAATGTTTTCAAATGTTATGATATGCTTATGCATAAAATAATATGAGATTTCATGATATGCATTGCTTGCAAAGTTTCAAAGTTAATTGACTTGCCTAAGTTTGAGCATGAACATGAACATAAGCATGATGCACTACCTATCCACGGGAAAGAAAGAAAGAAAAAGAAAGAAAGAGTTTACCGACGTCGGGTATGACCAGTAGTTGAGAACCTTCGGTCCAACTCGGGTATGTGATATAAAGGTGTTTGAGAAGGAGGCCTACTTCTCAACACGCGAAAGAATCCGTGGATATGGGAAGGAGAGAAGAAAGTTGCATGCGCAGACATGAAACATGCATATGCATATGTTATGATGTTATGAGCAAGTAAGTATTTTTGAAAGCATATGTTATGGCAAATCAAGTTTATAGCCCTAAGGGCAAAATTTATCTTTATGTTTTGGCGTATACCCACCGAGTGCATTTTTACTCACACCGCATATATTTCGAATATGCGGGTTGAGTGGAGAGAATCTTTGGAATCGAATCTTTCACGAAGGAGCTTCCTAAATGTTGCTTCATATTAAGGTTGTTCTATTGTTATTGATGCTGTTATGTTTTATTGCCCAGAGAGTTATGTCTTCACACATAATTCTCAACCACACTTTCCGTTGCCGAACTTTGACCGTTTCTTATTTTTGTGTTCGGTTAGAACAAAATGACCATATTCAATGCTCTGTCATGATTTAAGATGTTGATAAATTCCCAAAGTTTTTGAAGCATGCTCAATTATGTACCTCCTTGATATTGGCTATTCCGTTTCTCTTGACATATGTTTGAGCCCGTTGTCGTTAAATTCTCTTCTTAACCCCGAGTCATGGCCTAATTACCTGATTAGGTAGTCGGGTCGTGACAGAATGGTATCAGAGCGGTTTTGAATTTTGAACCTGTGAAATCTTTGTAAATTTGTGCACTTTGTGCACAGTTTTGTAATTCTGAGTTATGAATCCTTATGAATCTTTGAAATTCTGGTGCAGTTTGTGCACCTTGAACATGTGAATTCTTTGAAATGATTCTATTTGAGAATTTGAGTTATGAGTCAGTTGTTTGACTCTATTTGAGAATCTGAGTTTATAGAATCAGTTGTTTGATTCTGATTTGAGAAAATGAGTTAACGAGATAATTATCCTTGAGAGAAGCTCAGCATTCGATTCTGTCATCTCTAGCTCACCAGGTAAAAGTTTATGCTTATGATTATGGTTATTACAGTTGATGATTGAATATGTGCTTACTTGAAATGAATATTGCTCATTGAGCTGAAATTGAAAAGAAATCATGAGAAAGAAAATATGGCAGAACAATATGAATAAGTTTTCTACACGAGTTCGAGTATTGTTTTTATCTTCGATGACGAGGATCGTTTGGACAACTTAGAAGAGTACGATTTGTTTGTCGTCGTCCTGTTGTTGTTATCTCGTTGTCGACGTTACATTGTCATCGTTTCGTTTATATTCATCAGCAAAGATCAAAGATAATTTCTATCTATATGCATCAGACGAGTAGCTTACCTTAAACGAATTTCTTGCTTGATTCCATCGTTTGTGGGAGAAACATTTGGAGCAAGGCGTATCGAGATTTGATGAAAATTTCAATCGATTCCTTTATTGTTTAAAGAGTGGCAAGCTTGGGTTGTTGCTGTTGCCATTGTTCATATTGAGTCTGGTTTCGTTGTTTTTGAGCAAATTGATTCTCCAGACTCCTAGTTACCATCAAATTTTAATATTATGTACACTCGAGCCCCCTCATTTTAATTCATTTTTTTTCCTATTGCTAAATCTATCTAAATTGTTCATCAGCTTCAGTTGGTTGATAAATTTTCCTCTTCCATTTGATAATAATGATGGTTAAAATCTTGAACTCATAGAGGTTGATTCTTATATGCCTGAGCATGATACTAGTCCCTTATTCTAAAAATAGAGTCTTCCTTATCAAATGCTCAGCTAATTATCCCTGAATCTGATGTAGATCTTGTACAATTTGATTACTCTTAAATTGATATTGAGATGCTTCTTATTAACCCAGATTAATGCAATCAACCTTTCGCATCTCTTGAGATTCCTACATCGATTCAGTTTGTTTTATTTTCTTATGTTTCCAAGACCTTTTCTTTGGAAATTAATCAAGAATCAAATTAGTTTATCGAGACCTTGGATGCCTTGAGATTTTGTGTATGAACTTAAGTTGTACAAGTTGTTGGCACAGCACAACTACAACCCTAGATATCGGTCATTTGCCTTTCAAAAATAGCTTATCGTGGATAGAGTAGAAGCTGATAGTTATAGATTATATCGGATGTGGTTGCCAGAGATATTAAAGAATTTATATACCTGAAAGCCCCAGATAGCAAAGTTTTCCTTGTTTTGTAAAAGTGCTTAGAGATGATATACGATCATTTCGCTATCCAACTGTTTCATTTCACATCATAACTTTGTGCTAAGCAATTTTGAAGACCTTTGAGATCTGAGTTTGCTTATTGATTGAAAACCTATATCCTGTTATTGATAAGCAAGATATGCTGCAGTTTGGTATTCAATTGCAATGCAGTATGTCACCCAGAAGAAGAAATCCTCAGTCTAAAAGAATAAGAAAGTACAATTTTTTTCAAGATTTACTTGTACTTTCTCCCCCTTAAACCAATTGCAGAATTGCAGAGTTTTTATACCAGATCCTTTATCCTCAATGAAGTTGATACTCGGCTGATTTTAAAGAATGAGTTCGTTTCAATGAGCGAGTTTTCGAAATTTGGAGAGCTTTGATCAAAAATATCTCCTATGTATATCGTTGATGTTGAAGGGTCAACAACTTTCTGGTGGATATTACGTCAAAAAGCTCTTCCTTTCGAGCAACTAGAGAATTTTACGTGGGAGCAATTCAAGAAGAATGGTACGAAAAGTATATACCTCGGAATTCCACAACCAGAAAGAGATTTAATTTACGAGCATGAAGCAAAGAAAGAAGATTGTCGTAGTATATGATCGTGAATTCTGCAGATTAATTCGTGATGCTCTTTATAAAGTTGAAAAGATAAGAAGGCATATGCGTTAGTTACCAAATCGAAGCGTGGGTGATAATCGATCGACTCACGAAATACGCTTATGTTATTCTGATCTCTATCACGTACGAAGTTGACAAGTTAACTTAAGTGTACGTCGAGAGATAGTACATTTACATGATGTGCTCATCTCAATCATCTCGAACAGAGACTACAAGTTTATATTTCGTGTTGGACGAGTTTATCTGCAATAGATGGTCAATTTAAATGGACCATCCAAACGTTAGAAGACAAGATCAGAACGACGATTTATATGACGCTCTATGAAGTCTTTTACGATAGCAAGTGTAGATCGTCGTTTTATTTTAAAACGTATTTGAAGAAGAAAGTGCTTGGACCAGAAGCGATTAAAGAGATGGTCGTAATCGTACGACAAGTAAAGACAAGAATCCAAGAAGTTATCGAGATGTATCGAACTGTACGAGATTCAAGAAAGATTGGCTAGTCACCTACGGATAAGCATTTTATCCGAGTTCGAAAATATTCGTGATGTATTCTATATGCTACAGTTACAAAGCTATGTGTTTAATCCAAAACACATGACACATCAAGAGAGTAAATGTTCGTGAACAAGATTTAAGCTATGAAAGAAAGTCAGAATGAATCTTAAATTGACATGGAAGCATGATGATTTCGAAGAAACGACATGGAAGTTAAAGATCAGATGAGGAAGAAGTGCTCTGAACTTTTGCTGACGTATAAAATTTCGAGGACGAAATTTTTGTAAGGGGGTGAGAATGTAATACCCCGTATTTTTGTAACAGAGATTAACCCATAATTAAGATCTCATTAAGAAGGGAATTTCATTCTTAAGAAAGAGTTGGTTAAGTTAGAAGCTTTTGCGTTAAGCTTCAAGTTGAGACGATAGAATTTTGGCAGATTTGAGATAGAATCTGAGATAAGATCCTTAAATCTAGTCAAACATAAGAAGACCTAGATTTAAATAGTCTTGATATGATAGATACATGCTCAACGAAGTCTTGATTTCAGAAAATTTAGAATTTCAAAAATTTACGTTTTTATGACGTCGGCGTTTGCCGATTAAGCTCGGATGAAGAGCAAAATATTTAAAATGGTTTTTAAGGTCAAAAATATGTTTAATAAGTATATTTTGATATTTATGAGTAAATATTGAGGTTAAAAGTAGAGATTCAAAAGAGGTTATTTTATCGGATAATTAGCGTCGATTTCTTGCGATAAAAACGTTATGTTTTATTCTACAATATTTATAATTATTTTCTACAACAAAAGTGATTATTTTATATTAAAGAAAATAAGAAAAAAGAAAGGAAAAGAAAAAGGGTTCTAGAAATAGGATGAATAATCCTTTTATTTAAGAAAATCAAAATTAAATTATTTATTACATAAGCTTAAATACATAGAAAAATGAAATTTCACTATTCAATCCTCATTTTCCTCCCCATTTTCACGTCCCACACACACATGAACACACACTATTTTTTGAAAATAGGGCTTCAAAAATAGGAAGATCCGACCGTTGAATTTTCGATCGGTCTTCGAAAAGAGGTATAATCTCGTACCTAGAACATATCTACGGTTTGAAATTTTTAAAATCATGAGCATATGTTTATTATGTAATTTTGGTCATATGCTGAAAATTTGAAGGTTTATGTTGTGTCGATTATTTATTGATATTATGATAGATTCGACATCTACGTATTGTTTAACGTTGAATTTATAAAGCATATGTTATTTGTTTGTAAATTCTTGTAATTTTTGAAAACAAGGGGCTGTTTGATCTTGAATAATTGATGTTGTTATGATTGAATTGTCTTCATATATGTGTTATTGGATTGATATAAACGTGTTTGGAACAAGAAAAACGTTTGAAATCGAAATTATGCGAAAAATCTCAAAATGGCCGAAACCCTAGTCTCCATAATGTTGGATTTCTGATTTTTATTTAATCATTTTGACTTCATATTTGGATTCTATGATATGAATAAAGCCTAAAACGATTTATTCGGATTTTTCCGCCGACGTATTCAAAAACGGTAAAATTTTAGTTTGTCGGCGAAAATTGGTTTTCAATGCCAAAGCTTTGATCTTTATATTTTATTGATAAAATGATGATATTTAATGATAGTTGAGCATGTATATAGGTTCGTTGGTGTCAGATGACGTTTCACGTGAATTTTCGACGTTAGACCTAAAATGACGTCTTAAGGGGATTTTCGGTTAGTGGCTAAGATGAGATGATTGAAGCTTGTTGTTGAGTTTTATATACTCATTGAGACATATGGTGATGGATTGATGGAGTTTGGGCTATGTTTGGATGGTTTGGTATTGATATGGCGATGCGTTTATAAACGTTACGTTGCCGAAATTTCGTTAGAATTCGTATGTTTTGGATAAGATTAGACGGTTTACGCGCATTGATGAGTCCTATATGCGTGTTTGGCTTCATAAAGCTTAGTAAAGATGTTATATGCCTAAGATGTTAGAGGATGCAATGACCCAAGTATTAATAGATCATGATATTTTGATATCAAGAAGAAATAGTCGTGTCGACGACTAAAGATGAGTAATGTTCTTGTTTGGTCTTGATAGGCATTTATGCCGTTCTATGAGGATAAAATATGGATAAAGAAAGAAATGGAATTGGAAATTAGTTCCTTAGCTCTAAGGAACATCCAGGTGGGTATAAGTATTTTCTATAAAATTATGCTTATGCTTTTAAATGTTTTCAAATGTTATGATATGCTTATGCATAAAATAATATGAGATTTCATGATATGCATTGCTTGCAAAGTTTCAAAGTTAATTGACTTGCCTAAGTTTGAGCATGAACATGAGCATAAGCATGATGCACTACCTATCCACGGGAAAGAAAGAAAGAAAACGAAGAAAGAGTTTACCGACGTCGGGTATGACCGTAGTTGAGAACCTTGGTCAAACGAACGAACCCACAACACTCAAGGATATTATCATAAAAGGTCATATAATAACTCTTTGTGATCTCGATGTCTTATGTGAAATTGGAGAGAGAAGGATTTCTTGATAGGATTTCTATGGTATACATCCAATTCTCCGTGGTGCCTTTGATTTTTGCCTCTTTCGAATCGAAGAAGCTCGGCCTCGCCGAAGAAGAAAGAAATGCAGATTTCTTAGATAGATTTTGCGGTATACATAGTCTTCTACGGTGGATAGGATCTTTTTCGTCTGAATTGGAAGAGAAACCGAGTCACGGAGAAGCAAAAATGTAGATTTGAAGGGTTTCGACGGTATACATTGACTTCTCCGGAAGATCGTATTTTGAATTCGAATTGGAGGCGGCCGATTCTCGCCGGAGAAAGAAAATGCGATTTCTTAAGAGGATCTCGCGATATGAAATCACATCGATTTCTCCGACCACCAATCGCGCCACGGTAATGCCTCGCCGCCTCTCGGAGCAACGACAATCTCTCAAACTCATCGTCAAGCGTCGGCTCCTTCTTCTCACCGCCACCGGAGGGTCACGCCACGGCAGCGCCGTCCTAGCCTCACGCGGCAGATGATTCTGAAACCTAGGCGACGACGCAAAATCTCGGAGCGGAGGCTCCATTTGAGGTGCTTCCAGGGGCGACGTAGCAGAATCACGCGACGGAGAGCAGAAATTTGAGTTATGGTTTCTGCTTCGTTTCGTTTCATTTTAACGTGTTTTATGTTATTTTCGTTTTTTTTCCACGTGCATGCCAACTCGCCACTCGAGCTACGTCGAGCTCAAAAAGAGTCATATATGTTATTTTTCGAATATGAACTTGTTTTGTAAATACCTTTACGGTAGGATATTTAAAATCAAACGATGGGACATAAAACGCTATTTACCCATACTAAATCATATATGCCAGTAAGAATGTTAGACTTGTGAAGGCGATGTATAGCAAAACACACAAAAACTCATCTACATTCATCCATGTGGTGAGAACAGACAAAATTATCATTCAGTTTTAAAAATGTTATCATTTACATTGAAGTAAAATATAATTTATTTTTTATCTTGTAATTAGAAACTATCATTGACATTGAATAAAAGTATTAGTTATATTGAAGAAAAGTATCAATGTTCGCACATACGTACGTCCACATATAAGACAATCTCATCGCAATATTGTTGTTAAACTATAGGGTCGGTTGAAGGAAAATATTACAATCGAATTTAAAGATACGTACAATGAAAAGAATAGACAATGAAAATATTGTGTGTGTGTGCGTGTTGACCTAGTGGTAGAGTGGTTAATGCCCGAGGTTAAAGGTCGGGTTCGAGTCCACCGTGACGCAACCTTTAATTTCTGTGTTAAATTGATCAAAAGAAAAAAGAAAATACATTAATTTGAATGGCTTATTGATTGTAAACACAAACTATTACCAAATTATGATGTTTAACGCAATCAAAAAAGTTGGTGAGAAATGCACATATTTTATAGGTGTTTGAAATTTAACTCGAAATGAATTTCCGGAGAAATTGTGTCCAATGTGGCAAAAAAATCCAAATTTTGATTAAAATTGGCAATGTGTCCGGACAGCAATTTCAAGCCATTTTATGGCCATCTTCGATAATTGTTCCACCCAAAAGTGCATCTAAAGGGATGCTAGCAAGAGAACGAAGCCAAATTAGAAACAATGAGTTGGTCCAAATCGTATTTTTAAGGAAGACTTAATAGAATTACGATTTTTTGCCACGCATAATCTAAACACTCTAGTTGGGTGGTTGGAGAAGGTAAGTATGTAGGATCTAAAAAAGAAAAACTTATTTAAAACAACTAAAGAAAATGACAAATTCACGAAAGTGGAAATTAGCTAGACAACAACACATATATGTACTCAACTCACTCACATAACATCAACATCTAGGCACACAGACACTAGCTCTCACATTAATGACTTACCACCTAGTGAATTGAATTACTAGAGTTAATTAATGACCAAACAACTCATTAGCAATTAAGCTCAATCTCGATTAATTAATCACTAAAAAACAAACTAACTTCTTGACCCCGTTTGTCGTCAAACTCACATTCAATCACAAATAAGCTCATGCATTCATTCGTAATCAAACGCACAATCAACAACAAATTAACTTTTGCATCCATTCATTGTCAATCTCAAGCACATACCAAAACAAACTATTCTTTAGAGTCCGTTTATTTTCATCACAAAATGACAAATCAATCGGAATAGCATCATATCAACACAATTCAAAAACAGTAAAACCTAGATCAAATTTATTATTTCATGTCAATGCAATAATTTATACTCACGGGAGAAATCATCTCCAATACAAATACATTGACATAAAGTATAGAATATTGTTTACAACCCTACCACGAAATGAATTCGTTGTCTAACAATCCAGAATTGTTGTTTCAAAACCCACGTTATTTCACGTTAAAACTTTCCAATTTGGGCCCGAAGACATCACCCAACCCTCGTTGCGAGCCAACACAAACGGGGCGTGTGAGGCACAGTTGGGTGCCAGGCACGCTCGGCAAGGGTTGCGAAGCAGCACCAAACACTGGCTAGGTGCTAGCACATGTTAGTTGCTCAAAAAATGAGTGTGGGGCATGCGGGCGATAGAGTTGCAACACACATGGGCAAGCGGTGCTAGCGCACGCTGAAGATGTGCACTAGAGAAAAGCATGCTGACATTGGCACCTAGCACCAACTGGGTGCATAGGATGAGCACGGGTGTTGGGTTGTCGTTTGGGCAAACGAAAGGCAGTGTCCGCAGGGTGGTAGTCGAGCGTTGGTTGCCCGTTTGAGAAAACAGACAAACGGAAGGTTGTGTTCACGACAAGAGCGCAAGCGCTGAGGCACTCATTTGGGAAAATAGTGCCCATGCTCTAGGCCATGCGTGTGTGGTGTGTTGGCTGCGACGATGGCAGTGATTCGTCTTACACGTGGCCTTGCGCGTTTTCTGGATTTTTCTCGATTCAACACGAGTATTTGGCCCCATTGCCATGCAATACCAACCTAACACAAATTATTTGTTTCTTAATGCACATAAACATTTAACGACAAATAAAACAAGCAAAATAACAGTCAAAGTAAGACGAAATAGCACAACTCCTTCACACTTTACACTTTGCTTATTCTCAAACAATCTTTATCAACACAACACGAGGCAACAAATCAAGATTACATGCATCAAATTGACCTTACCACGACTTCCCGTTTTCCTAAATTTTTTTACACGACGCGCTCTCCGACATGATGACAAGTCAATAGTCAACTAAGCATGGAATTTCTCCTAGGCAAATCTTGAATATGTTCAAATATGTAATCAATGTCGAAAACCTAATGCGACCCCTTGCTCAACATAACTTATTTTTAAAAATACAACCAATCAACAAAACTTATAGGACATTATTCATTAGGCCAAGTTTTCAGGTTCTTGACCCGAGTATCTTAACATGACTTCTCATACTCATCACTTAAGCTTTCATTCGAGAAGCACATAAGACGAGAGGAGACCTCTTATTCTAATCTTAAGTTCACTTATTTAATACAATCACCACTTTATTCCATCACATGTTTTTTTTAAATAGTTTTTTTTCATATTTTTCTCTTATTCTTTTTTAGATAAGAAACGCAAGGGGTGGGGGGCAATAACAGCAAATGAAAATCAATTACACAAATTACTTCATCACAAATCACTTAAATGTGCCCTCAGCTATTATTAATTGTCAACACTCATCATGCCAAGTCACATATCAACAAGTAAATTCCAAGACTTAGTTCCTATGTGCATATCCAATCAAAACATTGTGGTTAAAAACCATAAGTTTAAAAACTCATAACTACTTGACAACGGAAGACGAGAAAAGAAAAACATCTTTGATTTGCTCGAATTACACAAAACAGCGATTAAATTAAAATAAAATTTTAATTGATGGCAAAGTTTAGAGGAAATGATTTATATTGAAATCAGATATACTATCATTGTAAAAGGAGTCAAACGTTAACTCCAACACCTCGTTTATTAAAACAAAAAATGAAAATCCATCACCGTCCAATCAAAAGAGATGCTGGCATGAATACGAATATGATAATTAGTAAGATTAGTGGGTCACTTCTTCAAAATCAACGAATTCCGCTGAGTCAAACAAACTTTATTTACCCTCAAATTATACAGTAAAATAATATTCCATTCCTTCAATATTCTTTTTAGAATTGTCTCTAACCTATTTTTATTTTTAGATTCTACTATATACATATATAATTGAATTATATACTTCATATGCAAAATACTAGCTCTTAAATAATCGTACTAAAAATAAAAGAATCAAGTTAAATAGTCCAAAGGGAGTACTATACATCTCTTTCCAAATAATAATAATAATAATAATAATAATAATAATAATAATAATAATAATAATAATAATGGTGGTGGGTAGTAGTAGTAGTAGTAGTAAGTATTGATTATATCAATTGCCTCGTATCCTTTCTAATTTTATGTATAATCATTTTTAAGAATTTTTACATGAAACTCTTTGTTGGGGACTATTTAGGGTCATCCCTTTTCAAAGTAAACTACTGTTGTAATTCTAGCTAGCTCCAACTTCAATATTAAAAAGTGTATTGATAGTTCTCTCTTTTCTTTTCTTTTTTAAGGAAGTCGCGCGAGTTTAAAAAGAAGGGGGATTTTGTATGGAAAAATACACTAATTTAGCCCCATAAATTGACCTAGGGACATTTTTAGCATAAACTTCAATTAATAATTTCTTTTCTTCAAGCCTTTAAATTGATTTTATGATAATTTTAGCACATTAATGAATTCTGACTTCGAAAAATCAAAGTGGCAGCAAAAATTTGTGTGTGGTATTTCTAGTCGTATAAATTCTTACGTGGATATTTGATATACTCTACGTTATCAAAACAACGTAATTTTACTTTATTCTTTTCTTCTTTATGCGATATTTTTTAAACACATGTAAAAAAATATTGTATGACGAATTCTTATTTTTTAGAAAATATATCATATTCAAATGCTAAGTTTGTGTTTCATAAGAAATATATAGTAAATACAATAAAAAAACTTCTTGTTCGATTTCTAACGACAGACTTGACGTGTCCCATCGACATCAGGCATGGAATTGTAATTCTATTCTAATAAAAAATGCACGAGATATTTATTAAAAACTTAATAAGGTATATATTGAATTTTTGAGTAGCTTGAAGTAACTCGTTGGAAGTCAAAAAAACATAGTATATTTGTTAGTTTTCAGAGTTCTTTTGTATTTTGTTGTAATTATCAATAGTTCGAGTTATTTTTGCTAGTTTTCAGATTATTTGTGTATTTTATTGTAGTTGTCAATAATCTAGAATAGTTTTGTTAAATGACCAATAGCTTAAGATATATACTATAGTTTCCTTTAAATAAATTCAAAATTAATCAATTATTAAAGCATACAATAGATTAATTTATATTTTAAATTTGTATATCTCTCAAAGCATTCTCTAACCTTATAGGGGTTTGTATAATGATTACTTTATCCATGATCTCCTTGCTACTAATTGTTTCAGCTATTTTGTCAAATTTTGCCTTTGATACAAAAACTGTCATATATAGAAATTCTTCATGTTATTAGAAGCATATTAAAGTTCAGCACTACTAGATTAGTGTTGCTTTGCCGACAAACCCTATCGGTCTATCTTCAAGTGGGATTATAAATTTTAATAAATAATTTACACGAAATTTCTTTCATTCAGAATTAGGATTCTGATTAACTATCTAAGTTTTTTAAAACAAGATGTTTTGTTACAAGTTGTGTATCATCTTATATTTTTATTTATAGACGCCAATATGTATATAGTAAGGCATATTATAATATTTGTTGTTGGTTGGTTGACAGTCATTGACCTTGGATTTAAAGCTATTGTTGTTGAATTAAATAATCAAATTAAATCTTATCGTAGGGATGTTAATGGGTGGGTTTTACCCGAACCGATCCAGAACCGTTCAAAACCCATTAAATTTTAAAGCAGCGGTTCTGGTTCCGATTCCGATTCCAGACCCGCTTTAGACCCGGACAGTTTAGATCCATAGTTTGATGGTCCGGTCCGGTCCGGTCCTGATCTGGTTCTGGTTTGAACCAGAACCAATACTTATTTATTGGTTCTGGTACGAGTAAAACCCATCTATTGACGAGCCTAAGTTTAAATAGGATTGTCAATGAGCTAGTTTTATCCATATCGATTCAAAATCACTCATAACACATTAAATTATAAAGCAACGGTTTTGGTTCTAGTTTTGGTTCTTGTCCGGTTCTGGTCTGGTTCTGGTTTCAGACCCGCTGAGATCCGGACCGCTTAAGACCCATAGTTGATGGTCCTGGTCCGATCCGGATCCAGTGTCTAATGGGTCGGATCCAGAACCATTACTTATTTACTGGTTTTGGTCCGGGTAAAACTCACCCAATTACATCCCTACCTTATCGTAATGCTCCAAGTTAAGAACATCTCTAGGTCATAATTTGGCACAATTGTGGCTGATATTTTGCACCTCTCAAAGGCATTTTGATCAAGTCTCCTTCCAATGGATTGTTTGATCTTGTAATTCCCCTTCGCTGATAGAATTGTTCGTCTTGCACACAATCCATTCTTCTTAAGACATATCTGTTAATTATAAATACTTTAAATTATCATGTTTATTCAAAATAAAAAATGCAATCACGTTTCTAACATTTTATAGATCTTAGGCAAAATACGAACAAGAGACCATGTCCCTTGCATTAAATACTAGAATTTTCGTTAATTTTCAAACTTCAAAAGATAAAGACGTTCGTGTTCGTCGACAACTACATGTATAAATACTTTAAATTCTGTTTATTAAAACATTAAGACATATCTGTTAACTATAATCAAACGATAATACATATAAATGCAGTTGACAAGACGTATCCGAGATATGGGAGAACGGGAAAGAAGAAAACCATGTGAAAAGGCCTATAAATTATAATTACATTTATATAAACAACTCTTAGGTTGGACCATCCAATACCATTTCCTGTCACGGGCTACAAAGACTAAGCAAAATACATACATATAATATATATAAATATATATCTGATGCTACTTATTATTCTTAATTGCAACAACTTACACGTGAATTCTCACTAAATAGTGCCAATAATTACTCTATTTTTTTTTTCTTGAAATGTGTATACATAAAATAAATATAGGTACGGAGGAGCAACGGCAGCCCGTACACCTCCAAAAGTGGCTAAGAGTCTAAGACTGAATTTTGTCCCCCACCCCAAATTATATTATTATAATATTATTATATGTATATTCATTGGAGTTTGAACTTTAGAATTATTACCCGAACCTTTCAAAAGAAAAAGTCGCGGGCGTGAGCATTCATTATACATATGATGGTTATGGTGAGTGTTAATATATAAGAAATAGAAATATACTCCCTCCGTCCCACCATTCTTGACAATTATTTTTCTTTTTATATATATGAGTGAAATAATTTTACACTAAAATATCTAAGTGTCACCTACTTTTACACACAAAACACAACTCTCCTTAATCTCGTGCAAAAAGAAAGGAGCCATGAATGGCGGGACGGAGGGAGTATTATAGTTATTAATTAAAATGTAATCTATGTTTCAAAAATTTTATGCTTAATTTGCTATAGGATACATGACATCAGCATATTATTAAATATAATATATTTGTTTACATACAACACAAAAAGGATAAATATGAGAAATAATATTTAAAAAAAATCCAATCTTTTCACCTACTCTAGTTAATGATATTTTAACTTTCAATCTTTTCACCTTCTTGAGTATGTGAGATTTCAAATCCACATATAAAGAATCGATATACTAGAATATTCGCTCCATTGCAGAATTGATATATATTTGTTCCATTCGTTTGTCAATTTATTTTGTTGATGTTGTAGATATCTATCAACGTATAACACACATTTGTTTACATATAACACATTTTGCAAAATACAATGCACGTAGTTTGTTTCAATTTATTGTAATGTATATATATATATATATATATATATATATATATATATATATATATATATATATTTTTATGTCTTGAGAACCAAAAAGTATAAAATAGGAACCATCGTAGTCCTTGATTCATCACGATCGAACGGTGAATTCATCACTTCTCAACGGATTGATGGATTCAAACGTTCTTAGGTAAGAATCCCATGAAGGAAGAATTTTTATTTTCCGAATTCAAACGTCTGGTTCGAGAATTTTATTTTCGAATTCGACGCTTTAATTCAAACGCTTTCATGGTAAAGTCAGACGATTTTAGGTGTTCGTGGTTTATAGGTTAAGGATGATTTTTACAATAATCATCTCTATATATATATATATATATATATATATATATATATATATTGGAGAGCTAACATTAAATCCATTTATTATCGTGATAATATGAGAATTAAAAAATAATAAATTTACTATGAAAATTGATGCATTCACCAAGAAAAATCTTGTATCCAAAAAAATGAATATTAGCCCTCATTCTTCGAACTCGTAGAGATTTGGAAAAAACATACAAGTGGAATGTAATGAAATAAATTGAATTGATAGAGTTATTATTGACTATATATAATTGGTGGAGCCAAATTCCACCGAATTAGTAGAAAAGCAAAAACAACTGAAATTGTCCATTGTAAAACAAAACAGAAAGAAGATGTATAAAAAACAAGTGAAGTTACGAAATTAATTTGGAATGCAGTCTTCTTATTCCATCTCGAGCCCCGAGTTGGATAATGTCTTTTGGATTGGTAGCCCTCAAACAAATAGTTTTTGGCAGTTCTGTCCCTATAATATTTTTTCGATATGGTTTTTTTTTTCTGAATATTGAAATTATTTTTGACTTCTAGTGTAGTTAAATGAGTGAGAATTAAGTTGAGAAAAGAATGAAACTAGTGAATAAATTGCGTACTGCTTCAAGGATTTGCCTCTATCCTAATATTTTACAGTAAGCACTAAACAGTGAAATATTTCTTTTTTTTTTTTTGTCAATTAATACAAAATTTTTAAAGGTTGTGTCACGGTGGACTCGAACCTGAGACCTTTGGCCTCGGACATTAACTACTCTACCACTAGGCCAACACATGTGAAGAAGTGGGCTCGAAGAACCAATTTCTTGCCTAAATACACTTCCTAATTAGCAGTAATAAAAAAAACTACGTACAAAAGATGAACCTCCTTTTCATGTTCTCAGCTGAAAGTGATTCGTAACCTAATTTTGTGACACTTTTGAATACGAATGGATTTGTAGTGGTATGTCCTCAGCTGAAATGAACCTCCTTTTTTTTATGTTCAATTTGTTGTTTCTAACGGATTTTGTTTATTTGACAAACGTTAGATGGAATTGAGTTGTGGAGGGTAGGGATATTTTGGGCATAACGGTATCTTACATTTCGATTCATTAAAGAGGGTATAGAAGATGAAACAATGATGTTAAGGAGGGATATTCCTACGTGTAATTATCTTATTACACTTTTATTAGATGTAGATGTGATCATACAGAATTAGATTACCATATCTAGTTTTATATATATATATATATATATATATATATATATATATATATAGGGGTTAATGTAAAATTATTTTATTATGAAAATATGAGAATAAAACAAATGATGAATTTGTTGTTAAAGTTAGTGAGTTCATCGGAAAGTTACTATATTAAAAAATAAAATTCACTCCTCATGCGAACCCGGTGAAATTTCTGAATCTATGGATTCAAAAACTTAGCGAATTCTTCTAGTTCTTCGTCCTCACGTTAAAAATGGTTCTTATTTGAAACTCACTTTATATATATATATATATGTATATGTATATATATATATATATATATATCTCTCTATATATCTCTATATATATATATATATATGAATGAGATTAAATACAAACCAATCTTAAAGTATAAAATAAGAATCATTTTGATGATTGATTCATGAAGATGTTGATGGATTCAAAAAGTAGGTTTTAATCTCATGAGGATGATTTTTACCGGGTGAAACAATTACACGAGAATTCATTAACTTTCAAAGAACAAATCAACTTTCATAACTAATTTCTAGAATTCATAGTTTATAGGTTAAAGATAATTTTTACAATAACTACTCCATATATATATATATAAAATCCTTAACATACATAAATTAGAACAAACCACGTCCATTAAATTTGGACATATAATGATTATTTTTAAGTATACATCTGAATTATTTATATGCATATTTCGCATATAATTGTGCGTTGTGCAAGTTAATGAATAATTTGTGCATTGAATTTTCGCGTCTCATATTGATTTATCAAATGTTGATATTTGTTCTCGTGTTTACATATCATGTCACACGATAACACTCTATCTCTCTCTCTCTCTCTATATATATATATATATATATATATATATATATATTTTCGTAATAGCTTCTTCGGGCGGTTCTCACTGGTGGTGCGGTTGAGCCAGAGGGCTTTGAACCTATGTTTCTATATATATATATATATGAATGAATGAGATCAAATATAAACTAATCTTATAGTATAAAATCGGAATCATTTTCAATTATTGATTCGTGGAGATCTAAGGTGAATTCATCACCTCACTTGATGGATTCAGACCCCTAGGTTCGACTCACATGAGGGGCGATTTTTTTTTCTGAATTCAGACACTTACACAGAGAATTCAGATGCTTTCACGACGAATTCAGACGTTTCAGGAGTTCGTAGTTTATAGATTAAGAATTATTTTTACAATAATCACAATATATATAGGTTATATTTTAATGAACTTTGGCATTTTTTTCTTTTCCTTTCAAGATCATCATTCAATTAGATTATTGTATATATACGTTTACATAATTCATAATTAAATAATTTTCATCAACTACAAAAGTTTGCCGTATAAAATGTTCTCCCTCTACTTTCGATTATTTATGAAACGGTATATATTACTATTTAACTTGTTATGCATGAAAAGAAAGAAAGATAGACTATATAGTGTTCATAATTCTATACTAGGAGGGGTTCCTTTGGTCTTCAATGTGCAAAACATCGCGATAAAGTTAAAGAAATTTTTTCCTTTAAAAAAGGAATTATAGTATACATCAAAGTATAAAAATCAATATATTTTGACTTAGGTAGTAATTACGTAACTTTTAAGACAAGCATAGGTTTGTCTTTCAGCAAATAATTGGTTTACTGACATGTAATATTCATTACATGTGTCTTAATATGGGGAAGCATCGGACGGCTCAGTCACATGGGTTTCAACTTTCAACTTTTTTTGAAACAAATAAAAAGTAAAATTTAAGACCATTGTTTAAATGGAGGTGAGGGTTTTAAAGACTTTTCTAGGCAATCATCTTCTTAGATTAGAAAAGCATTATTAAATTAAATCTCATAAAAAGCAATTCGGGATTTCTTCCGTAAGCAACCAAACACCCTACTGTTGATTAGTCATGAACTTATTTACCAAATGTGATTGAGCTTTATAGACAGTTGAGAATTGTGTTTGAAAGGCAATTACATATTGATATATGCACCTTCTATTTAACCCTTAGTCAATGAATACTGGGCACAATTTTTTCATATACAGAGAGACGACGACTGCTCACCTGAAAGTGGGGGTGGCTTGGGAATTAGGGTTAGTTTTTATTTTATTCCATTATATTTTTCACATTTTAATTTTTTTTTATAGGTAATTTCGAATACTCACCTGAAAAGTGGGTAGAAACTTTATGTTTTAAGGTAAGTGAATGTTTTTATATAAAAAATTACTTTAAGCAAAATACCGTACTGCAATTCTACTATCATCAAATTAACCATTACTTGAACCAGAGAAGTTTACGTCTACTTTCATCCAAATTCCAAAGGGGAAGCCCTCCTCTTTTACGTTTCTACCAACCTTGACAAGCTGATACTTTTCTAGTAATAAAAGGGGATGACGCTATTCCTCACAATATTTAACTAAAACAAAAAAGAAATGAGAGCAAACTTCCTAAACATGAAAATGTAAGGAAGAAAGCTTGTAAAAAATGATTTTTTCCCTTGTACAAATTCGTCTGTCGTCTAAAAGAATAAACCTTTATATGTTTAAAACAAGTGAAACAAAAAGAATAGCACTTCAAGGGAGAAGAGCAGCCGGGACAAGTGAACAAGCAAACTATATATCTTTTGAAGCCAAGAAATATATTGGGCAAAATGTCTATTACATCTGCAAAAATAACATTTAGGGTCCATCGGTACTAGGTAAAGGCACGTCGAGTAACGCACGCTAAATTTCCACACTGCATAAGAATGGTCGAAGTCAAAAATCTTACACAAGTTTATTACAAAGGAAACTGTAAACTGTAATCATAAAACCAAAAAAAAGGCAGACGGATAGCAGAAGGAAACCAAATATTAAACAGATATGTAAATCCGAGAGAAGCGTCTCAGTCTGAAGCTCCTACCTCTTAGTCTCTCCAGGTGTCAGTCGCGGTCATCACTGGTGTAGCCGCTTTCTGATATTGTGAAAGGTCAGAAACAGAAACAAGCAATTGTACAATCAAATCATCTTATCTGCGAAGGAGAACAAAACAAGCCAGATGCATCAGCTCCTACTGCTGCAAGATCACAAACAGTGCAGAGTTGCCCTTGCTGAGATGGAACAAAATGTGTAGTGCAGAAGGGGCAGGTTACATCTCTTTGCCCCCTATAGATTGGAACATATGTCGCTCCACATACAACGAAAGGATTTCTGAAATCATAGTTAAGCTGTGTGGCATCCGTCATATTCCTTTCAGCAGCCTGCAGAACCTGGCGAGCCTGTCTAGCTTGATTCTCATTACTTGGATTACTCTCCAGGAGCCGCCTGGCAAAGTTGGCTGCAGTGCTCAGATTTCTTGCCTTGAAGCAAACAGTCATCGCACTGGTCAGGGCAAGTCTCAAGTGCGGTGGCTGGAGCTTGCAATGGGTGAAATATGCTGCAAGTTCCTGCTGACGAACTGGATCATCCCTCAGTTCTCTCCTCTTAAGCTCCATTTGCAAGCCAAGAATATATTCCTTTACTATGATAACCAATTCCTTGACCTCATCCACCTCTCTTCTTGTTTCAACCACAACCAGTGGAATTGTGTGAAGAATTGACAGGAAATGTCGAAGAGCTTCAGAAAACTTTCCAGCAGTGGTTGCTTTGTAACCAACCTTTAGCTTCTCATCTAGTTGAGAGAAATTGAAGATAAGAGCAGGGGGACCTCGCACATTGGGGCTTGCTGATTCACTCCAGCCTCTCTCTACTGCAACAGATATCACTGGTGCGGAAGTACAGGCTCGCAAGTAACTGTGACTGCCCAAATGAAGATCAATAAATTGCGACTTTAAAGGGGTAAAATTGCATATCCCTAACTGACGGCTCAATAAACGCAGTGCTGTATCAAAGTTGCCAGCAGCTGCGTGTTCAGCAGCAAGAGATGACTTCTGGACCCAAATTTGGCTCACAGGCATACCAGGTGTGGGGCAAACAAAAACAGAAGAACGGGCATTAGAAGCCGCCTTTGGCGTATCAGCATCAGGAGGCAAGTCTAGATCCTCAAGATCCCATCCTCCCTCCTCATCATTCTCATTGTGCACATCTTCCTCCTCCAGCACCATATTGATGTCTCCATTCTGCAGATTATCCACATCACCAATATCCAAAGCCTCACCCCAATCAGCATCTGCAGCCTCTTCATACTCTTCTTCTGCCCCTCTACCTGTATCATCAAGAGAACCCTCAAATATGCCTTTACTGACCATTAACAGAGGCCAATCTCCAGCGCATAGCACTGGAGTTGGGGGAATCAGCAGAGAAGCTTTCCTCCCTTCAGGCAGAGAAGGAACATTATCCCCCAGTTCTGCAGATAGACGCTCCACTACATCATGGAGCCCATGAATGGAAGCTGTTATGCAAGCCAGGGGCAAGTGACCGGCATTCTCCAGAATCTTCACGCGCTCTCGCACATCTCCAAGATACAATGCATCATGAAACTGGCCCATAACATCATTTTTCACCTCAGCAATTTTCATCATTTTCGACAACTTGTCTAGATTTCCAGTTATAAGATAATGAAAAGAAAGCCTCTCAAAGTTCTTTGTCTTCTGGTATGCATATTCAACAATTCCTGCATTTCCCTGCCGAAGGGCCTCTACTCCTAGCCTGTACCAGTAATCTTTCTCATCAATTTTTTTGGCAGATTCAAGGGCTTTCTCAATGTTACCACTTTCAAGAGCTAAGTTGAAGCGAGTTCTCTCATCCTTCACAAAATAGAGAGCAACTTGTGGGAAGCCCTTCTGTTGCAGATATGCAATCATGGCTTGTCCACATAGTTCTGAATTCTTTATCATGCTCATAACATGATCATATCTCTTCTTCAGCAGGGACAACTTGAAAATATATTCTGTTGAATCAATAATGATGGGACGGTTTTTCCCATCTCGGTCCAGGCAAAAGATTGTATTCCCATATATTTTTGTTACATACACTGGAACATCCAAGGTCTTTATAATTCCACTATCCCCATTAGGCAGGCAGTACTTAATGTGAGTCAGTGTAGTATAGATAAAGACACCATTATCATCCCATGATCCGCTCTTGACACGAATGGTCTCATGAAGAGTGCAGCGGTGGACAAGCTTTTTATCAGCAATAACAATTGAATGCTTGCTCAGTAAAGCAACACTCTCCATATCCTGAGACCAAACCACATACCTAACAAAAGAAGCTTGAAGATCTCCAAGAACAATTCTTTGCTGGAGATCAAAAATGACAACCTTGTCCTCAGCCCGGCAGAGCAGATTCCCAGTACCAGCATAGAATATGGCATCAGTAGCAATAGGCAGAACACTCTTTTTTACTATTTCATTTTTTAGGTTCTTGACCAGGACTTGGTTGCTGCTCTTCTCCAGCACAGCAAACCTATTTCGAGCCACAAAAACAGCCGAACCCCCAGCACCTCTTTTTGCCTCTTGAGCTGTGTCACCTCTGCTGTAGCTATCTTTGGGTATAACATAGAGCTCGTATGAACCACCATCCACGTCTGAGCAAACCAAAATTGCATTCTCAGTAGGACTATAAGAAAGTGTTCGTGGAGCTTGATTCAAACTGGTAGAACCAGGACGACGGATGGGTATCAGCTGTGTATCTTTCTGAGTAGAGTACTCAAAAGAGCGTAGAAACCGATCCTTGACATAAAACACAGAGTCACCGCTGACAGAAAAGGCAGGACGCTCTCTCTCTAGCTTAAAAACAATCATGCCACTATCATGACCAGCAGCGAGAAGATTCATCTCGGGGTGGGCAGAGAGGATCCAGAACCTGTCATGCTCCCTCCGGAATGTCTGCAAGCCAGTCCTTTTAGTAGCATCCCAAACTCTGATGCTCTTGTCTTCTGAATTTGATACAATAATGTCCTGCCTTGCATGGAACAGAACACATGAAACGTTGTTCATGTGTCCTCTCAACGTGTCCACCTCCCAAGCCTTTGTATCTGACAAATAGAGCATATTGATATTATTGAAGAAATATATATGTATATATGATTAGACCAAAATTTATAACTAACATAAAGTGGCTGACTAACAGAGCAAGATATTACTCAACTCCTACACTCTTAAGTAAGCTAATTTGGAACTGTCTCCTTGGCTTCTTTGGGAGGAGGTAATTGGCGGCAAATCACACCATCTTATAATCCTAAACTAACGACATAGCAAACAGAAAAAGAACACATCCACTCAATTTGAAAACCTACATATCATGAACTGCCCGTTTACCCATTTCACCTTTAGCAAATCACAGCTACTTTGTTAACTGAAACAAATGATTTAAAGAAGTAATATATAACAACCAGAGAATCTCTGATCTAAGAGTGACAAACATCAACAGAGGTTTACAGCATATCTGGACAACCATATCAACATAAACACTAAAGTTCGAGACGTTTATGGTCTCCCTTTACCACTGCGTAAGTAGTCTTCCTAATATCACAGCCAAAATCATTCAAACGATAAATACATATTAATTATATTACATAAATAAAATAACAATATAGCTCAAGTAGCACTTCAAATAAATCAGTGATCAATCCGACATACCATTCATGCGCCAGATTTTTACTTGGCGGTCATCAGCTCCAGAAACAATCAGAGGGAGAGTTGGATGAAAAGAAGCCCAGTTAACCCCTCGATCGTGGCCTTCCAAGACATACTTCACAACAGCATCAACCCCACCAAAGAAGTCCGCATTCATTTGAGACAATCGGAGAATGTCATCAGCAGGAGATACTGTTTTCTTCCTTAAGGCACCAATATCCCAAACACGAACAGTCTGATCCAAAGAGGCTGAAACAACCAAATCTTCTTTGGGGTGAAATGAAGCACACATGACATAGTGATTGTGCCCCGTTAACACAGAAATGCAAGTACGTGATTGCCAATTCCATATTCTGATTGTCTGATCATCACTTGCACTTACAATCCAAGGATACTCATGATGGAATTGGACTGTCCGGATATAGTCAAGATGACCAAGAAGAGTAAATAGACATCTATGCAGTTTATAATTCCACACCTTAATTTTGTAATCGTCACCTGCAGGAAAAAAGTTTAGGTGCATAAAACAGAAAATGCATCAAGTATCAATCCAAGAATTAAACACGGCAAAACGAATTTAATGGGAGCTTGAGTTCCATTGAATTAATTCAACAACTCTACTGTAGGATTTCGACTAAGAGTTTCAAATCAATCTATTGACACCTAAGAAGCACCAATACGAATATGAATACGAGATACAATATGATACAAAAATACGCCAATTTTCCAAAAATTCAAATACGAATACGTTCAAAATACGTTCATATTTTTATTATATTTTTATATTTTATTAATAATATTATTATTAGATTCATATGAAAAAGAAAATAGAAAAGAATGAATGAAACAATAGTCAATGAAAAGGAAAAATAGAAACGAAACGAAACATTATTAATTATTAATCAATGAATGAAACAAAAGAAAATGGAAAAGAAAAACAGAAAAAAAAATGAAAAAGAAACAAAACAAATTCAAGTACTGATCTGGCGCTGTCACCGGCAGTCTGAGTGGCGGCGAGGCAGGCGGCGACGGCGGTCTGAGGGGTGGCTGAGTGGCGATGAGGAGCAAGCGGCGGTAGTGATATACTCTACATTTCTGATTTTGAATTTTAGATGTAACAAATGTATGGAAAACCCTAAAAACGTATTTGACCTTATAAAAAACGTATTTTGACTGTTTTTAATACGTATTGAATTTTGTAAAAAAATAAATACTAATAATAATTAAAAAAAACATATTAAATACGTATTTAGACATATTTCTGCCGATTCGTATTAAATACGTATTTTGCAGAATACTCTGCCCTAAATGGCGTATTGGTGCTTCATAGACTGACACAAACAGCAAAGGAATAATTATCAAAAGCGCTATGTAAACCTGATGCCCAAAGGCCTCCTATCGACACAAGGCGCTAGGCACAACTAAATTGGTTACCAGTAATGGACTTAAAATGTATACATGTTCTTTCCTCAAAGGGAAATACCACAGAAATAATAAAGCAAGAGGAGTGAAAATGTGAAATCACATGATCAAGCAAGAAATAGAGCCTAGGCATGCCTTTGACTACTATGAGTAAAAGAGTAAACAACATGGCATTCACAA
Organism: Salvia rosmarinus; assembly: GCA_036937905.1. NCBI lineage: Eukaryota > Viridiplantae > Streptophyta > Magnoliopsida > Lamiales > Lamiaceae > Salvia > Salvia rosmarinus. Next base: position 116,022,327 of record CM072819.1, read on the forward strand.
GATAGCTAGATGTGCCAGATTTCAAATCGCTAGTGTCTGTCTATACTATGTGCCAAAGTCAGATAAACGATCCAGGAAGGTGCAATTAACATGATGAGAAAGATCATATCAAGTAAAATCAAGCTCCAAAAGACAGTATTCTGTTAACAATCAATCGAAAGAAATGAAAACCGGAGAAGAAACCACATAGGACATGAGCACCTCTAGATAGATCCAATGCCTGAACAACCCTTTGTTAGAATGATAAAAAAAACCACACCTTCTGGGTTTACATAATGAAACACTAAACATGGGTACCTCATTGATGAGACGGCCTAAACTATTGGTCATAGAAGTTAAGATCAGCACTGATCTCCAAGCACTACCTTCCAGTTACAGGATCAAATATGTGAACGCCAATGTTATTTTACTAATAGTGAACATACAATAAAATCAGTTATCAGTCACTTAAACGGAAAGCTAATGGTTTAACATCAAAAAGCATAAGCGATCTAATCCACCATTAAACTCAAACTATAGCGGAGAACCCGCAAAGCAATGATACATTCACAAATCAACATCGTGAATCAAAATTCAAAAACAACCAACACCACATCCAAATCAGCAGATCCGCAACCAAAAACACTCTAGTCACTCCAAAAAGCGCAAATCCCCACCTGAGCAAGCAGGGATCTCATTGCAACAACAAAACCGAAACAACGTCTACGCAAAACAAATAAAAGATGAACACACAACAAAATTCAGACCTCCGGAGACGAATAGCGGCTGCGATTTGTGGAAATGAACGCCGCGAACGGGCCCGTCGTGCTCATCGAATCGGTCGATGAGGGTGCCCATGCGGTAATCCCAGAGCTGGATCACGCCGCTGTGAAGACTTGCGAGGATCCATGGGCGCTTGCTATGAAAGCTCAAGCCTTTCACTCGATTGCTCTTCGTCTCGAATTTCGTCAGCATTTTCGGCCAATCGTCTATCCGACTATGATCGCGCACGGTGACGGATTGGAAAGATCTGAGTCGGTGCCAGAATTTGGAAACCCTGATCGAGATTTAGATCTGTGAAAAATTGGGGATTATTAACGACATGGGTGAGGGATAAGAAGGGGGTGTAGGTTAAAGAGAGTGCGTTATTTCTTTGCGCTTGCTGTAGATCTACTCTACTCGGCAACCAGTATCCGGGTTTGGATCCAAATCTGGAATTTTAAATCGGGTTTTACCAGATTAAGTTGCTAGTGTTTATAAATGGAGTCGCAGTTTGTTCGATTCAATGGTTTGAGATGTTTAAATAACAAATAAAGCCTATACAATTAATATAAATATGGTTGTATGAGAAAAAATAGAAAGAAAATAAATTATGACTTTGGAAAATACATGGGATGATTAAAAATATAAAAGATTTTTTTTGGTTAGAAAATTGCGCAAGAATTTTAAAAGATGGAGAGGGGTTGTTGAAGAGGGAAAAATGCAATAAGTAGAAACCATCATATTAATTGTTTTAAAATAAATAGGAAAATACATTTTATGAGAACTTTGGACAGCTTAGCAGTAATAAATTTGATCTCTGGAAGTCCGAGGATTTATCATATATAATCAATGTAAAAAAGGATATAATATGTAATCACTGCAACATAAAATCTACTGCAGACCAATAATGGCGTTGTTGAAATTTTGGTGGGGCCGAACCAAAAAATTTAGGTGTGGGCCTTAAGCGATTAAAACTTGTCTACATTTTGGATGGGCTATCTATATCCTCTAAAAACACATTCACGTACCATGTAGGCTAACAATATTTTGATTATCGTATTATATGGTTGTTATGGTGTCTATGACAACGAAATTACATTTCTCACGTTAATGTTGTTATGGTGTCTATGACAATGAAATTACAATTCGCAAATTAATGTTGATGTGCACTTCTTTTGTGCGCTCTCTTCTACAGTGTGTATGGATCTTTTGCATTCGAAGTGAATTCAATCCCTTCACTTTTCTTCATAAATACATATTTTATTTTATTTTATCAATTAAATACATAAATTTAAAGGTCACATCATGATGGACTCAAACTCGAGACTTTTGACATCGGGCATTAATCACTCTACCACTAGGCCAACACACACAAGAATATTAATTTTTGTTCTTAACATTGTTATTTTTATTGAAATATTGTCTTCTTAACAAAATATTAAAAAAATACAAAAAAAAACAATTTTTCATTTTTTAAAAATGAAAACTATCACTTTTATTCATAACAACAATCACTTTTAATCATAATAACAATTATTTGTTGTTGAGTTGAGATTTTACGCCTCAATAATTAAACAGACTAGCTAGAAAAGTAAAAACCCAATGACTGAAAGGAAATAAACCGAGGAGTAAAAGAATAGACGAGACTTTGGGATGTTCAAGCTTAACAGGTGAGAAAACCACGAACTAAGCAAATGATCAACGAACAATGAGGAGAAAATAAACGAATAAGTATGAAAAATGCATTGAACTTGCGTTTATATTGCTTTGAGTGTTAAATTCGACTGAATTTTGGTACAAGTGTTGAGAGTGTGTCCTTTTTACAAGGAAAAATCATAAGTTATTTATAGAAAATACAAAGATGAAGTTAATTTGGTTATTTCATATATGATGTGTGACAGGCAATTCCATCATTTTAGATCTATCACGCCTTCTATTGAGGGATGCTTTAGTCTTTTCACGTCGATCGCATATCTATCATGTCAGCTTTGAACGTATATAAAAGATCTTGAGGTACATGGAGGTTGTAAGAATATTTTGTCGTTTTGTGACATGTGTGATTCAATTATGAGGTTATTCCTTCAAGTCTATAACATACACCTTCAGATCTGAGGTGGGCTTTTGAGAGACACTTAGTAACGAAGGCTAGTAAACAACATATGTTTGACTTATTCCTTTGGATTGGGTCAAATCTGACTTCAGCTTTCATGAGATCTTCAATTTGTTCCTTTGGACTATGTCAAATCTGATTTCAGCTTTCATGATATCCTCATATTTTGCTTCAACTTTATTCTTCCACGAGACTTTCAGATTTGATATATGTTCGTATTTAAATGTTCTTTGAGCTTTCAGACCAGACTCTGATCAGATCTAATTTTCATCTTGCTCCATTGTCTGTCGAATCCAAATATGGCATAACTTTCATTCACAACTTTGATTTTTGCCCATAATAGATTTTTGAAATGTCTCGATGAGACAAACAAGGCACACAACTTAGCCGTGTAGGCGGAAGCTCAAATTCTATTGTTTCAAGCATGTTACAGTCATTTTAGTATTTTGATATTTTTTCTACCGTCATCATCCCGTGTCCTTGCCACATCAGACATTATTTTTCGCAATAACATTATAGAGTTAGTATTTAATGAAGATAAATAAGGAGAGCATAAAATCGGTCCACATCACTGTTATTTTTATTTAGAAGACATGTTACTTTTATTCAGAACAACTATCAATAATATATATGACGGGCATTTGTCAGTTATTAAATCAAACCTGACACGCGTGCATGCTGCAAGAGAACACATCTAACTTTTTGTCATAATGCCTTGGCTCTAGGGATGGCAATCGACCCGCGGGTATCCGCCCGATTATTCGTGGGTTTGATGTGCATTTCGTACCCGCGGGTATGTTCGTGGTTGAAAACTATGACCCGTTTACTTCGCGGGTACGGAAATGGTTTGACAATACCCGTACCCGCGAAACCCGTATACCCGCGAATTCTACCCGCGAAAACACCAGCGAATTACCCGTGAATTACCCACGAACCCGTGAAAAACTATTCGTATAATAATTATTTTATGATAAAATATTAATATTCTAATTTCTAATTAGAACTAGGAATCCTGAAGTAGGGGTGAGTATTCGGTTATTCGGTCGGTTTCGGACGAAAAAATAACCGAACCGAATTAACCGAATTTCTCAAAAAAATAACCGAACCGAACCGAAATAAATTCGGTAACCGAACCGAAATAACCGAAATATATTTCGGTTATTTCGGTTAAACCGAACTTTTAGCAAACAATTTTTTTTTTGAATGAATAAATAAATAATATATATATATATGTATATATATATAATGGTTTATGTTTAGCAAAAAAAAATATTTTTTCAAATGAATATATAAATAATATTATATATATATATATATATATATATATAAATTCATTTTATATGTTATATATATACAAAATATTTTGCAAAATAATAATAATTGATAGTATTATATAATAAATAAATATATAGTACTATATTTTACAAATATTATATATTGATATAATAGGGAGAGAGAGATAAATTAATAGGATTAAGGATATTGATATATCAAAATTATAATTCTAAATAAATAAATAAATAATATTATATATATATATAATTCGGTTTTCGGTTATTCGGTTAAATTTTTTTTGAACCGACCGAAAACCGAACTACCGAATTTTAATTCGGTTTTAACCGAATTAACCGAAATAACCGAATTAACCGAACCGAATTTGATTTTTCGGTTTGGTTCGGTTCGGTTATTCGGTTTTCGGGTATTTTGCTCACCTCTATCCTGAAGCCCTAATTTACCCTAATTGATTTGTGGACTTGAACTTTATGGATTTGAATGTGGAATTGTGGATTTGAACTTTATGATTTATGAATTTGTTAGTGATATTTTCGTGTTTTTTGAAATGCTTAGTTTCGCGGGTCGCGAATGGTCCGCGGGTGAAGGTTTCGCGGGTAGTCCGCGGGTGGCAGGTGGCGGATACCTGTCGGATGGCGGGTTCGCGGGTATCCGCCAACCCACGTGTACCCGCGGGTCGCGGGTATGATGGGAATCTCCTACCTGTCGCGGGTCGCGGGCGGGGATCATTTTCGCGGGTACGGAAGTGGTTCGGCACTATCCATGCCCGCCCGACCTGATTGCCATCCCTGCTTGGCTCATAGGTATTCCCATAATATAATATTAGTCATTCATTATCCAATCATTTGGGGTGTGTATTCTAGAATTGCCTTATATATTTTTTTTTGGCAAAATTACACCTTATTTATTTATTATTTTTACAAATTAAACCTCTATACTTTAATTTTGTTAAACTTAATTTATGACTTTGTGGAGTAGTTGATAGAGACATTTTTATGCATTTCTTATTTATCCAAATTAAATACTAACTCTATAATGTTATTGTGAAAGATCATCTCTAACGTGGTAGGGATGTTGGACAACGAAGGCATAAAACATATCAAAATATTAAAAAATGGTTGAAATATGCTCGAAACGTGGAATTTGGGCACCCCTTATATAGTGAAATAAAGCACTTTATTCGTTTTCGAAAAGATATTACGGGCAAAATTTTGAGTTCGTGGCTGAAAGTTATGCCCTATTTGTATTCTACCGACAAAAGAGCAAGATGGAAATTAGATTTGACCAGAATCAGGTCTGGAAGCTCAAAGAACATCCAAAGGTGATTAGATCTGAAGATCACACGGAAAAATAGAACTGAAGTTAGATCTGACTCAGTTTAAATGAACAAGTCAAAGACGTGTGGTCTATCGGCGTTCAGATGCAGGTGTCTCTAGAAAACTTATCGCAAATTTGATATCGTTTCAAGGATCTGCCACGCCTAAAACCATTTCAGATCTATTTAAGAAAACTTACCAAAGGAGTGCAAATTCAAATATGTCCTTAAAGATTCGAAGATATCCTTAAAGATATGAAGAAATCCCACGAAGACACATCATCTACTACTAAGTCTTATCCTTACACGAATATTCACAAATATTTATATTGGATTAGTAGTTATCCTAGACGATAAAATCCTCTATGAATAGCTTAGATTCACATATAATAGGACATCACTCATCGTTCACATGTACTCACATAAGCATATACACTTACATCTCTACATACATTCTCAGTACTTGTACTGAACATTGTACTCTTTTCCTTTGATCGGGTTTTATTCCATTGAATTTTTCCGACAAGGTATTAACGAGGCATCATTCAAGGGATTTTTTCTTTTATACACTCTTTCGTTATTACTCTTAGGTGACGGCTGGTACGCAGGAATGAAATTGGATAGGAATGGAATGAACTTTGGAATGGAATGATGATAGGAATGGAATGGAATGAAATATGTGATTCCTATGGCTGATATGTACAAAGAATGAACGAATAGGAATGAAATAAAACAAATAAAATAATTATGATTTTATAATTTATGTTATTATTATCGTAATAATAATAATAATAATAATAATAATAATAATAATAATAACAATAATAATAATAATTAGTATTAATATTTAGGAATACTATTAATACTAATTAATAATAATAATAATATCCATAATAATAATTAATTATTATTACTAATTAATAATAATAATTATTATTAGTTAGGAATATTATTACTATTATTATTAATTAATTAATATTAATATTAATATTACTCTAACATAATTACTTAGGACTATTATTTTAATATTATTACTTAGGAATATTATTAATATTATTATTACTAGTATTTATTATTATCATTATTATTATCATTTTATATATTATTCTAATATAATTATTTATTGTATTAATTTTATTTATTATGTTAATAATATTAATTACTATAATTTTTATCACTATTATTATATTATAATTATTTATTATTAATAACTACTATTTATTTATTATCATGATAAATTAATTAATAATAATATTTTAATATAATATTTATTGGTATTAATTATTATTTTATGTCAATATTATTATTAATTTCTAATAGTATTTATTATTATTATTATTATTATTATTATTATCAATAATATTATTATTTTAATATGTTTATCAATAATATTTTTATTTTAATATAATTATTTATTGTATTTATTGTTATTTATTATGTTAATATTATTAATAACTATATTTTTTATCACTATTATTATATTAAATTATTTATTATTAATAACTACTATTTATTTATTATCATAAATATTATTATTATTTTATTATTATTAATTTTACTAGATAAAAAATAAATAAAAATAATTTTTCATAATAAATAAATAAATTTGGCTAATCCCATATTCATGGGAATAGCTAATACCATGGGGGAGGGGAGGAATGACTAATCCCATGTTCATGGTAATAAGCATTCCTTCGGAAATGGTGATTCCTGACGTAAAAATCTTACCAACCATCGGAATGGGAATGGACGCAGGAATCACCATTCCATTCCCAGTCCATTCCTGCATACCAACCATCCCCTTAGATCATCAATTATCCATTATTCTTTTGTTAGAAGTTTTGACACCCGAAATCTTCGTTGATTCTTCTTTACTCTACGACTGTGTGTTACTTTGATCATCAATTCTTTTTATTTTTTTTCTTATTTATTTATTTTGCTTTTTTATGTTGAGAAAAATCCACTCAACAATCTCTATCTTTGGTCCCCTCATAGATAGAACTTTCGTCATATGACGAAACAGTTTCAAATCGTTGAATATAGTGTAAGGGCGGACGCAGATAGAGTCAATTTTGGTAGAATTTGTCCACTTGAATTTATATAAAAAAAAACTTAAATCATTGTAAAAAATAATTATAATAGGACATACTGGAATTTAAATAAAATATTTAAAAGGCGAATTTATCTATTGGCTAGATATTATCAAGAAGACAATGGGCTATAATGGGCAAAATTTTAACGAATCAAAACGCCCAACCTAAAAAGTGAGATTTTCATTTCAAAAAAGAAACAATTTTCTCAAATCAGCTTCAATGAAAAGAGTGGTATGTTTCGGCAAAAGCTACCAATGAATCCAATATTTAGAGAATTAATGTTTGAGATACTTGAGATTGGAGAAGTGACATATCAACTCACATTGCCTCCAAATATAGTATGTGTCACTATCGCACAACGGTTTGAATCTCAAGGGAGACGAAGAGATTATTTGGCGATTAATAGGATTTTGGTTAATATAGTTCTTTTAAGGGGAGTTTATTTTGAAATGGATAAACAAAATAATTAAATCTAATCTGTCATTTATTTTGATGGAATGATGATGAATTAATTAATTTTAAACTTGTTTGATCATCTTATCCCTCAAACTTAATCCTATATTTTATCAATTTAATCACTCAAAATGAACATCCCCTTAAAACTCAATAACTCCAATAAAAATAACTAAATCCAATATGAACGTATTGAGTCATTGAGATAATTTTCAACCTATTTATATGCATAAAATAATATATCTGTTAATATTTTTATTATCTTTTATAAATAAAGGACTATAGTGAGAAAATATTGAATCAACTTAAATTTTCACATGCATATAATTGTCTTAAATTGCTTTTAAGTCCATTAATTTGTGCCATGACAAATTCATCATGATATTTATGTATGTGTGATTTTATACATAACCCTTTTCTTTGTCTCTCTACGGCTACTTATTCCAAAGATAATAAAAATAGTATAGACGTAGTTTCATCCCTATAGCCCTAAAATGCATTTATAAATTTAAATTTAAATGAAAACAACATCGAGGAAATCAATTATGCTCGACTCAAGGTCGATCCAGCGACACCATCGGCCAAAATCCAAGACAAAGAAGGAATCCTACTGGATCAGATCAAACGTGTCGAATTTTTGCTGGGAGTTATTAATTATTTATTGGAAATTTAATTTAGGAATAACGAGGGCAAAATAGTTATGCAGATGAATGGAAGCAAAAAGCCTTCTTCGTAATTTAGTTTAATCATGCAAAATATCCACCAGATTTCTTGAAAACTACCGAATAAGCAAGGATGAGCTAGGCTGAATTTCTTGGATATTATCGTGAAACAATCTGCACATTAATTAGATGTAGACGCAATAAAAGTGATGCTGGGGGCTATACAACCGGTGGGGGTATGTCTTTCTAGCATTTATTTTTATCAAATGAATATAATCGTTATATGGAATTGGAGGCTATAATAATAAAATTATAAATTTATTTTAATTTTAATTATTTCTTGAAATAAAATGGAGACTACGTATAAAATCACCCTATATTTTACTACCAAATCAAACATCTTAAGAGTGAGCCCAAACTTAATCTTCGTATTTTACAGCCCAAGTTAATATATTTGAACCAAAAATATTTCAGTAGCCCATGTATTTTATTTGGGCTTTGATTTATTCACATTTTCTGAGCTCAATTTTACAAATATTATTAGATTATACTATTTCAGTCCATAATAAGTGCACACTTGTGGATAGTAGAGTTTTAATAAAATTATTGATGAGTGTTCTTTGAAAGAGAAATGGTCCACCATGTGTTAGGTTGTAAGTGATAGGAATAATTTTTTGATAAATAATGAATGGTTATGAGGTTAAATAATAAAGAATAGATTCCTAAAAAGAAAAATGATATAATTTTCGTGGACATCGAATAAAACAATTGTGATATACTTATCTGAACCGGGAATTCTAATTATGTTTGGGTTTTATTTATTTATTTATTTATTCAGTTATTTATTTAAACTTTGGTGTAAGCACTACAAGAAAATGCGCGATCAACGACGGATTTTTTCGTCGTTATACCGAATAAATCCGTCGGTGATATTAAATAACGACGGAAAAAGGCCGTTTGTAGAAATTTGTCGCTATTCCGATCAACGACGGACTATAAGTCCGTCGTTGAATGAACGACAGATCAAAGACGGATATATACGTCGCCGTTGTGCACGCACGATCGTCGTCGATCAACGACGGAAATACCATCGTTGATCAATGACGGAACTTTATCCGTCGTCCATTAACGACTTATCAGCGACGGAATGACCATCGTTGGTTAACGACGGAGTGTTATCCGTCGTAGATCAACGACGGACATTCCGTCGTTAATCAACGACGGATAACATTCCGTCGTTGATCAACGACGGACAATCCGTTGTTGATCTAAGTCGATATTGTCCGTCATTGATCGGCGACGGATCGTCCGTCGTTGATCGGCGACGGATCGTCCGTCGTTGATTTCTGACGGATAACATTCCGTCGTTGATCAACGACGGTCATTCTGTCACGATCCGTCAATTTTTTAAAAAATTAACCCATTTTTTCACATTTATCATACCCAGTTATCGACGGTCACCTGTTTTATCCATACCTCAACAAACCTCAACGTACATTCATGAAATCTCAATTCAATTAAAACATTAAAATATAAATATAACTAAATTAACTGTATCGTATAATCCATTCAATACATACAGAAAAGTAAATAAAAAAAAAAGTGTGTCAGTCCAGAGTATGAAATATACAATACAATATGATCAATAGGGAGGAGGTGGTGGTGGTGGTGGTGCAAGCCCATTGTGTGCTAAAAGCTGGTCCAATATGCGTTGCTGAGCTTCTAAGCATGCCATCAACGCCTCATGCTCTTCCTCTTTCTATCGTTCCATCTGTATTCGTGCCTCTCGTTCTTCCTGCAGCTGCTTCTCCATGTCTATAAAGCGCTGGTCATATACTGGAGACACGAATTGAGATGTGACATTGAAGACTCGCTTCAAACTCTTTGCGAGTGCACCAACACCGAACATCCGCTTTTCTTGGAGAGCCCACCCACGACATCCATATAGATTTGGCTCGTCCAAATCTGGCGCGTCACTCGAACCTTCTACAGGCTGGCTTCGTTGGGTGACTAGCTCTTGGACTTTCATCTACATTTATAACGTACAGATTATCATTGATGTAATTCACATATAAAGTATGTGAATTGCAATTAAACTAACACATACCCCAATAGATCTGGATGTCTCGTCAGTATAAGAGTCATCCTTGTTGACGTGCAGGATGTTATAAGCATCGTACAGACAACTGCTTGGATGAACTTCTTTCTATGCAGCCTTGTTGCAACCAAACAAAAAATGTAATCATACAATCTATATAACATTAGTAATAAAATAATACATTACATCTATAAAAACATTACCAACTCAGCAGCATACTGAAGAATCGGCTTCGAGCCTCCCTTGTGCTTGACTTGTCCTGTTCCTGGTCCTGCAGGCCATTCAAGGCTATATAACATGCGAAACTGTCGGGCAACCTATATAACATGCGAAACTGTCGGGCAACCTCCGACTTCCCTTTCACGGCCTCAGTGTCCCAATAAGCAAGCCAAGCAGGCCATTCATCCTCGTGGATGCAAGGAGGTCTCGCCCTACTCTCGTCATACCTTGTGGCCTTGATGTTACAAACAAAGTCTCTGTAGCGCCGTGAGGCAATAGACTGCCAAAGGTCATATATGACCTCATCTGGGATAGCCTCGTCCCAACAGAAATGTTTCTGTTTCAAGTAAAAAGCAAATTTCAATTCAATAACAAATTATGACTATATGTTTATTGATAATTTATAACCGAATGAACATCAATTAGCAAACAAAAAAACTACCAATATAATTATAGATCCTATATGAATATACAATCACCATAAATATTAGAACACTAATATTCAATCACAAAAAAAGGTGTTTAAGATTGTAAACAAGCTTATAAACATTATTTTTTCTTACCTTGAACTCGTTGAAATAATCGTCCTTCACTGACTGTGGCGTCAGTCTCCAGCTAAAACCGCAGAGGTTCTTGACCTGCTTGAATATACGAGTGCAGGCGCCAGGAACCACATTATATGGGACTAAGTTCCTGCATAAAACATAAATATCATTAGTTCAACAAAATAAAAATACATATTGTAATTGAAAGTATAACAAATACCCCATATCATCAATCGAAAGCGTAGTCCGTCCTGTCCTCACTGAGACAGAACCCGACCCCGAGGTCAGAAGTGAACCTAAACACGAACTCAAGCTCCAATGCATCATGGATATCCTCCTCCTCGAGTCGGATGCGCTCAACAGAGGCATTGATGCCTCCCTCTGATCCCGATGAGGACCCACGTCCTCTAGCAGATCGGGATCCACGTCCTCTAGGCATCTAGCAAAATAGATCAATTGAATAAGATTAATTCATATGTCATATGAAAACATACTATCCAAATATTTTTCTATCAAATTGATTAATAATCACTATCATCGTCATAGCCATCATCATTGTTATCTTCCTAACTCGTCAAGTACGTATCTTCGTCTTCTTCACTATGTTTTCATCTATGTCTATCAAGCCACCACCATGATGTATTATTGTGTCGTCATCGTCTATATCTGGATTAGTTGAGATGATTAAGTCATCTTCCTGATATGGTTGGTCTGATGGTATTTCAGCTGTTAATGTTTGAAATGGGACTTCAATTTTGGATCGTGCTTTTATCTTACAAACTTCCCACCAATCCTTCTTAGACTGATTCATACTCGGATAAGTATAATAATATACTTGGATGGCTTGGTCAGCTAGTACGAATGGTTTGTACTTATTATACCGACGCGTACGATTTATAGAAACCAATTTGAATTGAGGATGCACTGAAGTTTCAGACGTAGATGGATCAAACCATTGACACTTAAATAATGTAGTCGTCTTTTTAGGTAGACCGTGATACTCTAGTTCACATACCTCCAATAAACGTCCATAATAGTCGAGTTCACCATTATCATCTGAACCATAACAATCACCTTTTATGCAGACACCACTGTTCATAGTAGAACGAGATGACCCATGATACATCGTATGAAATTTATATCCATTCACATAGTATCTTGGGTATGTCGTGACTAATGTTAATGGACCTTTTGCAAGACTAATCAAAAATTGATTCTCAACATTGCTTGTTGGATTTAAGACCTGTAATAGTAAAATAATGTGGAAATAAGACTTCTCATCTACATTTAAACCATGATTGTAGTATTACTATATAAAAACTAGATAATCTCACTAGTGAACGAAACCACGACGCAAATTGTGATTCCATCTGATCGTTGATTTCTTGCTCTGATATAGAGTATCGCAAAATGATCCACAAATAACCTTAAACACAACATATCGTTACATATAATAATCTATATACAAATAAATGGTATAATTTAGTAATAGTACATACTTGAGATATGTCTCGTAACTTCTACAGTTGAGTAGAACATATGTGTGAGCTGCATGATACTCTTTGTCATCCAAGTATCTCTTCTACATTTTTCCAAAATAATGTCCTTTTTGTTTGAATACTGATAGTCTATCTGGATGTTCGTCAGATCTAACAACATCTATACCATCAAAGTTACGAGGCACATTCGTATGTATTGTGCTCACATGTTCCTCAAAGTAATATGAGCAAAAAGTAGATGCTTCTTCCACTAAGTAAGCATTACAAATAGAACCTTCCACTCTAGCCTTGTTCCTTACATTGTTTTTCAACTTTCGTAGGTACCTATTCATGAATGGAGTTAGTTTACATATACATATAAGATATAAGGGCAACTTTGTTATTTTCAGTTACCTTTCAAATGGTACATCCATCTATATTGAACAGGTCCTGCAAGACGAGCTTCGTCAGCTAAATGAACTGGAAGATGCTCCATCGAATCAAAAAAACTGGGTGGAAAGATGCGCTCAAGCTTGCATAAAGTGATAGGGATATTGTCATTGAGTCTGCACATGTCCTCACTTTGTATATTCCGAGAGGTTAAGTCTTTGAAAAATAAACTCAGCTCTGTGACTGCCTTCCACACATTTTTTGGGAGTAATTCACGAAAAGCAATAGGTAGAATCCGTTGCATGAACACATGACAGTCGTGACTTTTCATCCAAAACATCTTAAGTTTACTCATGTCGACACACCTTCCCATATTTGATACATAACCGTCTGGAAATCGTAGGGTTTTCACCCATTCAAACAAGACTTTCTTTTTGTTCGTGTCAAGTGTGTAACAAGCTTTTGGATACTTGTTTGTCACATCATTCTTTTTCAAAGATGGCCTGGAGCAGTACATGTTTAGCTCCTCCCTAGATTTGGTCGTATCTTTTGTCTTCCCTGGTACGTTCAACACTGTATTGAACACATTATCAAACACATTCTTCTCAACGTGACGAATTAAAAGGTATGGCCAGTAAGGCAAATTCCAAAACATACTACGTTTTTTCCACCCAGTGCCAAAACGACGAGCTACAACCTTATTAATTGTATCACTATTCTCTTCAGTAACTTTTACTAATCTCATCATCTCTATTTCAGCTAATACATCTTCGCCTGATCTTGCCAGTGGAGGTTCTGCTGTACTAATCTTATTTTTGAGGAAATTTTTTCTATCTCTACGAAATGGATGGTCCTCAGGTAAAAACTTTCGATGGTTATCAAACCATCATTGTTTTCCACTATGTGCTAGGGTGAAAGCTTCAATGTCATTCATGCAATGCGGACATGCAAGTCTTTCGGCGGTACTCCACCCAGACAACATGGAGTAGGTAGGAAAATCGCTAATTATCCACATCAACGCTGCTCGCATTTGAAAATTTTGCTTCACCGACACGTCGTATGTAAGAACACCTATATTCCACAACTCTATCAGTTCAACTATTAGCGGCTGTAAAAAAACATCTAATTTCTCCTTTGGATTCCGTGGGCCGGGGACTAGGATTGTAAGGAACATGTATTGTTCCTTCATATACATCCAAGGTGGTAGATTATATGGTGTAACGATGATCGGCCACGAAGAATATTGTTGGCCCGATTGACCAAAAGGTTGAAAACCGTCCGTGGATAACCTTAATCTAACATTTCAAACCTCTTCAGCAAAATCAGGAAAAATTTCATTCAAGTGTTTCCATGCAGGTGAGTTCGCAGGATGACGCATAACTCCATCATCTACCGACGAAGCATGCCACCTCATGTCTGCTGCTGTAGCTTTAGATGCATACAATCTCGTAGTCGGGAGTAAGAGAAAGTAGTACATCTTCTTTCTCGCTACCGTCTTTTCCACCGATCCTCGATCCTCGATTATTTTCTTTGTAACGAGGAGTACTACAGAATTTACATACCAATTCACAATCCTCGCGCCAATAAATCATGTAATTATTAGGGCAACAATCAATCTTGTCTACGGGAAGCCCCATGCCACGTAATAACTTCTTCGTACTGTAGAAGTTACTAGGAACCAAGTTATTTTCTGGAACAATTTCCTTGATTAATTCAGTCCATTGATCAAAATTTCTCTCAGACATGTTACCCTCAGTTTTCAAGGATAATAGACGAGCCACAAGCGATAACTGTGAATGAGACTTGCAACCTGGCCACAACTCATTATCAGCAGCTTCCAACATATCATATAGTTGTTGTGTTTCCGGATTAGGCAACTCTTCAAAGTCTTCAAAATTTCTCTGAGACATCGCAATGTCAGTCACCAAAGTATGGTAGCTACTTTGTTCGAACTGAACATCTTCTAAATTATGATAATTTTTCGATGGTATTTCAGATTCCCCATGAAACCTCCAAACCTCGCACGAATCTATTTTTTGCAATGTGATATTGAACTCGTTCTTTTATGTGATAATACATATTATCACATCTTCTGCACGGACACTTAACTTTGTCCCCATCCAATAACATTGTTTAAGTTATTGCAAAATCCATGAATTCATTCAGTCCGCTAAGAAATTCGGGATCGAAAGTTCCATCTGGTTGAAACCGCATATACATCCAAGCACGATTTGTACTCATTTCTTAAATATGTATGTAAGTTCTATATTATGTCCTCTGTTTCCTCACTTAATTAAAGATCTATGTAAGTTAAATTGCACGTTATTAATTGATATCAAAGAAAAATATCTGAAGCTCGATTCTGATTAATTCATAAAAATCTTGATTTCGAATGTGGGCTAATTTAAGAGGTTGATTCGGCCCAACACAAACTACCTCAATTCTGAATATACGAGTCTAGCATTTAATTTGACATTATAGTACCAAATGAATGTTTCCAACATTCGAATTATTTATAACTTTAATTAATTTATTTTTTAAATGAACTCAACTTTACAGTTTGAAGACACGAAGATAACAATCAATAAGCGCTATTGACCACGATGAATTTATCATCTCAACAAGTTAACAATCAATATATTTTAAACATATGCGTCGAAATATAATCACATATTACTCAATCTCATCACATCATATACGATAAATTCAAGCTCATAGACGTATACATATACATATACGTGTACATATATATCACATAAATTCAAGATCATATACGTATACATATACATCACATAAATTCACGATAAATACATCTACATTCATACATATACATTCATACATACATGTCGTCATTCATACATACATGATCAATGCATATACATATACATATACATATACATATACATATACATATACATATACATATACATATACATATACATATACATATACATATACATATACATATACATATAAGCGAATAGGGAGGGCTAATGGCGGCGCGAGACGAGCGGAGGCAGGGCGACGGCGGCGAGGGCCAAACGGATGGCGACGGTGACGGCAAGGCACTGAGGATGGGGCTGGGTGGAGGTGGCTGGGCGGCGGGCGACGGCGGCGGCGGCGTGGCGCGATAGGGAGGGTGAGGCGGGCGGGGCTGCGGCGATGGCGGCGAGGCTCGGGCAAGGTGGCTGGTAGGGATGGCGAGGCGAGGTAGTGGCGGTGCGAGGTTGGGTGGGAGACGGCAGAAGACACGGTGAAGACGATGACGGCGACGGCGAGTTGAAGTCGACGGCGAGGCGAGGGAGGCGCGCGGACGGCGAAGGGTGGAAATTCAATTAGGGTTCAATTAGGGGGAAATCGCGTGAATAAAAAAACTGGGGTGGAATCTCGTGTTTGTGTTAAAACTCAACGACGGATCAACGACGGACACTCAACGACGGACATTATGTCATCGTAATTCCGTCGTTACCGTCGTTGATCAATGACGGAATTACGACGACCTACTATCCGTCGTTGATCAACGACGGAAATATTATCGTCGTTGATCAACGACGGAATTACGACGACTTACTATCCGTTGTTGAGTGTCCGTCGTTGATTCGTTGTTGATCCGCCGTTGAGTTTGTACGTCGTTATTCCATCGTTGATTTTATCCGTCGGCATTCCGTCGTTGATTAACGAAGAATTAGTTCCATCGTTAATCAACGACGGAATGACGACGGTCTAGCTTACATATATGTTAAGGTATAATACCGTTTTTGATCTGTCGTCGGTCCGTCGTAATTCGCCGATGGATAGTTTTCCGTCGTGTTTTCGTCGTTGTACGCACGTTTTTCTTGTAGTTAAGTGTTTTACATGCTCATCCATATCAACTATTATTTCAATGTTAAATAAATTTGTGATGTTGTGCTAGTACAAGTGGCGATGGGTCGGGTGAGTATTTTGATCCGTACGGTTAAGCTTTAACATAGAATTCTCAATTCAGTGTTTCAATTTTCGATCGGTTTGATATTTAAATTGAAAATATCAAATTCATATTACTTTATTCCTCTGTTTTCTTTTAATTATTTAACATTGATTATTTTCGTTAGGCTACTGATTAGCAGGTTCCTTATCAATAAGATGTTAATTCATTTTTAATTAGTGATCAATAGCGGTTAATTTTATCATTAATATATATATAAAATCATTCAATTAATATGTTTTAGTTACATAATCTAATTTGATTCGATTTTGTTGCGTGTGGACATTTTAGTTATTTCAGTTTTGATATGTCGTTTGTGCCTAGTAATAGGCACAGCATGCATCATACTAAAAATAATTTTAGAATAATTTTTATTTTTGTCTAAGTTAATTGTTTAGTTTGATAAAAACTTCCTGCTCTACCACTGAAAATTTAGTTCACTTGTACAATAATATAGAGAAAGAAATAATTTGTCTATCCATCAAAAAACATATTATGTTCAAGTCCATCATCACACGGTCTTTAAAATTATTTGTTTACCCCCAAAAAAAGTAATTTCAACTAAAAATTAAGAAAAAAAAAGTATTGTTGATAGAATCGGGTCAATTTAATTTCAATAACGAGGTAAAATTCATGTGAGAGGAAAACCTTTTGATAAAAGAGTTTTGTATTTGATTTCTGACTTGACTAGCTCTTTAATAAGAAGTTAAGAACTAATATGATTCTTCCTAATATATATATATATATATTTTGTATCATGGGATTGGGGAACCATGCACCGCTACCTTAGGCACAAGACCCAGAAACCCCACGTTCTGAAGAATAGCCGCAAATCACACATGACATGTGTAAACCACACTTGAAACCAGGTGTGTGCTCAAACCCATAGGCGTTTAGTGGGGTTCGAACATGGACCTCCTACCACAAGAACTCATCTTAACCATTGGGCCGTCCCTAGGGGACAATTCTTCCTAATATTGTTATGATAGGAAGAGGTTTATCAAATTAATCTAAGATCTCCATTCGTAATTGTGCTATGTCAAATCATCACTATTGTGCTCGGCCCAATAAAATTTGAAATGAATTAGTTCACACCAACTGCAAAACAATTAAAAAAACAGTCACATGATGTAGATCATTAATCTAAAACGAGATAAATCATCCAATCTTTCAAAAACCATAAATCAGAAAAGAAAAGAAAAGAAAATTGATAATTTGCATCGATGTAAACCGCTGTTTTTGAAACCACAAGTTTTTTAAAGTAAATTCAAATCGGTACTACGCCAAACCTTCCTCCCTTGTCCATGTCTAATCATAGTACTTGAGCCAAGAACGATTCTTGTACAAACCAAATATTTTCCTTAAACAAACTAAACCAAAACCTCAAATCCAATATCATATATAAACCAAAACTTTTATCAAATCACGCAAATTTATGCTTACTTAGATTCTTTCATAATTCTATATTTGTGGCCCCAAGAAAAGCATAAAGATCTCAGCAGTTTCAGTACCTAATCTGAAGCCTAAAGCCCTAACCTCAAAACCTAATCTTTTAGCCTCAGAATATGTCACGTAATTTTGTACAAATCCTAAGCATTTTCTCCAACATTGAGATTCAAACCGCACCCAACACCATCCATCAATCAAGACTGAAAACTGAAGTAGAAAAACTGTGCAACACAAATCATATCCATGTCCACCCATCATCATCAATAGTAGTTGGCCCCTTTTGACGGTGGAGAAACAAAGATAAAAATTAAAAAGAAAAAAATTTCTCTGTGGAGTGGTGGTGACTGATAACAAGAAATGACTCATTCTTAAATTACTTTATCAATTTCTGCAACCCTTTTTCACCCATTTGGTAAGTCTTTCCATTTTTGGCTATCAAATGGCCCCTCAAACCTCTTTAATGATTCAACCCCTCTCTCTCTCTCTTTATAATTCATCTCTAAGTTCATCTCTTGAGAATCTAATCTTCATTTTTTTACAAGATCTGCAGAGTTTAGAGATAGATAGAGAGAGAGAGAGAGAGATGGCTCGTGGGAAGATCCAGATCAAGAAAATAGAGAACCAAACCAACAGGCAGGTAACCTATTCCAAGAGGAGAAATGGGCTGTTCAAGAAAGCTCATGAGCTCACAGTTCTTTGTGATGCCAAGATTTCAATTCTCATGATCTCAGGCACTCAGAAGCTTCACGAATACATCAGCCCCACTGTCACGTACCTAAATCTCTCTCTCTCTCTCTCTCTACTTGGCAGATTTGTTGTTAAGACTTGAAAGAATTAAGTTTTGGGTATTCATCTTGGAGTTTGTTTGTGTGTTTTAGGACAAAGCAGATAGTTGATGAATACCAGAAGACTATTAGGGCTGATCTTTGGAGCTCCCATTACGAGGTTCTTTCTCTTTATTTGCTTTCTCAAATATCAAAATCATGTTTTTTTGAGCTCTATCATCAGACATGTTCTAAAAATAATTCTTTTATATAGAAAATGAAAGAGCACTTGAAGAAGCTGAAGGAGATAAACAGGAATCTGCAGAAGGAGATCAGGTATGCAAACTACACATTTTTTACATTATTTTAACTGCTGGGAAGTGGTTGATTTTAGCCTTAATTTTGAGCTTTTTCTTTGATTTAATAATTATTTTGTGTAATTAAATCTGTGTTGTTTATTATCAGGCAAAGGATGGGAGAGAGCTCGAACGATTTGGGGTATGAGGAGATGGTTAATCTCATCGAAGATATGGATAAGTCTTTGAGGGTCATTCGCGAGAAAAAGGTCTTATAATTCCATCCTATCTACCTTTTTCCCTCTCTTCTCAACAACAATAAATTTCTAGGGCTTCCTATTAGAAAGAAATCAGTCATTCTTATTTTAGATCTATTAGAAAGGATTTCGAAATTGAAGGAATAAATTTATAAATTTAAGAAAAGAAAGTACAGATATTGATGGACTGATGGATGAATGTCTGGATTCTCTATAAAATTATCAATATTTTCGCAGGATAATAGGAAGGCCTGCAACCAACATGTTGCAATAAAATAGATTCGGAACATTTATATATAATTCATTAATTTCTTATAGAGATAGTATATCAATTATAGAAATTTTGATCAGTAATTATAGAAATCTGGGATTATTATACTATTAAACAGACGACTGAAATATTTGGATATTGATATGTATCATGAACTGAATCATGGTGTACTTTTTAGTCTATGAATATTCCATCTTAGTTATAATCCTCAGTAGAATGAGTTCTATTTCGTTGTTTACACTTTTATTTAGCAACTAAGCTTCACTACTTAATGGAATAATCTTAACCATAACAGTACAAAGTCATCTCCGGCCGGATCGATACCAGTAGGAAAAAGGTACAAAATAAATTGCTAATTTCTTTCAACAATCATAATATTTCTATATACTTGACCGCTAATTTCTTCTGCCATTTCGTTCCTTCCTTTTCCCTGAAATATCTTTTTGCAGCTAAGAAATGTTGAAGAAATACATAGGGGCCTTATGCTTCAATTCGTAAGAAATTTCTCCAATAATAACTAATCTATACAAGCATATATGTAAGCTTATTAAGTTCTATTTGTGTGGGGCTCTAAACATCATTTAATTCTGGTGTATATAGGATGCACGGCAGGAGGATCCACACTTTGGTCTAGTTGAAAACGAAGGTGATTACAACTCTATGCTGGGGTTTCCACACGGCGGGCCAAGGATCATCACGGTTCGCATTCCGCCTACCCACCCTCACCACCACCACCACCACCACCACCATCCTAGCCTTCACAGTGGAACAGTAGCTTCGGACCTCACTACATTTGCTTTGCTTGACTAAATGTTATGTCATATATATGTATAATGTGTTTGACTGTGTTTAAACGTCGTAGGTCTTGAGAGAAAAAGAAGGAAAGATCTACGTTTGTTTGTCATGTTGTCTTTATATTGTGTATGACTATTTTGGATCTATTTCTACTAGGTATGTATGTGAAAGTATTATATCGTGTCTGATATTATTATAGTTGAGCTTTGTAATTCATTTTTACGAATTGATTTTGATGTTCAACTCTAGCTAAATGCTTTACCTCGACTACACATAGAGGCCATGGTATTGACTTAGAATTAAAAAAGAAAGATTTGTACTATTTAGACATTTTGTGAAAAACTTATGAAAGAGGTCCTCTAATATACACGTGTAAATATATATATCTATATATATAGGGGATTGTTCCTGTCAGAATGGAAATAAGTGTAGGAAATAGGAATAGATATATAAATCTAGCATATCTTTCATATTTGTGTAGCACAATCAGAATTATTATGTTGCACATGTTAGTTTAGCACAGATTTCATCCATTCGTAGCACATATGCTAAATATATTAGTTTAACACATCTTTCATTCAGAACATAACACAAGAAGGGTTCTAGTGCGCACGAATGTCTGCGTATACGTAAAACACAAAAGCAGAAGCACAATCGAAATTAAATCTCAACCATTGATCCAGCGAATCAAAGGTCCAGATTTATTCTCATTTCCTATCAAATTATCATTTCCTACCTGATCCATCCCCTATATATATATATAGAAAAGGTTCAGTTTGATCTCAATATATAGTACTGTTGTTTGTGAATAATCGTTTTTATATTTGAAGATAATTGCATTCACAACTCTTTTCAAATCACATATTTATTCAAGTTTGATGAAAATTGAAACTGAAGTAAAAACTAGAAACACTTTTGGTATTCTAATAGGAAAATAAGGAAAACAGAAAATTCAGAAATAAAAGCTTATTCCCTCTCTCAAAAAAAAGAAAGAAATAAAGCTTATTAAATATAAATAATTGAGAAGTTTGAAAGAAAAAAATTGAAACTTCGGTTGTATTTTTCTGTTATTTAAACATAAGGATTGTGTTTTTAAAAAGAAGGCACTATATAGAGTCTCCAATGCTTATAATTTGACAAGGGCATAAATTTTGTTGATTGGGCTTATATTTATGCTTTTCTTGCTAGAGGATACAAAGTTACAGGCCCAGTTTACAATTGTAAAAATGTACTCAGCTTCTGCCGCCTGACAAAATCCTATCTAAACCCAATCAATTGCTGCATTTAGTGAAATACGCCTGATGGATTTGATGTATTAATATCCCAATTGAATTATATTTTGATAAATGATAAATTATATGTACATATAGTGTGTTTTATTAGGTGTAACATAATTAAGAGTTGCTATGCCTCCGAACTAGCCCAACATCTCGTGTGCACAAAATTCCAACAAATTAATATTTTCGTATATCTACTTATTATCCATGTTGGACCTGTAGATGCGAACAAATTATTTCGACGACTCGAGATCTAGAAGATATTAAGGGCTAAAACATTATTTTAAGAGCATACAAAATGCCTAACATTTCAGAATAAATTAGAAAAACTTGAATATAATGATCAACTATGAATCTTCCAGCATTTGAGCTTTTTATCCACTCTTTCCACGATAAATTCAAACAAATTCTTTTTTGGGTCGACCAATTGACACTGATAGGCCAAGATAATTCAAGTGCCTGAAAACCAAAGTGATGGTTTTGTTTGATATACAATCCAAAGAAATTCAAATAAATTAATAAAAATAATAGTAAAAAATAAGCATGAGGTTTGTATTAAATTATCCATATGAAATTTCATAATTTCATTGGGCCCAATGATTTTCTTTTCGACTCCTTATGGGGCCTAAAAAATGGGCTGGAGGTGAGATTACCGTTATAATATACGGTCGGATAATTTGGCGCATTCTTTTTGTTTCCTCTCTAAAAAGATATATTACTCTAGATCTAGTAAATTAGATTTAGTAATATTTTAAATCGACTTTTCTTGTGTATTACATGGGCCAATATTTATTCACACAATAAACATCAATATGTTAATACTTAAAGTGTTAATCCACAAATATACCCTCTTTTGATAAGATGTATGTGAATACTATCCATTTTGATAAAAACATGTAGACTTCAAAAGTGCCTACTTTGTGAAAGTTTACTTTTTGTAGTCACCATAAAAACAAACGTTTCTAAGCGTGCTTTATGGTTATGAAATCCAAAATATTTTTTTTTTTTAAAGTTATAATAGTCATTTTCTCTTCACATTGGATAGGGATGACAGTGGATCCTGTATCAAGTCCAGATCCGTAGATCCAAATCCATTTTTCAGGATCTGGATTTTCAAAAAATAGGATCCAACGGATCTGGACCCGATCTGTACCATTCCTTTGGAATCCAGATCTGGATCTTGATTTTTGAGATCTAGATCCGACCCGTGATCCATATAATATATATGTATACATAATTTTTATTTATAAATGTATTATATAATTTTTCTTTCTAGTCGAAATTGGATAAATTAGATTATGGAACTAGATAGTAGGTCAATAACATTAGAAAATTATATCATGTATTTGAGAAAAAAATGTATATGAGTGGTCTGTTTGTTAAGATATATGTGTTACTTTTTCCATTTCTATTGCAATATTATTTGATGTCATGAAAGCAAAAGTAAATTTATAACTACCATCTTTTTATATAGTGATGATTGTAAAAATTCTCAATAATTATTATAGTGTTATTATGTATTTAGATTATTATTATTATGGTATTACTGTGAATCATAGTTGATTTAGGAATTATTTTAGAAGAGAAAAATATGGATCCGGGTCTAGACATTGGACCATGCGGATCTTATGGATCTGAATCTGAATCTAATTTTTTTCGATCCAATGAATCTGGACCAGATCCAGACCCAAACAAAAAATTTTGGATCTGGATTTGAATCTAATAAAATCCGATCAAGATCCGATCCATTGCCATCTCTAACAGCGGGTGGAGTTGGCTCAAAAACTGATTGACAAATAACGAAGCTGGGTAGGACCTCAAACAGTTGCACTTTACAAGTCAAATTAAACTTAACTAGTATGTAACCCGTCGAAATTCGACGGAAAATTACGTTACTTTGTGTTTATGGTTATAAGAAATAAAATATTTATGTAAAAAATACATGCTAATTATCAAAACCCCTATAATAATATCTAAATATTATAAAGTAAACAGTAATAGTACATAGTATTAAAAAAATCAAGCTCCACTAATTGTGAAAATATTAAAAATGGTGAAAATAACTAAACATTTAAAATATGATGAAAATTAAATATAGGCTTAAAGATTAATGATCACAATCACTTTAAACATTTGTAAGCATCTTGATAGATGCTTGTACGAATCTATATATATATATATATATATATATATATATATATATATATATATATATATATATATATATATATATACATGCACTAAATCTTAAATCCGATTAATTACTCAAACTCGTTTAAATTTATAAATATAAGTTGTATCTTGATCGAATTTATATGCTCGTATCCAAAATATGATTGAAAAATAATTTTATTAATCGTTCTTGTCCCAAAATACGTGCTAACTACGAAATATATTTAAATTTATAAATATATATAATTATAGTAATTGTTTATCTGTCTCGGTAATGATTTGAACATTATAAAATAAACATTAATAATAAATAAGATAAATAAAAAAATATTTAAAAATAAAGAACATGTCTAGCATATACATAACCGCACTTGTCTCATATTTGATTAATTACCCGAACCTATTTAATTTTATTAATATAAATTATTACAATAATTGATTTATTCATCTCAATAAAAGTTGAACGCTATATGGTTAATTATCAATAATAAATCATATTGATAACAAAAAGATTAAAATCGAAAAAAAAAATTACGTAGACATGTCGATTATTGTATTAACCTGTCTATAATGTATATTTTTGTATCAAAATAATATAAATAACAAAATACCTACAAAAAGTGAAAATCATGTTCTGGCCTCATTTTCGTATATAATATCTGCTAATTACATAAATTCGTTAAAATTTATGAAATATATAATTAATAAGTTAAAATTTTAAAAATATAACTATTGTAAAATATATAACTATTTATTTGGTCATATAATTAATTAATTAACCAAATTAAATTAATGGTGTAAAATAATTACAGGATGAAAAAATATGCATTGATTCTAAGTATATGTATAAATTGTTCAATTGGTGGAGTATGATTAGAAATCAATGTGGGGTAAGATATTTTAATATGATTAGAATTAGAATTTAAAAGACATTAAATAGAGAATTTAGATAAATAAAAATATATAACTATTTATTTCACCATCTAATTAAATTAGCCAAATTAAATTAGTGGTGCAAAATAATTGTAGGATGAAAAAATATGCATTGATTATAAGTATGATTAAAAATATGATTAGAATTATAATTAGAAATGAGTACATCTTTCTAAATATAAGTTGTTCAATTGATGGAGTATGATTAGAAATCGGTGTGTGATATGATATTTTAATATGATTAGAATTAGAATTTAATAGACATAAAAATAGAGAGTTTAGATAAATAAAAATATATAACTATTTATTTGGCCACCTTATTAATTAATTAGCCAAATTAGGATGAAAAAAATATGCATTGATTCTAAGTATATGTATAAATTGTTCAATTGGTGGAGTATGATTAGAAATCAATGTGGGATAAGATATTTTAATATGATTAGAATTAGAATTTAAAAGACATTAAATAGAGAATTTAGACAAATAAAAATATAACTATTTATTTCACCATCTAATTAAATTAGCCAAATTAAATCGGTGGTGTAAAATAATTGTAGGATGAAAAATATGCATTGATTCTAAGTATGATTAGAAATATGATTAGAATTAGAATTAAAAATGAGTAAATCTTTCTAAATATAAGTTGTTCAATTGGTGGAGTATGATTAGAAATCGATGTGGGATATGATATTTTAATATGATTAGAATTAGAATCTAATAGACATAAAAATAGAGAGTTTAGATAAATAAAAATATATAACTATTTATTTGGCCACCTTATTAATTAATTAGCCAAATTAACTTAGTGATGTAAAATAATTTTAGAATGAAAAAAATATGCATTGATTCTAAGTATATATATAAGTTTTTTCAATTGGTGGAGTATGATTAGAAATTATTGTGGGATAAGATAATTTTAGTATGATTAGAACTAGAATTTAAAATAAATGGAATAGAGAATTTAGATAAATAAAAATGGAGGAATATAATGATGTCACATAGGATATGAAAATGAGGTGGCACTAAATTTCACTAATCCTATTATGATTAGAAATCAATGTGGGATAAGTTAGTTTTAGTATGATTAGAATTAGAATTTAAAATACATTAAATAGAGAATTTAGATAAATAAGAATGTAGGAATATAATGGTGGCACATATGATATGAGAATGAGGTGACACTAAATTTCACTAATCCTATTATGATTAGAAATCAATGTGGGATAAGTTAGTTTTAGTATGATTAGAATTAGAATTTAAAATACATTAAATAGAGAATTTAGATAAATAAGAATGTAGGAATATAATGGTGCCACATAGGATATGAGAATGAGGTGGCACTAAATTTCACTAATCTTATTATATATTGATAGGTCAAGTTCAAGACAAATTAATAGGGAATATATTTTTGGTACAAAATTAATAGTTTTGATCTTTTATTGATATTATTGATTTATCAGGCTAAAATTATCACAAAGTCAATTTATTAGACTAAAATTGTGTATTTTCCCTTCCTATAATATTGCAATAATGGTCGGATGTTTTGATTTGTAACAAAATAGATATGTCTAATTTGTTTTGCTACAATCAGAAAACTAACATGGCATGCCTTCTTACCCTGCATAAATTTATTTGTCATTTTACAACCCCATCGTTTTGATAAAATTTCTAATTTCTTTTCTCAAACTCGCAGGTTAAGAGCTCTATTAAAGAGAATAATTAGGGTAATTAGAGCTTAATTAGACTCTTCTAACACAATTTGATGAAAACTAATCAAACTTCACAAAATAGATCCAAAAAATCATTAAAATCTGAGATTAGTCAATTTCAAAATTTTGGATAAGGGTATGAGATATTAAAGTAGGAAGATGAAATTATTTTGTGATTTTATTTGGTAAATAAAAAAAATCTAAGCACATTGTTTCGTGATGGATGAAAAATATATTCCATCTCATCACAAAATAATAAAGTTTATTTGTTTGTTGAAACATTTTGAATATGTATATCAAAACATCCAGTCACAATTCAACAGGTCTAAAAATTATCATTAAAATCGAAACACAATTCGGTCAAAGATGACAATATCTTCGGCAATAAGATTATCTTAATTCATTGTGGTTCCCTCAAAGAGATGGTTATATGAGATAATAAAATAAATGTGGTGCCAGATTGGCATGTGAGTGAAATCGGAGAATATATTCTGCTCTAAATTTTTCATACTACGATGCCGACATCTCATATGAACTCCACCTTATCGTTTTTGATATGAACAATCAGATTCTTGCAATATGTAATAATAAATTTCCTTTAAAATGAAAGGATTGTAGTAGTAAAGTTTCCAATATTATCTCCCAAATCTGGTCTGCAAAAAGTGTAACTTGTCCTTTTGTGATAGTTGGCATATAAAGTTTCACAAAAACTTAGGTAGGATTGATCCTACCTAAGGTCCTATCCTCGTAAATTTGGTGCAATTACGTTTGATTCAGTATCGTTTGTTCTGAATAAATGTGTCATTGTTTCATTTATTATGAGTGATTGTATCCTTGTTATGAACACTTGTATTATTTACGAATTACCATATCAATATTAATAGATCAGGACCGACCGAATTGACACATGAAAAGACCCATCCTTAGATAAGAAATGTCCTACAAGAGTGTGCCCGTAAAGTTTTGGCTATTGATAAATATTAGTTGTACTTTTCTTGATTAATTCTAAGAGCAGACAATCTCTTCTGGGATCTACTGTACTTACCTACTACTTGAGCATATATTATTAGTGGTGGATTGAGGAATTTGATTAAATGGAAGAGATCCAGCTAATTGTATTCAAATAAATTAAACACACACACACACATACACACATATATATATAAACAATAAGTTGTGTTAATTTGTTAAGGTCAATTCATGAATAATCAATGATAATTAATTTGATATACCAAAGAAATTAAAATAAATAATTTGGTGGCCAGCTCCTCCTGCTTTGGACCAAATTAAGCACGGATGTCAACCCTAAGTGCACTAGGTTTGCTTAATTGTGGCGGCGTTTTCCGGAATTATATAGGCTCAGTTTATGGCTCACATTTACCCAAATATTGATATTGGTTTTGTTTTTTAAGCTGGACTAAGGGGGTGTTTGGCTAAGCTTATTTTAAAGAGCTTATAAGTTCTAAGAGCTTATAAGATGTTTCAATAGCTTATAAGAGATAATGTCTTAAGTGTTTATAAGTTGTTAAAGTATTTAGATAATTGATCTTATAAGCTAGAGAAAGAATCGTGAATTAGAGAGAGAAAATCATAGTTAGAGAGATAAAATTGACGATAGTTGAAGTTGATAGTATATTTGTAGGAAAATATCGAACTATAATAAGGTTATTTTGGTAAATTCATGATTACTTATAAGTTTATGAAAAAATAAGTTAGAGTTGACCAACTTATTTTTAGGGGAGCTTATAAGCTGTTGGAGCTTATTTTCACATCTTATAAACTGTTTAGGAGCTTATTTTGCCAAACACTTTGCAACAGCTTATAAACTCATAAACAACTTATAATCTGTTTTAAAGAGCTTATAAGCTCAGCCAAACACCCTCTAATTATTATTAATTTAGATGTTGAATTAGCTTTTTTCTTTTAATTTTGATTGAAGTTTATTCGTTATTACGTGGTTAGCCTTTTCTATTACAATCATCTCATATTTCATATGATTGAGAACAAGATGGTAGTGTATGTTATGTTATTCACATAAACTTTATACATCCGTCTGCATCGATCTTGAGCATGACAAAAGTATCATTTATTTTTAATAAAAGTATAATTTATATTAAAGAAAAGTATCATTTTTTTTACACTGTAATTTGAAAGTATTATTTATATTGGTGAAATGTATCATTTGTATAGAAAAAAAGTATCATTGTCCGCACATACCGACGTCCGCACATGAAACCACCTCTATGTTATTTACTCAACATGCAAATTAGAGTTTCACATATTTTATGAGAAGGAAACTCAATGACTGATCGATTTGTCAATAATAGTTTGGATGCTAGTTGGTGGTTTAATTTGCCTTTGATTACTAGGGTTCTTATAATTTTGCCCGTAGAGTTGTATAACTAATCTTTTATTTTCTATTCTTATATCTTATATTAATCACAATACTCTTTTTCCTCTTAATATTTTTCCTCGGCGATTTAAACGAGGCTTTGGGCTCCCCGATTTTTCAATTTGTGAATTCCCAAGCTTTAGGTGGATCGCCCCTTTTCTTTTTCTATCATTGTAAAATTGTTTGTGATCGATCTTAATTTCGTAAGGGAAATAAATGCGCAAGAACACTAAGGATTTACGTGGTTCGATCTATGAATAAGATCTACGTCCACGGGGAGAGAGAGAGTATTCGTGTATTGAATGTGTAAGAAGTGATTACAAAGAGTGTGAATGATCTATTTCGTCTAATCTAGCCTCTATTTATATACAATTATTTAGACCTAGATCTTAAATCCGAGGTCTTCTCTAAATAGGATTCGAGATCTAGGATAGGATCTTAATTCTATCCCTTCTCGAACTAGGATTCATTTAGATATGGCCGAGTCTTCTGCGTTCCCACTGGTTTTAGGTGTCTTCTTGGGCCGATCTTGTCCAGGCCGAGCTTGACGTCAGCTTTACCTGTATTGGGCCTGATGCTTGGGCCTGGTAGTTGGGCCATATCCTATCACAACCCCCCCCAAAAAGACGCAGAAGCGAGGTCGTAATGGTTTATGTGTTGTCTATGCCGAGGCGGGGCGTGATCGATCTGACTAGGTATGTGTCAATGTTTCCGAAGTCATATGCTGCGTTCGCAGAGGCATCTGCCGAGCTTGTGTATGCTGGTACGATCTCTTGCCGAGGCTATAAGTCGAAGTTTTCTGTTTGGCGTCCCCTGACGAGGCGTTAATCCGAGGTCTCCTGGCTGACTTTGTCTGGCGAGGCGTTAAGCCGAGGTTGCCTGGCTGACTTCACCTGTCGGGGTATTATTGTAATACCCCGATTATTTAAACGCCTAATTACGATATTAATTTCGTAAATTAGAATTTTATCATAATAATTTGATTATTTATATATCGAATAATGATATCGATTATTGTTGGAATAATAAATTCTATGTTTTATTCACAAATAAATGTGAATTGAGAAATACGAATATGTAACGATTTCAATAGTAGTAATTCTCGTCGATTATGTATCGATATTTAAATGCTCGTGATATTTTCTAAGTTTTAAGCTTAGAATTTAATTCCATTATTATTGGAATATTTTAATAAAGTGATTACGACTTTATTACGACCATTTGGAGATGAGTCGATATTTAAACGTTTGAGACGTTTCAAACGTTAACGTTAGAGATGACTTGAGAATCAAGTCTAATGATCAAGGAATTATAGTATTTAAATTCCTATGATTATTTTATATAATTGGAATATTATTTAGCATTGAATTAATGCTAGAGAATTTTGGGATTATAATGTTGATTATTTATGATTCTCGAAAACCTAAATCGAGAATTAGGGTTTTCTACCTATGGATTAATTCCAATAAATTTTCCTATGATATAAATTATCATTTAGGATATATATTATGCTATATATCTACTTATAGCATGGAAATCAATTTTTGGGCATTAAATTATTAAAAGTGCCGTGTATAACCTATTGTTTTAAACAAAGGATTATTTAATTTTTGATCATCCAATTTGTGATATTTCTTAAGTGTAGTATTAATACACACTTACCTATTAATTTGTGTAGATGAAAAATACACTAGCTTTTGATCTGTGAAATAGCCGCATATATTGACAATTATACACAAAATTGATTCTTGAATTTTAAATACTTGATTGTTATATTTGGGGAAGAGTGTATTAAAATACACTTGAGAGTTATAACATGCAAAAATCTGAAAATTTGTTTCTCCCATTTGTACTGAAGAATTCGACGCCAACTTGGAGCATGAAACAAAAATTTTGTTAGTTTCAACCAAAATTACTTTATTAAAGCTTACATGTATTAATGAGATGTAAGGGATATTTTCTTATCATGACATCACACCTTGACTAAAATTCATTCCATTTTGCTTTGATCTGTGAGAGAGAGCCGAGAGGAGCATTGGATTGTGTTGTTTCATTTACTTGATTTTTGCTAAGTATATATATATTTTTAGTCTACAACCACAGAACACATTTTCAACTTCATTTCTTTCCTCTTTTCTCATTCTGCCGTAACCTTTCTTAAGAAAACCAAACCCATTTCTTCATCTTTTCTTTCCATTTACTTGAGTTCAATTCATCCTACAACCGATCGACTCCGATAACGAGGTTAGATATCGAACAAGCTTCGATAAAACCTATCTTTTCAATAATCCTACGGTTTAAATTATTATTTTTAGCATGTATTATTTATGTAATAAATCATGCTAGCATGTTATAAGCTTAGAAATTATGTTACATATGTTAATATGTGCATAGATTATTTATTTACTAAGCTTAGCAATTTATTTAAATTATTTTGGTGATGCTCGATTTTTGCTAAGCATGTTTTAAGGTTGGATTATTGATCTATAGTATTGTAGGAGTGCATGGTATTAATTTGAGAATTTTTGGAAATCATTTGTTTAAATGTTGAAAACTGTCGAAAATGCTTAAGCTTTGATCTATGGTGTATAATTTTTATATGCTTGATATAATAGCATATTGTTGATCTAGGGTATTAATTAGGTGATGTGGGAATTTATTAGAATTTTTGGACTTTGGTACCTATTTTTATTCAAAGTAGCCGTGACCTAGAAGTATGGTTTCTTGGTGTATAGTTTGATTTTATCAAACTATAGGTTAATTATGATATATATTGATATTAGAGGCTTGTGTATAAATATTAGAATTTTGGAAAATTTTGGTATTATTCTTGCAAAAGCGTGACCTATACTATGTATATAGGTGTGTTCCAAATTTTCTATAGTGATATTAATACATAGTAATGATCATAGTGTAAAATAATACACTATATGAATTTAGGGGAATTTTTGGAACAAGTTTGGAAATTTTGGTAATATAGCCGTGAGCTATATGTTGAAGATAAGGAATTTTAATTCCTTTTTAATCAAGAGAAATATATATTATATGTCTCAAAATTATTTTGGACATAATTGAATTTTCGAGAATTATTTTATTGATATACGCGTCGTTTCAACGTATTAAGACGTATAAAGAATCATCGAAACTTCGAATTATTAATTTATTTATCAAAGTTGAATGAACTTTGAAAATCTCGAAAAACGTGCCAACGTACTAAACGTACATTTTTGCGTAAAAGGTGGAACGTGAAGTTCACTCGCAACGAGGAGAAGAGCACGCACAGTGAAATTCGAAGTTCTGAAGTAAAGGTGGGCTTTACTATATTCAAACTGGTAGAATTTACCAAATGATTTATTTATGATGCTTTATTGCAAGCAAATATTTATGAACTGATTTATTTAATTACCTGCCCAAAATATTTATGATTTGTGTATGTATCCATCCATGTTTATTGATGCATAACGTTGGGTAGCTCTCACTTTATGACATGCTTGAATTCGTATTCTTGGAAGTACCCCCAAGAATGATGGAGAGTTCAGTATCTGTCTTTGAGATAGCACGGATTTTGTGCACCGATTATTTGTGACTGTGTCTTTGAAAGGGTACTCGTCGGTCATGACGACTGTGAGAGAGGCCTCCAGTAGCAGAAATTGTTGTGAATGATTGTTGTGGTGTATGTGGATCATACATACGTGGAAAATGCTTGGCCAAGCGATATTTATGGAAAAATGACAGAAAATATTTAGTAAACACGAGTAATTTCAAATTAAAACCTCGTGTGTTACTGTGATGGGGCAGAGTAATTCAAACTTGATAAATTATTTTGGCATGAGCCACTGAGTGCATTATTTGTACTCACCGCATATTGTTTTAAATGTGCGATTGGTGATGATGGTGATGGAGCGGAGATGTTGAGTAGTCAGAGGTCTTTTGGTATTTATTTATGTTTTGAAAGAAAATACCCTTGGGTGCATATCGTCATATATGCATTCACATGCTTTCCGCTGCATATTCTGAATGTTTAATTGTATGTTGATGTTGTGACCTTTTTCGTCAAATTATCGAACCTTACATTAAAGGAACTTGTAGCCTTTACCTCGTAAATTACTTTTGCCTTGTAAATAAGGTTGATTATCGAAGTTCGATAAGTATTATTTTGAAGTCTTTGATTATTCTTATTAAATGTCTTTGTAATCATCATTCCAAGCTCAGTTTTCTCTAATCATCCTTTGGATTAGGCGGCCGCGACAGAGTGGTATCAGAGCTTGTTGCTCTTTGAACCCTAAACTTTCTTTCAAAGTTGAGTCTAGATTGAGTCACTAGACTTCTAGAAATCATCTGACTACGCTCAACACTCCATCACATCCAGCTCAACCGGGAAAAAGGTAAATTATTTTTCCATCTTTGAAAAGAAAATTTTGAGATTTATGAATTTGATTTGTTGTCGATAGAACATTATCGACAAATGATCTATGAATTTTATTTCTTGTCGATAGAACATTATCGACAAATGAAATGAGAAAGGTTGAAATTAACCATGGTTGATTGATTGAAATTTGAATCCTTATTTCTAATCAGTATTTTGATTAATGCCTATGTTATTCCAAATGGAACATAGGCGAAATAAGATGCATGATCCTCTTTGAAAAGAACATAGACGGAAAAATGTACGAACTCTTCTCCTCTTCTTTCGAGAACAAAGAATCGAGCTCAAATTGAAAAGCTAAGGCTTTCCACCTCGTTTGAAGTCAACCCGAGTTTACCTCGACTCGGTGACCAGTTGAGCGCCTCGGCATTGCACGACTTCAATTCATTCACCCTGGCATCGACTTGGGCGTTTACTTGGTGTCAACCTCGACATCCACTTCGAGTTCGAAGATTTCATCTTGGCAATTTACAACGCCGTATTTCACCTCGGCAAGGGCGAACTGCTTCGTGCAGTGATTTTATTTTGGTCCGATCTCCTTCGTTCGGACTCCAATTTGCGCATGGTTTTCGCCCACATACTCCTAACACACTGTACTATATTTCTTATGAAGGACCGAACTCTTGATTCCTTCTCTAAAATTCGCTAGAGTAAGTACAGTTCACCTCGGCCATTTCACCTCGGCAAGGGCGAACTGCTTCGTGCAGTGATTTTATTTTGGTCCGATCTCCTTCGTTCGGACTCCAATTTGCGCATGTTTTTTTTTCCCACATACTCCTAACACACTGTACTATATTTCTTATGAAGGACCGAACTCTTGATTCCTTCTCTAAAATTCGCTAGAGTCAGTACAGTTCACCTCGGCCATTTCACCTCGGCAAGGGCGAACTGCTTCGCGCAGTGATTTTATTTTGGTCCGATCTCCTTCGTTCGGACTCCAATTTGCGCATGGTTTTCTCCCACATACTCCTAACACACTGTACTATATTTCTTATGAAGGACCGAACTCTTGATTCCTTCTCTAAAATTCGCTAGAGTAAGTACAGTTCACCTAGGCCATTTCACCTCGGCAAGGGCGAACTGCTTCGCGCAGTGATTTTATTTTGGTCCGATCTCCTTCGTTCGGACTCCAATTTGCGCATGGTTTTCGCCCACATACTCCTAACACACTGTACTATATTTCTTATGAAGGACCAAACTCTTGATTCCTTCTCTAAAATTCTCTAGAGTCAGTACAGTTCACCTCGGCCATTTCACCTCGGCAAGGGCGAACTGCTTCGCGCAGTGATTTTATTTTGGTCTGATCTCCTTCGTTCGGACTCCAATTTGCGCATGGTTTTCTCCCACATACTCCTAACACACTGTACTATATTTCCTATGAAGGACCGAACTCTTGATTCCTTCTCTAAAATTCGCTAGAGTCAGTATAGTTTCACCTCGGAATTTTTCACCTCGGCGTTGACTTGGTCAAACTTTCGCCTCATCGCCTCGGCACTTCGGCCTCGGCACCTCGCCTCGGCAGCTCCGCCTCGGCACTTCGGCCTCGGCACATCGCCTCGGCAGCTCCGCCTCGGCAGTTCCGCCTCGGCACTTCGGCCTCGGCACCTCGCCTAGACAGCTCCGCCTCGGCTCTTCGGCCTCGGCACTTCGGCCTTGGCTCCTCGCCTCGGCACTTCGGCCTCGGCGCCTCGCCTCGGCTCTTCGGCCCCGGCGCTCGTCCTCGGCACCTCGGCTTCGGGCGAACTGCTTCGCGCAGTGATTTTGTTTTGATCCGTTCTCCTTCGTTTGAACTCCGATTTACGAACGGTTTTCGCCTACGTACTCCTAACGCAATGTAATTTATTTGTTATGAAGGATCAAACCCCTGATTCCTTCTCCAAAATTCACGAGAGTCAGTACAGACCACCTTGGGCAGTTCACCTCGGCAAAGGCGAACTGCTTCGCGCAGTGATTTTGTTTTGATCCGTTGTCCTTCGTTTGGACTCCGATTTGCGCACGGTTTTCGCCTACATACTCCTAACGGACTGTTCTATATTTCTTGTGAAGGACTGAACCCCTGTTTCCTTCTCCAAAAATCACGAGAGCCAGTAGAAGCTAGCTCGTAGTCTTATAGAACTAGAATTTAGTTATATGATAAGATTTTGTTTATTTGCTAGACAAGATGTTTCTTAGTATGGTAGGAAAGCTACAACGTGTGTTGTATATGAGAACAATTTCGTATAACATTTATCATTTTATCGAGGTGTTTGGATTGTTTATATCGCTTTATAGACTGTCCAGTTTATTCTTTTGCTTAGCGAGGCAGCGTTAAGTTTATTTTTTTATCTATGCATCGATTATCTTTACTTAGTTGTCTTTTGCTCGTTTATGCGTGACGGATGGCGGGACTCGACACACCACTAGACGCAGACTTGGACCGAGGGCCACCCGGAGGAGATTATTCATAGGTACCGTGGTTACCGGATATCTTGGAGATGATCTTGGAGAGTTTCTCACGCACTACCTTCGTCATTGGAAGGCGCACGAGTATGGAGTAAGCGATTTCGATGGCGTGAAGTGCTATTGATGCGGTTACCGGTCGATTGGGAAGATTATGCACGGAAGTGTCGGGAGATTATATCTACTGTTACGGCGGGGACTATGACCGATAGCGGATCTCACCGAGATTTGTGAGCCATTTGACCTCGTCTTGATATCACGGGTAGCCCCAGAGGACCGCACTCTCCTCCAGGGAGTATCGTGGAGGATGAGTTACCCGAATGGCTTTACTTGGAGGTACCTCGTCGAGTGGACCCAAGAATGCCCAGTTCCCGGAGGACGAGGCGAGGCTTGCAGAGGTAGAGGCGTCTCGGCCCGAGCATTGGGGATGCCGGTGTTTCCTATGTCGATTGGACACCCATACACCCACCGCCTCCCGATCTTGCCGCCCATGACAGCGCAAGATCACCGGTGAGCCGCATCGGCTGCAGGCGGCCGTGATTAGAGTATCTGATGATCGTGATGATTTCAGTCCGATCCGCGACATTCCTATGGTTGGGGATGACGGAGCGGGACCGTCCAGAGTACGTCGCCGTGAGGATGACTCAGACAACGATGATTCAGATGATGAGGAGGATCCTGAGGAGGATCAGTACGACGACGAGTGATGCACCTGTTGACTAGCCTTGTTAGACTTTAGTCTGTATGTATATAGTCCAGTATGTGTGTAGGTTGCTTATGTATTTTGGAAAAGGAAAGTGAACGTTTGTATTTGGTACTATCTTGTAATCCCGTAGTTTGTTTGATCTGAGTTAAGCTTTGAAATGCCATCTATGTACATTATCTCTTTTTGTATCATTTGTTATGCGAAATAGTCCTCTTTGAGGCACAAATTTTCGATGTATATATATCGATAACCAGAAGTGGACTTTCATGGCGAAATAATTTTGTGATAAGAATGAATAGCTTGAATTAAAGTCGCTTTACAAAAGAACTTGTATGATGATATTATATATGTTCATTGTGAAAATGATTTTCAATATTTATTTTGTGTTTAAACAACGAATGCCGCCTAGAAGAGATCCCGCACAAAGAGGTAGGGAAGGGGAAGAGGTAGAGGCGGAGGAAGAATTCTATACGAACTGCGAATATACCCCAACCACCACCACCTCCACCCGATCGTAGGATCGAGGAATTATTTCTTAAGCGTAACCACCTCTTTGATGGAAAAGGGCCGAGATAATGCCGAGCAATGGATAAGGGCTATGGAAAGGATATTTGATTTTCTTCGATGCACAAGACAGGCGGCTGTCTCAGTTACTTTTCAACCGACAGACTGCCGACTTTTGGTGGGAAGCCCGACGGAAGATTTTACTGCAGGATCGATGAATGAGTTCACTGGGAAGAATTTAAAGAGGAATCGTATGAGAAATACGTTAGAAAAGTTATCGAAAAAGAAGGAACAAGAATTTTATAATCGAAGCAGGAAAAGATGTCCGTGACGATTACGATCGCATTTTCGCGATATGTCGAGATATGCCCCGATCGGTGAATACGGATATGAAGATGGCGAGAAAAATTCGGATCTGGGTTGAGATCGAGATAAGAATGTCTCTAGCCAGCCATGGAGATCGACTTACATCGAATCTCGGACGAGCATTGGACATAGGCGGCTATGCGAGAAGAAGGCAGTTCAAACATAGACATCAAATACGAGGACAAAGGAAAGAGAAAGTGGGAAGGAAATTTCGATGTGATGTCGGGAAGTTTTGGTATCTGAATAACAAACGGCCGTGGCACTAAACACTGGTACCACAAGGCGGGGGATGGAAAAAGCCGGTCTTTTCCTCCGATGGGAGGATCACAGAAGCGGCGAGGACAACTCCTTGCCCAAAGTGCCAGTTTCATAAAGGAGTTTGCCATCGGTAAATTGCTTTAAGTGCGGAATGAAGGGCATTACGCGAATAGTTGCCACAGGATACGCGCGGGGCGGTGGGAAGGCCAAATCACCGGCAATGCCCAACCCTCGTGGGTATCGGTTTCAACCTCAACAAACGGCAACAACCGCCACAACAACGGTGGCGGACCTCAACAACAACAAGAACGACAACCACCGCGGCGGCGTGTAAAGAACGCCAGCGGCGGCACCACGGCGAGAATCAGCGAGACGGGCGCCCGTCGGCCTCGGGCCGCTCAAGCGAGCATATGCTGCACCAGGAGGCAAAATGAACAAAACCAGGAAACTGGCGGTATGGGAACACTTTTCAACATACCGTTATACTTTTGTTCGACACGGTGCATCACATTCTTTCATAGCAAGAACATGTGTAGATCTATTGGAACTTAGATGCGAGAAAGCAAACCGGGATATGAACATCTCTTCACCTATAGGAGGGATTATGACCGTTACTCATATTTGCTCGAACACAGAGTTGAACTTAGGATCACTTAAGGTTCGACAAATAACAAACATAATACCCATGGGTGATGTAGATATAATTTTGGGAATGGATTGGTTAGCAGAAAATCATGCTACGATCTGTGTAAAGAGGAAAATTTCATTCAATTTCACGGAAAAGAAGCTACCGACTTTTACGGAATCAACATGGGAAGAAAGATTCGATAATATCGACATTGGAGGTAGAAGTATGATAAACAAGAAAGGATGCCATGCATTTCTTGTTTATTTGAACGGAGAAGATCGAACAACGATAAAAGTTGAAGATGTAGAGATTGTGCGAGAATTTTCGAGATGTTTTCACGAAGATCTACCGGGATTACCTCACGATGAACAAGCTGAGTTCACCATTGACTTGGAACCGGATCGGCTCGATGTCAAAGGCACCGTCTGAGAATGGCTCAGAAAGAGCTGGAAGAGTTGAAAATTCAAATCCAAGAGCTGTTGGACCTAGGTTTCATCAGACCTAGTGTTTCGCCTTGGGAGCACGGTGTTATTTGTTAAGAAAAAGGATGGTTCCTTGAGAATGTGTATAGATTACCGAGAACTGAACAAAATGACGCTCAAAAATAAGTATCCACTACCAAGGATAGATGACTTGTTTGATCAGCTAAGGGGAGCTAACGTGTTCTCGAAAATCGACCTCAAATCGGGCTATCACCAACTTAAAGTGCGGCTGAAGATGTATCAAGCTAACTTTCCGAGCGAGATACGGCCACTATGAATTTATAGTTGTGCCATTCGGATTGACCAATGCGGCGGTATTCATGGATCTCATGAATAGGGTGTTCCACCCATTTTAGACAAATTTGTCTTAGTCTTCATAGGCGATATTCTTATCTATTCGAAGAATGAAGAAGAACATAAGGAACACCTCGTAACGATCGCAATCTTTGAGAGTCGAGCGACTTTTGCTAAATTTAGCAAATGTGAATTTTGGTGAAGAGTAATGTTCCTTGGACACATTGTGTCGTAGAAGGATTAAAGTTGATCCGCCAAAGTAGAAGCGATCGAGAATGGAAATCGCCGAGGACACAAAATGAAATTAGAAGTTTCTTGGGATTGGCGAGTTACTATCGGAGATTTATCGAAGGATTCTCAAAGATAGCAAGACCAATAACCCAACTACTCGAAAAGGAATTAAATTCACATGGGCGATGAGTGTGAGGCGAATTTCAGACGCTCGAGGAAAAGTTAACTCGCCCGATGATAGCGTTCGAGCGAGATAAAGAATACGTGGTCTATCTGAGATCTTCCAAAAATGGATTAGGTGTGTGTTTATGCAAAGTGGAAAAGTGATAGCCTATGCATCTCGACAATTGAGACCGCATGAATTGAATTACCCAACTCATGATCGGAACTAGCGGCGATAGTGCATGCCTTAAAGATATGGAGACATCGTCTACGGAGTAAGATGTGAAATCTTTACCGATCATAAAAGTTTAAAATACTTTTTCGAACAGAGAGATCTAAACATGAGACAAAGAAGATGGCTCGAATTGGTAAAAGACTACGACTGTGGTATAAACTATCACCCGGGCAAGGCAAATGTTGTAGCCGATGCCTTGAGTCGTAAGAGTCAAAGCAAATTGGGATGTCTCCTCACAAATGAAGAAAAACTCATTGAAGAGTTTGAAAGGATGAAGATTGAACTGATTGAACAACCAGAGACGATCACGAGTTGTATTGCTACACTCACTTTGACGTCTGACTTAAGGAAAAGAATCCTTGAAGGACAAAGGATGGAGGAAAAGTTAGAAAAAGCAAGAGTCAAAGTAAGGACGGAGGGACTGAAAAATTTTCAAGAAGCACCAGACAATGCTTTATTATTTGAAGGAAGATTGTGTATCGAGACCACAACAATCTTGAATGAAATCATGAGT
The DNA here is from genome assembly GCA_036937905.1 of Salvia rosmarinus. Taxonomy (NCBI): domain Eukaryota; kingdom Viridiplantae; phylum Streptophyta; class Magnoliopsida; order Lamiales; family Lamiaceae; genus Salvia; species Salvia rosmarinus. The sequence continues at coordinate 116,063,248 of CM072819.1, forward strand.
GAAGCTCATGACACGCCTTTATACAAATTTCTGACCCGTCGAGCGATGCAAAATGTACCAAGATTTGAAGAAAAGTTACGGTGGGAAGGTATGAAAAGAGACATAGCCTCTTTTGTAGGCGATGTCTTGCTTGTCGACAAGTAAAAGCATTACACCAACGTCCTTACGAGCTACACCTTTGGCAATACCCAGAGTGGAAATGGGAAGATATAGCTATGGATTTTGTTACGGGTTTACCAAAGTCTAAAAGAGGAACAACGCTATATGGGTAGTAGTGGATGACTCACCAAATGTGCACATTTTACGCTAATTCAGATTACCCGGGTGCGATAAGCTAGCCCAACGATGCGTAAAGGAAATTATGCGCTGCATGGAGTACCAAAACTATCACTCGATAGGATTCAAAATATACTTCAAGATTCGGACTAGCTTGCAAAAGAATTGGGCACGGTTAAATTTCAAGATGACCTTTCACCCTCAAACCGATGGACAATCGGAAGGGCGATCAAACACTCGAAGACATGTTGAGAAGCGTAGTGTTGGATCGAGGTGCCAAATGGGAAGAGGTTTACCTCTCATCGAATTTGCCTACAATAATAGTTATCAGCGGCGATCGTTATGGCCCGTATGAAGCCTTATATGGAAGAAAATGCCGATCACCGCTTTCTTTGGGATGAAGTGGGTGAAAGAAGAATCATAGGGCTGACTCTATAAGCGAGATGATTGAGATCGTTCGCCAAATTAGGCAAAGAATAAAAGAAGCTCAAGATAGACAGAAATCTTTATTGATATTGGTTTTGTTTTTAAAATTTGGACTAAGGGGTGTTTGGCTAAGCTTATTTTAAAGAGCTTATAAGTTCTAAGAGCTTATAAGATGTTTCAATAACTTATAAGAGATAATGTCTTAAGTGTTTATAAGTTGTTAAAGTATTTAGATAATTGATCTTATAAGCTAGAAAGAATCGTGAATTAGAGAGAAAATCATAGTTAGAGAGATAAAATTGGCGATAGTTGAAGTTGATAGTATATTTGTAGGAAAATATCGAACTATAATAAGGTTATTTTGGTAAATTCATGATTACTTATAAGTTTATGAAAAAATAAGTTAGAGTTGACCAACTTATTTTTAGGGAGCTTATAATTTGTTGGAGCTTATTTTCACATCTTATAAAGCATTTAGGAGCTTATTTTGCCAAACACTTTGCAACAGCTTATAAACTCATAAACAACTTATAATCTGTTTTAAAGAGCTTATAAGCTCAGCCAAACACCCTCTAATTATTATTAATTTAGATGTTGAATTAGCTTTTTTCTTTTAATTTTGATTGAAGTTTATTCGTTATTACGTGGTTAGCCTTTTCTATTACAATCATCTCATATTTCATATGATTGAGAACAAGATGGTAGTGTATGTTATGTTATTCACATAAACTTCTATACATCTGTCTGCACGATGCAGACAGACAAAAGTATCATTTATTTTTAACAAAAGTATAATTTATATTAAAGAAAAATATCATTTTTTTTACACTGTAATTTGAAAGTATTATTTATATTGGTGAAATGTATCATTTGTATAGAAAAAAAGTATCATTGTCATACATACCGGCGTCTCACATGAAACCACCTCTATGTTATTTACTCAACATGCAAATTAGAGTTTCACATATTTTATGAGAAGGAAACTCAATGGTGATCGATTTGTCGATAATAGTTTGGATGCTAGTTGGTGGTTTAATTTGCCTTTGATTACTAGGGTTCTTATAATTTTGCCCGTAGAGTTGTATAACTAATCTTTTATTTTCTATTCTTATATCTTATATTAATCACAATACTTTTTCCTCTTAATATTTTTCCTCGGCGATTTAAGCGAGGCTTTGGGCTCCGATTTTCAATTTGTGAATTCCCAGCTTTAGGTGGATCGCCTTTTCTTTTCTATCATTGTAAAATTGTTTGTGATCGATCTTAATTTCGTAAGGAAATAAATGCGCAAGAACACTAAGGATTTATGTGGTTCGATCTATGAATAAGATCTCGTCCACGGGGAGAGAGAGTATTCGTGTATTGAATGTGTAAGAAGTGATTACAAAGAGTGTGAATGATCTATTTCGTCTAATCTAGCCTCTATTTATACACAATTATTTAGACCTAGATCTTAAATCGAGGTCTTCTCTAAATAGGATTCGAGATCTAGGATGGGATCTTAATTCTATCCCTTCTCGAACTAGGATTCATTTAGATATGGCCGAGTCTTCTGCGTTCCCACCGGTTTTAGGTGTCTTCTGGGCCGATCTTGTCGGCCGAGCAGCGTCGACTTTACACGTATTGGGCACGATGCTTGGGCACAGTGGTTGGGCCATATCCTATCACAACCCACAAAAAAGCGCAGGCGAGGTCGTAATGGTTTATGTGTTGTCTATGCCGAGGCGGGCGTGATCGATCGACTAGGTATGTGTCGATGTTTAGAAGTCGTATCTGCGTTCGCGAGGCATCTGCCGAGCTTGTGTATCTTGGTGCGATCTCTTGCCGAGGCTATAAGTCAAGTTTTCGTTTGGCGCCCCACGAGGCGTTAATCCGAGGTCTCTGGTGACTTTGTGCGGCGGGCGTTAGCCGAGGTTGCTGGTGACTTCATTGTCGGGGTATTATTGTAATACCCGATTATTTAAACGCCTAATTACGATATTAATTTCGTAAATTAGAATTTTATCATAATAATTTGATTATTTATATATCGAATAATGATATCGATTATTGTTGGAATAATAAATTCCTATGTTTTATTCACAAATAAATGTGAATTGAGAAATACGAATATGTAACGTATTTCGATAGTAGTAATTCTACGTCGATTATGTATCGATATTTAAATGCTCGTGATATTTTCTAAGTTTTTAAGCTTAGAATTTAATTCCATTATTATTGGAATATTTTAATAAAGTGATTACGACTTTATTACGACCATTTGGAGATGAGTCGATATTTAAGCGTTTGAGGCGTTTCAAGCGTTAACGTTAGAGATGACTTGAGAATCAAGTCTAATGATCAAGGAATTATAGTATTTAAATTCCTATGATTATTTTATATAATTGAATATTATTTAGCATTGAATTAATGCTAGAGAATTTTGGGATTATAATGTTGATTATTTATGATTCTCGAAAACCTAAATCGAGAATTAGGGTTTTCTACCTATGGATTAATTCCAATAAATTTTCCTATGATATAAATTATCATTTAGGATATATATTATGCTATATATCTACTTATAGCATGGAAATCAATTTTTGGGCATTAAATTATTAAAAGTGCCGTGTATAACCTATTGTTTTAAACAAAGGATTATTTAATTTTTGATCATCCAATTTGTGATATTTCTTAAGTGTAGTATTAATACACACTTACCTATTAATTTGTGTAGATGAAAATACACTAGCTTTTGATCTGTGAAATAGCCGCATATATTGACAATTATACACAAAATTGATTCTTGAATTTTAAATACTTGATTGTTATATTTGGGGAAGAGTGTATTAAAATACACTTGAGAGTTATAACATGCAAAAATCTGAAAATTTGTTTCTCCCATTTGTACTGAAGAATTCGACGCCAACTTGGAGCATGAAACAAAAATTTTGTTAGTTTCAACCAAAATTACTTTATTAAAGCTTACATGTATTAATGAGATGTAAGGGATATTTTCTTATCATGACATCACACCTTGACTAAAATTCATTCCATTTTGCTTTGATCGTGAGAGAGCGAGAGGAGCATTGGATTGTGTTGTTTCATTTACTTGATTTTTGCTAAGTATATATATATTTTTAGTCTACAACCACGAACACATTTTCAACTTCATTTCTTTCCTCTTTTCTCGTTCGCGTAACCTTTCTTAAGAAAACCAAACCCATTTCTTCATCTTTTCTTTCCATTTACTTGAGTTCAATTCATCCTACAACCGATCGACTCGATAACGAGGTTGAATGTCGAACAAGCTTGATAAAACCTATCTTTCAATAATCCTACGGTTTAAATTATTATTTTAGCATGTATTATTTATGTAATAAATCATGCTAGCATGTTATAAGCTTAGAAATTATGTTACATATGTTAATATGTGCATAGATTATTATTTACTAAGCTTAGCAATTTATTTAAATTATTTTGGTGATGCTCGATTTTTGCTAAGCATGTTTTAAGGTTGGATTATTGATCTATAGTATTGTAGGAGTGCATGGTATTAATTTGAGAATTTTTGGAAATCATTTGTTTAAATGTTGAAACTCGCGAAAATGCTTAAGCTTTGATCTATGGTGTATAATTTTATATGCTTGATATAATAGCATATTGTTGATCTAGGTATTAATTAGGTGATGTGGGAATTTATTAGAATTTTTGGACTTTGGTACCTATTTTTATTCAAAGTAGCCGTGACCTAGAAGTATGGTTTCTTGGTGTATAGTTTGATTTTATCAAACTATAGGTTAATTATGATATATATTGATATTAGAGGCTTGTGTATAAATATTAGAATTTTTGGAAAAATTTTGGTATTATTCTTGCAAAAACTATGACCTATACTATGTATATAGGTGTGTTCCAAATTTTTCTATAGTGATATTAATACATAGTAATGATCATAGTGTAAAATAATACACTATATGAATTTAGGGAATTTTTGGAACAAGTTTGGAAATTTTGGTAATATAATAGTGAGCTATATGTTGAAGATAAGGAATTTTAATTCCTTTTAATCAAGAGAAATATATATTATATGTCTCAAAATTATTTTGGACATAATTGAATTTTTGAAAATTATTTTATTGATATACGCGTCGTTTCAACGTATTAAGGCGTATAAAGAATCATCGAAACTTGAATTATTAATTTATTTATCAAAGTTGAATGAACTTTGAAAATCTCGAAAACGTATTAGCGTACTAAGCGTACATTTTTGCGTAAAGGTGGGCGTGAAGTTCACTCATAGCGAGGAAGAGCACGCATACGGTGAAATTGAAGTTACGAAGTAAAGGTGGGCTTTACTATATTCAATGGTAGAATTTATCAAATGATTTATTTATGATGCTTTATTGCAAGCAAATATTTATGAACCGATTTATTTAACTACCGCCCAAAATGTTTATGATTTGTGTATGTATCCATCCATGATTATTGATGCATAACGTTGGGTAGCTCCCACTTTATGACATGCTTGAATTCGTATTCTTGGAAGTACCCCAAGAATGATGGGAGTTAAGTATCCTATCTTTGAGATAGCTTTGGATTTTGTGCACCGATTATTTGTATTTGTGTCTTTGAAAGGTACTCGGCGGTCATGCTGATGTGAGAGAGGCCTCTCCAGTATGAGAAGTGTTGTGAATGATTGTTGTGGTGTATGTGGATCATACATACGTGGAAAATCTTGTGGCGATATTTATGGAAAAATGAGAAAATATTTAGTAAACACGAGTAATTTCAAATTAAAACCTTGTGTTATTCTTGTGATGGGCGAGTAATTCAAACTTGATAAATTATTTTGGCATGAGCCATTGAGTGCATTATTTGTACTCGACCGCATATTGTTTTTAAATGTGCAGATTGAGTGAGTGATGGTGATGGGCGGAGATGTTGAGTAGTCGAGGTCTTTTGGTATTTATTTATGTTTTGAAAGAAAATACCCTTGGGTGCATATAAATCGTATATGCGTTCACATGCTTTCATTGCATATTACGAATGTTTAATTGTATGTTGATGTTGTGACCTTTTACATCCAAATTATCGAACATACATTAAAGGAACTTGTAGCCTTTACCTCTGTAAATTACTTTTGCCTTGTAAATAAGGTTGATTATCGAAGTTCGATAAGTATTATTTTGAAGTCTTTGATTATTCTTATTAAATGTCTTGTAATCAACATTCCAAGCTCAGATTCTAATCGTCCTTTGGATTAGGCGGTGTAACAATTATGCGAGGTCTCCTTGCGACTTCACTGTCAAGGCGTTAATCAGAGGTCTCTGGTGACTTTACTTGTCGAGGCGTTAAACCGAGGTCTTTTGTGCGGTGTCACCGACGAGGCGTTAAGCCGATGCGAACACAGGATTTTTCCGCGTCGTTGAGTACAGGGACACAGGATACGCATTTAATGCGCATTTAATGTGGCGGTTGGATTCGATAAAGCGTATAATAGGGAATATCTTCCTTGATCGCCATTTCTCATATCACTTTTGCTATTTCAAAATTTCGGACTTCAAAACTTCGAAAAGCGATAATAGCAAATCGCCATTGTTGTCTCGGGTTCATCACCATCATCTTGAAAAACCGATAGTAAGTTATGGCTTCTTCTTCTAAATCTTGAGCTTAGTAGATTATACGTGCTTGCCGTCGGATTCGCGGCGGTATTACTTATTCACTTCGGGATTTTGGTAAAGTGTCTTTTTCTTCCATTTTAACAACCTCCGATATAAAGGAGATTGTCTCTCAATACCGTATTTACGATATAATTTATGTTGCCCCGTCAGGAGCATAGGGCTTGTTCTTCTCCGGAAGGGTTTGTCATTGTCTGAAGGCGACCTCGGGCTGGTCTTCGTATTCATATCCTCGTGTATATGTCGAACTTCAGCGGATGTTTGGCATATCACTTATTAACTTTCATGAAATTCTTTTCGGCATTTGGTGGGCTGGGTGTCTATGCTATCGGCATAATTTTCCTTTCACTTTGGGGCTTGTTCTCCGTTTTTTCAAGCGAAGGGTGGTTCGGGTGGTATTATTTATCACCCGTCGTAATTCAAAGCAAGATAAAGTCGAAGATCTCGAGCTGGCGGAAGAAGTTTTCTTTTGTCGATTCGATGGATCTCTGAGTTTATATGGCGATCGGAGAAAGATCGCCGATGTGGTGGTTGGCGAGATTGGCGGTGGCTGGAGGAGGCCTTTGGGCGAGTAGGTCTCATGGATGAGGCCTTTCACGAGGCCGAGCTCGCGGTGCGGGCTTAGCCCTTATGATCCCGCCACCGAGGTGGAGTCGGTGAAGGTGAGGCCCTCGCCTGCTTTCGTCCTTTGTTGCATGATTATTTGCGTGTACATGCACGACCTCTTGTATTTATTTGCGGTGAACTTGATCGGGGATAAGAGGAAGAAGAGGAAGGATTCGGCGCGGTGTCGAGCTCCTCCTCTCTTTTGAAGGAGGTCGAACTCTCTCCTCGATTTTGAAGGATGTCGAGGCTATGCCGAAGTAGCGAGGAGGCTTGAAGTCTCTGAGCCGCGACCTCTTAGGCTCTTTAAGAGGTTAAGCGTGCTATCCCCAGGGCGCGGTTCTTGCCGACCTTGAATCGTCGTCGTTGGCTCTCGTGAGCTCCCTGCCTTTCCAGGTGCGCACCTATCCTTCTTCCTTGTGAAGTAATATAAATAATGTATTCTTGATTTGTTGGGATTACGTATAGAAATTCGAGATCGTGTCGGCCGAGGTGGCAAGATGTCATGGGATGGCCCGGATGTCGGTTTCATGCGGACTTCTTGAAAGGGCCGTTAGCCGGTTTGTGGGGTGGCCCGGTATGCTCGAGGAATGGAGGAGAGAAGACTCTCCTCGTCCGAAGATTAGCGAGGCCGAGGCAAAGATCGGGACCTCGTCAAGCAAGCGGCGGATACGGTGGTTGTTGAGGCGTGGCGGCGGTCGAGCGCGGCGGCGGGCGATGGAGGTGGCAAGGCTAGGCGGCGGAGGCGAGGTCGCCTTAATGAAGCGAGTTGGAGGAGGATCGGCGTCGGGAGGCCGAGGTGGCGAGGTCGCGGGCGAGATGCTTTGGGCGTTCATGGAGGCTATTCCTCAGGGGCTTCTCGGGATGGTGGGTGATGCGGCGAGGTCCTCAATAAGCGCGCCGTCTCGGATGCAATCGAAGAAGTCGCCGAGGACTACCGGTGGATAAATCAGTATGGGTATGAGGAGATAGAGGATGATGTCCGAGGCGGGCTATTTCGATGTCCTTGTCCGCGGCTGAAGGAGCTTCCGTCTGCGGGCCTTGACTTCATCTTGATTACTGCGACCGCGAGTCTGTTCGTTCTTGCCCGTGGACCGAGATCCCGACCAAGCTCTAATGGCCAATCTTATAAAGGGTGGGGATCTGCGGTGGGGGTTCTAAGGCGGCGAGGCCGGCGGTTCTGAGGAGGAGGCGGACTTAGCGAGTTAGGAGGAGGAGGCGAAGCTTTCCATGCTCGGGCGGTGGTGGCGGACGGGCCGAGGCATCTGGAGGGTCAGTTGATCACTTTTTTTTTTGAATGTAAATGTACCTTTGGTTTACACTAAGGGCATTTTAATAGAATCACATGTTTATATGAAAACACTTATCTTTTATTCGGTTATCGCTTTGAAATGCTTGATCTTCTCCTTGGTTGAATCGAATTGAAGACTTGTCACGGCTCACGGAATTAAAGAGGTCGAACTCCTCCGTATAAAGGACAATTGGGCCATGTGCGGTAGTCTGTTATTAATCATAGAGCTGCCGGGAGGCTGGACGAGCTCGAGCTCGTCTTTGCATTGGAGGAGTCGTTTGAGGTCGCCATGAGGAAGGCTAAATTAATAGCGAGGAGCATCTTTGAGTGCGGGAGGCCATCCATCGAAATGGTGGGATGACTATCTCGGAAGTTGAAGCGAGGTTGTCGAGGTTCTTTGCCCATTGTGCGGTACGGCGTGAATATGGTCGGACCTCCGGTAATTCACGGAACAATACGGTGAATTAAAAGGCTCGGAAGTATATCTGAGGCGTCATCGCTCGACAACCACAGCTCGACGAAATGCTTGACGGGATGCGAGGCCTCTTCTTTTGGAGCTTCTCGATCTAGAATAAATGAACCGAATTATGGCGATCCCGTGGATAGCTCAAGAGGCGTGCTATTGCCCTTGAGCGGCGTGGATCCTCAAGGGGCGAAGCTAAGCGTCATCAGTGGCGAGGTCGATCAAGCGAACTATAGTGTAGATCGGGGCGAGGTAGGCGGGATTAATATAGATGAGGTGTTGAATCGCGATTTTCTAGGGATTGGCTCGGTTTTCCGGTCTCCTCCGCCTCGTAATATCATAACTTATTAAAATAAGAAAGATGTACTTGCTTTGTATTGACTTTATTTTGAACTAAAGTAATATATGAAGTCTTGAAGGAATCGGTTCTCGTAGAAGGGTAGTTAGTCCTTGTAGAGTTAAGTCTTGAAATTAATGATTTTGCCGAGGTCATCGGGAGGGTGGTCCTTATTCGACTACATAGAGAATAAGCGAAGGTGTCGATCTCGTATGTAGGAATGATTCTGTTTTTTTTTGCGAGGTCGTCGGGAGGGTGGTCATGGTTCGTCTACATAGAGAACCGTCTTCAAAATAAGCGAAGGTAATCGATCTCGTATGTAGGAATGGTTCTGTTTTTTGCGAGGTTATCGGGAGGGTGGTCCCTTGCCGTCTACATAGAAGCATCTTGAAATAAGCGAAGGTGTCGATCTCGTATGTAGGAATGGTTCTGTTTTTGCGAGGTTATCGGGAGGGTGGTCACTTACCGTCTACATAGAAGCTGTCTTGAAATAAGCGAAGGTGTCGATCTCATATGTAGGAATGGTTCTGTTTTTGCCGAGGTTATCGGGAGGGTGGTCACTTCTTCGTCTACATAGAGAATTGTCTTGAAATAAGCGAAGGTGTCGATCTCGTATGTAGGAATGGTTCTGTTTTTACCGAGGTCATCGGGAGGGTGGTCCCTTCATCTACATAGAAGTCTTGTCTTGATATAAGCGAAGGAAATCGATCTCGTATGTAGGCATGCTGCGTTTAAATTTACCTTCGTCTGAAGCGAAGGTAATCGACCTCCGTCGAGGAATTAGTCCTCCGTAGAGGATATATAATAATGTGAAGATTAATTATGCATTAGTGACAAGTAGAATTTGCAAAATAATATATTATTGATAAAAGGCGATCGACCACCAAATAAGACTCGGACTCTAAGCAGGACTTTAAAGATACGACCGAACAAGACCCGACCTTTGACAACATGCATAATATCTCTTGGATGAATGATGTGCCATCGTTGGGTAATTGCTCACGGACAATTGAGCGAGCTTATAGGCCCGCTGCCGAGGACTTTGTCGACCGGTAAGGTCCTTCCCGTGTGGCTTCGACTTGCGAGGCTGCTGTGGCTTTCTTGACTTCATTATTTCGGATCGAGGTTGCCACTTGGAATTGTCGGGTTTTAACACGCTGGTTGTAATACCGAGCTACTTGTTGCTTGTGCTGAAACTTCCTTGATGTGGCGAGTCTCTCTTTCTTCGAGTAGGTCTAGATCGGCTCGTAGATTTTCCCCATTTGCTTGACGGAGAAGTCGATAGTGCGGGGACTCGGTACTCCAATTTCTCACGGGATCACGCTGCGGTTCCATACACCAAAGCGTAGGGCGTTTCTCGTTCGAGGTCCTTGGTGTTGTTCGATATGACCATAAGACACGTGGTAAATTTTCCACCCAAGGCCCTTAGCTCGGTCGAGGCAGTCTTGATCCCTTCACGATGGTCTGTTGGTGACTTGATCGACTATTTGCTTGAGGATGGGCCACGAGGTGAATTTTGTTGGATCCAAGCTCTTGACACCACTCTCGAATGTCTTATCGGTGGTGTGTTCCGTTATCAGAAAGGAGGATGTGAGGATGCCGAGCGACATACTACGTTCTTCGAGGCGAAGTTGAGGCGTTCTTGCGAGGGCTCGACTTCCACCCACCGTGAAGTAGTCGATCGCAACAATTAGGAATTGGAGCTGTCACGGTGCTTTACAAAGGGCCCCGATGTCGATCCCCATTGCATAAGCGGCGAGGGCTCTGTATGGGCGAGGTCGGTCTCACGATAACCTAAATGCGTTCCGTGGGTTGGCGCCGGACACTTTTCACAAGGTCGATCGAGTCTGGAACATCGTTGGCGATAGTATCCCATCTCATGACTTTTTCGACAAGGCTCGGGGTCTATGTGACTTTCGCATGATCCTTCGTGCACTTCTCGTGGGGCGTAATCAGCTCGGTTCGGCCCCAAGCACCTTAGAGAGGTTGGAGATCGATTTTCAGTATAGGACCCCTTGCTCAATCGTATATCGAGAGATTTGTTGAGGATCCTCCTAGCTTCCGACTTGTCATGGGGCAGTCGCCTTCTCCAAGTATTCTCGAATGGGAGTCATCCAATTGGGTTCTTCATCCGAGACTACGTTGACCTCGGCTCCGTCGTCGGCATCGTCTATACTACGCTTTGGACTTCCTCTCTTGGCGGGTTCATTGATGGCGAGGCCAATTTACTTAAGATGTCATTTCGGCTGTTTTGCTCCCTTGGGATGCGAACTATCACGGAAGTATGAGAAAATCCGTTCGGGCTTTTGCTTTTCAAGGTATTTCTTCGTTCTGTTGCTTTTGCTTCGTATTTCCCCAACATTTGGCTTACTACGACACGAGAGTCCTTTGTGAACTTGCGGCTCGTGTCGGAGATTTTGAGCTAGGCGAAGTCCTGCGATCAAGGCTTCATACTCCACCGTTGTTCGTATTTTGAATGTGAACCGAAGTGAGTAGGTGATCTCTTGGCCGTCCGGGCCTAGGAGTAAGATTCTGCTCCATTGCTGTTTTCCCGAAGCCCGTCAGCGTAGAGTTGCCGCCCTCCTTTGGTATTTCATCCATTGGTTTGGCTTCGGCATTGTTTGATCTGGACTCGGTGGGCGGTTTCTCGTGAAGTTAGCCTCGGCAGAAATCCGCTAGGGCTTGACCTTTGATGGCTGGCGGGCGAAGGATATATCGTGCTCGCCAGTTCGATTGCCCATTTTGCGATTCTCCACGAGGCTTGGGTTTCGTCGATACTTGCCGAAGTGGGTAGTCGGTGAGGACTTGTATGGGATGTGCATGGAAGTATGGGCGTAGTCTCTCGCGGCATTTACCAATGCTAAAGCAAGCTTCTCGTGGGTGATACCTCGTTTAGGGCCTTTTAGTGCTCGGTGATAAAATACACGGGGGCGGCGTCCTTCTTCGTGCAGGCGCACTTATAGACTCGTCGAGGCGGAGGTAGAGAAAAGGACCTCTCCTCTTCGGGACGGATAGAGTGGGGAGTTTGGCGAGGTAGCTCTTGAGATCTTCAAAGGCGGACTTGTGTACATCGTCCCATGAGAATTTGGGGCTTTTGAGTATCTTGAAGAAGGGTAGGCTGCTTATCATGACTTTTGATGAAAGCGGCTCGATCATGACTATCTGACTGTCGACTTATGTACGTCATGGAGGGTCTTTGGCATCTTCATTTCCAGAATGGTTTGGACCTTGGACGGGTTGGCTTTTAGCCCTTCTTGTGAAACCCAGCACCCTAAGAACTTTCCAGACCGGACTGCAAACGTGCACTTTTGGGGGTTCAGTTTTAGGTTGATTTTCCGAAGAAGGCCGAGGACGATCCGGAGGTCGGCAACACATGCGGCTTCTTCCTTGCTCTTGACGACGATGTCGTCTACGTATACCTCCACATTCTGACCTATGTAGGGCTGAAATATTTTGTCCACCATCCTTTGATAGGTAGCCCCTGCATTTTAAGGCGAATGACATCTTTTATACGCAAAGACTCAAAGTCCGTAATGAAATTTGTCTTGGCGCGTCTTCGTCGTCCATCGGGACTTGGTGATATCGCTGTATAAGTCAAGCGAAGACTTCGTATCCGACCAGTAGCGTCGACCTTCTTGTCAATGTTGGGAAGGGATAGCAATCCTTTGGGCAATGCTTATTGAGGTCGGTGTAGTCGATACACATTCTCCATCCCTCCTCCTTTCTTCACCATCACGGGTTGGCTATCCAAGTCGGATATTTGACCTCGAGCAAGATGTCGTGCTTTTAACGGTGATTCACCTCGTCATGAATGACTTGGTTCCGTTCGGTTGCAAAATTCTTTGCTACATCGAGGCGGCTTTATGTTTGGTCGATGTTGAGCCGGTGGTGATGATACTCGGCGAGACTCGGTCATGTCGAAGGGAGACCAAGCAAACCGTCCGGAATTCCCTTAGGAGTTGGATGATCGATCCTTCACTTGGTGCCTTGGTGAAACCAACCTTGGCGACCTTTAATGGCTCGTCTTTGTACAATCGACCTCTTCCACTGTTGTCGGGGGTGGCGATGTCTTCGACTCTAACTCCTCGGGTTTCTTTAATTGCTATGCTGTGGGTCTTTGGACCGAGGTCCGGCACCTCGTAAAGGCAACTTGCATACATTCATGGCTTGCTTCGATCACCTCGGATCACGGTTGTTCCCGTGGTGGGTATCTTCATTGTTAGGTGGTACGTTGAACATACCGCCCTTACAACGTTCACCAATCTCGCCTAGTATGATGTTATATGGCGGTGGGCCTTCTTCTGAAAGAATTGCACCACCTTGGTGGAGCTCGTTGGTGACTTCCCACCGTGACGGGTAGCTCAATTATCCCTTCGGGCGCGTCTCTTCTTGGGCGAAGCTTACGAGTGGCGGCGGCGCTTGTGCGGCGCGCTTCTTCTATCCCTAGCTTGTCGAAACATTCCTTGAAAAGGATGCTTACCGACGCGCCGCTATCAATGTACACGCTTCACCAACTTATTCGCGACAATGCACGGATCACCGGCGCATCACGGTGGGGTATTATTGTGGAGTGCGGGTCGTCTTGAGAGAAGGTAATCGCCTCGTCCTTTCTCGAACCTCTTGTTGTTAGGCTCGCGGTTTAGGACTTCGGCTTGACCTTGAGGAAGACCGTGACTCCACGGGAGCCCGTAATAGTGGAACCACCCCATCATATTGGGGCTCGTCGTCTCCTTCTTCATCGGTGTCGCCGCTTTTTGTGGGGTGCAATTTCCTCTTCCTTGCTTTCTTCTTTTGACTGGTCGGCTTGGTGACCACATCCTTGGTACTTTCTCGAGAGGTCCATCTTGAACCAACATCTCTATTTCTCCCATGAGTTCTTTGCACTCTTGATGTCGTGCCCATAGTCTCCGTGGAATGAGCGGTATTTATCCACAGTTGGCGCCTCTTTCCTCCTGTCATCGGTCGAGGCTTCTCGAGCAGGTTCATATGGGCCGCGTAGATTTACGCCTCGGCCGTCAGCGGGGTGTATTGAGGTCGCTCCAGGCGTCACGCGGACCGAACTGGACCTTATCAGGCGATGTAATCTTTCAGGCGCCGCCGCCTTGGTTCGATCTTCCTTCCTTCATCTCTTCTTCCTTTTTCGAGGGTCTGCCTTATGCGCTTGGCGCTTTCTCTTGTCGACCTCGTCGCTTTGGCGAACCGGTTGGCTATCGCCACGGCTCTGTCGCAAAGGGGTTCGTGCCAGCGATCTCTCGGTATAAGGCCCCGGCAAGATGCCGTTTTAGAAGGCCGAGATGACTAACGGTCGTTCACGTCTTGACCTTCAAACACTCCTTGTTAAACCTCGTCATGAAGTCAGCGATGGACTCGTTACGGCTTTGCCTTATGGTGAGGAGGTGTGCGGCGATGTTTTTGACTCATACGGAAGAACCGATGGAAGGCGCCATCGAGTCGCGATAGGGCCGATGCTTCCGTGGGTAGGTGTCGAACCACTGCGGGCGTTGTCGACGAGTAACTCGGGAAGAGTTTACACATATGAGCGGTGATTTGAGGCGTTGGTTGATCATGTTGTATTGGGCTGCGAGAGGAAGTTATGTGGATCCCTCGACCCGTCATAGGGGCGATGCTTGGTACCGGTATTTATCAGGAGAAAGTGTTAGTATCTATTTGAGAATGGGGTGACTATTTTCCGTATCCATCGAGCGGTCCTCACGGAGATTGGGGACGGAGTTCGACGATCGAACTCGTTTAGGTGACTCGGACCGACTTCACGGCGGCCACGATGCCTTTTTCTCTGCTGCTCGTCCGCGGAGGCGGGGTGGAGTTCATTGGATGGATTCATTCGGCGATCGAGGCGGCAGCGGCGGTCACGACGTCCTCTCGCGTTGCTCGTTCGCTTGCTTGCGGTCGGTTTGGGCCCGACCTCTCGTTGTGATGCCCGTACCTAGATGAGGCTCGGCGTTCCGTTCTTGGGGCGTGGCCGACCACATGCTTGAGGTCTTGGAGAAAGCTCTCCTTATTTTTCGAGAAACCCCGACGGCGTCGTCGAGGTTTACTTATGAGCGGATGTTCCCCGGATTATTCTGCGATTTCGCCGCTATGGTAACCCTGCCTCCCACAGGCGGGGTGTCCGTGCTCGTCGAGACTTTGGACATGTCCTTGGGGTTTCTTCTCGATTGGGCTCTTCCGAGTGAGCTCGGCGTTCCTTTCGCCGTCGGCGTTGTTGTTGCCGTGACGGTCCTGGATGCATGGCTTACGGTGTACTGGTCATGATTATTTCCACATAGCGGTGGTTGATCGAAAACACAAAATTTCGGTTCCCACAGGCGCGCCATGATCGATCTTAATTTCGTAAGGAAATAAATGCGCAAGAACACCAGTTTCGTGGTTCGATCTATGAATAAGATCTCGTCCGGGGAGAGAGAGTATTCGTGTATTGAATGTGTAAGAAGTTATTACAAAGAGTGTGAATGATCTATTTCGTCTAATCTAGCCTCTATTTATACACAATTATTTAGACCTAGATCTTAAATCCGAGGTCTTCTCTAAATAGGATTCGAGATCTAGGATAGGATCTTAATTCTATCCCTTCTCGAACTAGGATTCATTTAGATATGGCCGGGCCTTACTGCGTTCCCCTTGGTTTTAGGTGTCTTCTTGGGCGATCTTGTCGGGCCGAGCTTGACGTCGACTTTACTGTATTGGGCACGATCTTGGGCACAGTAGTTGGGCCATATCCTATCGGTTTGTATTTAGCAATCGTAATTTCATATGTTGCGTTTATGTATTGCAAATTGTCGATATATATATATATATATATATATATATATATATATATATATAGGAGATGGTTCATGTAAAAGAATAATTTGGTAGGAAATAGGAATGAATATAGGCTTTTGATTTGCTATATCAATGGTTGAGATTTAATTTTTGAGTGTGCTACTGCTTTTATGTTTTGTGTGCTATACGGATTATTATGCAAAGACTAGAACTCTTCTTGTCTATCTTTATGATGAAAGATGTCTTAAACTAATATATTTAGCATATGTGCTACTGAAGTGATGAAATATGTGTTAAATTAACATGTGCAATATAGTAATTCGATTGTCTTCACAAATATAAAAATGTCTTCTTATTCTATTTTAAATGCATTAAAGATCTTTTCACCATAACCAATCCTCATATATATATGTGTGTGTGTGCGTGCCGCCATTATTTGGTGTGTACATAATAAATATCAGACTAATATAAAAGACATTTGTAGAATTATAATACTTTAATTATGACTAATCACTTCAAATGGTAGTGAATTACCCACTAAAGTTTGGCTTTACCTAACTTAAATATCCCACATTTTTTATAGTCAAAATTGGCCTTTCAATTCATCGAGATCTCTACACATGCCCCCCTTTTCCACTTCAGCTACAGAAATATCATTTTCTTTTCCTTTTGCACATTGTCTCGCTTTCAAATAACTTGTCCCATTTATTAGATCTCCGTCCAAATTTCCCTATTTCCTATGTATATTACATAGATTTTAGTAAAACAACAACTATTCTATAGTTTCTTTTACACGCTAAGAAATAGATATTGATTTGTTTGAAGATATATTTTAGTTAATAGTTTCATAAACAGATAAGAAATACTACTGATTCAAAAAGAAGAATTCAATTACAATTTCATCTATGATTAAAATACTTAAAATAAATTAAATTTCTAAAAATCAATAATACTGGGACCGTGAAATATTACAAAGTTAGAGAGGCATAAATTAGTCAATAAATAAATAAATTATTAATTTATATGTGATTTCTGATCCAACAAACATAAAATATATGGCATTAAGATTATTCTTTTACTACTAGGCATATGTTCCTTATAATAATATACAAAATATAGACACACAACATACATCTTTATGGAAAATGAGTACGAACTACAATAGCATTCACAACTGATCTTCACAATGAAATCCATCTATCCTAATTTTTCATTTCTTTTTTAAACAAAGCGACGATTGAATTTTTTTTAATTCATGGGAATCTGCTGTATTATCTATCTTCGTCTTGGATAAACTCCACATTTATGTGCGATAGTTTATAATACATGAGGCAGTAAATCGCGTTTGGAAGCCCAGGTGTGTGATCGGATCTATATATGTGTTAATGGAATTCAAACTTATGACCTTTTAATTACATGAAACAACTTTACCACTGGGACGATCTTTTAGCCACATTGACTCATTTTATCATTGGGCCCCATTTCTTACATATTATGATTGTAGTATTAAAGTACTTATTAATTTAATGATATTAATGGAACTATTGATTCCTAAAAAGTTTTCAAAATTTGTTATCTACTCAATCTATCGAGATTAATTAATAGAGACGTCTTCAGTTAATCAGCAATGCGTATGATCAAAGTCTTAAAAATAACTTATAATTAATGTTCACTGTTTGTATTTTTATATTATCTTTTAATCGGGTTTTGATGGTATTGATGTGATGCGATTGTGTGCTTGAATTTGAAACCATCAACCACCGCCCCGCCAACTAACAGCAGCATTTCAGGAAAATCCTAAATGGTTCGTCACCTCCCAAAATCACACATTCTAATAAGGGTCAACTCTATACTTATTTGTAATAAATTTACTAATTATATGTCATGTTTGAAATCTACAAATTTTATCCCAATGTTTTTATGTGAATGTAAGGCCGAAAATTTGAAAATTCAAACCAACCAACAAACAGTCCCAAAGCTATAGTTACCCATACCAGTCGATTCATTTTATTTTTTCTAATTCTATAAAACTTGGGATACTCATTCGATTTCGGTTTACATACATAAAAACAGGCAGTTAACCGGCCGTTTTGACACCTATTAAATTATAGTTCATTTTTTATAGATGGAGGATGGGGAGTTGAGAATTGTATCCTAATCACTCACCATTTATAATGGGAGAAGTCATTGAGTTACAATGTTCGGAGTTATTATATATTTAGTCTTATATATATATATATAGAGAGAGAGTTTGGTTCAAATAAAAACCATTTTTATCCTAAAAACTAAAAACCAAATGAATTCGTTATGAAAGTTGATGAATCCGTTGAGAAAGTTAATGAATTCAAAAATTCAGAATTTTTCACCCGGGTTCGAATCCCATGAGGGGCGAAAATTCTATTTTTTTGGATGTAATTTTTCCAACGGATTCATCAACTTTCACTGTGAATTCATCAGTTTTTAGTTCTCACGTTCTCACAATAAAAATGGTTCTCACGTTAACCCTCCCCTATATATATATATATATATATATATCTTAATTATGTAAGTATTATATTAATTATATGTATCATGTAAATATTATATTAAGTTATATAGTTGTTATTTTTGTTGAGAAGCTTATTTTATTGAGATTATGTGTTAAAGTTTCACTATTTTCTTTTATCATTTTATAATTTATGCTTTTTTGTGTGTATCTATATTCTATGGTATGAATTTTTCTGGGCTACGAATTATAAAAAATTGCAATTTTCTTCTATTATGGTCAACCGTTGAACAATTTCTCATTCGATTCGTTGTTTAGAACCATATAATATATTTTTGTTTACTTTTTATTTTTTAACGATTAATCGAATTGAAAAAAATTATATTCTCGATGTTTTGGTCGGGCAAATGGTCTGGTAACCAATCCGTGCTCACCTCTACTTCTATCAATAATTGGAAAATTCATATTTTTTATATTAAAAAAATCTAAAAAACAACGATGTGTATGCAGGGCTAAAAATTTTCGACACGACACGAACACGCACGAAATTAACAGGTTAGTGTTCAGCCTTATCGTGTCCGTGTCCTTATCGTGTCGACACGATAATTTCGATGTCGTGTTAGGTGTCGGATTAGTGTCGTGTTCGTGTAACCCGATAATTTTCGTGTTGCATTCGAGTTAGGTAATCGGATCGTGTCGTTTTGTATAATTCGATAATATTTATATATATTTAATATTAAATTTTAATTATATTTTATATATTTTTATTTCTTTTATTTATTTATTCTTAATTTTGATTTAAATTTATTGTTTAGGTATAGTGTCGTATCAACACGAAAAAATCGTGTCATATTAAATGCTGTCGTGGGTAGGTGTCCGTGTCGATACATTTTGTGTCGTGTTCGTGTCGGACGGATCTTAACGGTTGTGTTAGTGTTTGGCGCTTATCGAGTTGTGTCGTTATCGTGTCGATACGATGCGACCCAACAACGTGAATTCAAGCCCTGCGTGTAGGATCTTCTGTGGAATATTAATATCCACATATTAATCTCAGTTTTTGGCAAATAACAAGTTAAGATTTTCTTGTAAAATGCATATGTTGTTTTAAGTTAAGGTTCGTGCTAATGATGAAACATGAGGCAGGGTTTCTGAATCCTCAATTGCCAGTTAATGAAACATGGCAATGTCTAGGATGTGAGTTTGATGACACTGTATATCGATTTGTTAATAAAGATTTTGGGTAGTCATTAAATAATGCACAAATTTTGATATACTTTAATAATTTAATACAATTTTTATAATGTTAAAATAATATTATTACCTTTTGATTTGTTATGAAATGTACACCACCAAATTTCTCTAATCACCGGAGAGTTGACGTGGTAAGATACCCACATGGACAGTCCACGTATGCGTTAAATATGGAAATTTGGGAATGCCACATAAATTCTCTGATCCACCGAAAAGACTTTGTGGTGCTAGCTTTGCAACAAATTAAAATGTGATAATATTATTGCAACATTTTAAAATTTATATGTTAAATTGAAAAATTTGGTTAAATTAACTGATTATTTAACAATTAACTTTAAAGATGGATTAATGGTAAATTAATACAGTAATCTTGATGTGAGTTTGTGCATATAAAAAATTCTAAAACATCAAAGTATAAGCTAATATAAGTAATTATCCCAAAATTATGTATTACAAAAGGAAAGGCATGGATTTGATGGGAAGCTACGACGATGCCATCTACTACTTGTAATGTAAGTTGTAACACGCGTTAAAGCAAACATATTGTACCTTGTATAGGCTTAATGGTTGTTGCAGACAACTTTATTGAATGGTTGGAAATAAATTATTGACATATCTGAACCAAATTAAACATAATAATAAACTAGGTTGTCCTTTTGCAAAATAATGTCATGCGTGACGTAATACACCATTTGTTTTATGAAATCCCAATAACGATGCGATAGTAAAATAGTTATAATATTTTAGTAGTATGATATGATTCACATCACATGGCATCATAATTGATAACAACGTTTGACTCACTAATTCTTTTCTCCGTACATTCAAAAACTCAGGGCGTTTGTGCTCATCTTGAAACTTTAATTTATGTTTGTATAAAAACAAATTTTATCTTTCCTCCACCAAAATCGTTCATTGATTTTGGTGATACGAATTTAATAAATTATAATAAGTGTAAATTTAGTGAGCATAAAAAGGTGTGCCATGAGGATAATAAATGAATATATTAATAGATAATGAATGTAAAAAAGTGGATCATATGTGATTTTTTTTGTAAATAAGTAGATAGGTTTAGGGTAAAAATGTAAAGTTGATGTTTACAAAAAAGAAAAATGAACATTTTTCGTGGACGGACCAAAACGAAATTAAATCACGAATTTAGTGGACGGAGGAGTAACATTTTCTGAGAAAACTAATTAAAGTATGGTGCAAACATTAGTACTGAGATTAGATGGATTTCTTATATCCTGTTTTGGTAGTTACATGATCTGATAATTCACAATCTTAAAGTTAGGGCAACAATTCTTAACTCGACATGATAGCTCGGCACGATCACGTTAAAAAGTACTCCCTCATCCACCGAAACTTGCATTTAATTCATTTTCAATCCGTCTATCAAAAGTCTGTCATTTTTGAAAACATCAACTACCCTCAATCTACCTATTTATTTACAAAAAAATCACACATGACCCACCTTTTACTCTCACTATTCATTAATATATTCATTTATTATCTCCACTCACTTTACATTCATTACAATTTATTAAAATTTATACCACAAAAATAATGCAAGTTTTTGGTGCATGAATGAAGTAATGAATTGGTATTTGTGCTTGTTGTGTTTATGTTATTACTAGTCAATATAAGAATCATTGTGTCATATGGTATGGTTATCATGTCAATATGATAATAGTTTATTAGATATATTAAATTAAATATGTATGTATTTTATAACTTTTGAGGTTCTAATAATTTCGATATAGTGTGACATCATATTTACCGTGCAATATTTTATTTTAAAATAAATAAATATAATTATTTTTATTGTGTTTGTGTTAGGTAGATTTTCGTTGCTTCATGTTTGTATTTAATTTTATCGGAGGACGCAATTATCGTGTTATGGTTGTGTAGCCATGAAACACAGCATAATAACACGAATTGATAGCTCTACATGATTTTTTTAGATTTTTTTTATCTCACTAAAAATGTGGAAATAGAATTCTATCATTCTTTTTTAATTTTCAGTTTTCCATGAATTCATTTTTATTGTTGATAATTTTATAATTACTTTTTAATTACATTCACGCAGTAACAATAGTAACTTCATAAACTATTTTGTTAAATTAATTTCATCAAAAAGTGTTTTATTAAATTTAAATGCTGCCAAAATGATAAAGCTTGTATTAAATTATCTTAAATTCGACTGCGTGCATGCTATATGTTTTTCCCCTTTAAACAGTGACTCAAAAACCGTATATCTATTGCATATTTAGTATGCATTACAGGTTAAGAATTTATTCAAAACTAGATAAGTAAAAGAAATAGTAATCGTGTAATCTCTTTTAATAAAATAATAGTAATTGCTGTTGTCTTAAAAAGTAATATAACGAATATGATCATTTGGATGAAATTTCGAAAAATGTAATAGCTGTATAATTACCTTTATATATATAGTGCTTTGGGCGTAGGTGCCTTTTTAAAATTGATAGGTGGAAAGGTTATTCTAGTTTTATCATTGTGAATATACATAAACGTGTAAGTCAACTCTTGTTAGCATGCATATAACTGAAACTTGACAACATATATTAGATATAAGTTTCGATTTGAACAGGCTTCGACAGGTTTCGACAGGTTCTGGGACGAGTCATCGATCAGGCTCAATGCGCTTTCATAAAGGGTAGGCTTATTACCGATAATGTGTTGGTAAGTTTTGAATGTCAACATTGGATTCGTAAGAGAAGGAAGGGAAAGGATGGGTACGCTGCTCTAAAACTGGACATGAGTAAAGCGTACGATAGGGTTGAATGGGTTTATCTTAAGGCGGTCTTGGAAAGACTTGGATTCCCAGATCGCCTTTGCAAGCTGATTATGCGATGTGTTTCCTCAGTCAAGTTTTCGTTCATCCTTAACAAGAAAGTTTATGGTTCTATAACCCTTCCGTGGACTCGAGCGGAGGACCTCTTCGCCGCTCCTTTTGTGATTTGCACTCAAGGTTTCTCTTCTCTTATTAAATCTTTCGAGAGATATGGTAGAGTGGAAGGAATCCCAATCCTTCCTCGGGAGCTCGTGTTACTCATCTCTTTTCGTGATGATGACCTCCTTTTCTTTAAAGCTACCCACGGAGGTCGTCGACTATCAAAGAAATCCTCCGGCGTATGAGCGGGCGTCGGGTCAACTTATCAATAAATCCAATCGTCCATTTGTTTCAAACCCTAATACAAGGAAACATTGGGGATAGGGTAAAACATATTTTGGGTGTCGATGCGGAGCAGGTGCGGATGTATCTTGGGATGCCGGCATTCTCATTGCGTCGAAGCGTGTTCGGTTTGGTTATATTAAGGATAGAATCCAGCGGAAGCTGTTTGAGTGGAACAAAGAGATTTTTCAGCGGGCAAAGAGGTTCTCTGGCGGTCATTGAGCTATTCCGACTTATGCTATGCAATGCTTCCGGCTGCTAACGCTATTTGTAATGACATTAACCGTATGTGCTGCGTTACGGTGGGGTGAGAAAGGCGAGAAAAACACATTCTTTGGACGAAATGGAAAAGGCTGCAAGCCAGAAAGAGTGGGGTGGTCTTGGCCCGAGATTTAGCTCATTTTAACCGAGCCCTTTTGGCTAAGCAAGTTTGGAGAATGCTTTCTAATCCCGATTCTCTTGTTGCCCGAGTGTTTAAAGCGAAGTATTTTAGAAGCGGAGAGATCCTCACTTGCCCTTAAAACCAAATTGCTCCTTTGTTTGGAGATCTCTTATGTGGAGTAGAGATCGGTGGATCGCGGTATGAGATGGAGAGTGGGAGATGGCGGTACTATCTATTTTCGAGGACCAGATGGGTGAGCGGTTTGAATGAGGAAGGGTGTTTTGCAAAGAGTGAGTAGAGCAATTTGATTAAGGTTTGGTTTGATCGATTATAGGGGTAAGTGGGATGAAGTTGGAATCGAAGGGTGTTTGCTAAGCACGAGTGAGGGTATTCTTATTACTCCGATTGGGGAGAAAGGTAGTGTTGATGCTCGTTTCTGGAAGTTTGAACAAAATGGTCTGTTCTCGGTTAAATCAGCTTATCTCCTCTCCAAGGGGTATTATGAGAGTCACCCGCAGACTAGCACCACGGACCATAATTTATGGAATAAGCTGATTTGATCGCTTTCTATCCCCCCGACAGCCAAGATTTTCTTGTGGAAAGTTTTTTTTGGACCTCATCCCTACAGCTGGAAATCTTAAGTATCACCATGTTCCGATTGAAGGTACGTGTGAGAGTTGTTTTGACAGGTGGGCGACGACGGAACACTCCCTTTTTTTCTGCCCTCGGAGCAAAATAAGCTGGAAACAAAGCCGTTTCTGGATTCTTCTTCGTCGAGCAAAGGAGCTGAGGCTGATGGATATTGCGTTTGCTAATTGGAAGGAGTTTGATAGAGAGGATTATGAGCTTTGGTGTATCATGCTGTGGAAAATGTGGAGGGCTATTTGCAAGGATGCACATGATGAGAAGAGATTCGAGGGAGTTTCGGAATCTGTCTGTACTGCTTTACTCGAGAACTATATGAGTGCTCGTCCCAAATTTGAAGCGGCTACGATGCTTGGTGTTTCTTGCGGTGCCAGGAAATGGATGCGTCCCAAAAAAGGTTGCTTAGGGTTGATGTGGATGCGCTTCATAATCACGGACAAAAGGCTTGGTGTTGGTATTATCATCCGGGACCACGAAGGTACAATCATCCTTGCTAAATCTCGACAAAGCGGCTCCATCGACTAGTATCATGTTGGGTGAGATAAAGGCTATCATATTTGGTATTGTGTGTTGTGTTGAAAATGGCTTTTCGCCTATTGAGGTTTCTTGACTCTATATTGGTGCACGGCTCATGGCTAATCCCGAAGAGGATAAAGACCTACTTCACGGCGAGGTTTGTGACATCCTTTTGGATGCTCGATCGAACTTTTGGTAGGTGTTTCTCATATGTATGGGTCGGCTAATAGGCGGCACACTCTCTGCGTAATTTGCTCTTAATTGTAATCGTCCAGTCTGTTGGTACGATAGTTTTCCTAGTTGGCTAGTTGATCTTGTAAAAGATGACCTGGTGATCTAATTTGAGTTGCGGTGTTTTTCAAAAAAAAAAAAAAAAATTTCGATTTGAAATTCTTTTCCACCTATAACTTTTTCTTGTACGAATTTCGGAATGTTTGCTAATATTAGGGGTGAGAGTTTGATATTGGATATTTGGTTATTAACATAATCGAATCGAATTATTGGTTATCGGTTAACCGAATAATTGATAGCACTGGATTCGGTATCACAATTTCAGAAAAATCGATTATTGATATATCCGATAACCGAACTTATTATAGTATTTTTAATTTTATAGTTATATTTTTTCAAATTACTACTTTAGTGTAGTTGGTTTAGCGCACGCCTAAGCTTTTCGGTCGCACTATAAGGAGCTTTCATGTTCGATTCTCCTTTTAGAGAAAAATTTGGTTTATTTTTTACTTATAACAGATTAAATAAATAAAATTATATTGAATATACTTTAACATACTATAGCTTAGTTGGTTTACCTAAATGACTAAGCTTTCTTCTCTTGAAGGAGGTTGTGTGTTCGAACCTTTATGAGAGACCGAAAATCATTTTTTAATTAAAATCGGTTAATCGATTAACCGATCGGTTCAATTTCGGTATCAGTATTTCATGTATTTACGGTTTCGATTAACCGAAATTTGGTTCATTTAACCGAAACTGAATCGATTTCCACCCCTAGCGAATACATATATATATAGCGGAGGGTTAACGTGAGAACAAAAAAATGATAAAATTGAGAGTGAAAATTGATGTATCCACTAGAAAAGTTACTAAATCTAAAAAAATAGAATTTTATCACATTATGGGATTCGAACCCGTGGTGAATTTTTGAATTGATAATTTTTCAATGGTATTATAGCCAATTCTTTTTGTTTACACTAAATTTTCGTGGTTCTTAGTTTTCACATTAAAATGATTCTTATTTGAACATCACTATATATATATATATATATATATATATATATATATATATATATATATATATATATATATATATATATATATAAACCTCAAAAAATCGTTATGAACAAAATGAATTAGCTATGAAAGTTAATGTATCATTGGGAAAGTTACTAAATCCAAAATTTTAGAATTTTCACTCGAGTTCGAATCCCATAAGGGCTAAAATTTTAATTTTTAGATTACGTACATTAGAAGCGATTCATCATCTTTCACATCAAATTAATTATTTTTGGATCTCACGATAAAAATGATTTTCACATTAACCATCATTTATATATATATATATATATATATATATATATATATATATATATATATAAAGGGTTGAGTTCCGTAATACTCGGTCCTCAAATAGTATGTAGTATCCAATCTAGATACATATTTTGAACACGTGACATACCACAAGCTGACACGTGGCAACTCATTTTCATTTTTCTTTTTCTTTTTTAATTTTCGCAAGGGGAAAAATGAGAAGAAATCAAATCAACCTTCTTTTTAATTTCTTATTCTCCTTGGCGGTGAGTGAGAAGCGAACAGCAACGACGACAACATAGCGGCGGTGGATGGCGCGGCGATACACCGTGACAACAACAACATACACGAACATCAACAAACAATAAATTTTGAAAGAAAAAAAAAATTGAGAACAAAATTTATGGATTTTGAGAAAAACTAGAAGATGAATTTGATAGATGATTGAAGAATCGAGAGAGATGGTGGCTATGACGGTGGTTCACGGCGAATTCACTGGTAATCAGGGAAGAGACGACGGAATTGACGGAAAAGGATGAATGAGATATTTGCTGTCGAAAACCATAAAACTGCATTGAACAAAACATAAAACTGCATGTTCCCACGAAACACAAACATGCATTTAATAAAACATGTTCATGTATTTAAGAAAAAATGTTCACGTATTTAACAAAACATAAAAATGTATTATTGACCAGCAGGCGCGAGCAAATGGCAAGGCGCCAGCAGAGCATGGCGCCGCAGGCACACTGAGCTTCCAACCACATACATTATTGTGTTCAACTGCATGCATTTTTGTGTTCATTTGAATGCATAAGTCAGTTCAACTAAATGCATGATTTGTTCTTCGCAATCACATAACAAATTAAACTACTAATATACCCTTACTGTAGCGAAATCAGCGAAATTAAACTTAAAAAGTCCGAAAAAATCTCCATCATAGGATCTATAAGATGAGCAGATGAAATTGAACATTACATACTATCTCAGACTCGATTACTATTTGATCCTTCATATATATATATATATAAGATATCAAAAGATTTACCCAAAGATTTGGTGAAAAGCATAAAGAAGTAAGCAACTAATATCCATAAACATTAAAAAAAATGGCCCCGTAAATAGTAAAATTTATAATTCAAAAGAAAATTGTCAATGAAATTAGAAGAACATTTCCATTATATATATATATATATATATATATATATATATATATATATATATATATATATATATCTTGGTCATGTGACTAAGTGATTTAGTATGTTAAGAGGGTGTTTGGTTATAAGCTCCCAAAAGCAACTTATAAGTTATTTTTAAGCTTGAAAAATGGCATAATTTGTTTTGAAGCTTATCTCTCACCAAACACCCTCTAAGTCGTTCTTCCATTATGGAGGAAAAAGAAGATATATTCAATTAAAAATTAGTATGCAAAGTGATAAAGAGTTATTGGTAGCCCATAAGCGGACAACTATAATTTCGAACCCATTCTTCAAACCCCACTCCACAAATTCCATATTCCTTCGCCATTCTATTTCATTTTTGCTTTCCCTATTTTAAAGTATATATACTTCAGATCCCATAAACTTTAGATCTTCTATCTCTTGGTTATCAGATCAAAACTTCTCTCATTTTGCTTTCACCAAATTTACATTAGGGCTACTTGCCATCATTGTTTTCAGCAATTACACTTTGCTATCTACTCAAAGCTTCACCTTAACCTCTATCATCTCTTAGACTTGATTAAAGGCTACATTTCCAACTGACTAAGTGTGTCCTTACAATGAAGAACAAATCTAAGAATATGCACACTTATCTAAGCTCTATTACAAATATATAATGTAAGAATAGCTTAGACAAAAACAAAGACATGAACTATGCAGTTCACCTCAGATGAAGTGGTGAAACATTAAGCAATGACGAACTAAGTTCTGTCATAGTCTCTTCAGAGTTGAAATGAGAGATGTAGTTGGAGTTGTGTCTTATTTTTTAAGACAGACAACTTTCAGAGCTCATATGGTAGGGAGCACTTAAGTGCTTTACTCTATCTTATCACTACCATTCAATATTTTTCTCTCCTATATTCTAGGTGAGGAAGTCTCGTATTTATAGATGAAAATGAGGTAAAATTAATCGATGGAAAAAGCTCGTTTGAAATTCAAATTCAATCTGATAAATATGATCATCAGACTTGTCGTCTTGTGCTTAGTCGTTTTGTAAGTCAGATAAAGGCTTCTGGCATTTAGCAGCGTATCAGACTCTTCTTCATTAGCTTCATTCTCCGGTTTTCAGCTGAGTCCACATCTGACCCCATGCTGACTCACATTGACTTCTTTTGACTTCCTCTCCGGTAATCGAT
The DNA here is from genome assembly GCA_036937905.1 of Salvia rosmarinus. Lineage (NCBI taxonomy): Eukaryota > Viridiplantae > Streptophyta > Magnoliopsida > Lamiales > Lamiaceae > Salvia > Salvia rosmarinus. The sequence continues at coordinate 116,091,466 of CM072819.1, forward strand.
GCGTGATAAGGTTACTGACCGACTATAGATACGGATGAGCTATCTACTAAGTCCTTTAGGTTCTTTGAACTTCATATATCTATTTAGACAAGACTATCTAAAGTTGTCTAATCATCAGTTCCCTTGAAAATCTGGCTTACTGAATCCTTCCAGTATATTTAGTCTTTCCGACGACATATATCTTCATCATTGGGCTCTATCATCTGATGCTTTCAGCTGATATAGCTTTAAACTCATTGTTTATTGCTTCTGACTTCACTAACTCAATCTTGCTGCTTAGAGCTTGAGGTGTTTCTCCTCTAACGAGTTAATTGATTCTTTGTATGAGTTAACTTCTGAATGAATGTCTTCAGTTTCAATTCCTCTTTAGACAGAGAATCTATCAAGTTAAGTACAACTCCCTAACAAGTGAGCTAACTAACAAACATTGCATCAGTGACTAATATTTCGATCCTAAATTCCTAATAACATGTATTAGGTTCTTACTATGATTGCACATATGTCTTGTGCTAATATTATTCAGTTTGTCTTATAATATTTTCCTCTTGCATTCGATCTCTCGATCAAATTCAGTTTGTTGAAATTCCGACGATCTTCCCCTAGTATCTAGGGAAACATGCTCTCATATATGGGGCAAGTAATACTATTGTACTGTGAGTACATTTTCTAATATACTTTTGGGGTCAGACTGATTGTTTGACCAAATCATATTTGGAGATAAAATTGGGCATATTTTCTAATGTACTTTTTGGGTTCAGATTAATGAGTCTGATTGTTTGACCAAATTATATTTGGAGATAAAATTGGGAAATTGTTTATAACAAATATGCTCCTATTACAATACATTCAGTTAAAATGACAGTTACAATCTGAAATCTCAAAGAAGTGAGTGGTACCATTTCGTTTGCTACTAATCCAAGTTGGGTTAAGAATATAACTTTGCTTGGTGATTGTTACTAACAGTTTTATTAATTGGCTTGGATGATATGCCATTTTAGGGTTATTTTGTTTTACAAAAATGGATTTTTAGTTCCTGCAATTTGTTAATTTATAACTTTTAAATTTAGCAATTTCATTCTTGACCTTTTCAGTTATTGCAAAATGATAGACAAGATAATATAGATATTTGTACAAAGCAACCCGGGATTTTATTGGTTATATATGAAACTGTAAATCAACTTATTCAAACTATAAAGTTCATAATGAAATTTCTAAAGATATTATTATTACTATTATTATATTTATTAACGCATGTTTAACTAAAGCAAGGGTGCACAAGGTTTCAAATTTTTCAAAGTTTAGTACCAATATGTTTCAGTTTCTTTTTTTCTTTTAAATGTAAGTAAAATTTATTCAAAAAATGCATGAGGGTGCAATCCAAAAACGAGATACAAGGTTCAAAAGTTACAAGACAAACACAATCACAACCCATCAAGACAATGAGATGGATTACAAATCTAATAGTCCAAACTATATATAAGAAAAATTTATTCGAAAAAAGTACAAGGGGTGTAACCTAAAAACGAGATACAAGGTTCCAAAGTTACAAGACAAACACAATGACAATACATTAAGATAATGAGATGGATTACAAATGTAATCACTCTAGCTAGCTAAAGCAAGAAATGTTATCCAGTTGCCCATTAAGTTTAGTTATAATCATATGTTTTAATAGTGTTACTATTAGGGTGGTTTGTTTGATAGATAAGACTTGATTGATAAAATAATCTAACTTAATCACATGTTTGGTTTGAAGGATTTGGATCTGCTCTATTAATGATGGATAACTCAAATTTAAGTCGTCCATGATGCTCACCAAAATTTGTGATGCCGGTGTAAGGAGTGATCAATTTGATGATAATTTATTACCCCAAATTTGAGTTGATTATTTATTCACCCTTCAATCGTATCCATGATCTAAATTCCAAAATACCCTCACCAAAATTATTTTTTTGTCATCTTTGTCCTCGAATTTGTGTTTTTGCTACACCATAAGTATAATTTGATATTATGATACATTTTAGTCATAATACTTCAATTTAGCCACATCACAATCAGTCTCAATCGAATCACAAAATTAAACAATTCAAATAATTCAGTTCTACTATTTCTTATTTATTCTATCTATTGCATCACCAAACCAAATCCCTCGTATTATATTTCACTAAATATCATATTCGTTATATGTGTGTTTACTGTTTAACGCACTGTCAAATTAATATCACAAATTATTTAAAATTGCACTAAAAAATCCTTATAATCAGATATTTGAGTAGGAGGTGAGGATATAGTATTAAGTTTCGCAAGGCCAAATAAATCTCATGATGTGATTCTCTATTGGGCCCTTTCCTTTCTGTACAGATTTGAATAATTTTAATATAAAATAAAGAAAGTGGCGTAACAGCTAAAATATTTTAAGCCTGGTTAGAGGGGATACGAAGGTTGTTTGTCTGGTCACTTTTATTAACTTTACCACTAATAACAGTGAATATATTTATATATGTCTTGGGACAAATAATATTAAACAAACAAATCAACTCGAATGTTCCTTGTTTTGCCCCAGGAAAATGAGTCATGCTTACCTCGAAGTGCAAATAAACAGTACAAAATAAAACAAATTCTTGCAGTAAAATCATTATTCTAACATAAGTAGGACATATTAATGTATGGACGTGTCGATTTTAAGTTAAAAGAGCAGAAAATGCGAATCCTTTTGATATAATCAAAGAAACATTATTTGTAAATATATAATTAACTATTTATTTCACGAACTTTAGTTAATAAATTTGGAACAAATGCTAACGATCGAGTCCTAGTAACCGCAATATATGAATTTCACCATTTTTAGGGTAGCTTTTTGTGGACACTGGATAATATCATTCTAACTTCTTAATCATTGAGTCACCGTGATTTATCACTTTATATTCTTTTCACTGAGTTACCATAATTTATTCTTTTATGTTTTATGAGACTGAGGTATGGACTCTTTCGGGAGAGATCTTTCCCTTTTAAAGAAGAATTATTTAACCATTCTCTTTATTTGAGATGAATATTGTGTTGGGGTTTGGGGATACTATAAGCGAGTGGGCCCCCCTTTGTTTACAATTTTAACTTTCAAACTGTTCACTATAACTTTCGCCATCTCATTTTTGAATCGTTGAGATGCTTTCATGCTTTGCTATAAAATGGCCAATACGTTCACGTATATATATGTTTTTAAATTTTCTTCTAAAGTAATATATGAGTACTTCATTAAGTATCACAAATAACAATCTACGTGAGTTCAAGCTAAGAAATAGTTTGTCCAAACAATCGAACTAAAACGTTGTACAACATATCGCATCAAATAATAGACTGTCCTATTTGCATATCTATAAGCAAGAAAGTCCGACATAACAAGCTCATGACGAACGCTTTGCATAATATAACAATCATATATTAGCCTGCATTGACTTGTTCAAACCAGGAATTTGATTCGCAATTGCAACTCTCATACTTTCCCCACGTCTTGAACAATAGCATCGACTCCGATTCATATTCGATGACATATTTGTAATTATATTTATATTTTCCATCTTCTCCGTAGCACCTCTCCCTCTTTCAGAGGGCGGCCAATTATTTTGGAAAAGAAAGTGAAAACAAATAAATTTAAGAATAAACGGTGTTTTAGTCTTTCACTACCCAAAGAGGTCAAATAAAAACTTTATGTAATTATGAATTTGACAACATAAACTTTTGTTTTGGATCTGAATATAATACTAATTAGATTGTATAACATATATATTCTGCACTGAACTACTAATATTTCTTCCCATCTATGAAAATACATAAGGGCATACACGTAGAGCCGGCAAAATGAGCCCGGCCGAAAAGCCTGTCAGGGGTACTTGGGGTTTGGGCTTAAAAATTAAAGGCCCAAAAAAAATCAACCATAAAAAGTTCATCCGAAAAAAACCTGGGGCCTCTCGGGCTTTAGAACAAAAAAGTCTGTCGATATTCTATTAAATATACATATTTATAATATTATTTAATATATATATATATATATATCTAATTTTTAATAATAATCATCATATTTTATATAATTATTTATTTTTTACAATTAAAAGTATTAATTTTATATATTAAAAAAATTAGAAAAATAACTTTAAAAAGCCCGCCTACTCGAAATCCTATCCGATATTGGTTTGAGCTTCATATTTTTAGTCCCGAAAATATTTGGACGGCCCGACCCCGACCCAACCCGCTAATTTGACAGCTATAATAATATACATGTATGTACATCTATTCATGTGAGGGTTCATGATTTGCCGTGATAGATAGTAGGAATGGCTGAATATATAAAATAAGCAGCTCCCCCCCATCACTTGCCCTCTTTTATGTGATTCTCTCTTTATAATCTCGCCCCACCTAATTCCTCTCTCTCTCTCTCTCTCTCCATTTGCTTGATCAAATGAAGATCCTCTGCGACGTATGCGACAAGGGCGAGGCATCCTTCTACTGCACCGCCGACGAGGCCTCCCTCTGCGCCGCCTGCGACCACCGCGTCCACCACGCCAACAAGCTCGCCGGCAAACACCAGCGCTTCTCCCTCCTCCACCCCTCGCCCAAACACGCCCCCCTCTGCGACATCTGCCGGGTACCTATTCCTTTATTCTTTCCCTTAATAACTAAATGAGATCCCTACTCGACTCGACTGCATTAGTATTTTTGCTGTATATTTGTGCAGGAGAGAAGCGCGTTTTTGTTTTGCCAGGAAGATAGAGCGATTCTATGTAGAGAGTGCGACATCCCAATCCACAAAGCCAACCAACACACGCAGAAACACGCCAGATTCCTCCTCACCGGCGTCAGGCTCTCCGCAGCTCCCGTCCTCTACTCCGAATCTCCGGCCGAATCAGCCTCTTTGAATCACGCCATTCCCAAGAACAAGACGGCGGCCCCCACTACATGTACACCTCCCCCAGACAAGGGTACAACAGCGCAAGAGCCCTCCCACAAAAGCAGCACCAGCAGTAATCTCGACTTCTCGACAAGTAGCATTTCCGAATACTTGATCGAAACGCTGCCAGGCTGGCACGTCGAGGACCTTCTAGATTCTTCCTCCCCTTCCCCTTCCGCTTTCTGCAAGGTCTGCTACTTCAAATTAACACTTCAATTTTTATTTTTATTTTCTGAATATTATTCAAGGATCTACTTTTATCTTCTTCTTTTTTCTAATTTTGGTAAGAAAATGAAATTGCAGAGTGCGGAAAATGATTTGGTGCTGCCATTTTGGGACGGTGGTGATCTCCACAACAACAGTATTGGATTTCCTACAGAAAACGTGGGATTTTGGGTCCCTCAAGTTCAAGTGCACCAAAATCAAAATCAATCATTTCTAGTCGATAGTAGTGATAATAATGTGGGATTTGGACTAGGAAATGCAAATGGGTGGAGAGATCAGTTGAAGGAATTTTCCACAAATAGCATCAAATCCACCAGAAAAAGAAGCGACGACAACTCTTTTGCGGTTCCACAGATCAGCCCTTCCTCCGCTGCTGTCTCCAACAAGAGATCAAAACCATTTTGGTAAAAAAAAAATCCAATCTTTTTCATAACCCATTATAGGAAAATCAGAGATCTGAATTCCCTTATTGTATTCTTGGTTTTCTTGTTCCAATATGTCAGGGTTGTAGTTTGTTATCTTTATTGTATTTTTATTTTTTTCTCATTTTGTAAATATCTTCTAGTGTTTGTTGCATTTAATGAAGAGCTTAAATCACAAGGAACTTTTCTTGTTGGCCTTTTGGTTTAATGTTTAATGATGGTACAAGTTTACAACCAAGAAAATTCTTGCACAATCGATTATGATTTATGAGAGTTGTGAAGTGACAGTTAAAAAGGTGTCATTTTACTCTTTCTGGAATTTCAGAAGACAGATGATCTTGTGTTGCTGGTAATTTAGCATTTTTGGAAGTTTTTGTTTAGGATGGATTATTAAATAAAATTTACCAAACTGGAAATGGAATTGTGATTAGCAATTATTCTACATGGGAACTTGGTATCTATTCCAATTGGATTTCTATTTTTGACAAATAATAACTTCACCCCTCAAAAAGTGATCACATTTGACTTCTCGATAATGAAGCATTAATATTTTATTCTGAAAGATTCATCAGCAGTTGAGTTAAAGAAATATATAGACACAACATCATCATCATCATCATCATGCACTTTTAATTACTAATGTAGATTATATTGTTCTTAACAATATAAATAAGAGGCGGTCTCTTGTTCAGATATTGACAATTTTCTTTAGTGTAAATGATATTTTTCTTTGTAAATGATATTTTTAAATTACAGCATAGAAAATAAATGGTATTTTTCTTTATAACAATTGACACTTTTAAACATCCACACCATATAGGAGTTTTTGTGTAAATATAATGTTTTTCGAAAGAAAAAAATAAAAATGTGGCTTTGTTTTTTCTAGATCATATTAAACGCTCTGAATCATGGTTTCTCTTCTAGTAGCCATGCAAAATTGTTCTATTTTTAGCAAATGATATATCGAGTTGGGAAAAATGATTTTGGGTATCTATTTTCTTGAGTTGATGACATTCCATGAAATGCGGGGTTTTATATCATCTCGTTGTGCCGCTTAACCCGAATAACATCACTCATCACTGGTTGTTTAGAATCTTTGTTTACCCTCACAGAAAGGAAATACTCAATTTTCCTTCCATACACTTTTTAAATATTAAAATATTTGATTTCCATTATATACTTCAATTATATACTACCAAAAAGTATCAATTTGATCAAATAAGATTCGAGTCGAATAACACCAACCTTGCAAGAGGGCCATTTAGTGCACTTTATGCTCTTTCTTTACACAGCAAGGTGTAGTGTGCAAGTACAGTGAATGTTGAGGTGACTTTTAGCAATTATTAACACAGTAAAAGTCTGCATAATCACACAGTTAAAAGAAGAAGAAAAATCTAAATTCAGTGAAATTATTTGGGGTTTGTCATAACTCTCCCATTCAGTAATTTCAGTAAGTATTTCTTAATTGGATTGAATGTTGCAACAACTACCTCTCTAAGTTTATGGGCCGAAATTTAACACGTGAATCGATAAATTTCAATCCTTTAAAAAAGAACTTATGTTAAAGGTAGCCGGAAATCTCTAATAAAACCTTAACTTTTCCACCAAGTTTTGGGATTGTTGGGATTAGGGCTGACAATTCGTATGTGCTGGGATCGTTATCGTGTCGATACGATAACGACACGACACGATAAGATAAACATGAACACGACTCATTAAGGATCTGTCCGACACGAAATGTACTGACACGGAAACGACACGAGCACGACACAAACACGAATATGACACGATTTTTTGTGTTGACACGACACCATAATGACACGACACGAAACGACAAATTCAAATCAAAATTAGAAAATAAATTAATAAAAGAAATAAAATATATAAAATAATAATTACATTAATATTAAAAATATATAGATATTATAGAATTATATGAAAACCACATGATCCGACAAGAATAACGAATGTAACACGAAAATTATCGTGTTATATGAACACAACATGAAATTATATTGTCCTTATCGTGTCGACACGATAAGGACACGAACACGATAAGACTGAACACTAACTCATTAATTTCGTGAGTGTTTGTGTTGTGTCAAAAAATTTCAAAATCAAATTAATAGCAAGAGTATAATTGAACACCTTGCAAATAAAAAATGAAGCATTTAGCTCTATAATATATATCATGCATATAATATAAAAAGGCAACTCAAGATTCTATTATAAAAATCCTTGTATAGTTAAAATGATGGTAATGAATCCATGAAATTACCCTAGAATTAACCTATGATGTTGTAAGTAATCTAAGTATCATTTTCCATATCTCTAATGAGAATGTAGAATTCAAATTCAAAATCACTTACGTGAGTCCTAGAAACATAATCATCGAATGTTATATCTGACACCCTTGTATCATTGTAAGAGAAGGCACATACTATATATTACCCGATCGAATTAATTCGAGAGTTTTGTTAAATCCATTTAGCTGTAGACGAGCATCTTTTTTATTTCTTTAAATTAATATCTCTGAAGATTTGATTGTACCATCTAATAATAATCTTAATGAAATACATATTAAGACTTTGGATTTCTTCTTTAACTATATATATTTATATATTCCTGTAGTGTAGTTGATTATGGCAAAGTCTAAAAGAAATGAGATAGTCAATTGTCAATAATGTTTTCTCTACAATCTATAGTCCGTAAATGTGAACGGGTAGAAAAATTGTAAATCCTCAAAGTGTAGTTTTGTCATTTTGTTAACTTTTCGTTCAAACTATGAATAACGTGACAATTTGAAGATTGACTAAATAATTGGATTGATTGGAATTTACAACAGTTAATGTATGTACAATCTCAATTAATCAAGTTAAAATATAAACAGTTTAGATTGGTGTCACTCTGTATTTGTCTATCTACCTACCTATTCAATGCCTGCATTCGTCTATAATATTCGTGAACGTCTTCGTTGCTATTTATTTTTGGAACAATTTATTTTTATAAATAAATTATTCGATTATGTTGATAGATAAATAATGGTGGTCGGTTAAGAGCAGATAAAATAATTACACTTCATAGACGAATAACATGAGCTTGACAAAGATAAGATAAAAGCGTGCTATTGGCGTTTTGTTGAGAAGGGTCATAAATATTAAACCATAAATATCACATTTTCTATGTAGTATATAGTTTCATTTATCAATATATCACTATTAGTATTTAATAATATACAATTTTATAATAGTTCTCATATGTCAAAATATTTATCCATGATGTAGACTTATATTAAGCTTTTTGGAGAATATATGTAAACTGGATTTCGCATTCAACTCTTTTTTCTCCCCTGAAGAAATGGACTATAGAAGCTAAACGATTTTACTTTTTGTTGGAACACCTTTATTACATGTTATAATCGTTTGGAGTATTTATACATTGAATTATTCTTTATATAAATTATAACACAACTTAATTTTGGCATATGGAGCATGAAATCAGATTTGACAAGTACACTAGAAAAAAAAAAGAACAAAGTCTCTTGTGAGGACGTCCTTACGTAAAGACACATGAAAATCATACTCTAATTGAGGACCACATACTTGGGAACCACACCCTAATTGGAATTCAGAATGTGGTCTCTATACATTCTCACGTAAGGACATCCTCGTAAAAGACCACCTCCAAGAAAGAAAAAGTAAAGAGAATAGATAGAGCACACAATTAGCTTATTTTTGGGCTCATACTTTTCCGGCAATAGAAAAGGTTCAGATCAGCGGACAAGAAGAAAAGAAAGCTCAATATGGTCCACACTAGTTTGATTCTCATCCTCATGTCCTTTCATAGATAACTACAACAGTAATAGACAAACTCTACGTATATTTCATATTGGTAGAATCCACAATCAAGCAAAAACCCAAATCCTAGTTTCAGTAGTTTCTATCTCAAATCTTACCTCAAATTGTCAATTTCATGTCTGTGCTGCTTGCTCGGACAATCAAAGTGTCGCCTGTACATTGCGCCCTAGAATAACACAAATTAGCTAAAATATTCATCATTTTTTCCTTCTCATTAGTGTGGCATGAAAGAAACATGCCAGCCATGGATTATATATAAACTTAAAATACTTCAGCTACTTTGCTTGCAAGGACACGGTCCCGTCTCTCGATGAACTCAAACGGGAACCATCCGGCATCGCCTTTGCACTCACCTTCAGCCCAGCCATTGTTCGTCACCTGCAAAGCAGAGATGGCACTAAATATCCATCTAGGTTGAGATAATAGAAGCAGAATTGAATATGGTAAAACAGACCTTTCGAATGACAACATAATCAACAAGAGCTAATGTCAATTCTACATCAGACTCAGCTTGGTAGGGGTGGATGACCTTCAATATGAGGGATGCATTCAACATCAAGAAACAGTTAAGGTTATGATCTAAGTACATAATTGATCGACCTTACCTCGCCTAAGAAGTAACCTATGCCATCAATTGACCCATCATAAGGCTCAGAAGCAAATAGATCTTCACCCTCATTATACATAGGGGCCGGATTGCTTCTCGTATATCGAGCTGGAATTGGAGAAACCTCAGTCTGTTGACGGGCACTGAACATCTGCAATGAATACCAATCCATACATATTGAGTCACAGAAGAGGCATTCTCCAGCGGGACATCACCTCCTGTTCAAGCTGATCGAGTATCTGTAGTACATGCTGATGATAACTTCGCTCAGCTTCAACCTTAGCAAATAAGCATTCGGTAAGAAGTTGACAATGCTAATTTCTAGATGTTGATTTTAGCATATAGTAGGGAAATGAAATGTACTACCATGGATATTAGCCGCTGGAGAGTTAATCTCTGCTGTTGACGTTCCACAGCAGCCATTGCAGATGTTGCTTCTTTACCTAAGGTAGCCATATTAGACTTCAGCTCGTTAAGCTTCATTTCAACAGAAGTCACCTGAGCTTCAGCCTCCTGTCTCACTTTATCATATCTCCGTGCAAGATGTGGAGCATCTTCTAATGCAGATCCCAAAACCATTGCCCTTAAGGGCTCTGTAACCTGCACCAAGGTTAATTTAAATCAATATATACGAATTGAATCAGTGGAAAGTATTTCTTGGAAGAAAATGTTCATATCTATATGCTATTAATTTATGAGTTCTGTACCAGCATTTATTAAGTGATTTAAAATGCTAAATTATGCAGTTACAGTGCTCAAGAAGAAGCTTTTATGGAAAACGGAGATCTCCTGATGATGGATTGAGAAATAAGGACTATAGTGTTTGAACTGATTTAAAAAATCAATACAATAAGATAACAATCAGACTTCAATAATGACAAGAAATAGAGAGTTAAAAAGCTCGAGAAAGGATTTTGTTGTCGAATAAACAAGGCAAAACACCCAATGATCTTATGATATACTAATAGGTATTGTAACAGTTTATCCAACAAATCTCATCTACTAAATATTCAACAACTTGTTTATAAACCACGATACAAAAAACAAAACAACAGGGCATTAAGAAAAAACCTGTATCCCAAGCATTCTTAGAAAACAGTCATGTTCTTTTTCCATTTGAGCACGAGCTGTACTATAACTTAGTGCCGCTTTAGATAGACTACTCCCACTAGTACATGTCTTCTCATTGCTATATTTTCTACTGTCTTCTGACAGCTTCGTACCTGCAAGGCATAAACTTTGTAAGACAGATTCTGCATGGCATTTGATTGCTTAAAATCATTACAAAATTGGGTGCAACCTACCAATTTCAACCTGCTTGGATCTAGTTACTATATAACCTTCTATTCCTCGGACTATGTCTCTTTGAAAGTGCTGGCAAGTACCAAACAATTTGTAAGAACAACAACATAAGGAGAATCAATACTAGTCAAACAGATTAACTATAAGTCTATGAATAGGCAGATTTCATAAGAATGCGACCAAAAACAAGTGACATAAAGGATTAACCTTGGCAGCTCGAGTGGAGATGCACAACTTCTCTAACTTTTGATGCTGCTGGAGTTCAGCTTCATCAGATGCCATGTTGTCTGAACCGCCAACTCTATCAGAGAATTGTCTGAGAACGGTCTAATAGAACCCAACCCCAAATAAGAAAAAGCATGAGAAACCAGAGCTATTATTCAAGAAAATGGCATTTTTGTAATTAAATCAGAGTACATTGAGAATTAAATATATAATAGAATGAAAATATATTTTCTTTTGACACCTTGAATTCAAGAAATCCTACATAGTTTTCTGGTGGATAAAGATGTTCACATTTTGATATAAAATATTTATAGACTTCACTGATTTTACTAGTTATTTGAAGGCAACTTAGATATTAAAATTAAGTACTTGCAATTCACAATTACTTTTATCCTAACAACAAGTTAAACAAATAAAAACTCTAACAAGAAGTTAGGGTGTTTATTTCATTTGATATGCAAACGAATCCTACCCAGAACAGTAAATACTATTTTTTCTGTAGATATTGCTGTGACTGACTAAGCTTATTTTAGAGAGCTTATAAGATATTTCAAGAGCTTATAAGAGGTAATGTCTCAAGTGCTTATAAGTTGTTAAAGTGTTTGGATAATTGATCTTATAAGCTAGAGAAATAATCGTGAGTTAGAAAGAGAAAATCATAGTTAGAGAGATAAAATTGACAAGATGTGAAGTTGATAGTGTATGTGTAGGAAATAACGAACTATAATAAGGTTATTTTGGTAAAATCATGGTTGCTTATAAGTTTATGAAAAAATAAGTTAGGGTTGACCAACTTATTTTTAAGAGAGTTTATAAGTTGTTAGAGCTTATTTTCATAACTTATAAGCTGTTTAGGAATTTATTTTGCCAAACACTTTACAACGAATTATAAAATTTGTTTTAAAGAGCTTATAAGCTCAGCCAAACAACCTCTAAGTGTATCCCACACATAACACTTTCCAAGCAGGATCGATGATCTCAGAAATGGCAAAATCATTGCTAGTTTATTCCAATGCACACTGGAAAACTTCCTAAATTCATTTCTTTATGTTTACAACTATATCATTTACACACTAAAATTTAGCCCAACCACATTTCCCAAGTACCTTCAAATAAGAGCCTGAGTCAATTATATACAGCTCTTAGACAGGTTTAAAGAACAAGTAAAGAAACACACACCCACAACCCTCGAATTAAGGTCTAAGAGCTTATAAGCTCTATTAAAAAAAAGCTCTAAAACCCAACTTATTTTTTAATGATCTTATAAGTTACAACAAAATTAAAAAAATAACCTTGATAGATTTTTTTTATTTCCATATTTACCCTTGTTATCCAAACAATTTAGCATCTTATAAGCTCTTAATACATCATATCTTATAAGTTCTTAAAACAACTTATAAGTTATTGGAGCTTATAAGCCTAAAATAAGCTTAGCCAAACACCCTCTATGTCTAGTTAAGATATGAACCAGCTTATGCAATCCCGAGTACAAGTCTAATAAGAAACGAGTTTATGAAAATAGAAAGTTTTTTTTAAAGAAAAAAACAAAAACAAAACAGTTACTGGCTGAAAATAAAAGTTTCGGAGAGTTTACATAGCTATTTTTGACAATTGTCACAACAAAAAACTTAAATTTTCAGCGATGGCGTAATCCTAAACTCTTATTTGAACAAAAAAATTATATCAAATTGTGACAAGTCAATCGTGAGACCGTACTCATATCCAAATACAAATCTATTTCTGATGATATATTTGTATATTTTGTCGGTGTTTTGATAACGAATGAAGTCAGGTTTTGACCTATCTAGTGGATCTTGACATCATGATAATTTGACACAAGATTCTATCTTGAATAAAATAGTCGAAATTGTGAATGAGTTTACCACAAGATTCATTGAAGTGCATAAATTTAATAAAAAGTAAAACAATGTCTCAATTACTTAAGTCATTATATTATTACCAAAAGAAATATTTAATGAACTTGTAAGATTAACTCAGTTCCCCGCTAATAATAAGACCATTACAATCACTTAGTGGATATTTATTCGCACTTGACTCCCTTATTGGAAATACAATCTTTATAAACCCATATTAGTTGATTCTTTAGATGATCTTGCCCTTAAAACTATTCCTCAGTTTCACTGAAATCATTTATCTCATTTCTGGTGTCCCATATTTCATGTATTACTATCAATGTTTTAAAATTCTTTTCCTTCAATTTTAATTTCTATTGCTTTATTGTAATTGTACAAAGATTAATTGATTAAGGTTCACGAATTTAACTAGGATATATAATTATTTTTTATATTTAATTTGCAATTTTGTTCAATAATTAATTATTGAATAATTCAACTATATAATTTTTAAAACTTCAATTTTTCCTAATAAAAGTTATTTTATAATACTAACTTTATTTTTACAAATAATATTATTTAAATAATGAATTTTAAGACAGAAAATTTTGGGATAGGTGATCCGAACCAAAAATAAATATCATAATAACTATTAACAAAATATTAATTTTAAGAATGCTTGTAAGCGAGACACCAAAATTATGGGTTAGAGGATCTCATTGCGATCGGAACTCGACGTTACGCTAGTGTGGTTGGAGTTGGGATTCATCCCAATCAAATTCTGTATGGTTTAGTGGGAAATTCTGAAAGATAATGGGCTAAATTAGATGTTATGGGCTTTAGTTAATTAATGATTGGACTATTAATTAATTAAAGCAGACTAAAGAATAAAAGCCCATATAAGTTAGTGCTTTAGTGGGCTGCTCTATTTAATATAAATAGAGAGAATTCATTCTTTAGGTTACAGAAGTTTAGACGTTAGACGTAATACATAAATCATTCTTAGAGAACTACCGTTAAGTTCATTCAGAGATTTCTTGGCTTTCTCTGCTTGAACTTAATACCGAGGAATTGTTCATGCATCGATTTGCATACGTGGATACCATAGTTGTGGAGACAACCTTGCGGATTCATTGGAAGCTTGGGCGTTGCAAATCGTAAGTTCTCTATCTAATGTGTTCATAGGGCTCATCGCATGTTTAATTATAGATCTAGATCTATTTCTTGATTGTATTTCCGCTGCGTATCATTAGATGATGTCAAGAATTCCCAACAGTGGTATCAGAGCCCGAGGCTCGATTTAGAATTAATTCGTTTTCTAATTAATTGTGGATTTATCGAAATTTTGAATTTCGCATTTTTTGATTTTATTTCGTTTGATTTTTCTATTTTTTAATCTGTTTAAAAAAACGAAAAAGTAAAAGAAAATCGAAAATCTGATTTTGAATCTGGAAATTGGAAATTAATCTCGCCGGCCACCGCCTATCCACCACCGTGCAGCCGCCGGGATTCCTTCACCGACGCGGTCGCGTTGTCACGGACGATGGTCGACGACGCGGCGCGAGGCGCTCGCTCTCGTCGTCGCCGTCGAGCCTTGGTTTCGCGACCTCACTGAGAACCTTCTGGAACGCGACGGTCGACGACGTGACGCGAGGCGCGCGCGCTCGTCGTCGTCGTAACCGTGCTGTTGCAGCACGCCTCTCCTCGCCGTCGACGACGTGCGGAGGAGAAGGAAGAGGAAGGCGGCTGCGGAACGCTGGGAAAGGCGGCGTTCGTGGAGTCGTCGGCTTTGTCAGGGAACGCGGCGGTGGAAGAAAGGGCGACGACGCGATGTTTGTGCAGAAATCCTAACGGGTTGGGGATCCGGGGTAGCGGGACCTCCCGCGCGCGTCGCCTGTTGCCGGGTAAACCGGGAAATTTGGGTTGGGCGCAAGCAACTAAAGCTTCAGCGTGCGGGCAGTGAGACAGCGCTGGGGCTTGAGCGGCTTTTTTTTTTTCCGCGAGTTACAGGTGCGTTTGTTTTGGGCGAATTTTTAATATGGCGGTGGTCGCCAAAGTTTTACAAAAAAACATTTTATTAATTAGAATTAATAAAATTGAATTTCCAATTACACAAATTAATTTATTAATTGGATTAATAAATTTTATTTTAATATTATTATTTTCAAAATAATAACATTACTTTCGATTTTGTATTAATTTAGAACTAATAAAATCTACTTATGTACATGGATTTAATTTATTAATTTAGAATTAATAAATTTAATCACAATTTTCAAAATTAATTTATTAATTAGATTAATAAATTCAAACTTTATTATTATTTTTGAAATTATAATATAAAGTTTGATTTTATATTAATTTAGAATTAATATAATTTAATAATGTACATGGATTAATTTTATTAGTTTAGAATTAATAATTCTAATCACTATTATGGACATTAATTTATTAATTAGATTAATAAATTTTGACTTTATTATTATTTTTGAAATAATAGTATAAAGTTTGATTTTATATTAATTTAGAATTAATATAATTTACTTATGTTCATAAATTAAAGATTTGATTTATTAATTAGACTAATAAATCTTATTTGATTATTATTTAGAAATAATAATACTAAATCAATATTTATATTAATTTAGAATTAATATAAATGTCTATATCCACTTTTAATTAGAGAATTAAATTATTAATTAGATTAATGAATTTATTCGTTGAGCCCTATTTGCTGTTGTTCTGTGATAAGCATGCTATTTGATTTTATGCTTATATTTTAACTATAGTAGTTAGAGACCGCTTTTATATTTGGGTAGACGGCGCCCAATACTTATAGTTCGTGTTACTATGTTTGGGTAGGCGGCGCCCAATATATGTGATCCGCATTTTATGCCTAGGTAGGCGGCACCCAGTAATTGTTTTGAATTTAATATTGGATATTAAATATACAATTAGTGTCACATGTTTTATCCCCACTAAAATACAAGTCTAGTTTTTGAAACAAAACGCATCGTCCATCATAATTGTGTGAGGATCCTAGCCTCTTTCGTCAAGAGTTTTACATCAAAGTGTTTACTCCGAAATCGACAAAGCGAGCTCATTCATAGATGCATGGTTGGCATCGTGTGATGGGGTTGATTTGCTTAATTATTTTGAAACAACCAAAGCGATCAAAATAATTAGAGAATGCATATTAATTGGATTAATAAACCAAGAGTTGAGGACTGTTGTTGCATTCGGATTCAAAACCGACCAAGTGTCGTTATTGTGGTCATCACCGCAGAGCTGCGATATGATGAACTTAATCGATGCAAAGCATATCGCAATTGGCTTGAGGCCTCTTGAGTAATATTATTTACTCTCATCGCCCAAAGCAGAGACTGTAATAATATTGACTTGGATCTTGTACCACTAAGATTTATATTTAGTATAAATCCGTGTTTTGCATTTGGGGGTGCAATATATGTTAAAATTAGTGGGAGCTAATCAATACAATAAACCCTTGTTTGATTAGTGATACGATTGTGATCTGTGTTTACTTTGTTCTTATTTGCTATTTCTAAATTTTTCGTTCAGTTACGATGTCGACTATGTTATATAAATGTTTGGTGGAAACAACATGAATGCATGCTACCCTATGAAATGATTCAGCACTTGAAGAGTTTGTTTGCCTCACAAGCACAAACACTGGAGTTTGAAATACTCCGGGATCTCTTCAAGTGCACGCTTCATGATAGGAGCAAGATCTCTGAACATGTATTGAAGATGATAGGATTGATTGAGAGGCTGGCGTCGATTGGAACGACTCTGCCAGCCAATGTCTCAACAAACCTGGTTTTGCAATCGCTACCTGGTTCATTTGCGAATTTCATAGTGAATTTCAATATGAACAACACAAAGGTAGGATTAACTGATCTTTACAACATGTTGAAGACTTACGAGTCCTCTACTTCTGATGGCAAATCTTTGCTCATGGTGAGCTCTTCTGCTCAATCTTCCAAAGGGAAGAAAATGCAAAAGAAAAACAAGAAGAAGGTATCAGATGTCTTGAAGCCTAAGAATAGTGGAGGGGCTCAGAAGAAAAAGCCGACGTTAGCAAAGGATGAGTGCCTATTCTTTCATGAGAGGGGGCACTGGAAGAGAGACTGCCCAAAATTCAAGGCAGAAGGTGCAATGGGTGGTAGCTCAGGTATGTTTGTCATTGAGATAAATATGTCTATAAATAATTCACATTCTTGGATATTAGATACCGGCTGTGGCTCACACATTTGTAATAATGTGAATGGGCTTAGTGACGGCAGAAAAGTGAATCTGGGAGGTTGACCTACGCGTGAAAAATGGAGCAAAGTTGTCACGAGCAGCGTGGGGACTTATAGATTAGATCTTCCTTCGGGATATAGACTATATTTACATGATTGTTATTTTGTTCTTGCTATTTCAAAGAATATTATTTCCATTCCTATGTTAGACATTGAAGGGTTTTCCTTCCATTTTGGAAACAGTTGTTGCACGTTTTCCTTAATGGAATGTTTTATGGAAATACCTTTCTTTCGAATGGTTTATATATGCTTGAATGTGAACGAAATATTCTCAATGTGCAAAAAAACGACCTAAGCTAAATGTCTGAATAATGTTACTTATCTTTGGCATTGTAGACTTGGTCATATCAATGAGAAAATGATAGCAAGATTGAGAAAATTAGATTATCTCACACCTTTGATTTTGAATCATATAGTGCTTGTGAATCATGTCTCAAAAGAGAATGATTAAGAAACAATTTTACGGGAAAGAGTTACGTGCCAAAGAATTGCTAGAGTTGATCCACTCGGATGTGTGTGGACGGTTTCAACTCAAGCAAAGGTGGATATTCGTGCTTCATAACTTTTTCTTGATGATTATTGAGGTTTGGGTATGTGTATCGATGAAACACAAATCGAGGCTCTTGATAAATTTGAGGAGTTTAAGTTAGAAGTCGAGAAACAACTTGGTAAAAGTATCAAGAATCTTCGATCGGATCGAGAGGGAATACTTGTCGAGAATTTCTTGATTACTTGAAATCACATGGAATCCGATCGATCGACACCTCCGGAACACCATAAGCGAATGGTGTATCAGAGAAAAGAAATAGAACCTTATTAGACATGGTTCGATCCATGATGAGTTTCGCTAGTCTCCATTTATTCCTTTGGGGCCATGCTTTACTTAACGCTGCTCATATTTTGAATAGGGTTCCTTCTAAATCGATCGAGAAAATATCATATGAGATATGATATGGGAAAGAGCAAATCTTAACTATTTACGGACTGGGGTTGTCCCGCTTTGTTAAGAAAATCTTGGTGATAAGTTGGAATCGAAAAGTGAGAAATGTTGTCTTGTGGGATATCCTAAGGAAAATAGAGGATATGAATTCTCCTCACCTGGAGATCACATGGTGATCATCTCTAGGAATGTGACGTTTCTTGAAGACTCCTATGTTTCCAAGGAACAAGGTCACAACGAGATAGATCTTGAAGAAATTCGAAAACCACAAAACAACCAGAGGACGAAAGATTGTTCAATAGTGTGAACAAGAATTCAGTGGGAGTATTTGACGATCTATTGGGAGGGGAAATGACTCTTAGAGGGCCACCTCAATACAATGAGACTCATCAAATACAAGATGACACAATAGTTGTGCCACCTCCACCTCAAGAAATTCATGAGGAAATTCTTGAGAATCTCCAAAATGTTGAGGAAGTCAACACGGAGGAGCCTACTCACGTTCAAAATGAACAGCATGAACCTGCGCAAACAACCCGACTCAATGAGCCACAGAGGACTCGTCGTGCAACCCAAAGACTGAATCTAATGGTTGAGAACCAAGATGATGAAGTCGAGTCGGATGATGATGAACCTAAAACCTATACTAAAGCGGTGTCTGACACTGATTCAAAGATGTGGCTCGATGCATCGAGGAAAGCCATTTATGGACTTAGCAAGCATCGAGGCGTTCGAATATTTGTTTTGACAGAGCTATCAAATTGTTTGACTTTGTCAGAAGCAAAGAGGACCCATGCGTTTATAGTAAGCGCGAGAATGGAAACGTTGTCTACCTGATCATATATGTCGATGTCATTCTGATTATGGGGAGCGACCGATCCATGATGCAATCCATGAAACACTGGTTGTCTAAATCCTTTATGATGAAGGATCTCGGTGAGGCCTCCTACATCCTTGGGATCAAGATCTATTGGGATAAACCTAATAGATTGTTGGGGCTATCACAATCCACTTACATAGATAAATTGCTACGATATTTCTCGATGGAAAATTCTAAGAAATGATTTCTTCCTATGGGACATGGCATCAAGTTGTCTAAGAATGATTGTCCTTCTAATGACAAAGAAGTTGCTTGCATGAAAAAGGATCTCATATGCTTCTGCTATAGGATCGATCATGTATGCCATGATATGCACTAGGCCAGATGTGGCCTATGCGCTTAGCATGATGGACAGATTTCAGCAAACTCCCAATGATGAGCATTAAAAACTGTTAAGATTATTCTTAAGTACCTTAGAAGGACTAAAGAATACTTCTTAGTCTATGGTGGGCAGCCAGAGCTATCAGTAACTGGGTACACTGATGCTAGCCTCCAAACAGAAACAAACATATTCCAAGACGATATCATCTTATTAGAGAAATAATAGAAATGGGCAATGTAAAATTAGCAAGAGTACCCTCTGACGATATCTTAGCTGATCCTTTTACCAAGCCGTTGTGAGAGCATGTGTGTTAGACATGTGGGATGTTGGCTTTGATTCAGTGGGAGTTTAAAGTTTGTATGTTTTAGAAACTCCTTCGTTGAGACATACTTACTTTTGATCACAATTGAAGATAATATTTTTATCTATGAGTTTTGTGCATTTAATGGAATAATTATTTGGATGTTTGTCGTTATTCTCTTATATGTTCCCTTGAATTATCACTGTCATTTTTGCTGTGAGACATCGATGATAAAGTGTAATTCTAAAATAACCCTAACCAATGATCATCAAGAATGGGATATTGATGATATGTCATAGGTTAGCATGTGGTTTGCATCACATTCTTAGAGAATGTAGTGGTTCTCGCAACTACGAGATATTTGTTATCCGTGAGGACACATGAATACTTATGAGAGTATTGGTATACCCAACTATTAAATCTTTTGTTTGATGTCTACGATTCCTTAGTGTGTGGAGTGTAGGGAAAACATATGTTAAGCCCTCGCCCCGAGGATCTATCTTGGATATTTAATTCACCATACATTGATTATAAACCTAGCATGCGTCTATATAATTAATCGCAAGACGTAGGGGTTTTCACGGGTTTACCTTTGGATCCGCTTCGGTCGATGGAGCGAGATGAATGGATCGAATGGATCGGACTCGGGCTTTGACCTTACGGGCTGTATCCCGATTGCCCAATCTCCAACGCCGAGTGAGGGCGATCTATGGAGAATGCTTCGAAAATCACCCTTGCTCTCACTTCCCAATTTTGAAAACTCTCAAGAAAACTATGAGGGGCCAAAATTCTAGGTTAGTTGTGTGAGCATTAACCTGAGACTTTATCTCATACCTTATATTTATAATGCACTACCTTAATCCCATATGAAAATTACCATAATCCTATATGGAAATTACCATAATCCTATATGGAAAAATACCATAATCTCAGGATTATTTCCATACTCTCAGGATTATTTCCATACTCTCAGGATTATTACCATAATCTTATATGGAAAGGATCTATGCACATACCATAAATATAATAATATCCTTGTGGGATAAAGAGAATAAAATCTTGCCATGGAGCATCAAGGCGCCGATTTTCCTCTTGCTACGGGCTGGATGGGCGGCCTGTGGATCAAATGCAAGGAATAAAGATGGGCCTCAAATAAATTAATTATCTTATGTTCACCGAACATAAATTAATTTATAAACATTTATTCATGCCACTAGAGAATAAATCTTGACTTACCCTTTATTACCGAAGTTGAGTCGGGCTTGCACTTAGACATTCTGAATCCCGTATTTAAGATATCGAGCGTCCATTAATCATTTATAGCAATCAATCGCTTAAAACGATTAATAACTTCATTTCCTTAAGTAGTACCACTCAACCTTATTATTGTACTTGAGCTAACTCAACTGCGGGGTTTAGTACAATAAACCTTTGAGCTCCTTAAGGGACGCCATCATCCTAAACGGATACGGTGACTCGTCTGAGATAACTAGCGTGACATACAAGATCGCCACCACCCAAGACGCGGAGAATCTTGGGTTAGAACATATAACCTCACCCATAACAAGTCAGTGATGGTCAAGAACTCATACTCACCTAATACCTTATCGAGGTTTAGATCATCGTAAGTCACCGAGATCTTGGTTCTTCACGACGGTCGATAGAAGAACACATCTCACCGTGATCCTTCAATACGTCGAGACGCATCCGGCATAGACAAGCAACTAAGTCAAGTCACTTCTTATCTATATCTGCAGCCTCAAACCGACAACTCGTCCTTAAGTTGTCTCGGTGTGAAACTTTTATATCTCATTAAGCTCGACCAATCATACGGACTTCGTGATCTTCTACACACCGTATGATCTAACTTATATATGAGATAAGGGACACGATATATGCAATCAAGTATTCAATTCAGATAGGAGATTGTAATAGTGGTAATAGAAACATTGTATACAAGCTCAACCAAAGCGCTTTCAAGATACAAATCCAACAATCTCCCACTTATACTAAAGCAAACTTTTAGTATACAATGTGTCTCTACTAGCTATTACAAACAACCATCACTTTGCTTCTCCCACTTATACAAAAGTTTCCTTTCTAAGTGGGTGCCATCAAGCATAATCCAAGTCCTCTAACGTGTCCATCGTAGACTTTTGCGGCGAGCTCTTCGTGAATGGATCCGCTAGATTTTCCGTCGTATCAATCTTTTCAATCAGCACGTCACCTCGTCTAACGATTTCTCGTATGACATGGTACTTTCTCTATGTGTTTGGTCGCCTTGTGGGTCCGTGGTTCCTTCGAGTTTGCCATCGCACCGAGTTATCACGATAAACTATGATACTCTGGGCAAACCAGTACCACATCTAGATCCATGAGGTAGTTCTTGAACCATCTGACCTCCTTAGAAGCCTCAAGGCGGCTACATATTCGGCTTCCATGGTAGAGTCCGCAATGCATCTTTGCTTTGCACTCCGCCAGATCTGGCTCCACCTCCCAAGGTAAACACATAGCCCGAGGTTGACTTTTTCTCATCACGGTCGACTTGGAAATCCGAGTCCAGATAACCCAAAGGCATTAGACTATCTCGCATGGTAAACTAGCCTATAATCTCGAGTCCTTTTCGGTGCTTGAGTATATGCTTCTCGCAATTCAATGAGCTTGTCGAGGTTAGGCGATATCTAGCTACTATGCCACCGCACAGCGGATATCGGGTCTCGTGCATAGCATTGCGTACATGAGACTTCCTACGGCGGAAGCGTAAGGAACTTGTCTCATTTCCTCTATCTCGCTGCGGTCATAGGTGATTGCGTTTTAGATAAAGGAACGCCATGTCTCGAAGGTAGCAATCCTTTCTTGGCGGTTTGCATACTAAAGCGAGTAATCACGAGATCAATGTAAGGCGCCGAGATAAGCTCAACATTTTCTTCTTGCGATCTCGGTAAACCTTGATCCCAAGAATGTACGCTGCATCTCCTAGGTCTTTCATTTGAAACCGATCGGATAACCAACTCTTTACGTCGATATGACTTCACGTTGTTGCCAACTAGAAGAATGTCATCTACATAAAGTGCAAGAAATACCACATTACCGTTGACATCTAACCGATACACACAACTCTCGCTAGGCAACTGGTAAATCCATGGGACTTTACTACCTCGTCAAAGCGTAAGTTCCATGATCGGAGGTTCGCTAAGTCCATAAATGGACTTCTTACGCCCATACTAGATGCTCTTCACCCTTTACCACATAACCTTCGGTCTTTGCATATAGATGTCTCTACCTTCCTCAAGGTAACCGTTTAGAAAAGCGGTTTTAACATCCATTTGCCAAACCTCTAGGTTGAGTGGGCTGCTATGGCGGAAGAATTACGATGGACTTGAGCATTACTACGGCGAAAAGGTCTCATCGAAATCGATGCCCTCAACTGAGTGTACCCTTTCGCCACAAGCACGGCTTTGAAAGCCGAAACCTCTCCATCGGAATCTCTTCCTCTCAGATATCCACTTACTACCTATGGCTTCCTTGCCATCCGGTAGAGTGTCTTTCATATACATCCATAGCCGTTATGGACTCCATTTCTAAGTCCATAGCGGTGTGCCATGATCTTGCATCAATATCTTGTATCGCCTCCTTGTATGTCCATGGGTCGATTATTGCATGTTCGTCTGCTGGGACTAAATCAAGATTCACC
Organism: Salvia rosmarinus; assembly: GCA_036937905.1. Classification (NCBI taxonomy): domain Eukaryota; kingdom Viridiplantae; phylum Streptophyta; class Magnoliopsida; order Lamiales; family Lamiaceae; genus Salvia; species Salvia rosmarinus. Next base: position 116,115,358 of record CM072819.1, read on the forward strand.
CACGAACATAAATCGCTCGGGTTGACGAACAACCCTCCCACTCTGACGAGGTTCTACAGCACAATGGCAACGGTGGGTGCAGATACTTGTGGTTCTCTAACTTGCACAACTTCTTGTGTAGGTACCACTTATGCGGTCGGTATCTCGGTGGAACTCGACCCACTTCAATTTCTTGAAGTATCGGTGTCGATCCCTCCCACTAGACTCGACATCTTGCACCTTCGCCTATTCGGTGGTGGAATACGATCATCTTCTAATTCTTGAAGAATGATTTCAACTTTGGATTTATGATTTTCATGTAGTCCTCTTCTAAGAATCGAGCATTAGTGCTAATAATGACCTTCCGATCCTTGGGACTATAGAATAAACCACCTTCGTTCCTCTAGGATAGCCAATAAACGCCTTGCGTCGGATCTAGCCTCCAACTTGTCGGTCTTCTTGTTCAAGACGCGTGCCGGATCGCCCATATCCTTATGTGGCTTAAAATAGCTTGCGCCCAAACCACAACTCGAAAGGGTCTTTTCGACCGACTTGGACGGTACTAGATTTAGCAAGTATGGTGCCGTCTCTAAGCATACCCCGTAACGAAATAGGCAATGTAGCATAACTCATCATAGATCTAACCATTTCCAAAAGAGTCATATTTCTTCGCCTCGATACACCATTTCTTTGTGGTGTGCCCGGTGAAATCTTGTTGGGATGTAATCCCACACTTCACTAGATAGTCCATAAACTCGTTCTCGAGGTATTCGCCACCGCGATCAGACCGCATGATGACTTGATACTCTTACCTAGCTTCGTCTCCACTTCCGCCTTAAACTCTTTGAATTTCTCAAAGCATTCGGACTTGCGTTGAGCGGTATATGTATCCGCACCTTGAGTAATCGTCAATGAAAGTGACAAAATACTCGTACCCTCCACGAGCTTGTGTGGACATCGGTCCACACAGTCGAAATGGACTAACTCCAACATTTCTTTGGCTCTATAACCCTTCGCTTTGAAGGTCCGTCGACATCTTACCTTCTATATGAGATTCGCAGACGGGAGCGGAGTAACCGTGAGATTACCCAACGCCCATTCTTAGCCGGTCTTTGGATCCTATTTAGATTGATGTGACCTAATCTAAGATGCCGAGAGAAAAGTGGTGTCATCTTCGAAGAAAACTTTCTCTTTTAGGGTTTGATGAAGATGCAACATAGTTATAGGTATTATGTTTTGCGAAATAGTATAAAGCGAATTATATAAAGTGCCAACGAGATAACCGTCATTTCTTATGATAGAAACACCACTATCAAAAATAATGAGAATATCCATGAGTAAATAATTTCAAACGAAACAAGGTTCATAGAAAATCCGCACATATAAAACGTCTTTCAAAACTAAAGCTGTTGTCCCAAAACATAAAAAACATCTCCAACCGCAAGCGCCTCGACTTTCGCGCGTTGCCCATGGAGATCGTTATCTCGCCATCAAACAGCCTCCTTGTCCGCAGGAATCACGCAGGTGTAACAAACATGATCGATTGCCAGTATCTACTACCCAAGAATGGGTAGAACAAGTCGCTAAACATGTTTCCGTTACTAAAGCAAATGGCGTACTTGAGCCTTGAGCATAGGGCACTTGGCCTTCCAATGCCTAGTCTTACCGCACTTGAAGCACTTGCCTTCTCCTTGGCTTCTTCAAGCCTCGGTGGCAACCATGTTCTTGTTCCCATTACTCCCACTATTTGCCTCGCCTCTTCCACCTTTGGTACCCCTTTTCTATTTCCATTTTGCAACAAAATTTTGGGCCCTTAGATGTGCTAGCAAGAGCATGTGCTCCTTTTCCCATAACTCCTTCCGCAGCCACGAGATCATTAAGCAACCGACTAAGTGTAAACTCGGTCTTGCTCATGATCGCATTACGCCGAAAGTTCTCAAAAGACTTGGCGGTGTATTGAGGATGATATCGACCTTGGCCGCCGTCAATACCTCCTCCCAACCGATCAAGACTATCCATGAGATGAGTCATGGAGACATGTTCATGGACCGAACTTCCTTCTTCCATCTTACACGCCAAGATTTCTCTCATTGTGTGGAAGCGGATCGTCCGATCCGACCGCCCAAACTTACTCTCGAGACTTGACCAAATATCGTCGCGTCACCATCGATCGATGTTGCACTGCAAGCCTTTGGACATAGTAGTCATCATATAGCATTTAGCCATATTGTTTGACTTATTCCAAAGTCCGCTTGACTCGTCGCTCATTAGTCGATCGTCGATAAGGGCATCGGGTTTAGGAGTAGTGAGAACAAACATGTTCTTCTTGATAAGAACATATTCCATGTTTCGCTTCCACTCGATAAAATTTGGACCGGATAACGGATTTTGTGCGAGCATATTGATAATCGGCGTAAGAGACATATCTGAAACGATAATGTAAACACATAAGCATACGATCGCATATAATTCGTAACAATAATATTGTAACCTTTTGATAAAACAATATTAATTGAAACCTCCAATCGCCCAAGAAATCCCACATGCAAGCCCGCGTGTGGGCGTTTACATGAACCCCCGACTGCACTAAAATATACCTTTTAGTCGCTTAATTTCAATCCATGTCAACTTATCCTTATGACAAATGAAATTAACGATTGGACCTTACTGACCACATCACTATCGCAAGAAGGGACTTCATGGAAGTTGTACTTGAGGTGATGTCTAAGCATTGACCACAATTTTAACAACAGAAAATGAATTCTTAGAATTGGCATACTCACTCGGACCATACCGCCCAATTCAAATACTTTTGTTATCTCTTTTATATCTATCTCTAGAGAACTTATGAAAATCGCACATGCAAGCCACGCGTGTGGGCGTTTACATGAAACTCCCACTTCTCAATAGATTTAAAAGTTTTATTTAGAAATCTCATCTAACAAACTTATGATAAGCAGTGCAAGCAAGCCACGCGCGGTGGGCGTTTACTCACGATCGTCTCACTTTGTTTAGAGATCAAAAGTGGAGGTCTTGACATATTAATTTAAAAATTAATTTGTCGGGTTGCTTCTTAGTCTTTTATTCAAAAGGTTTGTCCATGCAGATCACGTAATCTAGCATGCTTTTCTATAGAACTCAACATGTAAAACATGCTCATGAAATTCTAAAATATGCTTGATAAACGCGATAAACCTAGCATGCTTACTATGCGCATCCAATTACGTAAAACACTTAAAGGTTTGTCAACGTAATATAAACATACATAACGTACTCTTGCATAATTTAAACATCCACGACATGCATATGAACGATAAAAATAAAATAAAACGTTCATCGCGCCCAATCGTGAAACACGCACATTTATGTCTAATCTATTACATAGATTTACAAAGCATGAATAAAACTTGAAAACAGACCTCGCGTGCACCCGCACGGACGGATTCAACAAATGGGCCTCGCGTGCATGGGCACGGACCGGAAAACTGGGTTGGGGTGGAAAAGCGGGTGCGGGCGGGTCGGCCCAATTTGTCTTGGGCGCTCTAGGGCAAAAGCCGGCCCTTGACGCCTGCGCCGCCGCCGCCGCGTGTCCTCGCGGGCTACCTCGCGTCGCATCGAGCACGCGTCTTGTGACCACGCCCGGCGCCGAACATCCGCCGAGATGTCGTCGCCGCCGGCGAAACTCACGACCATGAGTGCGCTCATGGCCGGGTTTTTCGCCAACGCGCGCCCGCCGCCCACTAGCTCGCATTCGCCGCTTTGCTTTGGCGGCGAATCTCGCGACCACTCGCTCGCCACGTGGCGCGGGGATCTCGTCGTGAACCACGCCCGTCGCCCGCGCCTCGCGATCGCCCTCGCGACCGCGAGGCTCGCCATGAAACCGCCCGAGGGACCGCCGAGACTGTTTTTCCGTCGTTTAGTTCTTCGTTCTTTCGTCTTCGTTCTTTTTACGGATAAGATTTACGAATAAAATCTAATCTAACCACGGATTTTCTCGTGGTGAAACAACAAAATCGATAAAATAATAAGCGAGCCACGATGAGCAGCGGATCCACAATTAATAAAGCGCACGTAATAATCAAACGTGAATTAATCCAGCGAGCCAAGATTTCGATCGTGCTCGATACCAGTGTAGGAAAACATATGTTAAGCCCTCGCCCGAGGATCTATCTTGGATATTTAATTCACCATACATTGATTATAAACCTAGCATGCGTCTATATAATTAATCGCAGACGTAGGGGTTTTCACGTGTTTACCTTTGGATGCGCCGTGGTCGATGGAGCGAGATGAATGGATCGAATGGATCGGACTCGTGCTTTGACCTTACGGACTGTATCCCGATTGTCCAATCTCCAACGTCGAGTGAGGGCGATCTATGGAGAATGCTTGGAAAAATCACCCTTTGCTCTCACTTCCCAATTTTGAAAACTCTCAAGAAAACTATGAGGCGAAAATTCTAGGTTAATGTGAGCATTAACCTGACTTTATCTCATACCTTATATTTATAATGCACTACCTTAATCCCATATGGAAATTACCATAATCCTATATGGAAAAATACCATAATCTCGGGATTATTTTCATACTCTCGTGATTATTTTCATACTCTCGGGATTATTACCATAATCTTATATGGAAAGGATCTATGCACATACCATAAATATAATAATATCCTTGTGGGATAAAGAGAATAAAATCTTGCCAATGGAGCATCAAGGCGCGATTTTCCTCTTGCTACGGGAACTGGATGGGCCGGCCAGGATCAAATGCAAGGAATAAAGATGGGCCTCAAATAAATTAATTATCTTATGTTCACCCGAACATAAATTAATTTATAAACATTTATTCATGCCACTAGAGAATAAATCTTGACTTACCCTTTATTACCGAAGTTGAGTCGGGCTTGCACTTAGACATTCTGAATCCCGTATTTAATATATCGAACGTCCATTAATCATTTATAGCAATCGGATCGCTTAAAGCGATTAATAACTTCATTTCCTTAAGTAGTACCACTCAACCTTATTATTGTACTTGAGCTAACTCAACTGCGGGGTTTAATACAATAAACCTTTTGAGCTCCTTAAGGGGCGTCATCATCCTAGCGGATACGGTGACTCGTCTGAGATAACTAGCGTGACATACAAGATCGCCACCACCCAAGATGCGGAGAATCTTGGGTTAGAACATATAACCTCACCCATAACAAGTCAAAGTGATGGTCGAGAACTCATACTCACCTAATACCTTATCGAGGTTTAGATCATCGTAAGTCACCGATATCTTGGTTCTTCACGACGGTCGATAGAAGAACACATCTCACTGTGATCCTTCAATACGTCGAGACGCGTCCGGCATAGACAAGCAACTAAGTCAAGTCACTTCTTATCTATCTGCGGCTAAACCGACAACTCGTCCTTAAGTTGTCTCGGTTGTGAAACTTTTATATCTCATTAAGCTCGACCAATCATACGGACTTACGTGATCTTCACACAATCGTATGATCTAACTTATATATGAGATAAGGGGACACGATATATGCAATCAAGTATTGATTCAGATAGGAGATTGTAATAGTGGTAACGAAACATTGTATACAAGCTCAACCAAATTGCTTTCAGTATACAAATCCAACATGGAGTATGTAATAGTCCTTAGACTTGAGGTCATTACACATTTTTTTTGTTGAGTGCTGTACTTTGACCAAGGCAACGCTTGCGAGTGGCAAGACACGGCTTGGATTGGGTGCATCATGAGGCAAATGAAAATGGTAGTTGAGCCAAGAATGAGATTCATTCCTCGATTGGAATTTCGAGCGAGCACTTATTTTCTCTATATTATTCGACCATAAAGTCATTGGCCAATGCAAGAGATATATTCAATTAAAGCAATTGAATATGATCATATGGGTCTTATAATAAAGATGAGAAAATGGTTGAGCTATTGGAATAGACACATAGCAAAATCCTAGGCTGAATCGAGTGTGTCATGAATGAAAGGATATTACATAAACTTCATGTAAAGGTTTGTTTACTGTTTTCCACGTAAACGTTCGTCATATATCGAGTTCGCTGCACAACGCAGTCCAGGAGTTTTGTGCAGACTTTGATTAGATCATCGTCGGTAATGGGGGCCTATTGGGTCACACTATCAAGTGTATTGTTAATCCGCTCAAGGGTATATGCATAGTGCACGACAAGATATCTAATATTAGTCCAAGTGGGAGATTGAAAGATAATGTGCTAAATTAGATGTTATGGGCTTTAGTTAATTAATTATTGGACTATTAATTAATTAAAGCAGACTAAATAATAAAAGCCCATATAAGCTAGGGCTTTAGTGGACTGCTTCTATTTAATATAAATAGAGAATTCATTCTTTAGGTTACGAAGTTTAGGCGTTAGGCGTGTCGTAAATCATTCTTAGAGAACTACCGTTAAGTTCATTCAGAGATTTCTTGGCTTTCTCTGCTTGAACTTAATACCGAGGAATTGTTCCTACATCGGATTTGCATACACGTGGATACCATAGTTGTGGAGACAACCTTGCAGGATTCATTGGAAGCTTGGAAGCGTTGCAAATCATAAGTTCTCTATCTAATGTGTTCATAGGGCTCATCGTATGTTTAATTGTAGATCTAGATCTATTTCTTGACTGTATTTTTCGCTGTGTATCATTAGATGATGTCAAGAATTTCCAACAAATTCCACGTCGCATAAAGGCTTTTCTATAAAGCCAGCTTCGAATCAAATTCTCTTCTGTTGAATGCTTTCGCATAATTTTTCTACCAATGCATTGTTGCATATATATTGTCGCTTCCATCCCTCATAAATATACATTGTTCTCTTCCCCCTCTCTCTCCCTCATGGATCGTAATTCTCTCTCTCCCATAATGTAAGGCAACAACGCATTCCCTAATTGCATGTGTATGGAAATATTGATCGTTTATTGATTATTGTGTGTTTGTTGCAGAATTTGGAGAGATGGAAAACAGACGGTGTTGGTGGGGGTGGGCATTACTGGGAGGACGGCATCTACTCGACAATAAGGCAACTGGAGGTAGCTCATGGCCTACATCAGAATCGAATACGACATCGATGGAAGATCCATCCGCTCAGAAATTCATGGTGGGAGTGGAGGAGCCAAGATACATAAGGTATGAAATATTTGGTTTCACTTTCTATTTATTCATCTTGATGCCATTGGACCTTACATTAATCCTCTCCAAACTCAATTTATTACTCTCAACACCAAATTTCTTAAGCATCGGGTCCGTGGGGTGGCAGCGGAGGGAGCGTTTGATGATGGAGTGTACAACGGGGTGAGGCAGATCAACCTGTCGCGCAATGTATGCATTGCTTCGATCAACGGGCAGATTGTTTGGGGCAGCAAGAATGGTGGGACGGGAGCGTTCAAGACGGACAAGGTAGATAATTTGTTTTGCTTAATTAACATAAGTTTTATGGCATACTCAAAATCTTGTTTTTTAAAGATTGTTTTTTATCCACTGGAGATATTGACCCATCTGACTGGCTACATGGGCCCTCCGATGATAATATGCCCGAGAGTGATGAAATCGCTCACTTTCCACACGACAAAGGGCAAATATGGCCCCTTATGGAGAGAAGAAGGGGAGTTCTTCTCTACTAAGTTGAAGAAGGATCTGTGATCGTTGGATTTCATGGATTGTTTCTTGATGCAATCAGTGTTCACGTTCTAGAAGGTAAAGTCACGCCTCCGACGTCAACCTCAGACAACAAGAAGCGCACGTTTATCCGACAACCAGTGGCAAAAGCTCTGCTTCAAGCTCCCCTGCCAAAGCAAGCAACCAAGCCGCGTTTGGTAGCTAAAAAGGTGGTCGATAGCTCTGAATAGAAGTTCAAATTTGGCAAGCGAGGACAAACAGATGAGGTAGTTTTGTAGGAAATTTGCATCTAGACATATATGTTTGAATTGTTTTAGGAGTTAGTTTTATGACCTGATCTTTGACGAGTTGCAAAAATAGCCTAATTTTTAAAATATGCTAAAGAGAGTCGTACTTTTCAAAAAGTTGTAAATATGGTACGAGACAAAAGTTTCGACCTTGAAAAGATGAGTTGGAATATTTTCGCGAGAAGAAATATGCAATGGTCCAGCTCATCTTTCCAAAGCCAAATTTTTTGTCACGACCTTATTTGCAGTTTTTTCAAAAGGTTAAACTTTTTTTCCCCATATTTTAAAGGTCAATTTATACAACTTTGTACTAGGGATGAGCATTTGGATTTCGGTTCGGATTTTTGCTTAATCCGAACCGATCCGAAAATCCGAATTTTGAGAGAAAAACAATCCGATCCGAACCGAATATCCGAAAATCCGAAAATTTTATAAAAATATCCGAACCGAACCGAAAAATCCGAAATTATGAAAAATCCAAAATCGAAACCAATTTTGTTAATTCTTATATATATTTATATTAGATTTAAAAATATTTAAATAAAATATTATTATTATATATAAATTATATATAATTCGGATTTTGATTTTTCGGATTAAAAATCCGATCCGATCCGATCAGAAAATCCGAAATTTTAAAAATATCAATCGATCCGAACCGAAAATCCAAAAATCCAAACCTAATTTTAAATTTCGATTTGGTTCGGATCGGATATTCGGAATTCGGGTATTTTGCTCACCCCTACTTTGTACAAAATTGGACCATAAAGCATAACTAACCTTATTTTTCAAAAGGTTAAAGCTTTCTAAAATGTTGAAAATATTACAGAATATGAAAATAGTGGAATCTATGTGGCAACATCGCAAAGATGCATTATTGAATGTGTAACATAAATTTTTGTATTTAATTCTGTAGATACGATATTGTATATAAAATTAATATTTTTGGATCAAAGTTCAATTATGCGAGTTCGATCTGTATCTCATCATCTGATTCTTCTCTTCAATTTGAGTTCTTGAAAGATCTTTGATTGTTCTTCAAACTATTTGGAGGAGATTATATTCCTTGATTTTCTTGAACTTGAAATTTGAGTTTGATGATGTTGATCTGAAGGATCTTGGTCTTATTTTTAGATTGAATATTGGATTTGATGTGATACGATGTGTTGAAGAGGGCCTTAAAGATTTTCAACTTTGGATGTCATACAGAGAGTTTTCACCTTATTTCCTAATTGAATACCATTTTGTTACGATTGAAGAAGACTTTGAATTTTGGAGAGAACTTTATAGAGAATTCTTACAATGCCTTAAGCATTTCAAGCTTTTCCTTTCTTAGCTTGTTCTTTATGAAGGCTCCAACACCCTTACTTATAGATATGAGATAGTATTTCAACTATGTTATGGCCTTTGGGGGCTTAGGTGGTATTTAGGGCTTATGTGACATTGAGTGTTGATGTGGCATAATATAAGTGGTTCTCCATCTCCAAGTGTTATTGACACATGTCATTCTCTCATTGGCCAATAAAATTCATATATTAAATAATAATCATATATCTATTTAATTTTAAAATAAATTCTATCAATAAAATATAAAATATAATTAATTATTTAATTCATGATTTATACGTGATGCAATATTATTTGCTAACAATTTAATTGTCTACAAATTTTCATACAAAAACTAAGAAGGTGAGCCTCCCAGATGGAACCCTCTATGTGTTCCACTTTCAATTTTTATAATTTTTAATATTTTTTTAAGTTTTAGTATAATTTTAAATTAATTAATTAAAGTTCGTTAATCTAATTAAGTTTTATAATTACCTTTTTTTTTTATATTTGGTTTTCAATTTTTGAATTTATAATTGATCATTAGAATTAATAAATCTATAGTTAGAGTATATAATATTTTTTAAAATTTTAATTTTTAGTGGTAGATGTTCATTATAATTTATTATCTAATAATATTTTTAATTTTGTAAATTAGTTAAATTAATAGAAAAACTTTGAGACACAAAAAATGTGGACGGAGATAAGATAACCCCCATATTTTTTAGAAATACTAAATATTTTCTTTAACAGTGAGAGTCAAACGGCATCCATCAATTAAATGTAAAGTACAAAAGTGAGCAACTCAAATCAATTAGAAAGTGTTAAAAAATAAAATGAAATAACAAAAATTAAACATAGGACCTGAAAGGCCATCTGTGCAATGGTGGTGACTGATGACAAGAAAGGACTCATTCTTAAATTACTTTATCAGCTTCTGCATCTCTTTTCACCCATTTGGTAAATCTTTCCATCTTTGGCTAGCGTATGGCCCCTCAAACCTCTTTAATGATTCAACCCTCTCTCTCTCTCTCTCTATCTTTACAGTTTTCATCTCTTGAGAATCTTATCTTCATTGTCTTACAAGATCTGCAGAGTTTGGAGACACAGAGAGAGAGAGAGAAAGATGGCTCGTGGGAAGATCCAGATCAAGAAGATAGAGAGCCAAACCAACAGGCAGGTGACCTACTCCAAGAGAAGAAATGGACTGTTCAAGAAAGCTCATGAGCTCACCGTTCTTTGTGATGCCAAGATTTCAATTCTCATGATCTCAGGCACTCAAAAGCTTCATGAATACATCAGCCCCACTGTCACGTACCTAAAATCTCTCTCTCTCTCTCTCTACTTGTCAGATTTGTTGTTAAGACATGAAAGAATTAAGTTTTGGGTATTAATCTTGGTGTTTGTTTGTGTGTTTTAGGACAAAGCAGATATTTGATGAATACCAGAAGACTATTAGGGCTGATCTTTGGAGCTCCCACTACGAGGTTCTTTCTCTTTATTAATTTATTTCATTATTTGCTTTCTCAAATGTCAAAAACGTGTTTCTTTGATGTCTATCATCAGAGATTTTTGAAAATAAATTTTTTATATAGAAAATGCAAGAGCACTTGAAGAAGCTGAAGGAGATCAACATGAATCTGCGGAAGGAGATTAGGTAAGCAACTACACAATTTTACATTATTTTGAACTGCTTGGAGCTGGTTGATTTTAGCCCCGACTTTTATGCTTTTTCTTTGACTTAAATCATTATTTGTTCAATTAAATTTGGGTGATTTAAGGCAAAGGATGGGAGAGAGTTTGAACGATCTGGGGTACGAGCAGACGGTTAATCTCATTGAAGATATCGACAGTTCTCTCAGGTTGATTCGCGATAGAAAGGTCTTAAATTCTCTCTCTAGCTCCCAACAACAATAAATTTCTAGGGTTTCCATTTTTTCTTCGAAATTAAGGTAGTGTCATTTATTTGATGGATAAAGCCAATCCAGTCTTAGTTACTTTAGATTTGTGGTAGTTACTTTTTAAAATAATATTGAAATTTAAGGAATAAATTTAGGAAAGAAAGTACAGTTCTTTATAGGTTTAGTTACTCAAATGCTTCTTTCAATTAATTAAGTGAAATTAACTAAGAATTTTCAGAAGCAAGGAATTAATGCGTAGCTAATGGGACTGGACAGCTTAGCTAAAGTTTGTAAGACATATTGGAAGTGTAATAGTTTGGGAGTTAACTTTCTATCTTGTCTTTTAAATATTGTACACTTAGACATGACCTCTTCTTTTCTTTTCTTTTTTCTTTTTACTGAGGGGGGAACTTATCCATGACTTCTCATCTTAATAAGTTTCTTTTCCTCTAAAAAATATATCGCAATAAATTAACTCAAAATAGAAGAAAATGTCACAATAAATGAATGAGTGTGTTCTTCCTTGTTTACTCATTTTATTTAGCACTTAAGCTACACTAATTATTGGAATACTCTCAACAATACAGTATAAAGACCTCGGCAACAAGATCTGTAACAGCAAGAAAAGGGTAAAAATAAATTGCTTTAGCTAGACATTTAACTTTCTTTTGATTTTCTTCCTTATTCATGAAATTTCTTTGCAGGTAAGGAATGTTGAAGATATACATAGGGGCCTTGTGCTTCGATTTGTAAGAATTTTCTTCAATAATGACATATAACATGTAAGCCTATTAATTTCTATTTGTGTGGGATTTGAATACATGCTGTTATTCTGGTATATATAGGATGCACGACATGATGATCCACACTACGGTCTAGTCGAAAATGAAGGTGATTACAACTCTATGCTAGGGTTTCCACATGGCGGGCCAAGGATCATCGCGCTTCACTTGCCGCCTAACCACCACCACCACCACCACCATCCCAGTGGAACAGGAGCTTCGGACCTCACTACATTTGCTTTACTTGAGTAATGTTATGTCATATATATATATAATGTATGTGTTGATTGTGTATGAATTTGTAGGTAATGAGAAAAGAAAAAAAAAAAAAAGGAAAGGATCTTCATTTGTTTCTTATATGTTATCTTTATATTGTGTATGACTATTGTATATTTCACTCTACTAGGGCTATGTATGCGGAAGTATTATATTTCGTCCAATTTTTCGTAGTTGAGCTTTGTAATTCATTTAAGGATTGGCTCTAGTTATTACTTAAAATCAACACACATAGAAGCCATTTATCACTATGTGAAGGAATTTCTGAAAATGTACATTCCTAAGAATGATTAATGGATCGTATTGATTTGGAAAACAAAAGGATAGCAGATTATATATATATATATATATATATATATATATATATATATATATATATATATATATAAAATGTATTATTTAGGTGCCTAAAGTTGTAATAATTTATACTATAAAAATACTAAAATCTTTCTTCTTTGGTTAAGTTGCAAGTGTAGTGGTTGAGTTGAATCTTGATCATCTGGTGTGATTATACATATAGAGAGAGGGAGTATCATATGAAAGTCGTCCCTTCCGTAATATATAAAACCAAATCTTAACTTTAGATTTTACAAAGTTGTATGATATGTATCATCGTAATATATAAAATGTAATAAGTGTGTGTGTTGGCCTAGTGGTAGAGTGGTTAATGCCCGAGGCCAAAGGTCTCGGGTTCGAGTCCACCGTGACGCAGTCTTTAAAATTTATGTATTAAATTGATCAAAAAAATGTAATAAGTATTATGTATATAAAGTAAGACTTCTACTATATTAGGGGGAGTGAAGATTTTGATAACGAGAACACATTTCTATTATATGTGCATGTGAAAAGATAGAGAAATAAAAAAACAGTTTTTAAGCACCGAAATGCTTAGCATCCTAATTTGATTCGTTTTACTTAATAGTATGATTAGATTGATTACGATTTAAAAAATTGATTAGGAATTTTTTGCATATTTTAGTGTCTCTAGATTAATGATATTGTTTCTCACATAATTCCAAGAAATCAACTTTTTCAATATTTCAATTCTTAATGTATTTTTCCAAAACAGTAAAAGATGCAAAAAAGAAGGAAAAGAAAATAATTTTACAAGTTTAGCTTCAATGTAGCTGCACATGAAGAAAATATATAGAATTGGGCCGCTGGACATTGAGATGAACAAGCAGTAGTGTATTTTCTTTTCTCTCTTTCATACATTACTTTTTTTTACCGTAACATGATTTTTAAATTTATGTATTAAATTGACAAAAATATATGATTAATATATAAAAATATATGATTAATATATTTAAATAAAAAACATTAGTGTATATATATGTATATATATATATATATATAGAAATTGGTTTTGTTCAGTTATGAAAAAATTCGAATAGAACCTTTCTTCAAAATTTTTAAATCAAATTTAATAATTTAATTTGATTTTCAAATATTTTATTCACCCTAACTCCTAAACAGGCTCAATAAGGAAGCTCGCGAACTGTGCATGTAGGCTAAAATAAGTATCAAATCAAAATTAATAACCGAAAAGTAAAAGAAAAGAATAAGCGATAATGAAATTGCAGAAAAATAAAGGATAAATACCATATAACACTCCACGTATTCGACTTTTTATATATATGTTCTAGCGTAAGTATAATAACAAATCAAATCACAATCTTTCAAATGGATTCATAATAATATCCTAATCGCCGGAATCGGACTCGTAGTGCCTACGTTGCACGTCGGAAATCCACACGTGGAGTAAATTAAAAACCCACAAAAATTCTAATAAAAATAACAATCTGAACCAACATAAAACACCATCGTTTTAAGTTGTATATCTTTCAAAACATCTTGAACTCTAAAAATCTTAAAGTGGAGTAGAAGAAAGAATGACGTATATTTCATCCATCAATTTCTCAATAATCGTCTGGTTCGCCACAAATCAACTCTTTCTAATCTTAAAAAAAAGCTCCACTAAATCATAAAACCAATCACACTTCACATTAACATTCATCATCGAGTTCCGTGAAAAAAGAGTTATGTGAGCATTTCATCGATCACCTTATATGCATCTCTCAGATTATTTCAAGGACCATAACAATAAATCATGGTGTTATGCACATACACATTGAGACGTAAACAATGCTTCAACACATCCTCGTGAACCTGCCTCATTCAAGCCAAAAAACGAAGCACACGACTTAAACACATAAGGGAAAGTATGTTTATCAAGTTCAAGTCTTAAATGTTGCATATCGATGAAAGCCCTAATTGTCTCTCGCTGCGAGGCGGAATTGGAGGCGGCGTAACCCCTTATTATCTTGGTATGAATTTGTAGAGGTTGTTTAAGAAGAAGAAGAAGAAGAAAAAAAGAATAAGAATAAGAAGAAGAATTTAAGAGAGAGAAACATCGTTCTAGCAACATGAAATTTGAATTACGATTAAAGGATTCAGAGATGGTTAAAAGTTAGAGAGAGTTCAAGAAGGTGACAATTTTTGAAAAACTTGCAACCTTGGCTTATGTGATTTTAGGGTTCAACAAATGAGATTTTGGTGAAAGAATTAAAGAAGATGAAGACGTATAGCATAAACGACGTCATTGCTCGTCGTTTTACTTCATGTCTGCCATATAGGCAAAACAAGCCCGAATTACTATGCCACCTATGCGAAATAGGCTCGATTCCTGGCCATCGGGATACAAATGTTAAAATTCGGCAACGGTTATGGCTTGATTTGTTATTATCATTACGTTGGGATATGGATATAAAAAGTCGAAAACGTTGGAGTGTTATGTAGTATTTACCCAAAAATTAAAAGAAGTAGGGGTGAGCATTCGGTCGGTTCGATTAAAAAGCAAACTATTCCAAAATAACGGAACCAAACCGAATCGAATTTTAAACTTCAATTTCTGTTCGATTTTTGGTTAACCGAAATTCTAGTTACTACTTCAATAAACTGACTGCCAAAATTAATCTAGAAAATGATAAAATCATAAATTTAACAATTCAATAATCTAACCTTAAATTCAACAACATTCATAGTATAAATCCAACTATCAAACACTGACAACAATAAATTAATATTGAGATAAATTAATCGTTCTACAATATTTAGATATAGCACTTTATAAAATAATATATTTTAGAAATATTTAAGTTATATCATATTTTATTATAATTAAATATGATTAAATCCACTAACTTTTAAATCTAATATTGTTACCGTTTAATTTAATCCATATGTGCCCATAATTTTAATAATTTAATTTAATTTAGTTTATATATATATATATATCAAAAATATTAATAAAATTTCGGTTCGATTCGGTTTAAATCGAAATTTCGGAATGCTAAATCGAACCGATCCGAAAAAATTTAGTTTTAATATTTGCATCTAAACCAAAATTGTTAGAGTTGGTTAACCGGACTAACTCTCCGATTTCAAGGAGTTAGTTGTTGTATATTGTTTTGCCGTTTTTTCCTTAGTGTGCGATTACGACATGTTTCGCGGGATGCGATGGTAACATTGGGGAACACGAAATGTATCGCTACATATCGGAGGACTAAGCACGGTCGGTTCCTACTTTCCGGGAGCAAGTCATTCAACTAAGCGCCATGACTTAGTCACTATCTAGTGGGCAAATCGTGGACCACTACTTGCGATCAAGGCCTCTTGCGTCTATAAAAGCGATGCAAAGCGACAAAGAAAGATACGCAATCATTGAAGAAGAATGGAGATCTGTTTATGTTGTTGAGTCTGTTTTCATAACATTTCCAATATCACACGAAGTGTTTAACTTCTAATGGTGTTAGAAGGTTGTTCTTTTTAGTACACGAGTGTTGTGAGGAAATCTTTAGTATTTTCATATATCTTGAGAGATAGCTTTTAGCTTTTCATAGATCTCGATAGATAGTTTTAGTACTCAACTTTCCGACTTTATCTTGTGGTAAAGTAGTGAGTTTTGTAACGTTCATTGTAAATTTTATAGTGAATCATTTCGCCATATTGGCATTCTGATTATAATTTTAATATGTAGAAAAAGTTTCTTGATGTTCTTCAAGATTTTAATTCATTGTTTTACTACGTGTGTGGATAATGATCTACATAACATTGTGTGTTTAAGCGAAGCAACACTTTCAATTAGTATCGAGCCTACACTCGATACATCGAGTGAGATCCCGCCAGTATCTTCGCTATAATTTCGCCATGGATTCAAACAATTACGGGTATTATCGACCACCAATTTTGGATGGATCGAATTATTCATCTTGGAAGACCAGATTCGCTCATACATCAAGTCCATTGATGTCAAGCATGGCGATCCGTGGAGAACGGATGGTCATCCCAAAGACCAGCGATGTTCGTGGCGATGTTACCCCAACACCGCCTGCGCACGGTGGACACGAGATCGCCGACGACGCAAACTTCAACGAGAAGGCCCTCAATGCCATTTACGCATCCGTGGACATGACAATGTTCAAATTGATCAAGAACAAGGCGTCTGCGAAAGATGCATGGGATGTTCTTCAACGGCATTGTGAGGGTGATACAAGCATAAAAAGAGTCTCGACTTCAGATTCTCACTTCCAAATTCGAGAATATGAAGATGGGAGAAGAAGAGAACATCAACGACTACACCAAGAGGATATTGGATATTGCCAATGAGTGTCAAGATCTTGGTGATGCGATAAGTAACAAGTTCTTTGGTGTCCGAGGCTCTTGAACCTTACCCGAAAGATTTGAGATGAAGGTCACGCTATTGAAACGTCTCAAACGGTTGCAGCCATTGAGTTCATGGATCTCATGAATTCACTCAAGACATACGAGATGAATCTGGAGGAGAAAGGTGCAATCAATAAAAGCCATTCGATCGTTGCCTTCATTTGGCGCAACATCGATGGAACATCACGGAGATAATTGAGTTGGATGATGAAGAAGAGTTGCGAGGAGATCAAAGTCATGGCGATGATGTTGCTCTAATCACCGTGAAATTCAACACTATGGTAAGGAAGATGAACAAGGAGAAAGCTCAAGCCAGGCCTATGGATCAAAATCATCGAATGGTAGAATATCCGTCTTCAAAAACTCAAAGCTTCACTCCACCAAGACCAGTGAGGAAGTCTTTTTCCTCAGACACGTTTAGGTATGATTCCTCCAACATTGAAGGTATCCAATGTCGTGAATGCAATGGGTATGGTCACTATGCAAACCAATGTGCAAACACGCTAAGAAAGAGAGGAAAGTCGTACTGGGTATCATGGAGTGATGACGAAGCTGAGTTCTTCGAAGAGGTAAATAATGACAGCGACGCTGCGACCAACACTATTGCCACAATACTCCATGTCGCAGTTGCCAAAACATTGTCGATTGACGAGGAGATCTGATCAGTTTTGATCCAAGATCAAACATGTATGGTCTCGACTATTATTCAAGTTTGTTTTGCTTAAATGCTCTTGTGAATGATACAGATTGTGAGGCGACACGATGAAGACTCTATCGCCATAGTACAAGAGTTGAAAAGCTATACGACGAGCTACTTGAAAATGGAAAGGACAAAGTCGAGATCTTGAGCTCACATCAAGAGAAAACACGGCCGAAAGCATCTTTGGCTAAGCTTCAAGTCTTGGTAACACAAAGGAAGTCGAACTAAAAAGGTGACATGTCAACTTGAAATGGCACAAGGTGCGTTCGAAAGTGGAACACAGTGCGTCTAAATTAGATGATGCGTTGTTAATGGGTAAATCGAGATCTTCTTTGGTTTAGGTTTTACGATGTTCTAACATCGTTGTTCCCACAATTGTCGCCACAAATGGGAAACCATTCGTTAAAGAAGGTGAACGGTAAAAGGGTAAAATGACACGTAAGAAAACATAGAAAATACGTATGTCATTCTTGCTCTACACTGGTCACATTAGGCCTTTCGTTATA